>CM065658.1:4496807-5219307 GCA_033220385.1 Triplophysa yarkandensis | reverse complement strand
ACTCTGCACGGGGAGTTTCGTCACTCTGGACTCTGCAAGAATAAGGACTAAACCAATGGTGTTATTTATTTTATTTAATTGAGCACGCAAGCAATAAAGTTATTTACCTGGTTCCCCTGTATCAGCACATCTGTGTCTCCCTCCCTCTCAGACACAAAGTCACACACACTGGTTAGGCAGAGAATCGGGGGCGCCTTTGCCCTCACCAGTTGCCCACACATTCTGTCGGTGAGAGGCAAACCGTTTCTTTAATCCCATCTTAAGATCGGAACACTTCTCTTTTATATCTGGATCGGTTCTGTTTACCGCAGCAGTCATGTGCGTCCACTCTGAATATTATTTTTATTAGTAATTCCACCAAACAAAATAACCTTTCTTTCATTCACCTCACTCACAAGAAACTCTTAGTTCTGCCTCAGAGAAATTATCTTCTTGCCCTTGCTCTCCATTGCGGTCATTATTTTGTTTTGAAAAACACAAATTTACTTGCTCTTTTTAATATGCATGGCCAATGAGGTAATTTGCATTGTCTATATATGGTTAAATGTGGGCGGATAGAGGGCGGTATGAGATTTTTTTGCGTGCGCAAATTATCAGTTAGGTTGTGATTTATGAAGTGAAAATTGCGTGCAGGTGTGCATACGCATGGTTTTATAAATCTGAATTTTTTTTTGCATACGCTCTTTGGGCTTTTGTGCGTATGTTGAGTTTTAGTAAGGATCCTACGCACAGTTTTATAAATAAAGCCTTAGATCTTTCACCCTTAGAAAACATTTAGCACATCATAAAGAGGAAGATGCGACAAATAAGACCTAAGACTTTACGATGTCTTTCAGGGCTGTAGAGGTCTTTTCTATATCCACCATCAGGGGCCTCATTTATAAAGCTTGCGTACGCACAAAACGGAGCTGAAAACATGCATACGCAAGTTCCTGCGCAAAAGTTGTAATTTATAAAGAAAATCTTGACGTGAAAATATGCGCACCTTCACGCAAACTCTGACCCATGCGTACGCACATTTTGAAGACAAAGCAGTTTGGCGACACTGATGGTGAGTTGAGGAACTGACTGTCGATGAAGGAAATTAACCCTTTGCAAAATTACTTTAACATATTTCAATATTTACAATATTTACCAGTTGCTCTTAGGTCCCGGTTACAACAAAAAATACAAATAACATTAAATCACCATTATGGGTCCTAAAGAAACCTACATGCATGTTTAGTTTAAAGACATAAAAGGAACTATATGCTGAAAGTACGTAAATGTAATTTCTTTCACTTCTATTCTTAAATGGATGTACGCATATCACTCATTATGTGATAAATGTGATAAGTTGTAAATGATTAAATATGATGACTGAAAACATAAGTAGCCTACTGCAGCAACACTTAATGTATATTGTGTGATGGATGAGCTGGCATCAGATTATGCCAATGGCAGACTTCAGAGGGATCCACAACACCAGCATGAAGAGCCTGACCCCCCCCCAACAAGAAGGACATCATCAGGGAGCAAGACTCCGTCAGGGAGTAATGCGCCGTTTGTGAAGAACAACAGTGCAAAGGTTCATTTTTAAACAAGATCCTTTAATGAAGATGCAATGTCACCCAGCACAACCCTTATTTGCTTCAGCTCATCTGCGATTACAGTAATTTCATTATTTGGGTCTGCAGAACAGCCCCAGTCAGCACCCGTCCACTTCCAGCTGTGCGTATGGCACGGGACGCACTTGTGCTGGGGACCTCGGGAAACTCCATATTGTAAATATTGAAATATGTCAAAGTTAATTTTGCAAAGGGTAAATTCCCTTCATCCGCAGTCAGTTCCTCAACTCACCATCAGTGTCGCCAAACTGCTTTGTCTTTAAAATGTGCGTACGCATGGGGTCAGAGTTTGTAGGTGCGCATATTTTCAAGTTTTTCTTTATAAATCCCAACTTTTGCGCAGGAACTGGTGTACGCCACATTTCAGCTCCGTTTTGTGCGTATGCAAGCTTTATAAATGAGGCCCCAGGTGACTGCAATGTCCCTCCGATCTGGAAACTGGATCTGGTGGCTACTGTAAGTTTGGAATGGGAGAGAAACAGACTAATATTAGCATACATGCTTTATTCTAATGATTTACCAAGTATATCAGGTTTTATGGATAGTGTTCCCGGTTCACCTAATTTATGCAGCTTATTACCACTAATAGAGAGAACTTATACCACACCAGATATATGCCAAATAAAGACTTTCTTTAACAGGAATCTTTTCAGGGGTAGACAAGGCCAAAAACAACAAACAAAACAAACTTTAGTTTGAAACTAAATAACCTCAAATGGAAATAAAGAAAAACAAAAGTACAGGTCAACTAAACCTACCTCCCTTAACCATTAACCAAGTGAGGATAAGGTACATATATAAAATGGCATCCAACCCCCTATATTACTTAGTATGGCATAAGTAAAATATACAAAAGCACATATTTCCGTGTTATTTATTATGTTATTATCAAAGTTTCTGGGTGAACTCAAAGCAGAAACAGATTCCAAAATCATAGTAAAAACAATGATCAGAGCAACAGAAGATTTCAGTATTTGAATTTACAATAACAGACATTTAGTAGAATCACCACACAAATATATCTCTCCGGCAAAACACTCACTACCCAAACAATGTCAAAGATATTTGGCTAACATATAAAATGTTAGCCAAACTAGATAGAAGTCCACGTGGCACAAAAAAAAGAAATTTAATAACCTCCTTCATGAGTGTTTGGGACAGTCATTATATCTGGCTCAGGTGCAAAAAAACACCATCTTCGGCTTGTTAACAATGGCCACACCTATCTGGAATACAAACACATCCACACACATAAGCAGAGAGAGAAATGTATATATGTACACATACAAAAAGCCATGTACAAAAAAAGTTCTCATATGCATAGCATTATTTAAAGGTCAAGCCTAAAAATCCTTTTACCAATTTGGATATTAGAAGCATGTTAGTGTGTTATGTGTAAGCCAGGTTAAAGAGATGGGTCCTGAATCTAGATTTGAACTGCAAGAGTGTGTCTGCCTCCTGAATAATATTAGATAGGTTATTCCGTTGTTTAGGAGTCAACTAGGAAAAGGATCTGCTTCCCGCAGTTGAATTTGATATTGTAGGTATTACTTTATAAGTAATAAGCAATATTTTAAAATCTATACAATGTTTGATAGGGAGCCAGTGCGGTGTTTAAATGACTGGACTAATATGGTCAGTTTTTTATATCGAATATGCATTCCATTAGTTTTCAAATTGGTATGTTTCACATGGCCGCAAAGAAATATAGAATGAAAGTTAACAACATGTTTCCTGATGATATCTCCCAATTGTAACATGTATAGCCTGAAGAATTGCAGCCCTAGAACTGAGCCTTAATGTACTCCTTACTGCACTCTTTATTAATATGATACCTCTACGAATTGATATGATATCTCTCTATTTACTGCTACGAATTGATGATGGTAGTTATTTAAACCATGCTAATGCACATTCCTTAATGCCAACAAAGTGTTCAAGTCTATGCAAAGAATGTTGTGGTTAAAAGTGTCAAACAAACGTGTTGTGATTCGGCAGCAGCTTAGCGTATGTTGCCTGCAAAGGTGACGCATATCACCATAACGTGCAGATTCATGCGCTCAGTGTAATTGTAAACATCTCTATAATGTTATCAATTTCGATCCGGGATCAGACCCAAATAACATGGATGAAGATTGTCTAGTAGAAATTGTGCAAGCAAGACTTTCACATATGCTTAAACATAAAACAATGATTCGTGTGGCTTCAGCTAAACTTTACCCGGGTCTAAACCAGCATTTGGTTAAACGGTAAACAATAGATATAATCAACAAATAATTAAAACTTATCATTATAAACAGCAACAATCGATGGTGTCCGATTGACTTAAAATTTTGTTGGATAAGTTTCGATTACCAGCTTTGCTCTTTGTGTAACATGTTAAAGAAACTGTTAAATGCACCAACTTAAATGATAAAATGCACTTACCGGTTGTGGTCCATAAACAACACCTTCACCAGACAGAGAGGAATCTGCTACATTTTTTAGGAATTATCTTTTTGCAAATTAAACTGATTGAGATTGAGGAAGCTGTCCTCAGCAAAATTTGTTTTACATGTGGATTATTATTTTCAGGAACCGAGTTAAACATAAATTGTTATCATTGATCTCTAAGAACAGTGTCCTTGGGAAGGCCAAACAAAGGTGATTGGACTCAGGGATAAAAATAAAAGAGTTTCAATGATAGGGAGACAAATGCAACCCTTTCTCTTCTCTGTGGGAGCGCAACAAGTCCATGCCCCCTTTTTTGTGTGATCCAGTGAGCAGAGGTAAACTCTTCTATTGATGTCAATAAAGAAGGAAGTAGAGGGATGTGGTTCAAACCGGCCATTCCATGTAGGCGACTTTTGTTAAATAAAATATCTTGCTTGGCTTGAACTTTGAGCTTTATAACTTTAAATTGTTAATAATTTTGTAATAATTTATTTATATTCTAACAACAACATTATACACTAATTAAATCTGAAATATGTCGTCACAAAGAGCAGGACCTTTAAAGGAGAACTGCGTGTGACTGTGTGTGGGTATTTCACTTGCGTGTGTGCGTGTCTGTGTGTCAGTTAGCTGTATGGATTTCTCCAATGAAATAGCCCATTAAATTTCAACGTTCAGTGCCCTAAAAACTTTCACCCAATATTATCAAGTGCATTTCTTCTGCTGTTTTGAAGATTTTTTATAATTTTTGCTCAGCCATAATGTTCCTAAACTGACTGCAATTAAATTTCTTGTGATGTTTACATCAAAACGGCGTAAAGCATTATATCATGCAGAAAATCACCTCGGTTTCCAGTATAAGCATGTGCTTCATTTTATATAAATTATTTCTACATAGTTTTTTGTTATCACTGTAGGCTTTTTAAGAAAACTACCATGGCTTGTGAGTCGTGACTTGACATAAAGAGAGTTTTAGAAAATGTGAAAAAAAAATGACTGTTACACAAACACACATGTCACGTGCACTGCGATGCTGTTACACAAGCAGTCGCTTTGTGCCTAGGACTGCAGAGTAAAACATACACTGCCTTTGATTAATGCCAGATGGCTTCTTGCCCGACTACACACACATACGTAAGCACTGGTTAAAGAGACTTCAGAATGTTAAAAGATTAACACATGCCTTTCGCAACTACATACTAATAAATTATTTTAAACATGCAAGCAGACACACAATCGATGATCATTTTCCATGTTTTCCATAAACAAAAAAAAAAATGTTTTGGCAATAAAATGTTGGTCTGCCGTTTATTTCTTAGAGGCCCGGTCTGGTAAAATTGTCTTTGTGAATGAAGTCCTGCATTATCATTAAGAAACAGCAACTTGAAGTTGTTTTAAAAACATGTATGCATACAAAATACATGTGTGTTATTTTAATTGAAGAATCAAGACCTGATCTAAAATCCTTGGTCTCAGAAAGATCTACCTTAAAATTAAAGAACCGTCTCATACAGTTCACCACTGTTTCGCAACTCCTGCATAACGTGTACATGTGGAGTCTTGCCACCCGAGGGCAGTGTGAATCTCATTGCATAATTATTTTGTTACATGACATGAGCTTTTATCTAATATCTAAAAAATAAATCAGGGAGCTGTCAGGGAGGTCTGTAAGTTAGGTATATATATACATGGCTCATACACACAATATCATGAAAATACTTATTGCAAAAGTGGAGTAGTTTTGAAGGTCTTACAAATGTCATTTTTTTCCCAATGTTTACATTATATAGAGATTTTAAGTCAAATGTGTGCTCACATATCATAGCAATAACCTAACTAAATTCTTCTGAATTAATAAAGACATGTTATTAAATTAAGAGCCACTTGGCAGCTGAAAGATCGTACTCTTTTTACTAAGCTTAGCTGAACGATCCCATTCCCTTAAGAATACAGAATTTCCCTTTCAATATTCTGTGTCCTCCCTATTTAGTTTAGCCCTTTGTTCTTGTTTTGCATTTTTGATGTCCCACCTGTGTTTTTACCTCTTGCTTGTTATATAGATTAGTTTTGGGTTGTCTTTTAATAAATGTACTGGTTTTGGATCTTCAACCTCTGACGCCTCCATAAAGTCGGCTACAATAGTCCTAGTTGATTATATTCATTTCTAATACTATAAAATATGCCAGTTTTTTTGAATCAGTCCTTCTAACATTAAGGATAAAGGTGTGGTAACCAATTAATTTGTGCATTCTTACTTCTTTGGATTGTGAAACGTGCAGGCTCGCCCACAGGAGCTCCTTTTAATGAGTAAACCAAAGACTTTTCGGAGATTTAAACAATGTGACTAACACCGTAGGTTCTCAAGATTAACATAAGATTGGAAGAAACTGTGTGGGATACCCCACCTTTAATATAAAAAACACACTAGGAACTACCACTTTGATGCACCAATTATATCTATTGACAACCTGTTATAGCGGCCAAATTTGCAATAGAAACCTACGAATGTTGTCATCAAAACTGTCTTTGAATGTTAAGTCATGTTAAGGGTGAAATTACTTAGAAAGAACTAAGAATCCTCTCTAACAAGTCTTAACACCTTCTTACAACTTGTTTCACACTTAATTAGGTTTGGGGTTTTTTGCCTTAAAGGGGATTCCTGAATCTTGGGATTCCTGCCATCTCAGGGGTTTCATTTCCTCTTGTGGTTAAGTTTTTATTATCTTTCATTCTAAATGGTTCCTACATACAAAAATGTGTATGAATTTATTGCACATGTATAAGAAAGGGTATTTTATTTTCATTCAATTAGAATGTTCCATATCATTCTCTGTATTTCTAACCTTTTTTCTATAAATACAATATTTCCTGAGGACATTTTAATCAAACAATAGTATATATATATATATATATATATATATATATATATATATATATATATATATATATATATATATATACACACAATCATAACAATATCATAAAATTCCTATTTATTATTTCGCTGATTTTAATTTCAGTAGTTACATTAGAGCAAGCTGAAGAAATAGGATTTACAGAAAAGACACAAGTGGGCATTCATTTGTGTGTGTGCATCTTGTGATTATAGGGAAGTATCACTATTTGTTCATGAAGCTAGTCATATTCTCAGACCATTAAATATCGAGGAATCTGTATTTCTATTTACCACAAGATTGTCATTGTTTGCATACTTAAGATTTTAAAAAAATTCAATTTTTTTTGTAAATTCCAAGGGATCATTAACATCAACTTAAGTATAAAATGATAAAATACTGCACTTAAGTTTACACCTTTGTCTTATAAAAGTTCAGGATTTTTCTAAATGTAAAGTCTCTCTGAAAGCTTTCTTTTTTTCATCATAACTTAGTGGGACTTAATAACCTTAAATGAAATAAAACAAAGCATTTTTATAATAAATAGTAAGTTTTGTCATGGTTGCCATGATCTTTTTATTTGTTAAATAATTACTTAAAATGCTGAATTAACACAAGATTAACTTTAATTTAGATATCACTGTAAGTTCATACTGCTGTTTAACACCTGCTCTGACGAGAGGTAAATAAAGTGCAATATTTGAAAGTAAAAGTGGAAGTGACGTGTTGCCAAGTATGTTGGAATTTGTACTCTGCATTTAATCCATCCAAGTGTACACACAGAGTTAGTGAACCACATATACACACTGACATTTATACTTTTGTCTAACAATCTGAGAGAAACAGGTGCATTAAGAATTTCATCTTTTGATGGCCTTTTTGAGCCTTCATGCCAAATTCCATAAATTTTTGACATTTCCCAAATAGTCATGGTCATGGTATTATTTCAGTCATTTACATAAGAATAAACTTTGCTTGTGAATTCAGTTTTTGCTTTTTGTCACGGAATTGCAGAGGACAGAACTCATGCAGAGGGCAACAAAGACTTTACTAAACATAAAAGGTGAACCATTTGACACGAAACTTGACAAATGACAATAAACAGACAGGACTAGACTACACTATAAATGTAACCAAAACTTAATTTATCTCGAATTGAGTGGGAATGACTAGATTTACAGGAATCTGTTGGTATAACAAAGTAATACAAATCAACTGGCACAAGACTTACAAGGGGAAGACGACACCTTGGAGGCTGAAGAAAACTCAGACGCCGGTACCAGGAAGGCTGCAAAAAAAAAGTGGAAAACACAGTACAGTACTTGTAATGTCATGTCCTTTAATTCAAAACAAGGCTCAGTTGTGTGTGTGTGTGTGTGTGTGTGTGTGTGTGTGTGTGTGTGTGTGTGTGTGTGTGTGTGTGTGTGTGTGTGCGTGTGCGTGTGCGTGTGCGTGTGCGTGCGTGTGTGTGTCTTCCACTTGCCTGAATGGCCTCCTTTCAACACCTGGGCATGCTCCAGATGAGATGGCGGATGGTCTCCTGAGGGACATCTTCCCAGACCAGGACCAATGCACCTGTTAACTCCTGGACAGTCTATTGTGAAACATGGAGTTGGTGGATGGGCCGAGACATGATATCCCAGATGTGCTCAATTTGATTCAGGTCTGGAGAACTGACAGATGATGTTCAGGCAGCAGAAGGTTCTGTACGAAATCTCCTTGTGAGCGACAGATACAAACTTGCCAATCTGTCCTGGGTGTCCTCTGGCAAATGACAACAATACTGCACAGTATTGTGCTGTAAGCACAACACCGACAGCCCTCTTTACATTTGATCAGAAATGTACAAATTTTTGGCTGGCTCAAGGTTATTTTCGGGGGCTCTGGCTGTGCTTGTCCTGTTCCTAAATTGCACAAAGGTGGAGGTCCTCCTCCACGTCTCCTGATGAACTGGCCTGTAACCTGGTAGCGCCTCCATGCTCCTGACATGACGTTTACAGACACAGCAAACCTTTTTGACACAGCTCATATTGATGTGCCATCCTGGATGAGCTGCCCTGCCATACTTGTGTGGGTTGTAGATCCTGTTTAAAGCCACCACTAGAGTTAAAGCACCGCCAGCATTCAAAAGTTACCCAAACATCAATTGAGAAGGGGTCTGCAAAGCCGCAAAGTCTTGCATTTGTCTTGTTTTTCAAACTGTTGTTTATTCCATTTGAACAACAGCATGTGAAACTGACTGTCAAGTTATATTGTGTTGTTTAAGTGTTCCTTTATTTTTTGAGCAGTGTATCAGAGTTTGATGCATAGGAAGAACCCAAGAACCCTAACATATTCCATGTACAGATCCTTTGAAACGTTGGATTTGAAACAATGTAAAAAGCACTCTATTAATAAATTTGACTTGATTTGACTTGTTATCTATTACATTGGAATTGCACATCTGTGTATCTCCGGCCACTAAAATTTGGACCTCCAGTCCATTTAATCCTCTTGATGTTGTCCTGATGTTGGAAATTAAAATGTGGGAGTAAACAAAATTTCCTAGTCCTCTGCAGTCAAGACAGAACATCAGCAGAAATGTAAAACCAGCAAGCGCAATGATAAATCTTAAACTTAAAGGGAGGCAGGGAAAAGTACCAGGGGTGGGACACTAACATTTCAGACCTCCATGCTATTCATACAGGTAAGAGATATTTCTTCCCAGTGGGTAGTTTCGTCTTCAGAGCCCATTTAATTAACAGGGACTCCTTCACCATTCTTGAACACTTTCCCCTTATGCCAATACTGCAACAATCAAATTAGCAGAGGCATCAACCTGAACCAGGAAACTTTTAGTGACTCTGGGCTCTGAAGCAGAGACAACATAACCAGGTCTTTTAAACTGTGTAAAGGCCAGTTCACAGTCTTTTGTTTTGTCCACAGGATTCTTTGAGGTTAGGTTGGTTGAGGCAGTTGTTCCCAAACTTTTGGGTCACGCCTTTAAACCTTTTAAAGAATCTTGTAGAACCATTTCAAATCGCACCTAAACAGTCATTTATGTGAATGAGACTTTACATTATATCATGTGTTATATTGCATGTAATCTCCAGAGCTCTCGCACCTGTTAGAGCGAGTTGGGCTGGAAATCTTGAAGTCAGTGAGATTTTGCCTATAAGTAGCTTTTTTCGTACAGATTGCATACAGGTTTTCAACGTTGTGACGGTTTATGTGCTGTCTCATATAAGTTTTGCTGTTAGTGTAAACATCTTCTTCCAGTGTATTAACATTACCTGTGTTTTCCACATTTGTCACCATACTGAATGTTATTCGCCACTTTTCGGCATGTAAAGAAAATTTCCAGTAAGCTCACCATACTGCTCAAAACATAAATCACGAGCCCCCCCAAACATACACCCCCCACCCCACACCACCCCCCCACCCCCCCGCCAGCAGTACCTGATCTCACAACTACTGTTGTTTATAGTTCTCAGGGTAATCTTGTATTTCTCTAGTAAAGCCTTTACAGGTATTCAGCTATTCATTCATATCCTCTTCATTCATGTCTTCTTCTATGGCAATTTTTTTCCAGTGGGAAGAGGCACAAGGCAACATGTCCATTCCTCCTCAGTCCTCAGTACTCCAAATTCTCTCTATCTTCCCCCTCTTGGTATGCTGGAATTCTGCGCTCCTGATACAACACTGTTGGCTGCCTTGCAGTCTAGGCTGAGTCTGCTAAAAGTTGAGCTCTTTTCTTTTGTTGTCCTGTTGGCGTGATGACATTGCCCTGTGGCGCTAGGGTGGGAAGATTTTCTCCAGTGTATCCCAGGCGATCTCTGATTCTGTCTTTTTCTGGAAACATAGATTTTTCCTAGTTTTATCTCATGTCACACTGTCTTGCAGCTAGCCATACCACTTCTGACAACGTTTGTGGACGTTGTGAGTTTGTTCCACATGGCTAAGCTACAATAGCATGTTAGTGCAATGGTCTCCATTATCACATTGCATAGGAGTTCACAAACATTTCAAGCTAATGAAAGATGATCATTAAACCAGTCCAGCTATCCCAGTTAACCTGAAAAATAATGAACTGTCCAAATAAAAATGTATATTATATTAAATATTTTGTCTTCAACCTTGTCTAAAATATTTTGTGTTGAACTTATCAGAGGTGTTAAACGAAAAGATAAATAGGCTACATCTATGTATGTAAATTTTATAAATGAACAAAAAGTGGCCTACTTTACCCTACTTAGTGAGATAAAGATTTTGTAAACTCAACAAGTATAACGTGTGCATTACCCAACAGCACGCCATTTAGTCACTCAGAGACACAGAGAGCAGGCAGATTAAAACATTATTTAAATTTTGATAGCTGTTCAGCCCTACTCTCTGAACAAGAAACTCTGAAATTCCTCTAATTAGCAGTGTAGAGCCATTTTTAATGCCTTGTGTAAATAATAGGGTGCAATAAATTGTATTTCGAGACTGGAGTTGTTCCAATTATTTTGCCATGTGGCATCCTGAGTAGGTTTGGCTCCTCAGAAAAACACATCAAAATCTGTTTAAGTACTCTGAACAGGAAAAAACTTTAAAGGAAGCATTTAAACCTCACTATGAGGGTCTCCATTACCATTATGTTGATCAGCATTCCAGGGTTCTTATGTCATTAAATTTCAATACCGTTTCAAATTATATAAGATCTGTTTGCGGGCAAACCCGAATATATAGACCACTTTATATTAAGGTCTTGTTCATTAAATTTGCATTGATAATTAGTTAATGCATTGGGAAACTTGAGCTAACAAAAAGCAATATATACTTTTACAGCATCACTCTAGAAATTAAGCATTTTAAAACCCATGGTTGATTCAAAAGCAAACAAACCCAATTTTAGTTACCACGAAAATTTCCACATTAACCCAATAATTACACTGTTAGATGAAATCGAGTCTCATTCATTCTTTAGGGAAATCTAGGACAATCCTTTTATTTTATTTCAAGCTACTTACTACAGGTGTGAACCACACCTCATACCACACTTCAGGCAATAGCTTCGATATGTGTCACTTTGACATTGCTTTTTTTCTTTTTTTCACTATCACTGTGGCAGGGCTGTTTCCTTTGTGACTATTATGAAAGCATGTCTGGATGTTATGAAAGTACGTGTTATGAAAGTATATTTCATAGTATTATAGAATACAAAGTGGTCTACTTAAATAGCTTTGATATTTTGAAAATATATACACAGTATATCATAATCATTTTAATTAAATGAAAGAATATAAAATATTTCAAAAACAATACTTATTTTATCCAGAACTTAACAAAAAGATCATGGCAGAAAAATAAAAGTGATTATTTTCTTCATAATGACTGTAGAGCTAATAACTGGTTCAGAGAGTTTAGAGCTTTTATCTGAAACATATTTTTTACGCTTGATCAAGCTGGGTTTTGTGAATGACAAGAGACCTGTGTTTACTATGCCAGTGTGAATGGGTGTGTCCTGTAACATTCCCACGCCTCAAATAGGAATGCCGATCTAAAGTATCAGGTTATTTCCTGTAAATAAAAAAAAATTCTGATATTTCATCCTGGAGGTTTTTTTACACGATTTTTAAATTCTATTTGTGTTCACAGAGAAAGGAGATATTAAGGAGACTAACTGTAGGGCAGACTGTTGTCTAATTTGTGACAGTGGAGAAGTTTCTAGAGAGCCGGAGGGCAAGGGTGGAAAGCTAAAAAAGAAAGAAAATACAGGATGGCTAATTTGTATAATATTATGTTAACTCTTTACTATGTTTATAAATATGCATTCAGATTTTATTATGTATTCACTTATTTTTTTCTTAAAATAATATTTTTATACACTTGTCATTTTGAGATATGAATATTGGAGACATAATAAAATCTTAATGCTTCATCTGGCTTTAACTGATGTTTCAACTTTTACTTAATGTAAAGTGAAATGTGTTGTTTGATAGTTATGACATACTTTGGTATCTCTTTTCACATTAAGCTCTTTCTGAAACTCCAAATATATGGCTTGAAGATTTGGGTTAGCAAATAAAAGGCTGCAGGTTCAAACTTTGCAGGTGGTGTTTTATGAAACTAAAGGAAAGAGGAAACAACAAGTTTGCAGAGACATAGCAAAACAGTAAGTTTGAAGTGCCAATTGAAATAGAGCGTCAAAGAAGAACAAACAACGTTATGGCATATGCTCCGCCTTCTCATGTAATAACCCATCCCATTTACTCCCACTAGCCCTTCCCTCAACGATTTACTGGCTAACTTCAGATATCTGGGTAACTCCCATCCCTTCCCTCCTTATATTTCCCTTGTACAACCCAATTGAGCAGAAGTCAGCCGCAGCCTGCTCTGTGACATTCTCTATTTCACTTTCTGCCTCTCCTTCTCTTTTCCCTCTTTTTCTGCTACAGGTAGGAGAAGTTCTGCGCCAGCCATTTACATATCACCCTAGTGGTCTTAACAAGGGCTCTATGTAATATAATTTAAATTATTATAATAGGAACATAAATTTGTGGTCTGTTGAAAGAAAACTGAACCCAGCTAATCTGACTTGATCTTGCATTCAAAGTCAAAAGATGAGTTTTGATGAGGTCCTGGACCGGATTGGTGGGTTTGGACGCTTCCAGAAAATGCTCTATGTGTGGATCTGTCTACCACAAATCTTCCTGGCTTTCCACATGTTGGTGTCTGTTTTCACTGGTGCTGTGCCACCTCACCTGTGCAGATCCTCCCAATCAGTGGGGGATGATGGTGACCCCTGGATAGACCTTAACTACAGTAATGCTTCTTGGAAGACCTGTCTATCCATACTGTCCCAGCTTAATCAGAGTGACTTAAATTTTTCTGAAAATGAACACTCAACAACCTCAAAAAGCTGCAAAGGAGGGTGGGAGTTCAGCAAGGATGTCTTTCTTAGCACAGTTGTCACAGAGGTAAGAGTTCATCTTTAAACATGGTTCCAGGTTGAATTTAATGTAGCATGCACATATTTGTTATTGTGCAAGTTCTGCATCCAATATATTGACTTTAAGTCTTTTAGCCATTTACTTCTACTCTAGCCTGTAATTTATTTCCAGTCCTACTCATAGCTTAGCACGAGTTATGTGTTTATTATTGGCTTTTACAACAAACTGTTTGTAATGTTTTCTCAATTGTAATACATTTAAGATAAAACCATCTGCTAAATTAAATGATTTGAAATGTAATGAATTCCTGCGTTCAAATGTTCAAAACCATTTGGGGTCGAATTCCTACAATGTCACAGTCTGGTTCCTATTAATGAAGAGGCTACAAAATATCCAGCTTTCGAAAATGATGTGAAACGTGGCTAAAGTGGGAAAGTTGCTCATCAGAGATTTAATGTCTATGCAACGGTTAATACCATACCAAACTGACCATGCTCAGAACCTAATGTCGGCCTACTGTTTGTTAAGGAGGGGAATTGACAAAAAATTAATGCACTTTGTGTACTGTCAACATGTACATTTATAAATACAATTCCAATACACACTTTACTACCAGAGGACATGGCTTTAATTACAAATGCAATTATGCTTTTTTAATGTATGTGAACATCCAGAGAGAATGTCATAGTGAGAATGTCATATTGTTACAAGGCTGATAGCACATGATCACTGTTAATCAAGGTTTTCATTTTGAAGCCTGGGACAATAAAATGAAGATACATGTCAATGGGCTTATATTATACTAGACAGAAAAATAGGTATGCTATCAAAACTAGTTTGATGGTGCAGGGCTTCTGACCTCATATAGGAATTTCAGAGTGCTTTATTAAATAGGTCTAGTTCACAGGACTGCATAACAGACCAATGAACCTGTCTTTCCTTTGTCATATGATACAAAAGAAATGTTGATAGTTAGTTATATGAAAAGATGAAGAGCAGGGGCAATGGGCTGCTCACAGCAGGATCGTCTAGAAGAACCTGCTTTAATTTAAAATCGCTGGACCCTTGTCTAGCTTCATAACAGGGGCCTAACCATCTCATGCAGCTATATGCGGGAGATTTAAAGATAAACTGCAGGGAGAGGGGCAGGGAGGAAGTGGAGAAAGTGACCTGGCTTACGTGACGATCCTGTAAGAATTTTTTAAAATAAGATATTTTACATATGTACCAAAATTATGTAGGAGATTTTGCATGTGTTTTTGCGGCTTATTTTAGAGGGAATTCATGTTGTAACAGTGCAAATCGTTTATAAATTGCTTAGACACCAACCTTTTATTTAACCTGTAGTTTGGAAGTCAACATTTGTCACACTTCTTCTTGAATCCTAGTACTTTGTACATAATACTATATAAAAGCAGTAGTGGAATCAGAATCAGAATCAGAACAAGCTTTATTGCCAGGTGTGCTTGAAAATTGTACTTTTATTAAATTTTGATTAAGTCTGTTTTTTTTATTTCACCTAATATTACAGTGGGACCTTGTGTGCGAAAATGCCACATTAAACAACATTGGATCTTCTATCTATATGTTTGGTCTGGTGGTTGGAGCTGTGCTGTTTGGTGCCCTAGCTGATAAGTAAGTAAACCCCACACATAAACCATACATAGGGACTGTCCCTCATAAACACACATAATGGTGCAAAAGTGAAAAGTTGCTATGGGAACTCAAGATGGTCAACAAGGAGATAAAGATTTTATAGGACTTTTTTCTCGAGATAATAATAAAGTCCCGCCTTACCTCCAAACCCTAACATCATGGGGTAAAGTCAAGTCATACAAAAAGCATTAATGAGAAAGTTTAAAGTCATACATATAAGCCAAATACAGAATGTGTTAATATATGTGCTGATAGTGATACATATTTACATTTGCAAGATTGTTTCTATGGAAATGCATCAGATTTAAAGTTGTGTTATGTGACATGGAAAATGGAGGGGATTTGTGTTCATAACAGCGATCTTCTGAATTATAACAAATTTCCGTGAGACAGTGTGTGATTCACCCCCTTTAGAAGTCTCTTGCAAGATCTTTAATAAGCCACTTTCGTGAAAGACCCATATCGAGATGTTTTATGAAATTAATATTAATTACATTACACAAACTATTAATTGTTCTGTTGTTTTAGGTATGGCCGCAGAATAATCATACTGACTGGTTTAGCACTTCAGGTCATATTTGGAGTGGGTGCAGCTTTCGCTCCAAATTTCTACATCTATGTTGTGCTCCGCTTTGTCGTTGGCACGACTGTGTCAGCAGTGATCATGAATGCATTTGTGTTGGGTAAGTAAGAGATACGCTAAAGATTCGAGATAAATATTATTAGTAACACCAAAATTCTTGGTGGGCAGTCTTGGCCTGGTGGTTTAAGCCTTGGACTCGTGATACAAAGATTGCTGGTTCAAGACTGGGAACCAGCTGGAATACCACGACTGCGGTGAGTCCCTTGAGCAAGGCACTGCTCGCCGGGAACCGCAGCATGGCTACCCACTGCTCCGGGTGTATGTTCACAGTGTGTGTGTGTGTTCACTTACTGTGTGAATACACTTAGATGGGTGAAATGCAGGGCAAAAATTCCAAGAATGGAACACCCTACTTGGCAACACGTCACTTCACTACAGTGTTTGCCATGACCTTCGCTTAATTTCAGAGACCAGGGAAAAGTGGGAGCTAGTTTAAGAGTTGGGATTATGTAAAATGTCTTTCAGACTCCTCTATCTTTTGGGTTATGCTTGGTTTAGGTTGCTGTGACTATTAATGCAGATAAATAAAACAACCTTTACTATTAATGTTTCTTCCTTTTCCTCTGGTGTATTAAGTGCAGTTCACCATCTACTGTATACATATTATGCAGGTACTGAGTGGACAGGCCCCAAACAACGCATGCTGGCAGGTGTTATCACAGATTACTTCTTTGGATTTGGATACATTATGCTGGCTGGAGTGGCCTACTTGATTCGAGACTGGCGCAAACTGCAGTTGGCCATTTCTGCCCCTGGATTCCTTTTCCTGTTTTACATCTGGTATGTTACACAGAAACCTGAAATGTATCTACAGGAATTGCACAGGTCACCCCAGTGATGGTTTTGTAGTAGTGAGAATTGTGGAAAAAGTTTTATCTCCTAATCTTTAAAAAAAATACTAAATAATACTTTGTCAAATTATAAGTTTCAATTTGTCTAAGAGTCTACAGTGTACAGTGTCTCAGGTGCTATTGCTGTATAAAACCTGAATTATAAATCCTGATTTTTTTAGGAAATCTAAAGGGAATTGTAATAGGCATATGCATGCAATTCATTTTTTATTTCTTTTTATTTTATTTTGCTTATTTTTATTAATATTTTTAAATTTATTTAAATGTTACACTTTTGTCATGTGAGCTTAGCCTTCCTTGGTTTATTATTGTTTGCTTGAGCTTGTATGTGTATTTGTGTTATGTTAAATATTTATGTTTATGGTTTTGTGTTCTAAGGGTTCTTCCTAAATCTGCACGTTGGTTGATGGCCAATCAGAAGTATGAAGAAGCATTGGATCTTATTCGTAAAGCAGCACTTATTAACGGCAAACCTTTGGAGGACGATGACATTGAACTTTGCCAGGTTTGTCTGACATACTGTAGATAGACTGTTTAGTAGCACCCACCCCTAGAAAACTAGTGGTTGAAAGCTGACCAAATACAGTGCTGGTTCTTTGAGAAACATTTGACATTTAATTAAATATCTTCAAAAGATTTAAAGCTATTTAAAGGTTTCAAACAACAAATGTACTACTTCATCCACCTATCTACAGCAAGGCCCAGAGTTTGTGTGAACTATATATAATTATGGGCTGCTATTTTCATTTAGTTTGAATGCTGCATAGTTTGTGCAAATAGGACATTTTTAAAATTTTTCATAATTACAACCTAAAGTATTGTAAAATGAATTATAACTTGCCCAAAGCATATTTCATACTTTTGTATCCTGTCATCCCTTATCAGCTTGAGAAACTGTCATACTGTTGCCCTTGGCTCGTTTCACATTCTCTGTTTTCCCTCCAGTCAAATATATACTGGAAAATTCAGTTGTACTACTTGAGGTGGTTAGGCTTGATTTTGACTTTTGGTAACTAATCCAAGATTGTATATAAGCTCACCAGCTAGTAAATGGTCTTAGCCATTCTAAGACTAGCTTAGTGGTCAGTTTCTACAAACTAAAAGCCATCTGCCATTTTGAGTATAATTAGACTTCTAGCAAACTTTTTATATTTGCATTTTATCTAGGATATCAGAGTCTGAAAGGAATATTCAAAATACTACTCTTAGACATTGTTGGATTTAAGAGTGATTAAGACTAATATGCGCATTTCTTTTTGCAGAGCCTAAAAAATGAAGAGAAACTGGAAGACCGTCGAAAGTACACGGTCATCGATCTGGTTCGAACACCCACAATGAGGAAACAGTCTCTCATTCTCTTCTACCTGTGGTAATATAACAGTTGTACTTAAGGAATCATTCATGTGTTTTATTTTATTTGATCACAAATACTAGTACAAAGTGCAGAAGCAGGTAATTTGCAATATATAATCAAATTTAGTCAGACATTTCTGTCATATACATGTTTCCATTTCTCATTTGTAATGATTAAACATTGATGGTTTTATGCAGGTAAATTCTGCTATATTATACAAACGAGCTTACAAATTACTATACGTTACTCTGGAACATGTTTATGTTAATTTATGTTATTTCCTGATAACAACCAATCAAAACTAATAACACATTGTCATCCGGGTACTGAGGGTAATCTTGAACAGTGCAGTTTAATATTACACATAAATAAAATATGAATAATACCTAATAAATAACAATGTTATTTATATTAAATCTACAAAATAAGCTTTCTTGCCTTTAAAGTATTTCAAATAGAATTGTCAACATTATAATATATTTTGAGGGGATTAAAAAATTATGTTTGCATTTCATTTAGCTGACTGTTTGTATTTCAGGTTTGTAAATGTCCTGGTGTATTATGGACTGTCCCTCAATATCACAGACTTTGGAATGAATATCTACCTGACGCAGATGATCTTTGGTTTAGTGGAAATGCCAGCACGGACGATTACTCTTTTTACTCTTAACCGTTCTCGCAGGATTTCCCAGCTTGCATTCTTGGCAACAGGTGGCCTGGCCTGCCTTCTCACTATATTTATACCAGATGGTAAGTTAAAATATCGACTTCTTCAGTCAAAAACCAAGGGAATCCTATAGTATATTATATACAGTAACTAGCTTTTTAAAGTGTCTTCTTCTACACAGACACTAGATATCTTTCCTGTTAATACTTTAATACTATTACTTTTAATACTGACAGTAGAGCAGAAGTTACACTTAATTTTTCATGTCCATACCATAGAGTTATTATATATTTAATCAGGAAGTAGTAAAAATGTACATTAACTACATATACTTACTATAGCGTTAGGCTAAAGGACAACTTACGTGTAATTATGCATTAAAGTGCCTCTCAGGTCATAAACCTTATTTTACATTCTCTTGGATTGTTTGTCTGTATGTAATCCCGAAGTTCATGATAAAGCGAGCTATCATCTTTAACAGATATAAGAGGTCTTGGAAAACAGCAAACGCCAGGATTGTAGGTATCCAGTTACTTCCGTGATGTGGCGTCAGAGACCCGTTGTGGAAGTTACCAGATTCACATAATATCAGTCCCCTCACTGGTGGTGATGCAGTAACTGATAGCTTAGTTGACCAAAAACAACAGTCTAGATCTTAAAACCAGTCAGAGAACACTGGGAGGCAGGTCTTAAAGAATCTAGAACTAAATGTGAGTGTTTTTCAGACATAAGGAAAGACGCAAAGTAACAAGGTAAATAATAAAACTACTAATGCATTCTATGAACATTTAATGGCATCTATTTAAAGTTGAGGATTCAAAGATTTCAATTATTAATATGTGTATTAATAATTATTCATAACTATATGAGAGGCACTTCAAAAGTGAATCCCACAGTTAATAAATATACAACAAGGGCACAGTAAAATTAAGTCTTATCATCTAGAAACTTGTGAGCCCCATCTGAAATTTCAACCTGGTATCATGCCAAAGCGTGTTATACACATGTTGGTCCATTCAAACAAACACCAGTACACCACGGTCAATGCTCAAACTAAATCGTGCCTACGAAATAATAAAATTATTTTGCCACAAAAAAATAAAATATGTCGTTTTTAACTTGGTTGTTAGCCTCGAATGTAAGCCTTAATGTCCTATGTTCACGCTTCGAAGAGGCAAATTGAGACTCTGACATGCTTTTTCAAGTGAACCAACATGTGTTTTACATGCTTTGGCGTGAGGCCGGGTTAAATATTGGTGATCAACTTTCTCGTAACAAACATCATTAATTTTTGTCCCTATAGATCTTTCTGTTGCTCGCACTGTTCTTGCCATGGTGGGGAAATTTGGCATCACTGCTTCACTGTCGATTGTGTACATCTACTCCGCAGAAGTCTTCCCAACAGTCATAAGGTAAAATTATTGAACCACTCAATGGTAAGTGGATTCATAAAGAATTTTTCAAATACTTGGGAATTTAAGAGTTGATACATTTAGAAATTAATATGTACCTAACTGTTCATTCTTAAACCATTTATTTGTTATTTTCTCTCATAAAGTCCTCCCCAATTTTTAAAGTAAAATAATTTCTACAAAGAATTAAAGAATGAAGGGGAAATAAAAGAAGGGGACTATTTTTCTCTCTCTGAATCTGGTTTGGGATATGGCAGAGCTGATAAGATCCTTCAGGTTAATTTTCAACCTGCAAAAAAGGTTCTGCCTGCTCTAATTTTGCAAATGTAGACTTAAAACCAAAACTAAAAGGCTGAAGATTTATTTATTTCCTAAGACTTCTTATGTGTACACATCCGCAGAGTCTGGTGGTGTAGCGCAATCATCAGTACCCTTCACGTTAAACTATAATATGATATTAAAACTGCAGATTGTGTAAATTGCTTCATTGCTTTTTAATTATTTATTTATAAGTGGTTAATTTTTAAAATGATACTTTATGGCTTTCTCTTAAATGGCTACTGCAGATGGTTTTCCATAAACATTTCCATATTCAAAGACATTACAGTGTTCTGTTTAGATGTGAGAATTGGAAACAAGAATTTCTTTCTCTTGGTTTCTACAGACAAAACGGTATAGGTATGGGATCAATGTGTGCTCGGATAGGCGGAGTGATTGCACCCATTATTTACCTCTTGAGGAACAGCAGTCATCATGCCCCCATGGTAGTGTTCGGCTTGTGTCCATTGGTAGGCGCTGCCCTTACCATGTTTTTACCCGAGACAGCCCATAAGCCCCTGCCAGACTCTATAGAGGATGTGGAGCTCACTGGTGACAGGTGAGATCATTTTCAACTCAAAATTCTACAAGGTGATTGGTGTTGATATACATTTAAATAAAATCCACACAGTGCTTGTGTAAACCAAAATTTTCTTGTTATTATTGTTTTCCTTTGAACATCCTATATGTTCTTTCTTTGTAAGAAGCGCTAAAAATTAAAGAAACTGTGAATAAAGACTGCTGCTTCAGAAAAGACATGATGTTACAAAAATTTTGTTCAAGGCAGATCACAGTTCAATCTAATATAAAATGCATAAAATGTGGTTGTCTTTTCCTTGCTTTCTTTTCAGTGTTAGGGGCAGGACATCGCAATGCTCTTTATGAAGTGTGAACCAAGCAGAATTCCATCATCATCTCAACCTCTTAGTCTACATTAGACTGTCTCCAAACAGGAATTTCGGAAGCAAAGATATTTTATATATTCTTTGTTTTGTACTTGAAAAAAGTCAGGAAAAATGGACACAGATTCAGCAGCAACAAGACAGAGCTACACAGTATTACCTAGTTTTGAAAATTTTTGAACAAGTCATCAAATATGTTAATATTTTCTAACAATACACTTTAATTATTTTTAGATAATTTGGTTGCAGTATTGCATTTGTGAACCAGAAACTCCAGTTTGTCAAGTGCAGTATATGCTTATTAGAAAATTTAGCCCGGAACAATTTTATTTGTTTTTCTGTATTTGACTGCCCATTAAACGTTATACATTTATCCTTACAGAGGATTTTTTACTTGCCTATTAATCGTTTTTTCATGCTGATGCCTATATATCACTTTTTCCACCCTTTTCTTTCTCCATTTTTTCAAATATTTGTGCTCATAATTCGAATGCAAAGAGTATGTGTGTACAATCTGGGCAAAATATACATGCTAGGAATCAAGGCTTTACTTTAAACACAAAGACAAGGTTGTACTCCAGTATTACTCAGTATAAGGACTGGACGTCCTAAGAGAGGACATTGTAAAACATGTCTAGAAAAAACTAGACATTAACTAGTTCAGGATATAAATTGGAAAAGAACACAATATTTATAGTAGGTTTGCTTTGGTATCCTAGCTTTTTTATGTGACTAAATATTTCTTGGGAACTTGCCATCTCCTGACATGTTTATTTGATGATTTTCAAATGTGTTAAAAAACTAAAGTTTTGCAGAATACATTACAGCGTTAGTTATTACGTTCAATGTTCAAGTTCTATATTTAAATTATAAGGAAATT
Source organism: Triplophysa yarkandensis (assembly GCA_033220385.1). Classification (NCBI taxonomy): domain Eukaryota; kingdom Metazoa; phylum Chordata; class Actinopteri; order Cypriniformes; family Nemacheilidae; genus Triplophysa; species Triplophysa yarkandensis. The sequence continues at coordinate 5,196,776 of CM065658.1, read as the reverse complement.
CAAATTACAGCAAAATATGAAAATCTCAAAATGTTTGATCTACCAAACAATATTCCTACCCCAACAATTTGCCTTAGTGGCCCAGCAATTTTACTACCTATAAAATTTTTCATCGCCACTTTACTTCTTGGTTAGCTGTGGAGAACCAGATTCCCTCTAGTAGTTCAGTATTTCTCAATTTTTTGTGTATTGTATTAACTGGAATAACCTCGTGCATATTTGCTATGTAGTTTTGTTTTAACAGTTTCTCCAATGCAAACTTTTTCTTATTTAACATTTCTACACTATTTACATAGTTATCCATTGGCTGAAGCCTCTATTTTGTTGAAACAAAGGTCTGTGCTACAGCTACTATTAACAGGTGAAAGAGTTGACATTGGCAGTTCTGGTCACACTACTGTAACAGTACTCATGATCAAGATCATAATTTCTTGTCTCTGTCTCGCCTGTCTTTTGTCTCTGGATTTTATTTAAGACGGTCAAGACCAAAACTGAAGGAATTACACCAAATTGCTGGTACATTGTCTGATTTATGTGTTAACATCATTCATTTAATTGGGTATACAACACCTGACTTCACAAGCATTGATTGACATGTTACTTATTTGATTCTTTTGATACTTTTGGTACTCTTACTGCCAATAAGAGAATAATAAGAGTTTGTTTAAATAAAGCTTTCAATAAAAATGAACACAAACATTTTTGTTAATATACTTCTGTGTCTGGGTTCTCTCTTTAAAATGTTGAATAGTTATTGTTTTGTTTGAATGTTACACTCTAATATATCTTGGGTATTTACAGTTTTTTTATTAGAACAATATTACCTGCATAATAAGTGAAAAATGTTACAGTACGTGGGTAATAAAACATGGAAGAAAAAAATCATTGACATACATTTCTGCACAATAAATCAATAAATACAATAAACACAATAAGTTATTTCTATTTATATTTTATTATGACTTTTTAATGTTTTGTGCTGGTCTTGTTTCTGCTTTTCTGATCAATTTCTGCCTTACTTAGTCTTGGTCTTGTCTTGGCCTCGGCCCCACAAAGTCTTGGTATAGTCTTAGTCTTGGCACCCTCTGATCTGAGACATGTGGTGATGCCTGTTTAGGAAGTCTCAACTACAACACTTCATCAGACTTAAACTAACATTTTGTCTGGAAACACATAACACACGGTCCACCATGCAGACCGATGGTATCCCAGTAAGGGCACAGAGTCTTTACGCGGTTCTCACAGGGTTAAACGAAGAAGGGTATTTTAACAATTCTGTGACACAGCTCATTTGTCCAAGCTCATTTTGAATTTAATGCCTGCTTCAGGTCTCAAAATAGTTGGGACGGCAACAAGAAATGACTGTACGTCACAGCGATGCCATAGGAGAACTGTGTTTAGTATCACAAAGAATCATTCAGTCAAAGTTAAGAGGTCATCTGGATGGTAAAGGTTTGGTATGACACAAAAATATTTGAGACCAAAAAGGGTTCTCTATGGCATTGCTGTGAAGTGCCTAAAGCACCTTTATGTTTAAGGGTGTTGGGTCTCGTTGGGTTAAGAGTGCAAGACAAGGAGATGTATGCTTTAAACATTATGTTGCAAACATTGTTAGTTCTTAAGATCACTGCACTGTGTTCCTCTCTTTATCTCTATGTTCACTTATTTTTGAAAATAAAAGCTCATGACTACCTACACAATTGCCATGATCTAGAAGGAGCCATGGAGAGATTCTGTTCATTAATTGGTATTGTGCATGGGTCAAAAAAATCTAATTATAAAAGTGACCATCTCAAATCTTAACTGGCACATTACTGGCGCTTGCTGTGTATGTATCTGTTTTTTTTAGAGCAGAATTTAACTCATCTTCCAACTCTCTGCAAACAAAGTATCATTTTGTTCTGTCTGTTTAAAAGTGTTGTAAATCTAGTGTCCAAATAAAAAACCTGACGTGTTAAGACTGGTCGATAGATGGAGGCATCGAGCTAGACTTCACGTCTGTTTTAACTCAACACGACTGCTGTTGCTACATTCACAGACCCATCAAAAAATGATATTATAAATTAAATATATTTATTAATAATGATAAAGTAATAATACAATATGTATATTTATAATTAAGAAAATGAACGCACAGTAAAAAGAGAATTCTTCCTAATGTTTTTTCATATTTTTGGGGCAGATACTTTAAAAAGATACTTTAATTAAGATACTTTATAAAATATCTTCAACATGATATTCTTTAAATATTTGTTAAGTTATCAAATTACTGTGTACATACTGTTGCGGTATAAAGCACATACTATGTTTCGTTCGTTATGACCTCACATGCTAAACTCTAATTGTTTACATACCTATAGGTGGGGGGTCGGGACTAAATGTATTTGGCAGGTTTTCCAGCCAACAAAATGCTTAAACCCACGTTCAATGGAAGCCCGGACTTTCTATTGGTCGAGTGAGCTGTCAATCAAAGCGCAGCTCCACTGAGTGTTATGCAGCCGCTGCGCCATCATCGTCTGCTCCAGGCAGTGACGAGCTGCGCGGAGGGGTGGATAAAATCCTGCTGAAAGCGCTATTTACCTTCAGTCATTCATTGCCAGTTATTATTTACACCATCACGTTGAGCTTTATATTCTCTTTCCGCACCATGGAATATGTTTAGACAACACTGGACGATTATCGTGGTAGGTGTATTATCATTGGTTCTGGTCATTGTAGTTCGTTCGAAATGGGCGCATGCTCGCCATCCATGCTTTATAATGCGTACCATTATTCTCTACATATTAAACTTGCATGTGTCCTGCTTATGATTAGGGGTATATTTGCTATTGCAGCCGTGGTATGGGGGAACTGTCCTCGTTTATAATTTTGTACCACGCAGACCCAATGTGTCTTTGACTTTGTTACATATGTTTTTAGGTTATATTGAGTATCTTCATGCTGCTGACTCTATCATGTTTCGACACAAATCTGCAGTGTGCATCCATGGCCCAAATTCTCTACTTTATATAATGTTCTCTATAAAATTTACTCATATTTGTACACATTAAATTATCAATAAAAACTCAAGTATCTGGCTAGTACATCATTAATGAATGAAAGCAATACATTAGTTATATTTTTATATGAGTTAGTATATAAAAGTCTACCAAAACTGAGCTCATTTTTTAAGCATTCAAAGCACACTTATAAGAGCACTAATAAAATAATTTTGTTGGTGGTATGCATTTACATTTATTCATTTGGCAGCCGCTTTTATCCAAAGTGACATGCAAGTATTGTGCACTTGCCAATTATCACAGCAGAGGAAACAGGGCTAAATTTCTTTTCTCAAGGGCACTTCGATCATTGTCTGCTGGCACTGGGATTCAAACCTGCAACCTTCTGCTTAACATTCCAACTCTCTAACCATCAGAGCACAACTGACCTAGACTACATATAATTTATGGTTTGGTAGTGTACTTCTTTCAAGTGAAATTGCAACACAAATGTACCTGCTTGTATATTTTTGTACATTCCTGTATTTTTGTTTTTTACCATGTTACAAAAAATTATTTTTAGAAGACCAAATGCATTTACAGTAATTTATCCATAAATTATTTCATAATTCCTTTCACTCAATGGGTTAGTGATAAAACTATTCATAATTGTAGTGTTTGATACCTCAACTATACATAAATGCCATTCAAACTTAAAAATACACATTATTAGTTTTCTTATTTAGCTTTGGGTCTTTTCTCATGTCTGTGAAAACAGTTTGTGTTAGTTCTTGACTCTTTAAACTCCGCCTCCCAGTGTACTCTGATTGGTCGTATAGGTCTATTTTACTGAAAGATTTACGTAAAGATTTTTTGACTGTTTGTAAATAACGGGGCAGTTTTCAAAGAATTTTTATGTCGCTACACTGTCCTGTATTCAAGAGTTATAGTGCTAGTGCTGTAGTTGCTAATAACTGTCATATTTGCAAAAACATTAAAAATGTTTAAGCAGAGGGTTCTTGTTCTTAGCTTGCTCAATAAACCTTCAAGAGTCTCTGACTTCTTTCAACTTGATATGCTAAGGCTCTACATCAAAAACTTGAGGCCCCTGGCACCCTTATATGCAGCACACTAAATGCTATCAGCCATTTATAATCCATTCCAAAGGGGTGCGTCTAACTGCAGAAAGCACGTTTGGTGTGATACGTCCCTCTCTCTTTTACATATTTTAAAGGTGCTGTTCTTCACTTCCATGTTTTAAACTTTAGTTAGTGTATAAATCAGTTTTTAGAGTATAAGGAATAATCTATTAAAATTATAAAGCTCAAACTTTAATGCCAAGCGAGATAAGTGAAATTGCCTACAAAAATCAGCGTGTTTTGATTAGATCCCTCTACCTGCTTAAGTGACATCACAATCATGGTTAACCTCCGCCCACAGGAACACAAAAAAAGGGGGCATGGTCTTGTGCTCCCACGGAGAAGAGGAAGAGTTGCGTTTGTGGGGTGTCTTTATTTGTTGCCATATCGTCGAAACGCTGTTATTTTCATCCTGGAGTCCAATCTGTACTTAAAGATCAATGGTCACAAATTATGTTTAATTCGGTTCCCGAATATCATAATTCACATTTAAAACTATGTCCAGCACATATTACTGAGGACCGCTTCCTCAATCACAATCAGTTAATGCCGGATTTACACAAAGATAAATCTTCAAAGATATATCAGTACGCTTTTTGTCCGGGGAAGGTGTTTTTCATGGACAACAACCGGTAAGTATATTAGTTTTGTGAAGGTCAAGGCACACACTGTAGTGAAGTGAAGTGACGTGACGTATTACCAAGTATGGTGTTCCATACTTGGAATTTGTGCTCTGCATTTAACCCATCCAGTAAGTGAACACACACACACTGTGAACACACACCCGGAGCAGTGGGCAGCCATGCCGCGGCGCCCGGGGAGCAGTGGGGGGGACGGTGCCTTGCTCAAGGGACTCACCTCAGTCGTGGTATTCCCGCTGGTTCGGAGTCTCGAACCAGCAACCTTCGGATCACAAGTCTAAGACTCGAACCACCAGGCCACGACTGCCCCACATAAATTACAAGTTTTACAAGTTAATGCGTTTTATGTCATGTACACACTACGCGATTTACATGTTAAGTCAATGCAGAGACGCGATTAAACGGGCTTAGATATCCTCCGGCGGGATAGTGCGTTAACCAATCAGAGCTTGCTTTAGCTAAAACAAACAGCGAGGAAACACTCATCAGGGCTGTGTGTGCAAACCTGGAGCTTTATGACTCAACATTTTACTTTTACAGAGAGGGGAATTAAATGGATATTTATTGGAAAAGAGTTAGTGAGGAAAAATAAAACTCTCTTTACTCAATTTGAGCTATATACACATCTATCACAAAAGCGTAACATTAAGTTTATTTGCTTTATTTTACAAAAAAATTTCTTTCCCACTGACAAACTGATGTGTCTCCCAAGCAGAAGGCCTTCCCCCGGTGCGTATTGCGTTGGACACGTGAATAAACCAAATTGCACACTTGAATGAAGCGGTATTTGACGCACAAATTTAGCGAGTAAACTTAAATGTTAAACCGTTTAACTACGCGGGTGTAGTGCGTCAACCTGCTTCAATTCGTGCCTGGCCTGGTGTGAACATAGCATTACAGTTTATGTAATTTAGTACACAAAGGGCAACGCGGTTCAGCTTTGTTAAGTAGATGTTAATGAAAACTTATCCAACAAAAATTTTTAAAATTGTTGTATTTCATCCGGACACCAGCACCTTATGTATGTTCAAGTCAGAATAAGCATGTTAAAATTGGAAATAAATATTTTGTCACACTGAAAGACATTTCATTATTTTACCTAAATGAAACCATAAAATAGACACTAAACGCAGTTTTAATCTGCCTTCTATGGACATAGAATCACTTTGACCCTCATTCCTGAAATATGCATTTTGCATAAGATTTTGAAGTAATCATTTGAGAGCAAAACTGAGTAAGTAAATTGTTGTAGAGATATTTCAACCCTGAATTGAACAACTGCATATAATAATACATTTTTAATATCAAAAAGGGACATTTTTCTAACTCACAGGTGTTTGGATTATGTTATGGTTGTAAGCATTTTTCTGATATGTTTTTCAGAAATCGTCAAAGAAACTTTGTGTGGGTGTTTGCTGGTATAGTCATATGCTTTGTCATAAGTTTCCTCCCTTATTGTTGCTTTTGCAATGTTTAAAACCACCTCTAGGAAACTTAGTCACATTATCCACAACCACAAAAATGGTTAGGATCCCACACGTTTTGGTCTGTAATTAACTGATCGTTTACTGTAGAATGTCTTTCAGATGTTTGTTATGTGTTCTGGTATTAACAAGCTACATGCAGGCTTCTTGCTGAGTTAATCTTTGTTTGCATAAAAGAGTAATTATGATATGCATATCATCCATCACTTGGTTGATGTTCAGAATAAAGTTGATGCATGAAGCAGCTGCTCAGAACAGCAGCCTCTAGAACTCTGGAAAGGTACATATGACCATGGAAATAAAGATGATGTTCGAAACATTCTAAAGCATTTTTGCACAAACAGGATTATTGAAATACTTTGTTCACTTTCATGGGCCAATACCTTACACGAAGAGGTAATTTGTTTGACAGATAAAGCAACCAATCACATTTAGTTTTTATGGTTAGTGAAAGGGGTGAGCAGGGCCATAGCAGGCCGGTTCATTTCATCTCACCCACAGGTTTTAGAAAGATCATTGCCTATCAGCATGGCCCACGTTGCACTTCTGTGACTTTGAAAAGGACCATAAGAAAAGCCCTAGATGCTTAACAAAGGACATTTTGTCGCCTTGTAACAGAAACATATTTTTATTCAAGTTTGTCGCCTTGTAACAGAAACATATTTTTATCCAAGTATGCAAACACAGAGGCAAATGTAAGTAAGAATATTCGCTTTGTTGAGGTTACAAACTTTAAGAATCAATTTGCAATTGTTTGTCTAATAGGTATCAGGTAGCCTCTTTATAAAGTGTGTAAATCCATTTTGTTTTATATTTTTTTGTTGTATATTTATCATGCAATAATTAAAGTGTAATAACGTCTGCAGAACTAACAATTTTGATGTGCAGTTTTATTTTCATTTCAAAGAGACATAACATTACTTATTACCAGGCCCAGGGGGACCAGATGACTTTAAAAGGGTTTACATTGATTCACGAATGTAAATGTGTTAATATATAAATAAAATGTTAGGCTACCATTAGGCGCAGTAGACCGCAGATGGTTCAGATGTTTCTGCTTATTGTTTTAGAAGAAGCAGAGCCTAAAGAAAAGTTTTGTTAGTGGTTGATAAGACACAGAGAGACAGTTTAAACTAACAGTACTAATGTCTAAATTATGTTTTATACAAGGTAGTGAACACTATTCTTCCATGGGTACAAATGGGCTGGGCAGTGGAAGATGAAGAGAGGTTAGCCTACTTCATTTTTTGATACATAAAGCCAATTTGAAATGGTAATTGATTTTTAATGAGCATGGGAATTTGACTCTCCGCTTTTGATTATGCAACGAAAACAGCCTATACAACTCACCTGAAAATTGATCTAAAACAAAATCTGCAGTTAGAGCTTTAGAGAGGTCTAACAGATATTTAAAGGTAGAGTAGATCATTTGAAAAATCAAACATTTGCCTGCTAGCAAAGCAATATTGCTATCCCTCCTAATGCTTACCCTCCCCTTTGCAAATCATTTTCCAAAGCCACACCTCCTCCAAAACACATGAAAGTGCACAGACCAAAAGCTTTTTGGATGTTGTAGTTTGCTCGTTACTTTAAAAAACATATCAACAATTTCTAAACGTATGTTGGTTTTACGTTAAAGTTGGGCTAATGCGTGAAGCTATCACAAACATTGCATGCATGGAATCCTCTTTAAACAACTAAGCCACTTGTTGTTGTCTTCAACATGTAAACGTAACACGATGATTAGCCAAGTATTACCTTATTTTTAGTTGTGACACGACCTGCTCTCTTTCCGCCATTTGCCCGCTATCTGCACATTGCATTGCTATTAATGACCTATAATGTCTGCATGAACAGGGTGCACCGTAGAATGCAAACTAAGCTGACCAAAAATTATGATGAATTATTGCCTTCGGACCAAGGATATTCATTAGTCCAACGTTTATTTAATCCTACATCTTTCACAGTAGATACAGTATATACTTTAAAATAATACCAATGTTTTAATGTACTTACTGACTGCTATCAGAATGTTAAAAGTTTGGAAAGGTAAGCGGAAAGGTACAGCAATACAGTAATGCGTCACATTGATGAAAATAGCTTAGACTTCATAGGTCCTCAATGGGAAATAGGCCTTGAACAAATTCCAATTTTAATGTTTTTTTTTAATTTGTCACTGGCTAAAAGACATTACATTAAACATTAAAGAGATATTGAACTCTTGTTGAGCTCGACTATGTTAAATGTTTGCACACATTCTACAGACCCAAACAAAAGACATCTGTGCATGTTTTGTTTCCTGAGGCTCTGGAGGTTCATTGTGCATTATAAATGTCATGATTTGTGTTTTAGATCATTCATACATTGATGTGGGCGTGTGTGTGTATTGTTTGTAGGCAACAGTGCAGCTTTGTGGCCACAGCAGAAACATCCCGCCTTGCCGCTGTTGGTCAGTAAATAGCCCTGACTTAAAGTTCTCCAGTTGTCTATGGTCTGAGCTGCCCTCTTACATACAAAGCATTGTCTGTGAGTGAATGCTTTTGGCTTGTTGAATGCAACAAACCCTCTGGACTGCAGTAACTACTTTCATGATAAGAAGAGAGTTTGTGTTAAACAGCAGAGTGCTTGCTGAAAGATTGGTCCACATTGGTCCATCTGTAAAGAGGGCTCTAGACTAACAATTTAGAGAGGTGGCACTGGTGCCACAAAATTTAACAGTTAGTGGAACCAGCCCTTAATTTGGTAGCGCAATAGTCGAGGGGAGACCCATGAGGGTTGTCGTGGGCAAGATTTTATGGGAGAATGGCTTGTAAATAAGTAGGACCTTTTTGAGGTCAAATGTTTCAGATTTAAAGAACTCTAACTGGGTTTAACTGGGTTAAATCACTAGTAATGTATGAAAAAGTGTGATAATTCTCCTCTAAAATACATTTCATAAATCAATACAATACATACAAATAGTTGTTTATGATTTACATTAATGTTTTTTGTTTATCGATACATTTACATTTAGTCATCTAGCTGACACTTTTAAGTGACTTACAAGTTCCCACAATATACAATCGGTACAAGAGGTAACAAAGCATACATAAGTGAAATACTATTACTCCTTCTAATATAAATCACGACATTCGGTGCAGTCAGAGATATTTTTTATAGTAAGAGTGAGTATGGGACTAAATGACTATCCCAATCAAACATCTTTATGATTTTAAATCAGGCTCTCTTACTGAAATATCAAAAAGCTAATCATTATTAATAGCGTTGCATTATGACTCATGAAAGTAATATTGGAATAGTTTGGGGCGCTGTGACACGTCTGCGTGTAATGGTGTTGTGTGTTTTTTGCGCATTACAGTGACCGCTGAATTTCATGGTGGAATTTTAGCAGCACAATTTAGTGCACTCTACCACTTCAAACCATACCACACTCTAGCCCGGTCATGGCGTACCAAGCAAAGCTCACGTTTAAGTTTCCTCAGCCGGAGAAATTACTGTAAAAGTGATTCTGCAGGTACAACGCTTATTTCGAATTTAAAGTGAATGAATGAAAGAGGAGTGGCTAAATAAAGTTACTGAATATGCCCTTGCAGAATATATTATTTTTGCCCATTAAATTCCTTATATGCAAAATTTTGACCAGTTTTGTAAATGTATACATACTTTTTTATGAGTGGAGTATCCCACACAGTTTTGCCTTTACGGGAGAATGGCTAATAAATAACTAGGAACTTTAAGACGGTGTAAAGTTCCAAATAAAGAAAAAAATGTAGGAAACTAGTCACTGTGCTGGTATTGAACACAGAAATACTACATCTAACTTGGTTTTTAACTCCTGGACCACTTTAAGTATGAGAAGCCTGCATCATTTATTTTGTAAACTAACAGCAGTGGCACGCATTAACTTCTACTTTTCACTGTGTCACAATTATTAGCCATGTGATTATTTTGACCATATCATTATTTTATCCATAAACCAAGCTTTATAAACCTGAAAGCTTATAGGATTTAAAGCATATCAGGTGAGTTGTATTTGTGTAAGGAGAGAGGGTGTAGCCTAAGGAGATCAACACTCTATATCAAGGTGTGGATTATTATTAGGTGGTTTGTTCTCCTCATAAAAAATGGGCAAAAAAGAGATTACTGACTCTGAAAGGTCAAAAAAGTAATTTACAGGGATGCAGCACTCTTGAAATATCTTTGAGGCGTGATCACAGAACCATCAAAGTTTTGTAGCAAATAGTCAACAGTGTCAACCCCCAAAGATAAATCAAACATGACGCCACCAGGAACCCATTATCCTGCCATATTCCACAACTGCAACATACCTTGACTGTCAAGAAGTATGATGAGTTCAGTTCTCAGAGACATGGCCAAAGTAAGAAGGCAGAAGCCTGACCACCTCTGAACAAGACACATAAATCAAAACGTAAAGAATGGGCAAAGACATATCTGAAGACAGATTTGTGGACTGATTAGATAACTATACGTTCACACCGCTAGTGGCGAAAGAGGCATGACCCTCTCGCCGCCGCAGGCGCAGAAAGCTTCTCGACGCCCTCCCGCCTGCTCATTTATATTTTATTTAAAGGAGCCGCAAAGCAAACCAATTAAACCTGCTGACTAAATGCAAATAACAAGTTAAATTATCCTCATATTTTTAAATATTTACACCAGCAACACTCTTTTATGTGTTCATACACACACACATAAACAGGCAAACATACACAGTGAAGAAACACATCATAAACTCAACATTTCAGGCATTTTGATTCAAACATCATTCATTTAATTTGTGTCCCTGTTTATGTTCATGTATAACTGAAAATATTAATATAATAAACAAGTAATAATTAATTTCTCCTCTCCTCTGCCTGGGAACTAATGAGATTGGAACTAAAGTTTTACACGACTGAGTTCTCTTGACTCTTCTGAAGAGGAGCACTTCTGCTTCTTGATTCGTGGCCGCTTTAGCGCGTCATAGCTCATTACCATAAGGTTAAACTGATTTTAACTCTCCCTTGTCGCTCTTGCCCGCCTCGCCGCGTTGCTCCCCGTCACCGGCTCACATTGAAAATGAATGGCATCTGGACGCTCTTGCGCTCTCACCGGAGGCAGTGTGAACGCACGGTAAGAGTTACAGTTGAGGAACCTTATGGATGGGCCCATGGTTGGATCAGTAATGGACACAGAGCTTCACTTCAACTCAGACGCCAGCAAGGTGGAGGTGGGGTATTGGTATGGGCAGGTATTATTGAAGATGAGCTAGCTGGACCTTTTCGGGTTGAAACTGGACTAAAAACTCACAAATCCCCTGCCAATTTTAAGAAGTTACTTTCTTCAAGCAATGGTACAGGAAAAAGTCAGCATCTTTCAAGAAAGCAGGAAATTTACACTGAATGTAAACAGTACATTGCTCTTAACAGTGTCTGGGAGGATTCTGAACAGACCAAGAAACTGACTGACTCTGTGAGATAAAGGCTTGTGATTTTTATCGAAAGTAGGGTGTATATATTGGTCACTAAGTCTTTTTTTGTATTTCAGAAATCTTTTTATTGTAAATTTTGAGGTAACAGGTGAGATTGGGAAATCTTTGTTTTTCATTTAGTTGCATAATCATTTTGCAGACTAATAGTTGCCTTATAATGGTATACATGTAGATATTCTCTTAAGAAAGCTACTAAACTACTAAATGGTTCTGATTTGAGGATCTTATAAAAATTTTATTGACCAAGAGAACTGTTGTTCTACAGGAAAAAAAAAATTCCTTAAAAATACATTTTGCCTTATGATTGATTTAAAAACTAGAAAGTTGGCCAATTTAGTCCCAATCGCAATTTGTACACTATTAATCGCTATTAATACTAGTAGAACATTAATGTTAGTATACTTACTAAGTAAAGTATACTTTTGTGATTTTCAGATTTATCCATTCTTGGACCCGGTTTCAAATAATAAAGAGTTAAATTCTCCCAAAAAGCTGGATACATTTTGTCAAAATACCAGGGAGACACAATTTTGTTATGTATACCGCTAACTCGTCTCTATGTGAATGCCCTCTGATAATCCCTTGTAGAGATCCGCCAATATTGTTTTTCTATAGCTGATGCTGATGTTTAGAGGTTATGGTCAGCTGATGGGGGATATCCTAATTTTTAGTATTATTTTTTTTTAGGCCGATAATTGGATGTTTTTTCCTTTCACTAGCCTTCTAAAATGTCATACAAAAACAAGTGATTAAAAACGATTTTTTAAGATTTTTTAAGATGAGAAAATGATCATGACATAAAACAATCAATTATAAGACTGGTGTATCAGGCAACTTAATCAAACAAATAAAATCAGAGATTAAATAAATATTAAACAAAACTGTGCTTTACGACACTCAAAAATATCTATTTGATATGATTTTCATTAATTAATGTATATGTGCTGCCAGATTTTAGTAGTCTTGGTGCTTGAGGAAGCACACAAATAGCCTGACAGCAGCATCATTTCCTCAACACAGTCCCACACATCTGGCTAATCTTCTCTTCTTAAACTAAATTTTCCCCAGTCATGTTTTGTCGAGACCAATGTCTTCACTTAAATGTAATTATAATCTCTATGTCTGTTTGTCTCAGGATTCCCATTTTAACACAAAGCAACGTGGAGGAAATAAGGACTCTACTGTGCTTGGATATTAGGTGAGTGCTCTCTTACAGATTATGCTTGTTTTTTTTTTAGGACCGATACTTATCGAAATATCAATATTTTTCACAACACCCCCCTCTCACCCCTGCTTTTGTGTTTATCTCAGTGCTTAATGTATGTGGTCCGCTTCTGTTCCCCCCGGCTAAACATTGTCAAAAGATGCCATGGTAAGATGTAGATAAACCCGCAATAAATAATGTTAAAATATACCTCATTGTCTGGTTCGTTCTATTTACCTTTAAAAATAAAAATTCTCTGGCCTTAATGTCACAGGAGTTTTTTGTGTTTTGTTTGTTTATCGAGTAGCGAAGTTAGAAATTCCAGTATCATAACAACACTACATCAAATGTATGCCTGGAGAAAATTCCGAAATAATTGGAGTAAGTTGAAGCATGTAATGTGGAAATTGGTCAAATTTTAATGTAGTTTGTGTCGTTTCGGTGAAAGGAAAACAAAATACTCAAGAGTGAAATAAGTTTGTGCAGGTATGTACAGTCATATAGAATGTGCTAGAAAAGGTGTTTATAATAGGACTGGGCAATCTCCCAAAAAACGCATACATAGCAAAGTTAATTGGTATGCTATGACATACTAAAATGATTCGATTCTGGGGAGTGTGTGTGTGTGTGTGTGTGTGTGTGTGTGTGTGTGTGTGTGTGTGTGTGTGTGTGTGTGTGTGTGTGTGTGTGTGTGTGTGTGTGTGTGTGTGTGTGTGTGTGTGTGTGTGTGTGTGTGTGTGTGTGTGTGTGTGTGTGTGTGTGTGTGTGTGTGTGTGTGTGTGAAGGTTCTTAAATGTGAGTCATTGGTTCCATATGATGTAATAGTAGAACTGCTGTCTTGTCCTGTGCCTCTTGGGTCTCTCTCTTTTTTCAGACATGTGTTTCTTCTTGTCTTAGAAGAGAAAAACACAGCTCAGCATTTTAAACAATTCCTGTTGGAGCAAAAACAATGAGTGCAGCTTAACTAAAAAACATTAGGAGCAGCCTCAATCGTTGCAGGTCTTTAACTTTTTTATTATTGGTTCTTTAATATTCAAAGATAAATGGAAGACATTTAGCAAAAGGATTTATTTGGCACCGTTGACTACTATAGAAAAAACATATTTGTTCTCTTTCAGCATTTATAGTTTTTTAAAAGGAAGGGGTGGAGTCTGCCATTGCTTGCAATTCGCAACCTCAACACTAGATACTGCAGTTTTTCAATAAAAATGAATTATAGTGACCCATGTAATTTATATTGTACGGACACAAAATTGGGGCAATGGGTACTGCTGTGGTTCGGTTACCGACATTCTTAAAAGTTTCTTCTTTTGTTTTCTGCAGAAATTGGATGTCAAAAGCTTTGAAATATGAAATAAATTTTCAACGACCTTTCCCTTATACTTTTCGGAAGTGAATTGTGGCTGAATGACTTGATTTTTTTCTCTCTTACATTAAGAGGTTTAAATTGTTGCAGTAATTGTCAATTCAATTAAAGTCTAAGCTTAATGTGAAATTAATGAGAATGAGAACTAAGCTTAATGAGAACTTTACATCTTGGTACTGAATACTGATGTGGTGTGTTAATTAGTCATGACAAAATACCCTCTTGAGTGACATTTCCTATAATGTTCCATTTATTTAAGTGTAGCTGTTCAGTTTTTTCTTTAGTCTTCTGCTTGAGTTGCATGCAACACCCCAGACCTTGCACTCTAACCGCCTACTTCAAATGTCACAAAACTCACTCTGTAGTATCATTGCAGCTGCATAATTGTGGGAGCAGAGAGGACAGTATTTAACATTCACGGGTTTGTGGGGCAGCATTAATGGAGAGACGAGGAATAAAAAGGGCCCAACTGTTCCTGGTCTATTGTTCCCTGTCAAAGCTGTGACAATATATTTTGCTGGGAAGATTGAAGGGCACGAACGCTTCTTGCTGGCGTTTTCACATACTGGTGAGTTCAGACTCACAAAGAATGTTTTTTCTTGAGTTTTTAAATTCTACTTATTAACACTGTAGATAAGCATCACCTGGTTATAGAAGAGCAAGGCAGCCAAAGAGCTTGACTGACAATCTTCTGGAATGGGCTCATGGATTTTTAATTTTTTTTGTTAAATTTTAAAATCACAATTTTTGGTCAATTTACTTCGTCTACATTGAATTTTCCTCTATACTGTAGAGAACGATCTCTTCTGCCATGTTAACTGTTGAAAGTAAGTTTCTTGATAGCAATGGAACGGCTATGCCCCTAATGCAAGTTTAACTGAGCATCACTATAAACAGACTTTCAAATATGGAACACAGAAATCAATGTCCTATATGAGAAAAGAAGGCAGAGATTAAAAAGTAAAAAGAGAGTTTGTTTCCTGTTGCTGTGGTTTGTTTCAATATTGATGAGAAAAATCCATCCTAAAGTATGCTAACAGTATCTTGCAGATAAATTCCCACTCATCAAAAAGTTGTCTGCAAGATGTATGCGTGCTATAAGGGAAGCAGTCTGTCCCCTGCTACTTTTACATAATTTGCTTATCTGTCCACAAGCTCTTTTCATGCTCTTTTCTGCATTCACCATAAGAGTGTTATCACTTACAAATTTAAGAAAAACATGTAAATGCAAAAAACACCTCTGTTAAATACCTAATTATTTTATTCCCAACCCTTCTTTTTTATTGTTTCTGTTACAAGAGAAAATGATATTATCACATAAAAGGAATTGTTGAATTTTTCTAAAAGCACACATGCAAGTATTACAGTTATATTGCTTAAAAAGTGAATATGAAGTTTATTTTTTGGTATTTTGACCTGTTTCTTTATTTTCATTTTCTGCGATAAGAAACAATATTCTGTTTGAAATTTGGGAACATTTTTTTTAAACTTCACAAAATAAACTACGAACAATAAGGGTACCTGAACACATAGAAATTTAGAAAACTTTAACCCAACCCAACTGTGTACTTGGTTACATGAAAACTAGTCTACTCTAAGAGAATAACCTGACTAAACTGGCTCAACCCAGAAAACTGAATAATATTACATAATCAACATATATACAGAAATGGTAAAAACTGATAAGTACCACTTTAATATAATGCAATGTAAACCAAGCTTTTTGGAAAACTTGGGAAGAAGCAACATTGTTTACAAAAGGTTGAAAAAATTAAAACAAATCAAGCGTGCTTTCAAAACCAAACATTGATTATTTTTAAATTAGATAAACACAGGGCCTGCCATACAACAAAAGTAAGTTGACCCCAAGGCTGGTCTTAAATCAGTGGATGATGGTCAACTTTGTGTTAAGTTCTGGGTAAAATGATGTACTAAGTGTAGTAAGCTATTATTATTACAGTTTTACAATTCAGTGGCACAAACTTTTATCAACCAGTTTAGCAGCAATGTACAGCCACTAAAGGGGTCATGACTTGTGATTTAACAAAGAGTTCTGTTCTTCAAAATTGATGGAGTTAAGTGATTAACACAACAAGCAACATTAAACAGGTGGGACTAAAAGCAATGTAATTTAACAGTATTTTAATCATATTCAATATATAAAATAACGTTTAATGTGTCATGAATCTATTTATTTTTCCAGTTTTTTTTCAGGAATGTGTTTTAGTAACAGTTTATTCTTTGTATTTTTTTACTTAATGTCTCAAGAGTTAAATGAAACCCAGAAGTTATAAACTTTATGGTATCGTATATAAATTAAGGAATAAGAAAAGAAAATGTTCAAATAATTTATTCTATTGTGTCAATCATGTGATCATGTGCCTCAGGGCAACCAGTTTAGTATTACAATCTTAGTTGATTTGAACTGATTTTTTTTCAGTTCAGTCCTCAACCTTAAATGACTTGGACATCCGCTTTACATTATAAACATTTGTGATGAAGCAAAAACCCTCATTTCATACTGCCCATATTATAGCAGAAGTGAAATTTTCAGTATTTACCCAATACTGAAAATTCTGTCATGAATTACTCACTCTCTAGTCGACTGAAACTTTTATTTGTTTTGATAATTATTTAAAAAAATGGTTGGATTGATGCTTGAAAGCAAAAGGTTATTAAACAATTATTGGACCCCCATTTTCCGTTGGTGAGAAAATTTCAAATCGTAGTCAAAATTACCCAAGAACTTATTGTTGTATTACATTTTTCAAAATAACTCTTTTTGTGTTCAAAATAATAAAGCAGTATAAAGATTTTTGAAAATGGTAGTCAATGGGCTACATGAACTATTACTGTTACAAATATTCTTCCAAATATCATTCTCCGTGGTTATCAGAACAAATAATTGTTAAAGATTTGAAACACCTAAAAAATAAGTAAATGATGACAAAATTTCTGTGTGAATATGGAAAAAAATCCTTTTAGAAAAAAACAAGTTACAATTCATTAAAAAAGTCTCTAGAATTATGTTTTGATATGTGTCATCAATGGTAGGGTTATGTTTTGTGTATACATAATTTTTTAATTATATTTTCATTCATTCTGTTCATTCTGTTTACCTCAGCAACTAAGATTACACAAAATTTGTTAGTTTAATTAATAATAATTATTAATATAATAATAATTAATTAGTTGGATCTAGCAGTTTTTATTGCTTTTTTTAAGGATAGTTTACTTTCCCGCCAAGCAATAGGAAATACCACTAGTTTTGTTTTCCTCCAGCTACGTTCACTTTTTCGGGCTGACATCTTGGCTGCAGGAATGCTCTTTATACCATGGTGTCAAATTGTTTCTTTGACCTTCCTTCAACATAAGGAAGCAACGTAATTTTAAATGCTAGAAAAGAGAGAGTTCATATTTTTGGTTACATTAAAGAGTTGTTCTAAGGTTTTTGATATGCTATGGAATTCAGATTTAATAGGAAGATAACTTACAAAGTCGTCTTTTGTGGTAGAGGTGATGGTTCTACCATACTTGTAACAAGAAATAAAATCTACAATTTTGGCTATATGAAATCACTTTGCTATATAATTTCAACACCTTCAAGATCAATTCCATGTGACAATATTAAATCTAGAGTATGATTTCGACAATGAGTAGGTCCTGAACTGTTGTGTATCCCTTACAGAGAATATCAGAATATCTGTAAAGGCTTATCCAAATACATCTTTTTCATTATCAACATGGATATTTAGGTCACCAAGTATTAACACTTGATCTGCTGCCAGAACTAGCTTGGATGTAAAATTACCAAACTCTTTAATGAAGTCTGTACGTTGCCTTGATGGCCTGTATACAGTAGCAAGTACAAACATCAAAGGGGATTATCATTCACACTTGTTTCTCTGTGTAGTGTTATATGAAGCACCATTACTTCAAACGAGTTATACTTGAAAACTTGCCCTCTGAGAAATCCTGAAAATATTGTTATTTGTTGAAGTAACACCTCCCCCTTTACCCTGGCTGCGGCTCCTGTTTCTAACAGTAAATTTTTCCGGGGGACTCGTTTAAATAATTAAACTATCAGGTTTTAGCCAGGTTTTCGTCAAACAAAGCACATCTAAATTATTATCAGTGATCATATTAAGGTAAAGTGAAGGGATGTGTGACCAGATGACTGAGTAATGTGGCGTTATGTGCCTTGCTCAAGAACTTTTTTACCTGTCAACCTAATATTTACAAATTAAAAAATGTTTTTTTTTAAAACTTAGTCTGAAGAATTAAAAAGGCCTAGCCACACTCTAGAAAGTTACTTCGGTTCTGAGACGTATTATCTCCTCCTGCTACACTGTGTCTCTATGAGTGGAAAGTTGGTGTGGTAGTGTGTGTTGCATGTCATTGTCTTATTCACATTTACCACATCCTTTTTACAAGTGCTTTGGAACTGCACACATTTACTGCAGAGCTGCAAAAAGGGGTTCAGAGTTACAGCAGAATAATGTAGTCAGCACAACACCCTCAACACACTTTTAGTGACATGAAAAAGTAACAAGTGGCAGATGTTTTATCTGCCTTAGATATGCTTTGCTATAATTTCCATTGTAGCCCTTAAACCCTGTTTACATTATCTGAAATGCTTTTCTGAATAGGGTCTCTCACAATAGATAATCTTCTAGGCCTTTCTTAAAAATAGAAAAAGATATCAGACGAAGGCTTGTAACCAAAACCAAAAACCATTGAAATATGTACATGCAGAAATTAATATGTGTATGTGTTTATAATTTAGCAAGTGTGCAATCCCACACCCTCACTGCCATGTGTCAATGTTCTCCATGATGTATATGCTGATTACCCCCCAGCCGTATCACATAATTGGCATAAATCGCTCGTTTGTGTTCTTGGATGTTTAACTGTAAATTTTAAATGTAATACTAAATCAAATTGTATATTATCTGTTCATACAAATTTGATCTATGTGTAATTAAAATGTAATGTAACAAGCTTTTTTGTTAAGTGATGGCCACTAGTGATATGAACTGTCCGCAGTGATAAGGTACAAGACAAAACATACACACTTCCAGTTGCCGCTTCCAATTTAAAGGACTCCAGGTTGATCGTGATTGGCTGAGATCATACAATGTCACGGGTGACAAACAAAGATTGACAGCCACACCAACCAATAGAGTTCCGAATCTAGGAGGTACCTAGAAAACACTAAAAGGTAAAGAACAACAAAAAACATCAAAAACAACAAAACGAAAAATAGTTCGTAACAACTAGTGGTGGGCATAGATCTTTTTTAAATCTAGATTAATCTTGCTGTAAATTTGGAATTAATCTAGATTAAAATGGCTAATTTGAATTCTGTCAAAGGCATTCAGAATATGTGTGCTACTCGAATAATGACCAAAAGTAAGTCACAAGGTGCCAACAACCTTATGCTGCGTTAAAACCAGACGTGAATAGAGCGTCAGACGTGAGTGATTTGTAGCTTAAATCAATGCAGAGACGCGAGAAGATTTCCTGCGGCGGCGCGTTGGCCGTGAATCGCATGAGTTGAAAAATTTAACTTTGGCGAAATTTCGCGCCGCGTTAACCAATCAGGAGCTTGCTTTATCTAAAACAAACATGGAGGAGAAGTCATCAGGGCTTTATGTAGAAACAGAGCTTTATAAATCCACATTATATGCAAAAGTTAACATGTCTGTGTTCTCTTAACTCCTCTGAAGAGGAGCACTGCTGCTTCCTGATTGGTTGCCGCTCTAGCGCGTCATAGCTAATTAGCATGAAGTTAAACTGATTTTAACTCTTCCTTGACGCTCCTGCCGGACTCGCCGCTCCTGCCGGACTCGCCGCGCCGCTCCTCGCCGCCTCCCGCCGCCGACTTACATTGAAAATGAATGGCACCCGGACGCTCTGACGCTCTCGCCGCGTTCGATGTGAACGCACAGTTATAAGTTGACGAGTTCTTCTTGACAGAAGCCCCTCCTCCCTGCGCAAATGACACGTTGGACGCAAATTGTACACGCGAATGAAATTAAAAGTTCAAGCGTCAAACTACACGCGTGTGGCACGTCAGCACATGAAAATTTGCGTCTAGTGTGAACGCACTATTAAGTCTTTTCGAGGTTTCCATTGTAGGGCTGAAACGATTAGTCGACATTATCGACAACGTCGACAATAAAAAATTGTAGACAAATATTCTTCTTGTCCAGTAATCGTTTGATCACGTGACCTAATGTAAGACCCTGCAATATCATGATCTGACCGCTACGGCGCTGTAGCGCTAGTGTGTATGCGGCCCTCCTGAATGCTCTTCCAGTAGAAGAACACACAGCGCGAAATATGATGGAACGCAGAATAGTTTAAACAAGTAAAGTGTGGGAAAGTTTCACAAAACTTCAAACAAAAAATGCTGTTGTAAGCAGTACATGCAAAGGCGGAAGTTTCCTTTCAGAGCAGCACAACCTGCATGCTGGAGCATTTAAAGAGGAAACATCCCGGAGCAAGAGCAGCAGAGGGGTGAGTGTTCTCCATCTACAGCTAACTAACTAGCAGTACATCTCTTTATTAGAGAATGATAATAATACAATTACACTCATATTATTTGTTTTGCAAAGAATAAAGTTAGGAGTCAGGACTTTTGATTATTATAACCCTATTAGTAATTATATAGGAAGAAAGTGATTATAAGAGAGGTGTGTTAAGTGAAGACTTATCACTTTAACAAGACTTTATTTTCTTCCATGTTCATGACAACTTACAAAAGGAGATGTTAGGAAGAATAATATCATGTCACTTTCTTGTCAGAATGTCTCTCTGCTTGTCATTCAATTTGTAGTGTAATTTAAAAAATATATAATTTTATATGTCTAATAATTGTTTGCAGATTAATATTTGACCATTCTATGTGTCCTGACCTAAATGTCCCCTTTTCTGTTTCAGTTTCTAAGAAAAGCAGTGGGTTGATTGATAAAGACATGAGACCTCTCTCCATGGTTGATGGAGAAAGGATTTCAGGAAATCTCTCTCCATGGTTGATTGAGAAAGGATTTCAGGAAAGTTTCTGCTTTACACCCTGGATATATCCTCCCACAAGAACGTATAAAACTAGCTTAATGGAACAAAAATACAAACACTTTGACATTCTGACCTTTCTTCACTTTAACTCGGCACTTAATTGACAATCCAAAAAAAAGACCTAGCTTTTTGTTAAACTGAACTATTGTCACAGAAATGCTGCTTTATGCGGCTGTCAAGAGAATTGTTTACATTTAAAAATTTTTTTGGCTGTATTGTAACTGATTTATTTATTTTATATTAAATGGAAACAATAAAAGTTAAACAATGCTTGAAGAGTATTTTTGTGTGAGTTGGACAGAATCAGAAAACTTAAAGAGAGTTACCTGTTCAGTTGGTTCAAAGTTTATTAAAACTTTTTCAAAAGCTGAAGTGATTTTCTTTTTTATTTGTTACTTAGAATATGCATAACTCAACGTTTTAACTAGTTGCAAAAGCTGAATAATCATTCAAAACCTACTGATTAGTCATTGAAATAATCGATGATTAATCGATTAATCGTTCTAATAATCTTTAGATTAATCGATTATCAAGATAATCGTTTGTTGCAGCCCTATTCCATTGGGAAGCTTCTTATAAATAAATGTTCCCAGAAGCAAACCAGAAGGTTTCCCAGAAGGTGCCCCCACCTTTGTAATTCTGTTACGTCTAAATCCGCGCTAGAAGATCAAAGGTGAATGTCATCATAGCTTGTCAAGTATAGACACAGCTCCCAACCCAACTTTAAGAATAGATTAACGGCGTAATTTATTTTATCGCACGATAAGAGTTGCTGCATTATCGCTGATAACGGCCCACCACTAGTAACAACACATATTAACGATAAGATACTTCTTAATTAAGGTACTTCTTTAAATTACTTAAGAACGAGGTAGCATTCAGGTGGTTTAGAAGAAAACAGCCCATATCATTTATTGTGTCTAATCCCACTTAAAGACTCTAAAAGTGGGAGGTGATTCAAGATGGCTGTGAGGGTAGAGTTTGTCTGAGGCATGCATTTGGGAGGGGCTTATAGAGGGGCGCCCACATACACCCCCTGCATGAACATCTTTAGTCATGAATGGACCAAAGCAGTCCATGCCAATACATAAAAGGTGGAGAAGGATCTACAAATTTACATTACATTTACATTTAGTCATTTAGCAGACGCTTTTATCCAAAGCGACTTACAATAGTCGAGGAGACAATGAAGCAGTAAATAGCCGATACAACAATAGGTTAACAAGTGCTACAACAATGCTACCAAGTTACACAGAGAGAGAAGTTACAAAAAGCATATATATACATTTTTTTTTTTTTTTTTTTTTTTTTGATAGAGTGAGTAGGTTAGAAAAGTAGTGAGTTAGTGAGTTAGATGTAGCCGGAAAAGATTAGTTTTTAGGTGTTTTTTGAAGATAGAGACCGAGTCTGACAAGCGTGAAGCCAGAGGCAGATCGTTCCACCATCGAGGAACTGAAGCAGAGAACGTTCGAGAGAGAGATTTCTTACCCTTTTGAGCTGATACCACAAGTCTCAGCTCATTTGCGGAGCGCAGAGATCTTGAGGGTCTATACCTTTGCATTAGTGAGTTAAGGTAAGTGGGTGCTGAACCGGTGGTGGTCTTGTAGGCAATGAGAAGACATTTAAATTCAATGCGAGCTGCTACCGGAAGCCAATGTAGTTTTATGAAGAGAGGTGTTACATGGGTCCTTTTTGGTTCCTTGAACACCACTCTTGCCGCTGCATTTTGAATCATCTGCAGAGGTTTAGTTGTGCACATCGGGAGTCCAGCAAGCAGCGCATTGCAGTAATCTAGCCTGGACAGGACCAGAGCTTGAACCAGGATTTGTGTGGAGTGTTCTGTGAGAAACTGTCTGATCTTCCTGATGTTGTAAAGCATGAATCTGCAGGATCTGACAGTCGCGGCAACATGATCTGTGAAGTTGAGCTGATCATCGATGATTACTCCCAAGTTTCTCGCCGACCTGGAGGGCACAATGGTTGATGCTCCTAGTTGGATAGAGAGATCGTGACGAGTCTTTGGGTCGGCAGGGATGACAAGAAGTTCCGTTTTCGCAAGATTAAGTTGTAGGTGGTGTTGCTTCATCCAGAGGGAGATGTCGCTCAGACATGCTGAGACTCGGGTCGAAATCGTCTGATCTTCTGGATGAAACGCAAGGTGGAGTTGCGTGTCATCCGCATAACAGTGGTAGGAGAAGCCATGCTTACGAATGACTGATCCCAGTGATGTCATGTAGACCGAGAAGAGCAACGGACCAAGAACTGAACCCTGAGGTACACCGGTGTCAAGATGTTGCGGTTCTGAAACTTCACCTCCCCACGAAACCTTGAAGGATCTACCCGAGAGGTAGGATACGAACCATTGGAGAGCCTTGTCGGAGACGCCCATTTCCTTGAGAGTCGAAAGGAGAATACTGTGGTTCACAGTGTCAAAAGCAGCAGATAAGTCTAGTAGGATGAGAACGAATGACATGGAGGCCGCCCTTGCCAGTCGTAGGTCTTCAACAACTGAGAGCAGAGCTGTCTCTGTAGAATGTCCTTTCCTGAAGCCTGACTGGTTGCTGTCCAAGAGGTTGTGTAGAGTAAGATAGGCCGAGAGTTGATCTGAGACGACACGTTCCAGGGTCTTTCCGATGAAGGGCAGTAGAGAGACTTGTCTGTAGTTCTCTAGAAGTGCGGAATTCAGCGAGGGTTTCTTCAACAGCGGGTTGATCCGGGCTTCTTTGAAAGCAGTAGGAAATGTGCCGGAGTCGAGCGATGAGTTGATGATGTGAGTAATTGCAGGAATGACCGAAGGAGAGATGTCTTTCAGGAGATGGGTGGGGATGGGGTCCAGCGAGCAGGTAGTAGGGTGATTCGACACGATGATTCTCGCAGTGTCGTTTTCAGTCAACGGAGAGAAAGAGCGGAGGGAGGTGGTCAAAGGAGCCGGAATATGGTCCAGCGGTGTTGGAGCGGAGAACTGATTGCTGATAGCGGTGGTCTTCTTCACAAAGAAGGAAGCAAAGTCATCAGCTGTTAGGTCCGACGAGGGAGGGGGGGTGGGAGGACAGAGTAGAGCAGAGAAGGTCTTAAAGAGAGCGCGAGAGTCAGTTGAGCTGTTTACTTTTTCCTGGTAGAACTGATACACCTTCTAAGGGGGATCACTCATCCTCTGGCATTCAGCAGATCTTGGTAGTCTTCTGCTAGTTACATAGTTGCGAATGTAAGATGTGACCACTCGGTTTATTCCAGGTACCCAGTACCTGCATGATCTGATTTCAGTTTTTGAAACCTTTGCATTGATGCTTACATTTTCATGGCAGTGTGCAATTATCAGCTTTGTAACTTGATGTTCTTTTGGAAGGATCAGTGGATGCTTGAATGAGTGAGTATATGGTGAGTGACATAATCTGCCTCTTACCTTGATCACCCCATCCTTGTCTATAAAGGCATCCAGATTATGAAGTTTATTGTGACCTAAAAGTCTTTTCTCTTGACTAAACACTTCAATCTCTTTTTGATACTGGCTTTTTTAGACCTTTTTGATTTAAGCATTAAGCATCCTCTCGTTAACTTACAGATGCTGGTGAATTGGTTTTATCTTTCTTAATCCATCTCAAAAGGCGTGCAACGGCTTTGATCATTTAAGACCAAGATAACAACATAGACAATCGGTCTACAATATCTCTACTTTCTTTGGTCTTTGTGTGTAACGTCTGAAATCTCTTTACTTCTAGATCTCCTACTGGGAGCTCCAGCACAACATCTGAGGTTGTTATATGCTTTTACTATAAAAATAAGCAACCAAAGAACCAATTGGATGAAAGCAGCTCATTTATTGTTCTCCCTCTTGAAGCATTGTCTGCTGGGTTCTCATTCTTTGGGACATATAACCATTGTTTGGGTGTCGTGTTTTGATAGTGGTGGGCTGTTATCTGCATTAACTTGCTGCGTTAACGTGAGACTCTTATTGGGCGATAAAAAAAATATCGCTTTTAATCTATTCTCAAAGTTGTGTTGGGAGCTAAGTCTATACTTCGCAAGCTATGATGACTTTCACATTTGATCTTTTAGTGTGGATGTATATGTAACCGAATTGCAAAGGTGGGAGTGAGAGCAAGTCTTCCTGTGTGTATGCCTACTGTGAAATGACCTCATCACACGTGACGTGCTAACATAGAGTGAATAGAACGTTAGGCACGAGTGATTTTCATGTTAGGTCAATGCAGAGACGTGAATAGATTTCCTGCGGCGCGTTGGATGCGAATTGCATGAGTTGAAAAAAATGTACTTTAGCAAAATTTCGCGCTGCGTTAACCAATCAGGAGCTTGCTTTAGCTAATACAAACATGGAGGAGAAAGACATCAGGGATTTATGTGGAAACACAGAGCTTTATAAATCCACATTATACTTTTATTATACTATAACATTGACAGGGTTAAAAGTGACAGTTACTGGAAGAAATTTACTGAAGAAAAAATATTCTCTTTACTCAATTTGAGCTATATAAACATATTGAGAATATAACTATAGCCGTCACATTACGTTTAATCACTTTATTTTACAATAAAATGACTTTTCCTCTGACAAGTTGATGAGTTCACCTGACAGAAGCCCCTCCCACCTGGGCGAATAATGCGTTGAACGCGAATGAGGCAAATTGTACACGCGAATGAACTTAAATGTTCAAGTGTCAAACTACAAGCGTCTGGTGTGAACATAAGGTTGTTTGCACCTTGTGCAATGACTTACTTTTGCTGATTATTTGGGTAGCACAGATATTCTGAATGCCTTCGACAGAATTCAAATTAGCCATTTTAATCTAGATTCATCTAGATTAATTCCAAATTTACACTGAGATTAATCTAGATTAAAAAATGAATCTATGCCCACCACTAATTTTGACTCACTAGACTGTTGCATGAGTCTGGAGTGATTTCACTGGTGCAATCTGAAACCTAGACTCTGTATGTTGTTCTTAAGTGTGTGCACTGTCTGTAGAAGTCAAGGACCTGGCTCATCTACTCAATCAGTTTCCACTCTTAAGGCTTTACATCAAGGTAATGTCACTGCTGGGTTAGAGAGTGTCGCAGTCACCAGCAATCTTTGTTCTAGCAGCCTGGAAAACATCTGAAAGGTGTTGTTCCAGCGTGAACATAGATCGTGCAGCAGCATGTTTGTCTTGGTGCCCATTTGCTTCTGCTCCTCCTTCAACTTGGTGCATGCCAGTTCACTCTTCTTAAAATGTTCTACAAGGCATATTCCTGCAGTCACACACTTAGAAATAGCTTGAGGGTCCTCAGAGTGCTTTGTGCAACCAAGTTGCAACCCTGCACATCGCACTGATGCCCATCCATGCCTTTCTTGCAAAATCTTGCAAGAACACCAGCCTTGAATTCAGTTGCTTCGGAGACGTCTTCCTGAGGGCAGCATTGAGAGCAGTCTGCGAGATGGGTGGCTGGAGTCCCTGATGATCTTCCCTGATTTCCTTATACACCACCTGGTGAAGATGTCCTGGGGGGAGGGAAGCTCAACTCCAACACTGTGGCTGGCAGTTCGCACAACCCTTTTCAGAGCTTGGCGGTTGCCAGCAGTCCTGTTACCAAACCAGGCAGTGATGCAGCTCGTCAGGAGGCTCTCTATGGTGCAGGTGAAGAAGGTTCTGAGGATGCTGGGGCTCATTCCAAACTTCCTCAGCCTTCTCAGGAAGAAGAGGCGCTGTTGTGCCTTCTTCAGCACTGCGTCGGTGTGTATCAACCAGGTGAAATGTGATATTGATGCCAAGGAACTTGAAGCTGCTTACCCGCTCCACAGGTGTCCTGTCGATTGTGATTGGTGTTTGTTATCTGCTCCGTCTCCTAAAATTTACCACCAGCTCCTTGATCTTGTCAGTGTTGAATGAGAGGTGGTTCTCCTGACACCATTTAGTCAGGGTGCTCACATCCTCTCTGTAGGCCATCTCATCGTTGTCGGTGATCAGCCCTATCACAGTTGTGTCGTCTGCAACCTTAACAATAACATTGGAGCTGTGTGTGGCTGTACAGTCGGGTGTGTACAGAGAGTACAGGAGTGGGCTGAGAACACAGCCCTGAGGAGCACCAGTGTTGAGGGTCAGCGGGGATGATGAGTTGTTGCCCATTCTGACCACCTGAGTTCTGCCTCTCAGGAAGCTCAGGATCCAGCTGCACAGAGATCTGTTTAGTCCCAAGATTCTGGATCTGCGCAACAAGTGTGGAAAGCACTTTGGTGTTGAATGCTGAGTTGTAGTCCACAATATTATTCTCACATAGGTGTTCTTATTTTCTACGTGGGACAGAGCAGAAGTAATCTCTGATGAGTCTCTCACACTTACTGAAGATGGGTTTGAGAGCAATAGGTCTCCAGTCATTTAAGCATGTGGTTTTGCTTTTCTTTGGTATGGGCACAATGGTGGATGTTTTGAAGCATGAAGAAACCACAGACAGACAGAGGGAGTGGTTGAAAATGTCTGTGAAAACACCGGCTAGCTAGTATGCGCATGCTCTGAGCACACAGCCTGGAATGCCATCAGGACCTGCAGCTTTACAGATATTTACCCATCTGAAGGATTGGGTTGAATCCACGACAGAGACTGAGAGTGAGGTCACATCTTCTGCAGCATCTGTGGGAACTCTCCCTGTGTGGGCAGGGTTATGAGCCTCGAAACGAGCGTAAAAGTTATTTAGCTCATCCGGTAGAGAGGCAGTGATGTTCACAGTAGCTGGTTTATTCCCTTATAGTCTGTAATGTTTGTGATGCCCTGCCACATACTTGCACTGAGAACCCCGTGAGCTCGATACCTGAGTCTGAAAACTCTGCAGACATCCAGGTTTCTGTGAGCTGGATAATGAAGCAGTCTCTAGTTTCTCGTTGGTATGAGATCTGTGCCCGCAGTTCACAAAGTTTGTTGACCAGAGACTGAACATTAGCCAGAAGAAGGTTAAAGAGAACGGCGCGTCCGTGCAGCCCAGACAAAGGGTTCTGATGCGGTGTCTGTAAACAAGACTCCAGTGTTCAGAAACTCAAAGTCCGGTTTTTCGGTTTTCGACGAATGTACCTATGTTCAAAAGTTTTTTTCTGTCGTAAACAGTCAAACAAACAACCTCCGAAACATAGGACAACAACAGAAAAACAAGTAAAACAAATGAAAACCTGCAAAGTTTGTGCGGAGCTCGACGCCATCTTGGATATTATAAAAAAGACAAAAAAAAAATGGACAATGGGCACATGTCGGTGACAATCATGTTTAGAAAACTACCAGGTTATGTCCAGGCCACAAAAGTGTACATGCTCAGTAATGCTTGTTTATGTTGTAAGGATGACACCATTAAGGACAGGATTGTGTTTTATGTAGAAAGGTATTTTAGACATTTAAAAAAAGATTTTTCTACAAAACTGAAATGGTTCTAATAAAACCTATGATTGAAAGGTTTCTTGACAAACTGAAATCGTTCTTGTTTGGCATCCCTTCGAAAAACCTTCTTTAAAAACTTCGAAGAACTTTTCTTGCCTAAGAGTGTGCATATATAATATAAATTCAAAGTACATCTGATTTTTCTATTTTAAAACACTAAGCAGTGATTAAAAGAGTTTTTTTGGACAGATAAGGCTTTGTTTCCGTCTTTACTCTGTGTTCCCCAAAAGAGCATAATACTGTACAATCTGTTTACAGCCTGGGAGGCTAAAGCATGGTTCAGCAAGCTGTGTGATTAACCCAGGTTCACTGGCATTTTTACAGCTCAAGCATCCAATAGGTTTGCTGTTTGTTTCTGAATTTATCATGACCAACGCTTGTCAAGTTTATAGTGCATCTGCAGTCAAATTAGATATTTTTGAGGATCTGAACATTTCTATTGTCCTATCTTTGTTTATATCTTGTGATATCTGCTTAAGCTCACATAGTTTCATGGTGATCAATGACTTTCATCTGTGAAATTAAAGGGACAGCTTAAAAAGTGTTACCATCATCCCCTTTGTATGCACATTTTGGGATATAGAATATAGAGCTGAATGGAAATGCTAATATGCATATACGTTCAAAAATTCTCATAAAATTGCAGCCAGTTAAATATATATTTTGACTCACTAGACTTTGGTTAGAAACCTAGCTAGTCTTTTGGTTTGGTTTCGTTTGGTTTGGTTACCCATTTGGTCAAAAAAAAATTCTTTTGTGTTCCATAAGAAAGTCAGTCAGGTTTTGAGTGACGTAAAGTTGAGAACATGGTAAAATATTTTGGAGTATGTGAAATGTGTATTCAAACACACATGGAATTGGTGTAAAGCCCCAAATATCCGCTCTAGAAACACCCCTGCTGCTTTTTTAAGGACATATTCCCCTGGGGTGATTGTGTGTCAGCATGTGTAGACTTTGAAGCTGGCTGGGATGGTTATTTGAAGCATTGATGGCAAGAACTGGGTCTAGGTCATTGCTATGGTGATAACTTACATGCAATGGTCAAGCTTACATTACAAGCAGTGGAACAACTGCACATTAAAGCTACTAAGTAGCATAATTACGGAATAAGTGCAAGACCAACATTATGACCAGACAGATATTACTGAGAGTGTGAATATCGCATCTTGTGGCAGTTGTGGTCTTATGGTTAGAGAGTTGGACTTGTAACCAAAGCTGCCCACTGCTCCAATTGTGTTTTCACAACTAAGTGTGTGCACTTGGGTGTAATAGGTTGAAGGCAGATTGTAATTGTATTTGGCCATATGTCCCTTTATTTCAATTCAACATTCTTTGTGAATTTTACTCTTAAGAGAACAACTTTAGTTGTCTTTGTAGATGCTCAATAGGTTCTATCATGTTCTTTCCTCTTTTCTTCTATCTATCTCACCAATAGTCTGAACTTTGCTGAATCTCTGTAAATATCACCCATCCAGAGCTAAGGTCAGAGTTCAAGCGGCTCTTTTTATTTGGGAACTGCTCTTATATTCATTGAAATTTCAGTGATTATAGAGTCATTGAAAAAATGGCAAAACCGGCAAACCAATCTAGAGCAGGAAAATAATATACAGTACATAATATGGCTGTACAATTAATCAAATTTGTAATTGCAATTTTATTACAGATGCCACGTTTATGGAATCATTCAAAGCCACGATTACAATAAAGAAAAAACTACATTATGTTGCGTGCTTAAGAGGTGTGAAATAGTGAATATAAGAGAATGTCACATTGTTAGAGACAAATCACAACTTTTAGAAATAGTATTTAGGCATTTTCTTATCTGCTACCTGATTCAAATATATCTAATGTCATGGTAATTTCGTAAGCATGTGTGCTTATAAAGAAATAACTTGAAATGTGATGAAGCATTGAGACATAAAATAAAAGCTTCATCACCCCCATAAAAAATAAGTATACTTGAAGTTATTTTTAAGTATACTTAAGTTAAATAAATTATATGTACAAGTATACTTTATTTAGAAAGTACACTTTAAAATGGTTGCTGTATATTTAACAGTAAAGTACTGGCAGCTGGATGTCAGTAAAGTACTGTAAACACTAATACTGTATTTCTATTTACAGCACATATTTGGCTACTGTATTTACATTTACACAATAGAACAACTACTGTATTTATATTTACATTACTATGTCAATGTCAATGACAAAATACATTGCATCAAAGCATCAAAGCAGCTTAACAACAATAATTAGTAAACATTACTACCACAACTACTGTATTTATATTTACAGTACTACCACAACTACTGTATATATATATATTACAGTACATACGAATTACAGTGAAACACATATTTTCCCACAATTCTTTGCACTTAACAGTATTATACAGTATATACATATTATGTTAAGTTAGTGTACAAGTTACAGTAAAATACTGTTTAAATTACAAAAATAGGTAACCGTGTATACAAATATCAATGTACTAGTAGTTTACTTGCTAGTGTTCTAATAGTGCTTGGTACTAAATATGTACACTCTTTAGTTTAAAAAAGTACTTTTTACTATTTTTAATTTAAAATAAGTATATCACACTGGAATAAACTTATTTTTCTTAAGGGCAGTGGTGGGAAATTATTTTGGATGATGTGGCAGATTGAGATAACTAAAGCGATCACACACTTCATTTTAGTACAAGGTTTCAAAAAACTCATAAACACACTGGACAAGAGACATGTCATCTCCTCCCACATTTATCTTTCTCAAGTTTCACTACCTTAACTTTATTCAAAATGCGGGGAATGTATTGAATCAATTCTGAAGAAAATAGAGTTCGAACTTGACTGATTTATGGTCAAGTAGAACTATGGGATCATATGAACCTAAAAGTTTGTTACTTTTGTTTTGATTACATGAGTTTCAGATTAAAAGCATATGGTTTCAAATGTCCAATATTCATCAAGATCACACTGGAGATGAGATTTTTCGAGAGAGAGGCTGACTGCCTGGGATTGAAAGGAGGAGCAATAAGTCTGTGTCACAACCGACACCTTAGCAAATATAGCGAACGTATCTAATAATAAGTGGAGCTGACTCCTAGAAATGGCATATAATTGAAAAATAAACAATTGAAAAAAGAAATAATTGTATACACATTTCATTTCTTTTTTTATTAGTATTTTTATAAATACTTGTAATAAAACAGGTATTGGACTCCATTAACTTTCATATTGTAAAAAAATGAAGATTGCTCTTTTACATTTTTCAAAATTTCTAATTTAGTTTTCAACAGAACCAAAAAAGTGTATGAAATAAGTTCGTACTATTGTATAGTAACCAAACATATTTCAAGAAATCAATACAGATTTGAAGCAAACAAAAATGAGGTAAATAATACTATGAAATTAATTTTTGGGTAAAGTTTTGAGGCAGTGTAAATATTCACAACTTTAAAGAGCTTTATAAATAATACTGTTTGAATTCTTATTTCACACATAAGAGGTACTCTCAGAAGATGTTATTAAAATGCTTTTAAAACACATACACACAAAGACAACTCTCTCTTCCTTTATCACCACACACACACACACACACACACACACACACACACACACACACACACACACACACACACACACACACACTCACACACACACACACAAACACAAACACAAACAAACAAACAAAAAAGTCAGATTCTTCTCCATCCATCTGGATAAAGAGATTAAACTTTAATGATTACACTTTTAGGTTTGAGTCGGTTATTTATTGTTATCTGATCCATTTTTGTCATGACAAAATGTGATTTGGGGCATTTTAAGGTGATTGCAAACTAAGCAATGTGAAATTTAAATGCTGAGGACCCTATTTTTATACACAGTCAAATTATATGATTTTACATTTTAGCTGCTAATGAAGCAGCCATTCAGGATATGTAAATCTTTCAATTAGTCTGTTAGTTTACTTGGTTAGCTAATTATTCATTATCTCTTTTCTCCCTGTATTGCGTTAAGGGGAGGTTCTTCTTCCTGATGAGAGTCAGGGTAGCTGGATCACAGAGGAACCTCTGATTTAGCTCTTTAAATTCTGTGCACACACATTCACACGCACACACACATACAGTTCTTTAAGTTGTCTGCATCTGTCTGCTTATTATTATTAAATGCACTTCCAAAGCACCACAAGAAATAATAAGAAAATAAAAAATGTATACTTCACAGGCCCAATTACCACATTTTTCAATTTTATTTTCAGCTGGTTCTTTTTATGGAAGTTTACAGCAGCCTCCAAATTCTCTCTTATTTTCTTTCTCAGATTGTAGAGGATGGGCTGTGTGCAATGTAAGGACAAAGAGGCTGCTAAGTTAACAGAGGACCGAGACACCGGCTTGTCTCAAACTGGCGTGGGTTATCGGTTCGCCGTCGATCCCACACCTCAACATTACCCCACCTTTAGTGGTGTCGGGGGCGTCCCTGGGGTCAACACCATTCCAAACTACAACAACTTCCAAAGTGCTGCAGTCACGCAAGGTGTGACAGTCTTTGGGGGAGTCAACACGTCGACACACCAAGGAACTCTACGTACACGAGGAGGCACAGGTACAGAGTCGGGTGCTCTGGGTGTGTGTTCACGGTTGGTGTGTTTGTTCATAGCTGTGTGTGTGGAGTCTGGATGGGTTAAATGCAGAGCACGAAATCTGACTATGGGTCATCATACTTGGCTGTATGTCCAGATATTTCACTTTACTTCATGCTATAGTGAAGTGTCCCTGGTTAATTACTATAGTACAATGTATCGTTTCAGACAAATATCACATTAGTTGTTAGAACTATGCTGGTTTTACAATGTATATTTCGGTGACAGTAAAACGGTCTTCTAATGATGATATGGTATTATTCCAGTTCAGATCTATTATAATATTATTGCTGTAAACAATACATTTGTATATTGTATTGTATATTTTATATTTTGTTAGCAGATAATTACTGTATTTTGTTTAATATTACTCTTTCGAAAATATCACTCATAGGTCAGTCTGTCCAGCACATAGGGTCAGGCGCACATATTTTAAGAAAACGGCACTTGTTCTTTCTTGAAAAAGAACATCTCAAAGATGTTAAGTTAAGTTGGTATACATACAGCAGGATGGATATAGAATGCACGGAATGTTGCTTGCTTTCCTTGCTTAGAAGCATAATATCTGCAACTCATAATAACAAGGAATGATGCTTTTAACCACATCTTTACCTCTGTATTTCCAACCTCGCACCTCTGCGATGCTCTTTGCATATGTTTGTTGAAACAATGGTTTCGGGAAAACACTTGAACCATAGTTGGCTAACGATGCTTTAGGGAAACGCACAACCTTGATGAAAAAAAGGGGATTTGCTATTGTTCCAGTACATGGGTTTGTCAGCCTTTTTTGGAGCGGGTTTAGGAAAAACAAAACCAGACACTGGAGCAAAATTATCAGAATGACAATATTTGGTCAATAGAATTGTCATTAGTCTTTGCAATGCCAGAAGGGAAAAAGCTATCCATCCATCACACACCCCTGTCTATCTTTACACGTTGAAAGAGGTAAAGCCCTCTCCTCAATACTTAAGGTATTATTTGTCTTTGTGCGTATACGCAGTAAAATTAATCTGCATTAATTTGCAATGGTTAGAACAGCCAAAGTAATTGCAGATTGTAAATGTTATTTGATCCGTCCAAAAGCCTCTGCAAACACACATGGTTATGCTTTATGTTGTCTCTTTCTCAGGTGTCACTTTGTTTGTTGCACTCTATGATTATGAGGCCCGCACTGAAGATGATCTCACTTTCAGGAAAGGGGAAAAGTTTCAAATCATTAACAGCACGTAAGTCCATGAAGTGCTCCATATTAACATTGAACATTGCACTTGTATAGAACAGTATTTCTGACACATTGTCGGTCTGGGTGTGATTAGCGTTTGCTGACTTTTGACAAGTGCTAAATGTATCATTCATGAAAACAGGATGTGAAGTGACATCATTACCTGTTACTGCTACCTAATACTGATCTGCTTTGGTTGTCCGTCCTAAAAGAAGAAAGATCAAACACACCGATAACACTCAGAGAAGTAGTGATACTATGACAAGATCACACCATCATGTTATGCTATGCAGTTGTATGGGTGGACCAGAAGTGTTTAGTTTAGTTTGTTGTTTAAATCTGAGAAAACCAACATATATAATCTTGAGGTGTGGTATACATAAAGAAGAATGTTGTAAATTATTGTTTTTGATGACATTTTATCAGTTGTTTCTTTAAATGTAACTGTCAAAAGCCTTTGCAAGTTTGAACAGTATTCAGGAAGCAGGTGTTCCATTTTAAACGTACCCAGATTGTAGCTTTAGCTCTCTCTGCTGGCTGCTGGTGATATAGCAGCATCTCCAATGTCCTACACCTAAACAAGAACTCTTTGTGTATGTGTTGGAAGTGGTCAACATGAAATACTCAGTGTTTTTGCACAGATCTTTAAAGGTTTGTGGAAGACTGAAAATGCCAGATAATTTCATCTTGTGATGGAAGGGAGCATGGTGCATATATATATATATATAAGAAAAAGAGGTAAATTTATAATTGGCCCTGAATATCCAGATATAATCCAAATATGTTATGCCTCTCACCCAGTTTTAAGAAATTAACTAAGTTGAACATGACAACTCATCATGTTTAAAAGTAAAAAGCTCTTACAATGCTTGAAACGGTGCATTACCACACCTTAAAAATTTGTGTTCTTTGCTTTTGTTTTTGTATCAGAGAGGGTGACTGGTGGGATGCCCGCTCTCTTACCACAGGTGGAACTGGCTACATTCCCAGTAATTATGTGGCACCGGTGGACTCTATCCAGGCTGAGGAGTAAGTCTTGTGTGTGTGTGTGTGTGTGTGTGTGTGTGTGTGTGTGTGTGTGTGTGTGTGTGTGTGTGTGTGTGTGTGTGTGTGTGTGTGTGTGTGTGTGTGTGTGTGTGTGTGTGTGTGTGTGTGTGTGTGTGTGTGTGTGATATGCAGGCAATCTTAACAAGCCAGCTGTGTTTAGGGTGGGTTGAGCAATGAAATGATGTCATTTAAATCACTCCCTGTTTAACTCATAGACCTTGTAGAGGGATCCAGATATCCAGATAAAGTGTCATTTACTAGGCATGACAAACAGATTCTACCCAAACTCTCACCATGAGTTAAGCCCTGAATGGGAAATTTCATTTCATCAGGGATTTCTGCCTGCCTTCTGAAAGTTAGGGTGAAGATTGATGATGTCATATTAATAATGGCGTATTTTATATCGAATTTAATCTTCAAAAGCCACACTGATGTCAGCTGCTGGCTCAATCCCGCAAACTTGATATCCTACTTTTATCTCACTAAGTAACAGAGTTCACCGTCAAATAATTGAACGTTTTAAAACATTTTGGGCCTTTTTAGAGAGGTTTTGATAGAGGATAAAAGTTAACAGTTGTTTTGCAAGCATGCATAAAATAAGAAATATTACAAGGAAAACTGTTTTTGAAAACCACACTCTAATGTTCTGTTTATCTAATCTTACTGACGTCAAAACTTTTATAACAAATGTAAGGTGGTTTGGAATGGAGTGGAATGAGTAACTTTACTAAAGGTAGAGACAGTTCTTGTGATGTAAAACCTCTGATTTTAAATTACATTAAAATAAGTACTGAGGATTTTATATTGATGACCCTGTATTTTTTAATTATTGACTACATTGGACTTTATGTTAAATACTTCATTTTAATTATATGGGCAATACCGTGAAAATGTCAACCTTGAAATTATAGAGTTTTGACCAAAGGTTTTTGGCATACTTGTTGCACAGATGTCAACATTTTGTGGTTCAAATACCCATGTTAGGTCTGTCTTAAAAATTTTTAGAGCATAATTTTTATTTTTAGCGCATGATTTTTCGTTGTCAAGTAAAGGCTATTTTCAGGATTGTCACAACCATAACGCTACATTTTGCTCAAAACGGACACATAAAAATACATAGTTATTCTGTTATGCTCTATAAAGAGCTATTTCTTGGCCATTTGTGGAATATTTTTATCTCTGGTTTGTACATTTTAAGTTTGTTTCTCCCAAAATCTGTGTCCTTTTTCACAAGTCTATAACACATGTTAATTTATCTTTTTTTTTTATTAAAAACGTTTACATAGACTGTTATTATGTTTAAATACTATCATTGAGGGTATTGTATAATATAACAACTGGTTCAGTTTACTATGTAAGAGCATTTTTATATCACGTCCATAACACTGGAATTGCCCATATTTCTTTTAGCTGGTACTTTGGCAAGCTGGGCCGTAAAGATGCAGAGAGGCAACTCCTCTCCACAGGGAACCCACGTGGCACCTACCTGATCAGAGAAAGTGAGACCACTAAAGGTACAACACAAAATATATTGCTGCCCTACACAAAACCTTTAATCTACTTCAGATCAAAAGCGATATGTCTTGCTGTTGTTGTTGTGTGTCTGTTTGGCAGGAGCCTTCTCCTTGTCCATTCGTGACTGGGATGATGTGAAAGGAGATCATGTGAAGCACTATAAAATCCGTAAGCTTGACAGTGGAGGATATTACATCACCACCCGAGCTCAGTTTGAGACCCTTCAACAGCTGGTCCAACATTACTCAGGTTATACATATTTACATGTTTCTCATTACGCAAATCCAATACTCATTATTCAGCAATGTTGTTCCATGATAACTGTAACCTTTTACATGCAGAATTATTCTAGGTAGTTTTTCTCTTATTAAAAGCGTTTTTCACCTAAAATAAGAATTCTGGAAAAGTTGTTACAAACCTATATACATTCTTTGTTTTGCTGAACACAAAGTAAGATATTCTGAGAAATGTGGCAAACAAAAAGAGAGGATCATTCTTTATCAAAGTAAATATGTATTCAGATTTGCTACAACTTGATGGTGAGTAACTGATTACAGATTTTTCATTTGGCTGATTTTAAAGAGTGTCCTATAATGCCTTTCTCATGCCCTGCTCTTCCTACAGGAGGCAGCACATCTCTAGTCAGTCAGTTCTGCTTTGCCTATGCCCCAGTTCACATATTGATTGTAAATGCATTTGAATGAAGTCCTATGGATTTCAGATTGCGTGTGCTTTTTGCTTCCTCTATTCTTCCTAATTGAGCACACAGAACAAAAATATACACAGATGGTCATTGGATGATATTATTTTATGTGTATCAGAGTCCATTTTATAATGCTTCTAGTCAAATGTGGCAATGTTTGCTCTATCCAGCACTCTTTCTGACTCTTTGCCTTTTAGCAGCAAGTATGTTTTTGTCTTTATTAGCCAGCAGGACATTTTAAAATAACACTGCATTATTTTCACACTTGCCTAAATTGCTTGATCTAAATCAGAAATGTTTGTTTTAATGATTTTTTTTTGATATTCTGATCCAGCCACCTACTCTAGGGTGGAATTAACTTTTATTTATTACTATTTATTATTTATATTAACAACAAAACGCAAGCTGATTGATAACAAAGTTAAGGGGCACTATGAATATGGCCTTTTCTTTCAACTAAAAGAAAGCTGCCGATTGTTATTTTTAAACTGGTTAAGACTTATGTGCCTATTTTTATATTTTTTTAAAAATTGCCTTTTTTATCAAAAAATGCACCTATCACACTCTGTAGGCAATTTCTGTAAGGATGAGACCATTTGAATTTGTCCAAAAATTTTTATTCTGTAATCATTACCTCCCCCTCATATCATTACACACCTCTATGACTACTTCTACTGCAAAAACAAAATAAGATATATGGACACAATATGAAAACAAAGTTATCGTCTTTTATGTTCCACTGGGAACAAAAGACATGGATTTAGGTATGTGATCTCTTTAATGCAAGAATGGCACTTAACTGCAATAATACGTAGTTAAATCAGAATTACATGTCACTTTCATTCAAATGTATTACATTTATACACATTAAAAATAGTACTGAAAGTCTTCCCAGTCCATCCTGTTCCGATGCCATGCTGTTGAGATTTCGTTATGCAAGTCTAAACTGCAAACAAACAACTCTGCACCATTAAAAGTAAAGTGAACAGGAAATGTGCCATGTGTTTTTGATCTTTTTCTTCACATGATATCCTTGTGTGTATGTTTGCACACTATATCTGATCTCTCGTCTGAGTTTGGTAAATGCTTTTATTACCACATGCGAGAAGGCTGACTGTATTGATGGCTGATAGAGCCGGATGCATGCTTGAATCCCTCTAAGCTCATAGCAGATGGTACTTAAAATCTGCTTCCTGAACTGATGCGTCCTATTGGTGCAACGTGTTCTGTTTTCTCAGCTTTGCAGTCCAGAGTAAACATTGCTGTAATTTTGCGCGAAAATGCTTCACCTACACATCCATTATAAATATCAAAACAGTACAGGTTCCCAGAACAATCTTTAATCAATAAGGAGCAAACAACTGAAAAGACACATTAGCAGGTTAAATGTTTGCTTTTTAACTATCACAGTGATAGCACACGCTATGTCTTTTAACAAAGAGCGAAAATTATTTTTTGCTGTGCGTCAAAATTAATGTTTCATGATGTCATAGGGAACCTTTTTATCTAAATGTTTTCATAACGGGAGTTACCTACAGAACATGGTCTTGAAAGATAAATGGGTTGATCATAAGTTAGGAGACTATGGCCATAATAAAGAATACTTACTTTGCAACTAGTTGCTCTCCTCCTCAAAGTAATGTTAAAATTGCATTGAGGTATGCAAAGCACCACTTTCATATGAATGATACTCAATACTTTCACTTTATTTTAAAATGTTTAAGACCTCCCCACAAGAATAAACTCTTATACCATAATAAGTCATGCACCACAGCTTAAAGTAATTTACTTTACTTTTTACAATTCCCTTCTTGAAAATCGGCGTCAACTGACTTGTTTCTTACAAATTAAGAATGAAAGAATTAAGAAAAATGTTTTGGAAAGGACATGATACCAGCTTTCATATTGTATTAAAACCTGTTACATGTCAAATTTTACTATCTAATGGACTATCCCACTTACAATAGACCGTGTCACATATATTTTACACAAATAATTTATGTGCAGGAATGTACAATATAATTTGAAGCACACTTATTAACCTCGGACACGGATTCTTTGGGGGTGATACCATGTGACCACTTCTGAATACAAAAAAATTATTGATTGGTTTATATTTAGTTTATATTGAATTTTATGGCCATTCATTTACCCTACAACTTAGGACAAGCTGGACAAGCCAATAATCTATGCCATTTACTTTATTCAGTTTGTGCTCTTACTATATTCTGTTTCTGACACTTATCTTTATTTCTGACTGTTCTTTGTTTATGTTCGCGTTTGTGTGCTCAGAGAGGGCAGCAGGGCTTTGCTGTCGCTTGGTGGTTCCTTGTCACAAAGGAATGCCAAGGCTAACTGACCTGTCTGTCAAAACCAAAGACGTGTGGGAGATCCCACGGGAGTCACTGCAGCTTATAAAGCGCTTGGGCAACGGCCAGTTTGGGGAGGTTTGGATGGGTATGGTCCCCTCCCACTGTGCTTAGCAACAAACAACCAAACAGAGTAATAGAAGGCCGGTCATATTGATGGGTGGAGTCCCTTTACAAATATTTGTAAATGCAAGATCATTTTAAAGGAATTTTCTGGATTCAATTAAAGATGCCATCATGACAATGCAATATTCATCATAGCTCAACAAGTGACAACAAGCTCATCCATGGTGCATACACATATCAATGTTTCCAATACTGTAAAGTGACTGACCCTCCCAAATCAACATGAAAGCCTTCCGTTTCTCTCATTGCATGAACCCCGTTGTCTTCATAGTTAACCCCTTATCCCTCCATCCCTCCCTCTCCTTGTAGATAGTGAAGATGGTTTGTGCTTTAGATTAATGGGTGTATGCATGTTCTACACCCCTGAAACGGTGGGACTTAGCCATGATTCCTGGGAAATCTCCCGTGAGTCTCTGACGCTGGACATGAAGCTGGGGGCAGGGTGTTTCGCTGATGTGTGGTGTGGTAAGAAAGTTGCCTTCTCATCCACAATCTCATATTGTACACATGACTCTTTAGAGTTAAGAAGGAGCTTGTTCATCTAATCCTTAGAACAATTATTTAACAATTTATAATCCACCACAATTAACTATTACTGTTTATTGTCTTCATTATTTATTAGATTAAATGTTAACCTTTGTTTAAAGCACCAATAGCTTAGTATTTGAAAGAAATAGTGAAAGATTCTATTGCCAGAAATGCAATATAAAGTACATATCTATGTTATTAGTTCAAGGGTAATTGGATATCCAGGGCTTGACATTAGCCTTAGCCGTTTAATTTTTCAGATGTTGCGAAGTCCATATTACCTTCTACCGTAGCAGCTTAAGGGGCTACTGGTTTTCCTAAGTTAGCAGTTTTACTGGTCACTATTTTATGTTGGTAAAAATAAGTTTACTAAGATTCAGGCAGACTTTAGCATGCAAAAAATTTATTTAGTTCGATTTAAACCCTTTCAAATGCACTGTCCAATTTGTCACTCTCCAATTAAATGTAGCTAAATGACTTAAAATAATACATTAATGTGCAAAAGATGCAAAATGTAAAAAGCCCATGAGTGACTTGTCCAGAGTAATGTAATAAAAACATTTAGGGCATTACTGAAAACATCAAGGGATTTCGCTGTCCCCTAGTTCAGCCAGTGTACAAGTCTCTAGGATAAGATGAACATCCTTCCTGTTGTTTTTACAAAAAATGTAATTACTGTATTTAGTCATTTTGAACTTTCAAGTTGCTTTCTCAATGCACATATTTATAATCTATTGTTTTAATTATTGTAAGAACATGATTTTAATTTATGCGTTTACATCAATGTTAGTCAATGGAGTTAAGAATAAACGGTAAGTAACAAGCCATGTCTTTGAGGGTATATTTTGACTAATACCTTAGAATTCTGTTCTTTCAAGCCTTTATATTAATGTGATAGTTCACTCTAAATCAAAAATCCGGTCATCATTTAATCACTCCCTTGTAATTTCAAACCTGTATGACTATCTTTCTTCCACAAAGCATAAAAGAAGATATTTTAAGAAAGTTTTAAGGCGAATATCAGCTGCACTCATTCACTTCAATTGTATGGAAACAAAACTAATGCCAGTTAATTGTTGCCAGTTAACAACATTGTTTAAAATTTATATTTATGTGTTCTATGGAACAATGAAATGACAAGATGTAGAATTAATGATGACATAGTTGCCATATTTTGGTTGATAGTTGGTTGAACTATCACTTTATTCACATGTGTTCTCTTGCATGTGTGTGTGTGTGTGTGTGTGTGTGTGTGTGTGTGTGTGTGTGTGTGTGTGTGTGTGTGTGTCGCGCACACGCACGCGCACACGCAATCTATGATTGTGTGCACACTGTGCATATCTATCCTCATTCCCAATTCTCTGTTGACTTACATCCCAAGATATCTCCATAATCTGATTTGCCTTTAAAACACCACATGCCTTTAGTTGTTCATGAGCAAACAGCCAAGTGTATACTGTACGCATGTGGGTAATAGTGTTGGAGACACAAAATAAAGTAGTAACACTGCCATTTTAGAGGTAACTTGCTTGCTTAAAAATTCAAATCAAGATAACCAGACCAGAGATCAATCATTACTATCTGTTTACCTAAGTTAAAGGTGACATATTATATTAAGGAAGATCCATTGGTAAAAAAAATTAAATATATATATATATATATATATATATATATATATATATGGATATAATATATTATTTGCATATTTATTATTATTTATTGATATTTATAAATTGCTTGGAGATACATAGTACACAAAATGTATCTTTCCCCACACTTATGTACAGTACCAAATGACGGCTCTTGATATACTGAATCATGTGATTTAAAGATAAGCGGTGTTGTGGATTTAAAACCTCTAACATGTTGACTAAAATTCCTGTTTTTGTCCTGCAGTTAAAACTGCCAACCATAACAATTTCAATGTAAACCTAAAGTGAACTGCCAATTTAGCATTTTTTAAGTTCTACCACAATTTATTGTCAAGAAACTCTGCCCAGAGTCCAAAACTGCTGGTTTAACTGCAGAGATCATTTGCATGGAGTAAAGTGTGATTTTGGTATTTTAGAAGGTGAGTTGTTCAGTGTGCTTATTTCAGTTATGTGGTTTTAAATGCCAGGTACTTGGAACGGCAACACTAAAGTAGCTGTGAAGACCCTGAAGCCCGGCACCATGTCTCCAGAATCCTTCCTGGAGGAAGCACAGATCATGAAGAAACTGCGACATGATAAACTCGTGCAGCTGTATGCCGTGGTTTCGGAGGAGCCTATCTATATCGTCACGGAGTACATGGGCAAAGGTCAGAGGTTGTTTTCAAAGTAATAATACAATAGAGGGGTTTTTGAATATTTGAAGAGTGTTGGTGACAGAACGATGGCATAGATTATTCAACATTGTTATAAAATTGTTTTCCATAGCAAGTACAATAGATTTCACTGTCTGTCTGACTTTAAAAAACTTTGAACATATCACTTGCCTTTGGTGTAATAATTTCTAATAAAAAAGGACAAGAAACATATGGTCATATGTAATAATGTCAGTAACATAATTTTTTTCCCTGTGCATTTTTTTCAGGAAGCCTACT
This sequence comes from Triplophysa yarkandensis, assembly GCA_033220385.1. NCBI lineage: Eukaryota > Metazoa > Chordata > Actinopteri > Cypriniformes > Nemacheilidae > Triplophysa > Triplophysa yarkandensis. The sequence goes on along the minus strand of CM065658.1, from coordinate 5,153,249 downwards.
AGATTTCCTCAAGGATGGGGAGGGACGGGGACTGAAGCTGCCGAACTTGGTTGACATGGCAGCCCAGGTACAGCAACAGGATTAGTTTTACTTTTTTGTCAGCTGTACCCCTTTGGCTCCAAAAATGTACTTCATTTACCCTCTGATATTGTAAGGAAAATTTTTCGACAATTTAACTAAACTTTTGCATGTTTAACTTTAACACATTCATGCTAAATCTGTTTTTCATATCAATAGATTGTATACCTGTACATAACTTACATAACATACATATTACTGAACTGGGTTTCTCTTTCTGTACATATTTCCCAAATGCAATCCTAAGATTCTCAGCCACTTTTGTTTACTTAATAATTTAATTACTGCATTTGTTTTGTTCTTTATACTAAAGTATGCCTATTTACAGCTCTGCTGTGATCAGTATATTCTTAAAGCCCCTTTAAACTCCATTTAAAGTTATAGATTTATTATATTGGCACTGTGTACTGTGAAACACAAGTGATCCCACTATTCCATTCTGATTTTTACATTGCTGTTCCTAATGTATTTAGTATTTCTAATTTGTGGGTTTAGGTGGCTGCAGGCATGGCCTATATCGAGAGAATGAACTATATTCACAGAGATTTGCGCTCTGCTAACATTTTGGTGGGTGATAACCTGGTGTGTAAAATCGCTGACTTTGGCTTGGCCAGACTTATTGAAGACAATGAGTACACTGCCCGACAAGGTAAGAAAGATATTACTCTTCCATGCCTATCTACATTGCAACTATCTATAATTTAACGGAATAAGTCACACAAATATAAGTGTCTTGTTATTTTTTGTCACATTCTTTTATACTTTATATGACAAAATATCTCAGTGTGTTCTTTTTTATTAATACAATGTTTTTGGCTTTTGTGTGTTTCTCCCATGTCTACATTTCAGGAGCTAAATTCCCAATTAAATGGACAGCTCCTGAGGCGGCTCTGTATGGAAAGTTCACCATTAAATCCGATGTTTGGTCTTTTGGAATTCTGCTTACAGAACTAGTGACTAAAGGCAGAGTTCCATATCCAGGTAAATATTAAAAATGCTGATGTAAAACATATAAAAATATATGTGGAAACAAACATCAAGCATTTAACAATGTTAAAGTCTCTATTGTAAGACTTTTTGGATAAAATCGTCTGCAATGATCATGCTTGACCTATGATCAATTACAGATTATTTATCCCATATTTCTAATGGTTTCACTGCTGTTCATCTCTTATGTGCCCATGCTCTTGGTATATCGGACCTGCATGCTGTTTTCTTATGTATTAATTATCTGTTTTATATAAAATAATGCAGATTGCACCCTGCATTTTAGCTTATCTGTCAATCAAATCGGTTGTCCAGTAAAGTAACCCAAAGTGCTTTCTTTTCAATTTAAAACTAGTTCTGCTGTGGGGGGGGAATAAAAAGGCTCATACAAAGACACAAATGATCTTGGCTTGCATGTAGTAAGTGTAAAATCCCAGTGGACTGCTACATTGCATCATCAACAGATGTTTGCAGGCGTTCCTTACTTATGACAATTACGAATTCTCTGACTTTATAACTTAAGTGTCGAGGTTGGCCTTTAAGCCTGCCTCTGAGGTTTACAAAAAATATATTATTGTTAAAAGGACATCTGGGTGACACGCCTTGTACTAGCACAGTTAGACGGGAGATTATATTCTGGTTGGACCAAGATTTCAAATGATTTCAAAATTAAATGAGTTATTAAAAATTTCACTGTGTAGTTTGTTATTATAAGGTAGATTTAGAAGTGTTTCTAATTCATAGTGATTCTGAATCTAAAGCCTAAGAGAGGATTAGCTGGTTCCCAGGTTTTAACTCCTTGTGTACTGCCTATTAATTGGACATACACTGTCAAACCCTAAACGGTTTTGATAGTGTAAAGAAACAATTGTAGCCTTTGCATTAAACAGCCATGTTAAGCTAAAGTATACTTTATAACTTCATTTATGTCATTATTTGTAGGTATGAATAACAGGGAAGTACTAGAACAAGTGGAGCGTGGATACCGGATGCCGTGTCCTCAGGACTGTCCATTTTCTCTACACGAGCTGATGCTTCAGTGCTGGAAGAAAGATGCAGAAGAGAGGCACACTTTTGAGTACTTGCAGGCCTTCCTTGAGGATTACTTCACTGCGACTGAACCTCAATATCAGCCTGGAGACAACCTCTAAACCCAGTGTCCTAGGTTTAACCTGATATTAACCTTCCTGAGGCGTAATATATGCTCCCCACTGCCCCCCTGTCTGGAAGCATGTGGTCCAAAGGTTCAACTGGACTCCTGTTACAGCCTTTTTGAATCAGAGCAGACTTTACCTCTTTCAAAGACTTGAGGAGTGTTTCCACATACAAGATGGGGGTTTGCAGCGTATGGAATGGTGGGTAATGTTGGGTAAAGAAGGTATGTGAAGAATTCAGGGCTGTGACCATAACCATAATATTGATATAAATTGCCTTTATTCAGTGTAAATATACAATTCTTCAATCATGTTCTATTTTTTTCCTGGTTATCCCTACTCACCCTTTTGTTTTGCTTTGCAGATTAGTAGTTATGATTACATTATTTTTACTTATAATGTTTGTGAAGTGTGGAAATATATGAAGGGTTTTGATCTCTGCCAAAGGTGTTAACATCTGCCCTTGATATGAATGTTAAGGTTATTTGTTTCCTCCGGTATTTGACTCCTCTGGTAAAATCCATGGAGGAATAAAAATTCTAAATTTCATTCAGAATTTTGTCCTCAGGCTCACCCTGCAGGACAAATTGAATTTATTTATTTCAAATTTATTTATTTTGTTTCTTTTTTTTCTTTTCATTGTTTTAATTGCTGAGTTGACAGTTTGTTATTCTGTGAAATCTGTATAAATGTGTCCTAACCATAATATTATAGACCACAAGTTATTTTACATATATGTTACATGTGCATCACAGTTTTGGATTTGTGGTAATATTTTAGCATATTCCTCACTTTATTTTGAGTTTTGTATCTACCAGGTTTTTATCAGATTAAACGATTATGAATGTTTTTATATTTATTGCGTTTTACAAGGTTCCGGTTTCCCATCCTTATTATTGTGTCCGAAACTTGAAAAATTTTGTCACTGAAGGTTGTGTTTGGATGAAGAAATTATCAGGACACATCTGAATCTGCTGGTTGCGTAACATTCAGTTGACTAACGTGCCTTAATAGGATTGATATTTTAAGCAGGATGGATATAATTTCTTCTGTCTATGTTCTAGGTTTCATATGGATCAATCATTTAAATAAGCTTAACAGAGTATTGAATTGTATCTTGTTATTTAGCTTATTTTCTAGTTTTTTCCTAATGTTTCTTACATTTTAATGATTTCCTAATTTTTATTGCTTAAACTTATTCTTATTTCAATTCTTTCCTCTTTCAAAAAAGTCTAGGTTGAGTTGTATTTTATAGCCTGAACATTTATTCAAAGTTTACCCTATCTGAGGCTCGGTGATTAGCACATAATATAAGTATTATTGCCGAATGCTATTTTCATGGAGTAAAGTAAAAACAGCAACAGAATGTTGCACAGAATAGTTAAGTGTAATTAATATGAGTAGTATTAATACAAAGCTAAAGACCAATTAAAACCATGTATAGGAATTTAAAAATCTTTACAGATCAAATGGCTGTCCACTGCTCTGGTTGTGTTCACGGTTGGTTTGTGTGCACTTTGAATGGGTTTAATACAGAGCATGAATTCTGAGTATGGGTCACCATACTTGGCTGTATGTCAAGTCACTATATAACATTTCAGTTATTAACAAATCAATAAAACAGATGGAACAAGATAAAGGCATTATTTAAATGTGCCTTAATAATGCATTATTGTATTTTATTAATAAGTCTTGACATGTTCATCTGTAAGGTTTGTGAGAATTTCTGCGTTGACACAATGTGTAGAAAATGAGGAGGGCAGATGTTTTAGGTTTCGGACATACCCTTGTGTGACAGTCAAACTGCTTGCTTCATTTTTTACATTGTTACCAGGACAACCGGACACACTTACCTTACTTGTATTCTTACCATTTATTCTATTCCCCCTGAGGACGCTTTTAGTCTTGAAATAGCTTTGTCATATGTATTCAATTTAATCTAGATCTATGATTATGTACTTGGATTAATATCAAGGCATTTTGACAATGGTAGTGAATTCCCTTGTTGCATTGTCCTTAAAACATAAACATATTGATTTATGTATTTGGTACTGTAAGTTGGCCTCCACGTAAAAATTATCTTTGCCTTTTTTAACATGACATGTTGTTTACCCATTTACTGTTTTGAAATAAACTGCACATTATATTTACATTCTTTTCAAGCCTCATTCCTGTATTCTATAACTCCCAAAAGTCTTTTGGTTTTCAAAAATCAGTATTGAAAAACTCAAATGTATCATCTGATGTTGAAATGTACTGTATTTAGGAAATGGAAAATACTGTACTTTTAAATCATTTAAAGCTGTTTTGTCAAAGTTGACATTTCAGAATCTTAGTATGAAAATCTATGGGAGGTTCTTACATCATCTAGGGTCTGTGTGTATTATGTATGAGTAACCTTAGTCTACAGGTGAGCTGCTATGAGATAACTTATGCGTCATGTAAAATGAACTGGCTTTTGGCTTTAGCAATACATGCAGATTTGGGCACTGCTGTAAGTATATCATATATCATCATCATCATAGATTATATGAATATAACATAGTTTTATAGAATACATTTAAATTGCAATATAGCTGTGTAGAAAATCAAGAGATATTTTTTTAAGACTTTGAAGACTTAATCCTTTTAAATTTGAATGTATCTTTAGGTAAATTATTATTTTTGTTTTTGTAAAATGCTAATATTATTTCCCCCAAACTTCAAACTAAATTACTTTGTTAACAATCTTGTCTAATATGTGATTTAAAAAACAGTTCTGCTCTCAACTTACTTAACATTATTTCCAATTAGTATGTTAACTAAATTGTGATATTGGGTAAAAACATTGTGTTATTTATAATAACACATGTGGTGGGAGACAACTTAAAATGATCCATTGGCATTGATCTAACAAAAATTTTGCAAAATGGAAAAAAATCTTTTGCAAAGTTTTTTGAGTTTGTCTTTGATATTCGTACACTGATGAAGACTACATGGACATTATTGAATGTTTATGAATCATTGTATATACATTTGTATTCTTTAAAGTAGTTGTGCACGAGCTGTCGGTTGATAGCTGCTATTATACAACAGATCTTAATATTCAATTCTTTGTTAGTCGCTTTGAATAAATCATCAGTTAAGCGTAAATTTGAGGCAAAAGTAAATCTTGAAAAACATTTTTATTGATTGTGTTTTTTAATAAGAGCTCCCTTGATGACAATGGATGGGGAAAACGTCTTTATTGCTATTCAGAAGTTTTACTACCCTCTGCTGTGCATTATGGGAATTCCAGGTGAGAAAATCATAAGAGACTTAAGACAGGGTTGGGGGACTTCAGTCTCGAGTTTGGGGTTTTTAATAAAACCGTCTATATACTTTCAGTGGCTTTTTCCAGGACAGGAAGTCAGTTCTAGGCCTTGCTTAATGGGAACTTACCCTTTCCCAAAAATATTGTTCTGAAAAACACAAGAGAACGATATTTGCAATATTGCTATTTTCTCTATTTTCCATAGTTGGAAAAATATATTCACCATTTTGTTCTGTAGCATACAGAATATTTTGACCTGAAAAACTGTCATACAAAATGTCAGCCAAAAATATTCCACTTATGTATTTTAGGATATGTAAGATATGTGCAATTTGTTTTTAGACAGCTCTGTACCACTTATTTTAAATACTTATTGTCTTAAGTCTTTCCTGTCTGGAAAAAAAGCCCTCAGATTTTGCTGCTTAAAATGTTCACAGTATATTTTTGTTTACAATATATATTCAAAGGTTTGCTAGGAATAAATTTGTAAATAAAATGCATTTTGAAAGAATGATAAAGGCATAGTAAAAAAAGTTTGATCAGACATTAAATCTTATTGTGATCTATATATATTTTAAATGTGATTATGTTGCACACAATTCTTGTCTTGAGGTAACATTTATTCCATCAGTTCATGACATAATTTAAATTGATTGTTTCCCATGTTTCTCCAGCCAACCTTTTCACTTTCTATATGATCTGCTTTCGGAAATGTGGAATGTCCGAGACAGCAACTGTTTACCTGAGTTGCCTTGCTTTGACAGACACCTGTTACTTGGTGTGGGTGATCCTTCTAGACCTTTGCCTGGTTTTCCTGCAAGTTGAGCCCTTCTGGCACTCTCAACCCTGGTGTGGCATAATGGGCTTCCTGCAGTACGGGGCCCTTTACAGCTCATCCTGGATTGTTGTGATGTTTACCATTGAGCGCTATTTGGTTTTGAGCATCACAATAGGAAAACAGCGGTTCCATCAGACACGTGCCGCTCTTTTCATCTGTATGACTATTGTGCTGCTGTCTCACATAGCATCCGTGCCCATGAGCTGGATCAACACTGTCATTCCAGTAAACATAACCTCTAATGGACAGAATGTCACTGTATTACGCTGTCACTATAGGGAAGCAAAATATACCACAGTTCTGGTCTGGGTCACCAGTTTTCTCTCAGGAGGACTTCCTATCATTCTTGTCCTCATTTTTAACTCATTGATTGCTTATCACTTGAGCAGTTCAAGTCGCTTGTTCACCAAAGAAGAGTGGAGGGCAATCAGGGGTACCAACAAGCGGCCCGTTGTCAGACGCACAATCATTTTACTTGGTACAGTCTCAGCATCATTTGTGATTTTGAGCCTTCCGCGATTTGTTACATATTGCATTCTTCGAACTCAATATAATTATAGGGAGTTTGACCGCAACGACTACAGCATCCCCATCAACGTTGTTGGCGATGTGGCCAATATGTTGCATAATTTAAACTCAACCACCAACTTTCTGCTCTACTGTATGGCCAGCAAGAGCTTCAGGCAGGAACTTGTAAGCACAATGAAATGCCAGGCTAAAAACAAAGAGATGGGTTCACTTCCACATCAGTCTACCAAGACAATGAATGTCTTTTCAGTTGTTGATTACAAAGAGACCCTGATAATAGATAATGTCCATGCTGTCCTTACCAAGCTTAAGAGAACTGAAGGCAGTTAAGTGTATTTGTACCGGATTGTACCGCAAAAAAACCATCACCTATTTAAACACAATTTATATGCACTATGATATACTGTATTTATGTTCTGTACAGCAGAAGATATCCCTGCTCAGTTGGCAAAGTATTGCAATAGCAGTGCAGAGACTCCAAGGTCAGGAAACACAAATAGAAATAAAATGTCTATCTTGTTAATGCATTGTAAATTGATTTGGATAAAAACACCTGCTAAATGTTTAAAGCCCTGTGTGGTAAAAATCAAGTTAAAATAAAATTCAAGTTAATGTTGTTTAGATGTCTATGTTTTGCTTAATAATGCTTTTAAACAAACCATGTGTAAATTTTTATTTTAAAACATTGCTGAGTATTTCTTCCATTAAACGGAAGTATACCAAAGACAGTCTCCGGTTAAACTGCCCTTATGAAAGTGTCATGGTCCTGCCCCCTTGTTTCCTTATTCATTATCCTGTTATGAGTTCACGTACTTCACCTGTTTCCCTAGTTTCCTGCCTTGGTTTCTTCCCTATTTGAAGCACCTATATTTCTGTCCTGTGATTTCTGATCATTTGTCAACCTCGCCACTGTCTTTGTCCTGTCCATCAAGACTGAGTCTGTTCCCCGAACTACAATATACAAAAAATGTACAAACCCCTTTATGAGAAACAACTTAATTGAGGTCCAACAAATAAAAACAGATACAATACCGATAAAAAAGTGATAAAGCTTGGCATATTGAATATTAGATCCTTTTTTAGAAATCACTTTTGTAAATAATATGATCACTGATCATAATTTAGATGTGACTTGTTTGACAGAAACCTGGCTAAAAGCTGATGATTATGTTATATTAAATGAGTCCACCTCACAAGATGTTATAAACATGAACTGCGTCCAAAAGGTTAAGGTGTTGGTTGCTACAATATATACAATAACAATATTTTTAGGATTTCTCACGGACTACTTTTCTACTCTAATACCCCAACACATTATCTAAACTAACGAAAAAATAAAGCTTAAACAAGTTCTGACATTTACCAGTATCACAGCAGTCATGACTTTATGAACTACTTTACTTCTAAAATTGACACTATTAGAGATAAAATTTTAATCATTCAGCTGTCAGCTACAGTATTGCATAAGACAGTGTACTTTAAACCTCCTTAGGAACAGTTCCACTCATTCTCTACTATAGGAGAGGAAGATTTGTATAACCAGGTTAAATCATCTAAAGCAAAAACCTATTCCATCTAAGCTCCTAAAAGAAGTGCTTCCAGATGTCATAGATCCTCTTCTGATTACTATTAACTCCTCATTGTCGTTAGGATATGTCCCCAAATCCTTTAAACTGGCTGTTATTAAACCACTCATCAAAAAAACACAACTTGACCCCAAAGATCTAGTTATTACAGACCAATCTTACATCTCCCTTTCTTGTCTAGAAAATGAAGTATCCTCACAATCATACTCCTTTTTAGAGAAAAATGATATCTGTGTGAATTTCCAGTCAGGATTCAGACAGTATCATAGCTTCGAGACTGCTCTTCTCTGTGTTACAAATGACCTGCTCCTTTCATCCGACCGTGCTTGTAATTCTCATTGGTGCTGTTGGATTTTAGTGCTGCCTTTGACACTATTGACCACAAGATTCTTTTGCATAGACTTTAACACTTTGTGGGCATAAATGGAAGTACAGTAGCATGGTTTAAGTCGTACTTAACTGACAGCCATCAATTCGTAGCAGTTAAGGAGGAGCTATCATATCGATCACAAGTGCAGTATGATGTACCTCAAGGCTCAGTTCTAGTACCACTACTCTTCATTCTATACTTGTTACCTTTGGGAGTTATAATTAGAAAACATTGCTGTTATGCTGATGACACTTAGCTCTATTTTTTCTCGCGGCCCTGTGAAACACACCAATTTAAAAAACTAACGGAATGCATATTCAAAATAAAAAACTGGATGACGAGTAATTTGATTCTGCTAAACACTGAAAAACCCTGAAAACTCAGCATGTAACAACCTAGAAAACTGTCTAAGATTTGATTTTACTGCTCTGTAAACTCATTTTTATTAGTTAGAAACCTAAGTGTGCTATTTGATAGACACGTCTTTTACCTAGAAAACCACATTTCTAGCATTTGTAAAACTGCATTATTCCATCTCAAAAATGTATCCAAATTACGGCCTATTCTCTCAAATACTGTCAAATGGAGAAATGTCAATACATGCATTTATGACCTCACGGTTAGATTATTGTAATTTTTCATTGGGTGGATGTTCTTTACACTTAATAAACAAATAACAGCTAGTCCAAACAAGAGCCATTAAGTTTGACCATATAACTAAATCTAATTTAAATATAGAGTTAAAACCCATCTCTTTAACCTGGCTTACACATAACATGCTTACTTGCTACTATCCAAAATCCAAATCCGTTGAAGGATTTTTCGGCTGCACTAATAAGGTAAACTATATAAATATATAACTATAATATATTTGCCACGTCATTAGAAAAATGGCATCTACACTAATATTAGTCTGTCTCTCTCTTGTTCCGAGTTCATCGAGGCCACCAGATCCAGCCTGTATCCATATCAGAAGATCCAGGTTATACCCAGATCAGAGTGATATTTCAGTCGCAATAAGTCAGTACATATCCAGACCGGATGGTGGATCGGTAACTAGAAAAAGTGCTGTGCTTCTACATCCCTCATAGAAAGCAGAGACCGGGACAATAAGAGACCCGTATACAGATCCCCTTCAAAGACCTTGCCACAAATGACCATCGGGAAAAGACCACAGGACACAGATGATTCTTCCCCACCCTGCTGTAGACTGGAATTGAACCGCTGGTCAGAGGACAACTGGCCCCCCAACTGAGCCTGGTTTTCCCAAGGTTCGTTCTCCGTTCTGTCACTGATGCAGTTTAGGTCCCTTTCTGATGTATATATTGCCTAGTTTGGGTCACTTCATTTACAGCGACTTTTTTGAAAATGAAAGCATAGACACTATTTAAATTGATCAGAGATGACATCACTGAATTAAAAAATTAATGCACATTCACTATTTAATCTGAACAGAGATGACATCACCGAAAACTGAATGATGAACTACCTTCAACTAAAATCTTGCATTATGGACACACTGTCTTTCTTATCAATGTTTTCAGCTGCTTTTTGGTATTTTGTTTAAAGCGCAATATAAATTAAGGGGACTTTGACATTGACCTTCTGTCCTGTCTTTGCCCTGTTATGTCTTTTTCCTGTCCTGTACTGTCATATCTTGTCCTGTCCAGATGATTTTTTAATTGTTTTTTAAGATAGAGACTAAGTCTGCCAAACATGTTGTAAGGGGCAGATCGTTCCACCATCGAGGAACTCATACAGAGAATGTGTGAGAGAGCGATTTCTTACCCCTTTTGGGACGGTTCCACATGACATTGATCGTTAACTGAGTGCAGAGTTCTGGAAGGTCTGAAGGTGAACCTGTGAATAAACGAGTGACGAAAGAGAGGTGCTGAATCTTTTGTGGACCAGTAAGCTATAAGTTGAGATGAGTTGAGTTGAGTTGTCAAGTTCTTTTGTGGCCCCTCGTGGGATTTTACGTTTTGTTAATAAAGTTTTTCTTACAAGAGCTGTCTCCATTAGGGATCTGTCTACTTGTAGTTTATGACAGAATGATCCAGCCATACAAGAACTCAGCAGCTCCGTGCCTTCCTGTGTGTTCCTGTCTTCTGCCCCCCAGCAAGTTTTTCTGTTGTTATGTATTTTAGTTCTGTCTTGTCCACTGTATATTTTCCCAAGCAGCCACCACCCTTGGGGGGTACTTACACAGTTCTACCCTTCTTGCGGTTGTTTGCCTAGTTAGACGGATAGGATCATGACAGCCCTGTGTATTGTGTTTGTGTTGAAAGCACATGGCCATTGTTAATTTGTGTCCTGTGTTCTCCTGTCTTTTGTCTAAGCCCGGCCACCTTATTTCCTTATTAATTATCCAGCTACGAGGAAACGGCTTGCCCCTGCTTCCCTCGTTACCTGCCTTAGTTTCTTCCCTATATAAAGCCCCTGTGTTTCTGTGCTGTGCTGGATCATTGGCCAACTTTATCCCTGAGATTTATTGTCAAGTTTAGTTTGTTGTTTTGATCTTTTTTGCCCCCTCCAAGGGTTTATGTTGAATGTTTTGGTTAATAAAGTTTTTTGTCAAGAGATGTCTGCACTTTGATTGTGTCTCCTAGTCTTCATTCCTTGCATAATAAATTAGGAATTAAAGCATATATTAACATTGTGGAGAAGCAGTTTGAGCCAGAAATTACAAGATAAGGGGCATACTCTAGAATTGTCAGGAAACGATGACTGCAGTACTGTGTCAGCTCTCAGTTTCACATTCATTTATCTGCGTCTTGAACTGTCCATTGATTTAGTGAGACAAAGGTAATTTGCATATTCATGCATCTGCGTTTTCTTAATAAAGCTGAAGTGTAGAGTTACATTCAAGCTATTTAAAGGCAGGGCTTAACTGGTAACATTGTTTTTTTTAAGACGTCAGATCTATTGTTTTGTCTTCAGATGCACAGAAAAAGTTTTTTTCTAATGCAGTTTTAAAAAAGCGACTTAAATACCCATATTCTAACTAAGACATAGTCCTTTAAGAAATAATGTTTTACAGGGAAGAATTGTTATGTAGGCTTTATGCCCAACCTCAGATATAGAAACAGGTCCTATTGCATGCAGTTTAAAAATTTCCGGATTCATTATAACACTGAGTTGATATACGAAAGGCTTTCAAATGATCTAGACTGTCAAAATATCAATATAGCTAATGTTCATAAATGATATATAGTAGCAGCTATTAAAATATATTTTTCATGATAATTGTCCCTGGTGTTGCTGTCACTGGTGTTAACTTATGGATCCATAACAGCAGTTGTACAAAAATGTACAAAAGTATATAAAATATCATTAAGCTGTTCTCTATACATATTCATAAAGTCAAAAGCTAATCTAACAATGTGGTTAAATTAAAATTAAATTAAATGTTGAAGAAATAAATATATTTGGAGACATCTTGTTATACCAAAATCGAACGATTCTGTAGAATGACCCATCATTCTATATATCTATCCGCCTGCCTGTCTGTCTGTTCGCCTGTTTGTATGTCTATCTGTCTGTCTGCCTGGCTGTCTGTCTTATGTTTGAAACTTTTTTCCTAAAATTTACCTCAAACTTTCTAGTCAGACTCTTCCAAGCCAACATATAGTTTGTTAACTTTGTACAAACTTTTACCTTCTCAAGTTGATACTTTTTAAGAAAAAGGTGAAGTACATTTTCTCGGCCAAAAATATTGAATTTTTCATCTGTATACCCCTCATAATGTAGCCAATACTTAAATGTTTCCTTTCAAATTTACTTGTGTTCATCCTTAATACATAACGTATGATTTTCGTTTGTGCATACAGCTTATTGAACGTACAGTGTTTAATGAGCAGAATGTTGTTGATGAATCAATGATTCACTCCACTATCGAAAGATTCGAATCTTTATAATGATTTGGACATTTTACAGGAAGACAGGTAAAGAACCACCTTTGTGTCTGCGCATGGTTTCGTTTTCAATAGGTGTGATCGACTTCGTGCTGAGCGCAGACTGTGTGATCAAAGTATCGCGAGAGTACTTCATCCAACTGCTCTTGCGTCGTTTTCGCGATAAGTTAGTGTCATAACCTGTAGTTCGTCTACACATGACGGTATGAGCACACCGAATAACACGATTCCTATCGGGAGACTCAGTTGAAACATATGTTCGCATAAATCATTTTGAATTTCCCCAATTTACACAAAAACGTTTCCTTGTCGGTTCGACCGCAGGTGTGCTCTTTACGTTTCACAGGTAAGAAACTCAAGAAAATGTTTAACCGTTTCCGTTTATACTTGTGTTTAAAGACACAAAAGCTAAGCTTTCTAAACTTGAAAACATAAAAAGTTCTGACTAAAACGTGTGTGTGCTCTGTGTAATGATAAGAGATGTATTTATAAGCTACATTTATGTGTGTAATTTTTTGTCATCTCAGATTGTATGATCTCGAAATCCAGACAAAATGGAGTCTTTTTCAGGTACCATATTTATGTTGTTTTTTTACAGTTTATTATATGCATATATTTGTGTTATTAAGAGTGTGCGGGGTGCAAGCAAACAGTATTCAAATATTTTACATGGCAAAATAAATTGTGATCACTCATTTTCACAACGAAAGGTTAAAGGAGACTAAAATACCAGTTTGAAATGGAGGATGAGTTGCTTTTGTTGCCACCTTTAGAGGCTATGTTCCTGATGACATCATACATGAATAATCTCACATAACCTGTCATATTAATTTAGTCATATTTCACAGCAAGCATTAACACAAAGAATACAAGGGATGTAATGACATTACAGACAAATGCAAAACATTAAATTCAGGTTAATATTAAATCTGAAATTGTATAATTATTCGTAAAAATACAACATTTTACTAATGGCATGGATATTATTGCCTGCTTGATTTATACATGTACATTGTTTTCCAGGTGGCTGTCCACATCTTAGTATACCTGTTGAAACCGACGAGTCTATGACCTTGTCCTCTCTTAATCTTGCCTGGCCGGCATGCCAGCATTGCCTGTTACACAACCCTGACCCAAGAGAAACAGGCAAAGGGAATAGATTAAGTCCTATAATGTCTATTGGTGGTGCAAGCAGTTTGGATTACCCAGAAGGATACCGCAGGCTTCCTCAAGATGATTTAAGGGTCAATCAGACTGAGCGTCCAATCATCGAAATGCCTTCAAACAGCTCTGCAGGCCTGCCCAGTCGATATCTGCCTCAGAGTTTAAAAAGTGGCCCTCAGATAGATCGGACAGAACACGTGAGAGAAGATTACTCAGGAAATCTTCAAAAATGGTCAATTGCATATTCACCTTCCCACCCTATGAGTGAGTGTGAAGAGAGTCTGGAGAAGCCTTGTCCTCTTCGCTCAGATCTGGGGGAGAATTTATGCAGACATTCTTTGATGAAACAGCAGAGACGTTATGGTATTTTTGTTTATTTCTTTTATGACTTTTGATTTATGTTTGCGTCATTTTTCTTTGTTTATTTAAAGGGATAGCCCACCCACCACGAGATTCCCAGAAATGAGAGGGATTGACAGGAATATTGTTCAATCTGATCCTTAATACAATGAAAGATAATTGTAACCACCAGGGACTATAAAAAAACAACAACAGCACCAATGTGGTCTGTGATACAGTAGCATTAAGTAGATTTATGTTAAGAACAGACCTGTTATTAATATATTATCTTTCTTGGTAAAAATTTTCTCAAAAAACAACGCATTTTTTTGTAATTTCAAAATAATAAGATATTATTATAATAAACAATTTGTTAATACTCTAAACATTTTAACAATTTTAGAACATGCCAACCCTACTGCCTGTTCTTAATCATTGAATTGAAACGAGCACCAATTTGTGACAGAAATCTTACCATGTACATTAGAGAAAGACAGAATGATAAAATTCTGCAAATATAACACCAATTTCTGTCTGTACATTTATGTACATTATGTTGTTTTTTAAAAATATTTTTATGCTTTAGGTCATTACCCACCAGAGGCTTTTCATCACTTACAGTACAAACATGAGCAGCCTGTAGATCATCCAAGACCCAATTATCCACTTTACCATCAGTTCCCACCTCAGCATGCAAAGTATCACCCTCAGAACAGGTAACTCTCTCAGCCATTTTCACAATAAAAAAATGTGTCAACGTCAAGTACTAAATTAACAATCTTTAGAAACATTACAGGAAACAGTGGTAAAATATTAAAAAAATCACAAACTAAAGCAGTGCTTCTTTTAATATTAGGTTCAGATTAATCTCTTTCATCTAACGGTTATATTTAATGACCTACTTTAAGAACACAGCGAGCATATCGATTAAAATACTCTTGTTTTTGAAGACTAATCGGTGGGCTTAAAAATGATTTGTGTTTGATTTTAATTTCTCTATTTTCAAGTGATAAGAAATATTTGTAAGACATTCGTAGATCTGAAAAGTGTAAATGTAAACACTATGATTTAGTATTATCAAAACTTATCAAGACTTGTTGGTCTTGAATGTTGATGTGTTTGGTGCCAGAAAAACATTGGAAAATAGGGAAGTGTTCTAAAAACTCGTAAAAACCTAAAAACATCTGTTATTTTAGTATTTGGTGATGCTAGTTGAACTAATATTCAATTATATAAAGGCATTTAGCAGACACTTTTATCCAAACCGACTTACAAAGAATCTTGGACACAATGAAGCAGTAAATAGCAGAGATAGGTGAAACAATAGGTGAAAAAAAGCTACAGCAAGTTACCAAATTACACAAGACAAGGAAAAAATAGGTTTGGAGGAAAGATAAATGTAAATGATTTTGTGGATGCACTTTTTAAAGATTGAAACGGAGTCTGCAAAATGTGTTTAAGGGGCAGATGGTTTCACCATCAAGGAATCAATTCAGGGAAGGCCATTCTTACCATTTTCTTCCCCACAACAACATGTCGCTGCAGAGCGTAGGGATCTGGATTGCATATACACGGGAATCAGCTTGGTCTTGGTAACTATAAGGAGAACTTTGAATTCAATACTAGCGGTTATGTGTCATGATCCGAGGGACGGGGTGGAAAGGAGAACCCAGATTCAGGCATGAATAACACAAAAGACTTAAATAACACAAACAAAAACCCACGATGGGAAAACTGTAACAAAACACTACATAAGGGCAAACAAAAGACTTCCCATGAGGGCGCACAAAACAAGGTACTAGTAACTAAAAACAAAAACTAGAACTAGCGTGACTAAGACGGGGTAATCAACACAAGGGGTAGCAGGAAACAGACTTGACACAAACACCTTCAAACAACATGTATCCATTTAACATGTAATGCAACGGACATGAAATGCAAGGGCACAGGACAGCAAACACAAGGGCATTTTAAAGGGAACAGGTGTGGGGAATGAAACAATGATGGGAAGATAGACAGGACAACAAGGGGGCGGGGTCAGGAGACGAGACAAGAGTGCGCATGGCATGTCAAAACAATACCATGTGACACTCACAAAACATACAGGTCTGTCATGATTCTGCCAAAACCTGGAAAAATCTGACCAACAGAGGCAGAACATTATGGGAGCCAAAACTTGTATCACTGCAGAGCAAACACGGGTAAAGTACCTTGCTCAAGGACACTTCGGTCATTGTCTGTTTTATCCAAAGCATTGTAGGGTTAAAAAAAGAAGCAATCAGTTCAAGAGGTAACAAAGCATACATAAATAATGAAATAATACTAGCTCTAGTTAGATAAAACACAACATACAAGACAAGTGTTTCAAAAGAATGTTTGATAGAAAGAGTGAGGATGTTTAGGAAAGACGTTTTTAGTGTGTCAGGTGCAGACAGAAAAGGTTGTAGGCATTTTTTAACTATGGAAACATAGTCTGCCAAATGTGTTGTAACAGGCAAGTCATTCCGCAAACATGAAACTTATCCAGAGTAGGTGTGTGAGAGGGATTTCTTGCACTTTGCACCACTAGATATTGATCATAAGCTTAGCGCAGGGATCCCCAGGATATATACGCGTTTATCATCGAATGAAAGTAGGGGGGTGAACCTATGGTGGTCTTTAGGCTATGAGGCGAGCTAGAACTCGATGCGAGCGGCTGTTGGGAGCAAGTGTTACTTAAAGAAAGGAGGTATTATGTGCGCTCTTTTTGGTTCCTTGAAGATCACTCCTACCTCCCCAATCTGTATCATCTGCAGTTCAACAAGTAATTCATTGCAGTAGTCCAGCCTGGACAATTTTTGATCCTGCTCTATGATTTGTGCTGGATGCTTTGAGAGGAAAGGTCTTTGTTTTGGAGCAGACTAAAGAGGACTGTATAAGGTGAGGTGCAACATCCAGCTTTCCTCGAGGGGTGTCAGTCAAAACACTGGGGGCTGATCAGTTTCATCCAAAGTGTTTAATGTTTCTTCACGGTGTAATATTTTAATCAAGGAAACACACAACACAGCTGTACACAGGCTTTATCTAGTAATCAGGTGTCTAAATGTATGTGTGTGTGGTTTTTATTCAGTTACGCACACTTTAAACACACACAGACCGTGCAGCCCCTACTGAGTCACCTTTGCTCCTTCTGCGCATGCGCACAGATCAGAGGCAGTGCATGAGCCAACTCCCAGCCTTTCTAACACTGCTGCCCCCAAATTTGGATCCAAATTTGCTCCTTTTGAAAGGCTGACATAAGGGAGTCTCAGTTGTCGACAGGAGTGTTATCTTCATCATCAGGGATTTCTGGCAGTACAACCAGGCGTGTGATGGGCCTGGTGTAAACTTTGTCCTTTATCTGTATCTCAGCTGTTCGTACACGGTTATCTGCCCCAGGGAAGACATTCACGACTCTACCTATCTGCCAAAAGGAGCGAGGCATCTGGGGGTCGACCAACATAACAACTGTTCCGAGTTTGATGTTCGCGGATGGATTATGCCACTTCCCTCTTGTTTGTAATGCGGGTAAGTAGTGCGTTACAAAGGATTTCCAGAATCTGTCGGTCAACACCTGTGAATGCCTCCATCGTCTTCTTCCAAGAAGTTCAGAAACTGGATAAATAACTTGGGGCAGGGAACTGTCTGGCCGCCCCATCAGAAGACAATTTGGAGTGATCGGGTCCAAATCAGCAATATCCGCTGATACGTACCCCAACGGTTTGGAATTTAAGATGGCCTCGATCTCGATGAGGACAGTTTGAAGGACTTCTCCTGTCACAGCTTGTGATCCCAGGGTGGTGTAAAGTGCAGTCTTTACTGAACGAATCTCCCGTTCCCACACCCCCCCAAAGTGTGGAGCGGAGGGTGGATTGAAGTTAAAGCTAATCTGCTGCTTAGCTAGACGCTGCTGTAGATCCTGACTGAGCTGTCGAAAGGCTTCTTTAAGTTCTGTCTCACCCCCACGGAAGTTGGTGCCTTGGTCTGAATATACATCTGCAGGCTTTCCCCGTCGAGCTATGAATCGTCGCATTGCCATGAGAAAGGCATCACAGTCCATAGCTGATAAGACCTCCAGGTGTACGGCCCGAGTGGTCAGGCATTTAAATAAAAGGCCCCATCGCTTCTCTGTTCGACGTCCCACGTTGACCAAGAAGGGTCCGAAACAATCCATGCCAGTTGAATGGAATGCGGGTTTGAATAATCGAAGTCGAGGTGGGGGAAGGTCTACCATTTTTTGTGAAGCTGGCTTTGACCTCCATCTACAGCATTCAAGGCATGTTCGCTGGTGTTTCCTTACTGCTTCTCTGCCTTTCAAGATCCAAACCCTTCGGCGCAGCTCTGCGAATACTCTTTCCGGTCCTGGATGGCAAAGGCGAGAATCATACTCTTTGATGAGTAAGCGGGTGTTGGAGTGATTGGGATCCAAAACAATGGGGTGTACCGTGTCTGGGTCAAGGTCCTCTGTGCGTCTCAATCTTCCTCCAACTCGGATTAGATCATTGGCTTTGTCAAACTCTGGGGAAAGGCAAAGGAGTCGGCTGCTAGACTGAACAGGCTTACTATTTTTCAAAAGCTGATAGTCCTCTGGGAAACTGTCCATTTGGGCCTTTCTCAAAGCCATCAGCTCGGCCCTTTGATAGGCACTGGCTGAAGGACAACCACTTTTCCCTGCTGCCTCATGCAGCTCCTTCGCCACCACTTCAACCATGTCCCCCCAGGTGCTAAATCTGCTACCATCAGCAGTCTGCAGCGTAGAGTTAATCAGACCACAGAAAATTCCTCGTCTTAGTTCCTCGTTACTATCAGATTCCAGGCTTGATGTACCTGGGAGTGTGGGCCAATTACTTGGTGGTTGGAGAAGGAAGTCTGGTCCCTGGGTCCATCGATTCCTCTCAGTAAGATCCTGGAGGTTCTTACCCCGTGTGATATCGTCTGCAGGGTTACTGGCAGAATCAATGTAGCGCCATGCCTTTAGGTCTGTTAGTTCTTGAATCTCCGCCACTCGGTTACCTACAAACACCTTAAAGCGGCATGATTCAGAATGTAGCCAGTGGAGGACGGTTGTGGAATCTGTCCAGAAAGTGAGTCTTTGGACCTTCAGGGTAAGCTCATTTGAAAGAAGTTTGGCCATCTGCGCTCCCACAAGAGCGGCACAAAACTCAAGCCTGGGTATCGAGCACTGCTTACGTGGGGCCACACGGGACCGGGCAAGGAGAAACGAAACATGTACTCTCCGTTTAGGATCTTCGGAGCGTAGGTAAGCAACTGCCCCATATGCCTGTTCCGAAGCATCTGCAAAGATGTGAATTTCGTGAGTGACCGCAGCGTGATCCAAGCTGGATGGAGTGTAGCATCTCGGGAGCACTACATGAGGTATGTACTGAAGCTCGGCTTCCCACACTCTCCATGCTTTCTGAAGGTCCTCAGGGAGCTGTGTGTCATCCCAGTTTCTGTTCTTGGCCCAGAGCTGCTGAACGATCACCTTAGCCCGTGTGGAAAATGGCAAAATGACACCAAGGGGATCATACTGACTTGCTAGAACACGATATATGTTCCGCATCGTCAGAGCACCATAATCAATGGGTCTGTGTTTGAATCCTAGATTGTCTGAATCACAGTGCCAGCTAAGTCCCAATGTTGACTCACGTGGATCCTCTTTATCATGTGCAAGCCACAGTTCTAACTTCGAAGATCTGGCCTCTGCTGGCAAGTGACTGATGACTTCTTGAACATTACTGGCCCATTGACGAATATCAAACCCTCCGGTAGCCAGTAGCGCACGAAGTTTATCCAGTAATTGTTGGGCCTCCCGGGCAGATGGTAAACTCTGTAGACAGTTATCCACATAGAAGCATCTTTCAACAGAACGTCTCACATCTTCATCCAGTGTACTGTGTGATGAGACATGTCTCTGAAGGGCAAAGGATGCACAGCATGGACTGCACGTGGTGCCGAACGGCAATACTTGCCATTCATAGACATCTGGTGGTTCGTTTCTTCTTAGGCCACGCCAGAGGAAGCGCAGGAGGGGCCTGTCCTCAGGTAACAACAGGACCTGGTGAAACATCCCACGAATGTCACCACTGATGGCTACGCTATGTTCCCTAAAGCGAAGTAAGACTCCCAGGAGAGAGGGGGTCAATGTTGGACCAGGCAACAATGAATCGTTCAAGTTCAAGCCTTTATACCGGAAAGAGCAGTTGAACACGACTCTGTCCTTCCCATTATGACTGACCAAATGGTGCGGGATGTACCAAGACTCTCCTCTTGCAGCACCTTGATCTGTACTGAGTTTAGAAGCAGCACCATTGAGTTCCAACTTCTCTATTTCTGTGTTGTACACAGCTGCCCTCTCTGGAGTTTGAAGCAGTCGTCGCTCGATATTCCTGAGGCTGGGAATCACTGCCTCCTTAGGAGCACTGAAGAGGGGAAAATCCTTTCTGCGCAGCAAGGGTGTCGCATAATGCAATATCCCATTCACCTCCACCCGCGTGGTTCTGGTCTCTAGAAGGTTAATGGCTTGCTGATCCTCCCTGGATCTTGTGACCTGTTTTTCACATCGAAAGGGCAGTACATCAAGCTGCCATAACTTCTCGTTTGAGCTCCAGTTCCTCTGGTGTAAGAGAAAGGAAAAGGCACTGTTGTGGCTGCAGCTGGGTCTCCAGTAGCCTGACTGGTCCCTGTAGGGTCCAACCAAGCCTTGTCTTGATAGCTGCAGGACCGCCGGGTGGGCCAAGACGGACAGGTTGTATAGGTGTTATCAGGTGGGTATTATCAGCCCCAATTAGCAGTAGAGGAGACACCTTATCAAAGGGTTGCAAAGGGAGATCCTTCAAATGCTTGTATTTCTTCAGGATGCTCAAAGGATACGAATGATTAGCTAAACCAAGACATTTGGCGGTGAATGCTGCTGCAATCTTAAACATCCGCTAAGGCTGATGAGCTGGAGATATCTGAAAGGAAATTGATGCACCACTGACAGTCTGCACCTCTTGGCGAATTGTCCGCAAAGCTATGCTTTCAACTTTGCCTTGTATTCCAAGCCTCTCGGCGGCAGCAGGGAGAAGTATAGTCCGCTCGGACCCATCATCCATGACCGCATAGGTGTCGAGTGTCTTGCCTCCATAATATAGCAGGACTCGGATGACCTTGAGGAGAACACGTCTGTAATCAGTAGGTCTATCCAAGTAGAGGGTTTCTGTGGTTGAGCTGACCAAGCAAGAATCCTCTTTGGCTCCCTTTGTGTTGATCTCATGCAAGATTTGCAAATGCTTACCACGGCAGATACTGCAGGGCTTCTTGAGTGTGCACTGAGCTGCCTGGTGTGTCCTTCCACAACGCCAGCAACGATGATTAGTACGGATCCAGTCTATAATTTGTTGCTTACTGAAGGACTTGAAGGTGGCACACTGACTAAGAAAATGGTCTTCGTTATTGCAGTATGGGCAAAAGGCTCTTCCTGAAACTCTGGTATCCACTCCAGCGGCTTTGGCTTGAGATTGCTCAATGGGTGCCCTTTGGGGAGTGTCCTCAGCTCCATGAAGGATGGTGGCTGAACGGGCAGAGGTTTTGGCTTCTCGTCTGCGCACTGTGTTCTGCTCCGACCTCTGGACCCTGCAACCGATCTGTGCTTCACTGTTCTGACACCAAGCCTCATACTGCAACCACTCAGAGAACTCACAAAGGTTATACACCGACCCAGGACGATGATACATCTGTCTTCGGAATCCAGATCTCATCTCAATGGGTAACTTACTCAATAGTCTCTCCACATGTGACCCACACTGAAGCTCGGCTTCACCTTTAACTCCAAGAGTCTTCAGCATACCAACTAAAGCCCTTATTTCCAAAGCAAACTTGTCAAATGCCTCGATATCTCCCCGCCTGATGTCTGGAGAATCCATCACTTTGGCTATTTTCTTTAGTGCCAACTTGTGGGGCTGACCAAACCTTTCGTTCAGAGCAGCCATGGTATCCGAGTAAGGGGATGATGAATTGATATAGGAGTCTGCAACTAGGCGGGCTTCGTCAAGTCTAAGGTGATCCAACAGGATTTGGTATCTAAACAGTTCTGTGGCATCGGATGGTAAGAGGTTCTCAAGGGTTTTTTTCAACCGTGTAAACTCACTTGGGTCTTTGGTACTGAAGTCTGGTATGGTTGGCACTGGACCACGGTATGTGGTTTCTTGCGCTGCAGGATTAACACTGCAGGAATAAGGGGGCCAGCTTCTGCCCAATTGGCTGCTGGGACAGGTGATAAACAGGTTCAGGATGTGATGAAGTCTCTTTAGGGGGCTCGTACCATGTTCTTGGACACTGACGAGAGGCAGGAATATCTGAACGGCAACTAAATAGTGGCTGAGCTTTGGTTACATAAGGAGTCGGACCGTTAGTCTCAGGATGCTGGAAAGGAATTGGGCTGCAGTGATCACGTTCACACCACTGGAATGTATTATTCTGTGGTCTCGTAGGTGTGGCAGCCAGAATCTGATCTTTCATTACTTGGAGTTCATCCATCATCTTCCCTAGAATGTCTAACACGTTAGAGTCACCATCAGGATGAACAGTGCTTTCATCTGCTGGGTTGGGCCGACTCTGATAAACAGTTCCCTGGTGTACATGACATGAGGAGCCTCTAGTATAGGCTGGCTGTTGTCGCAGACTGTAAGATGTCTGTGGTAGGGGAGGAGGCTGGTCCTTTTCCCATGGGCGGTGATACGGAGAAGGCGGAGAAAAGTGTAACGGTTGCCCCGGGTTATAACTGGGACCAGGTGGCTGCAGGTTAGGGTTATCCATGGTTTGAAATGAATGTTCTTTATGGTAGCCAACAGGCCATTCATCCAAAGTTTCCCATGGGCCTTGGCTTGTAGGACTCGATGCTCTCGAAGAGGTTGAAGAAATGTTCCCTGTGGCATCTCCTAGCCCTTGTGTACGCTGTGTCGTGTGAGGGAATACTGGCTGGCTGACCCTTTTTTGAGGTAAAAGTTCAAAGTCTTTAAGGTACGTTGGAGGATGGACATGCCGTTTAGGTCTTACAACCGGTGAAGCCGCTCCCTTTGGTTGCATGTTGCTACTGATCAATCCCTTTACCAAGAGAAATGCCAGATCCGGCTCGAAGGACCAATGTTTTGGAGCAGACTAAAGAGGACTGTATAAGGTGAGGTGCAACATCCAGCTTTCCTCGAGGGGTGTCAGTCAAAACACTGGGGGCTGATCAGTTTCATCCAAAGTGTTTAATGTTTCTTCACGGTGTAATATTTTAATCAAGGAAACACACAACACAGCTGTACACAGGCTTTATCTAGTAATCAGGTGTCTAAATGTATGTGTGTGTGGTTTTTATTCAGTTACGCACACTTTAAACACACACAGACCGTGCAGCCCCTACTGAGTCACCTTTGCTCCTTCTGCGCATGCGCACAGGTCAGAGGCAGTGCATGAGCCAACTCCCAGCCTTTCTAACAGTCTTATCTTCCTGATGTTTTAGAGACGATATCTGATGGACCTGGTATTGCTGGCTACATGCTCTGTGAAGGTTAGTTGATCGTCGATTACTACTCCCAATTTTCTGTCTGTCCTGGAAGGTACAATGATGGATGGTCCCCTTCGAAAGGCAGGTTGTGATGGATCTCTTGTACGGCTGAAATGACGAGAAGTTCAGTTTTGGCAAGGTTTAGTTGTAGGTGATGGTTCTTAATTCAGAGCAAGATGTCACTATGCATGCTGAGACATGTGCCAAAACCGATGGATTGAAAGCAAAGTGGAAGTGCGTGTCGTCTTACAGCATGTGGAAAGTCATACGTCCGAATGATGGAATCCAATGATGTCATGTAGATCGTGAAGATCAGCTGTCCAAGCTGAGCACCGAAGTACACTGGTGCTAAGATGTTTTGATTTCTTCACCTCTTCACTAAACCTTGAAGGGTCTACCTGAGAGGTATGCCTGGAGCAACTTGAAGGCTGTTGTGTCTTTAGCATTGAAAGACAATGCATTGGCTAATGGTGTCAAAAGCAGCGGAGACTTCCAGTATCATGACAACCAATTTTTCAGAGGTTGCCCTTTTGCCAGCCTTAGGTCTTCAACAACAGTGTCATTAGAGTGTCCAGTCTTGAAGCCTGATTATTTACTGTCTAGGAGGTTGGGCTGAGTTTGCAAGAAGGAAAGTTTGTAGAAGATGGGAGCACATCCAACTCCTCCAAAAAATGTCTAACCCCGGGTGGCAATAAATGACAACAAAAATTATTTAACAGGATGAGAAATAGTTACCACTTTGCAGGTGGAAGCTGTTTGAACCCCCATTTGTTTAAGATGAGCAGACTAGTTCTCCCTTAACTACAAGATGTGCGGGGGCTATGGTAGAATGTTTAGTTATTATAGAGGGCAGTTGGCGTGGCACTGTCCTTAGGTTTGATACGTGTTTCAGTTAGTGCTAGAACACAGAGACCACAAACTGAATCACAAACTAAAAGATCTTATAGCTCTGCGATTATGAGTGCTGCTGATGCAAATGCTAACTAGATCGCCCTTTATGCTACAGCGATGTATTAACAATATATAGACAAGTAGAAACACACTTTCTAAAGCTATAACAAGAGTAAGGTAAGGTAAAAACTAGTAGCTTACACTTAGTTAAGTGAGAACTAATAGCTTACTTTCACTTCATGTTGAATGTTATTTAATGTCTTCTTCTTCCCACAAAGGCAAATGATCCCCCAGAGACATCCTTTGGTCACGCCCCGTCAGAGCACAGCACCCGTAAGAGAGCTTATATCAGAGGTGTGCATCAACCCGTCCCAACCAGCTGCTGTTGGTCAAGCCCAAACTTTGACCCGTACCATCAGTCTGCCCGATGACTGCAGTAAGTGAGATTTTTTATATTTTACTGTTAAACTTAGGCTAAGCATGGCTTCAAAAAAGAACAGTGGGCTAACTTGGAGCAGGAAATAAGTGAAATGTCAAACCAACACAATGCCGAACAACTCTCCAAAACACACGTGTTTAGCAAAGGATTGAAACAAATGTGCTTTCGGTCAGTTGACCTCTGCAGAGCGAAAGGAAAGAAACCCTGAGAAGTTTTGAGCGAAATCGTGGATAATAAACAGATGCTCTTTGACCAATTAAAAGAGATCGACTTTATAAACAAAGTTTTGTCCATTTGAATAAATTGCATTGTGAATGAAATTGCAACATTGTATCAATTTAACCCCCGGTTTCAGAACAAAGCAATCAATTTACAGGCCTGAAACCCACCAAGTGTGTATCTTCAGGTAAAATAAAACTAAATGTCAAAATCATTGTGTGTGTGTGCAAACAGTCCTTTAAAAAAATGACGGACACTTATTTTTACCACTTTACCTTAATGTTTTCAATGTAATTATACATAAATATTCTTCTTTTATAATGTATTCATTTTTGTATGAATAAACTACTAAAGAAATGGCCAAATATTCAATGTGTAAATGCAATGAGAATTGCAGCAAAAGAAATAAATCACATAAATAAATGTGCACGGTAAAGAACACAATTATTTTTTTAATGATCATTCTCTGTCTTACAGATTTATGTGTTTTTTCATTTAAAGTCTTTACTGCCATGATCTTCTTAACATTTCGGTGAACTTTAATGTTAAAATTCATTTTAAGGGGATGTTTTCATAACATACTCAGTGGACATTGCTGCAGAGTTGATGCCCTTTGTGAGTTTTTTGATAAATCAAGGATTCAGACCAGCGGTAAGAATGCATTCATATGTCATCTCATATGTAAAACAAATGATACTTTACAATATTAGGATGATATTACCACCTAATTGATAATGACTTTTTTCAGATCGATATATTTGAAGATCGAGTGAGAGATATGGACATCAATAAATGGATGGACAGTTTTTTAAAAAATGTAAAGTAATACATTTATAGATTTATGTTTTTTATGGTGTTATTTTTTTAACAGATAATGTTTAACTCAACAACAACAGAACTTATTTAATTTAGATAACTGTGAAATGAAATGTGGACTGTAGTTGAATCTTGTAATTTTAACAGAACTTATGTTTTGCAGAAATCTGTGTTAATAATCATAGTGATTAGTCCAAAGTATAAAGTAGATGTTGAAGGAGATGGATCTGATCAACATGGACTACACACTAAGTACATACACACTCAGGTAAGGGGGCAAATCACAAGATTAATTTGTATCGCAGTACTTTGAATTATGAAAGTATTACATTATTAGTAGTGAATGGCCAATGTTTTCTCTTTTTCTTTATACATGCTTGTGTTCTTTTAACCTGGATATTGTCTCATCTATAATAGTTTTCTTCTCTAGTTAGTTTACTCACACATTAATTACATTAACATAATCCTTCTACTACAACATTGATTATTGATCATTATTTATTATTAATATCTCAACTAATTATTGAGTGTAAGAAATGTTTACATTTTTCCATACTCAGATCCAAAATGAATTTATTCAGCAAAGATGTCTTAACTTCAGACTGGTGCCAGTGCTTTTCCCCAGTGCTAACCAGGTATGCTACCTAAAACAAAACTCTGGGTACATTAGACCATGTGATTAATGGTTTAAGCTTCATATTCTATTCTATTCATATTTTCCTTTCGCATGCATTATTTTGCGGTCAGCATTAATTTAGCAAGAAAAAATCATTTAATAATATATATTTATTTTGATCATTATTTCTTATCTTTACATTTATGCTTTGTTTTTAGGCTATATGAAGTTACTATTACAATTACAATTATTCATTTAACTGAAGCTTTTTATCCAAAGCAACTTACAGTATTATGTAGTAGTAAATTATGACTTCAGAGCAAACAGGGGTAAGGTGACTTGCTCAAGGACACTTTAGTCAATGTTTGCTGGCCCTGGGATTCTGACCCACAACCTTCCGCTTACAAGTCCAACTCTCTACCACCAGACCACAACTGACCCACAGTACTTATAACTAAACAATGCAGAAATATTACCACACCATCCAGTTCTAGATATTGATCTCTGTTTTGGAGACAAAATGCTACCATCTACTGGTTAAAATTCCACAACTGTTAACAGGGCATTATAGTTAAATAAAACATTTGTTTGTCCACCAAGGTTTAACAATACTTACTGAGCAATGAACATTGCCACAAAAGTTATTATGAAAAAGGAAGTGTTACTTTAAAATCCACAGAAATAGATAACCCCTCAAAATCAGGGGTCGACAAAATAGCATGATCCCCAAAGGGGTAAAACAGGAACAAAAATCATGTAGTCCACAAAAGGTGCCGACACAATGAAGACTGTCATGGTCGCCCACAATAGGGAACAGACAAACAGAGTAGTGCAATTATCAAATAAATAGATGACATGAGAACCCAGACATGGTACTGTCACGACCCGATCCACAAAACTAGAAAATACTTGACAAAACCGGATCATGACAGTACCTCCCTCAGGGAACGCCATCTTTTGACCCTAAGGGGAACAGGACTGAGGGTACACAGCAGAAGATGACAGAAACAAAACCTACAAATTTATAATAGAACAAATCATGGGCAAGACAGACATAACAACAAACGGGTTGGAGTTTGACAATAAAATTACTAAACAAGGAAGAGGAGGTAGGGAAAAAAGTCTGGTCCTTGGGGGAACCAGGCAGAGGCGTGATTGAGGGAGCGTTAGGGGCTTGTAGGATTGGTGGGTTTAGGGACCCGAGTCCTAAGCCGAACTGAGGCGGGCGAGGGTGCTGGGGCAGCAGGGAAAGCCGAATATCTATCAGATTTACAAATAAAACACTCAACCAGATCTCATCAGATCCATAAATGTAATTATTTATTTAAAACATACTTTTCAGTCAGGGAATTTAACTTAAAGGAAAATAAATATTAATTGTGATTAAAAATCATATTTTATAGTATCTTATTAGATGCAATAATGTTAATATTGACTCAAGTGCATTCATTCAGCAAATACATCAGTCATGTCAAACACTAATGTTATCTCATGGCATAGGTAGCTATAGGATCGAAAACAGTTCAAGTGACCAAATAATGTGAGCATTGAGCACTCTTTGAAGGTGTGCTGCAAGCAGACATCCCCTGGAAGCCCTGGAAGTATGGTAGTCCATAAAACTGAGGAGAAGGATCAGGAATCCATATTTTTTTGTAGCCAAATTTAATTGTGTTTGTCTTCCAATATCTTTTGCATTAGGGAGCTGACTGGGTGTTAGCTTTGAAACATCCAGGAGTTTAATAGTACCAGTATAGAGAAGAGTTATTAAGACACCACAAACATTAATGTTAAGGGAATCACAAATGCCACCCATAGTAACACAACATGATCTACATATCATTTTGATTGAATGGCTTATTCCAAATCCAATTATCCTAGTAGTTACATGTACATTAATTTAAGGGGTTTGAAAAGAGCCGTTGAGCAATGTACCTTACCCTGTTTGCTGCAGTGATAGTTGGCCACCCTACACTCCTTGTCAGACGCCTTGGATAAAATCATTTGTCAAATAAATAAATGTAATGCAAATGTGATTATTGTGGGTTAATCTTTGAGACAGGCATGAAACATCAGTGAGATTAATATGTCGGAAACAACATATGGATATATGTGCATTTCCAAATAAATGTATATGTGAGACTGTATGTCTGTCTCCAAAAGGTAATAAAGACATTGAACCTTCCTAAATTCCTCTGAGCTGTAAACAAGACTTTTCCGGATGATTTGGTACTGGTTGCTTGTTTGGGTGAGATCGTTGTAGTTATCTCATACACTACACAGAGTAGTTAAATTTGGTGAAGAAGAGTGATCAGTGGGCTTGACTTATGCCTTTGGCATCCTTTCTTTAACCAAACCAAAGGGCACTACTCCTTCTCTATAATGACCTGAGGGAGTAATGAATGCAGTCTTTCACTCATAGCCTGGTTTAATGCAGATGAGATTGGACCCACTATGCAAGCCTAAATTGGTAAATAATGTGGTGTAACGTACTGTAACTGTTCCAGGATTACAAGGTAAGTTGGTTAGCAAACTTGTGGGTTTGAGAGTTGAGAGTTCAATAATAAATGCAGGGATTGCAAGCCTTCATCCTTCTTTCCTAGAAGATGCTTAGAACAGCCAGAGAGGTGGATGAATATAATCCTGTGAAAGCATAATGGAAAAAATCTGTTCTTCTCCTCCTCGATTTATCTGCTGCCTTCGATACAGTAAACCACCAGATCCCACTCAACACCCAATGATCACTTATGATCACAGGTAGCCTGCACCGTTAATTCGAAGAATTGGAAGAAACTCTGCCTATATGAGAAACCTCCAGCTCAATCTGGCATAGACTGAGCTGCTATGCTTTCCAGCATGAGCATCATTCTAACACACTCTCTGAATTCACATTGTCACCTCAACCATTACTCCTCCATGTCTGTCAGAAACCTTCGTGTCATTATCAATGACAAGCTGTCATTCATGAAACACATCACCAAGACGCTTTGTGCTATACAACATCTGAAAGACAAGGCCTTAACTTAAAGAGCATGCCGCGCAATTGCTTTTTCCAGGCCTTTTTACTTTTTAGGTTGGACCACTGCAATACATTTTTGCTGGTCTTCCGTCACACGCCACCAAACCACTCCAAATTGTCCAAAACCCTGCAGCCCACCTTAACTTTAAAACCCAAAAGAGCTTACATCGACAGCGGTCAAATTAAAAAGACTGCTCATTAGACAGGGGGCATGGCCAATGATGGACAATCGGTTACAGAAGGCAGCCCAAAGAAACAGATTCAGACAGGCTTAATAGCCAGCATACTAGCAGTGCTGAAGCTTTTTGGGTACTAAGGGTGTACTAACACTAGGCAGTTTGAACTGTGCCTACGTGCGTTTGACCACCAAATTATGTTTGACAAGTGTGAGTGCTCCATACTGTGCCCAGGTGCGGCTCATTCAGCTGTTTCTGGCCCGCTTGGAAGAGGTGGCCCAGAGCACGGTTGGTAATTTGATCTGGATAGTGGGAGTAAGCCCTAATATACAAACAAACTTTGGATTGTGTTTTTGGAGACCAATCCTATGGCTCAAAATTGCAAACTGTTAATATCTGGTGGTTACAAATGTTTTTACTCTATGGTATTTTGAGCCAACCTAGCTGCTGGAATATTACAATTTTAATGGGATAAAAAAAGCTGTAAAAAGTCATAGGGCACAATGTACTTTATTCATTTGACAGAATTTTATGTATAAATGCAACTCAATACTGAACTTTTGCACTGCATTGGGTTATCTTCTCAGATTAACAAAAATGTCGGTGAAAATCATGTACTGATAGAACATTTCATGTACATTTTCAATTTCTTACCCAAAGCTTCTTTATAGTCCTTAGTAAGAAAATTCATATTTTTTGTAATATTCTTTTTGCCTTACCCATTAATTTCCAAACAGGAAATTTTTTTTACATACCTTTTTTCCAATTAAATGCAGTCTTATATGTATGGATAGCCAATTGTCCATCTTAATATGTATGGATAGATTAAAATCTCTGTTTTTCCTTTACTACAGAGTCATGTTCCACTGTGGCTACTGAACACTCGTCGATACAGGTGGCCTGAAGATGCTGAGGACCTGATACTGCGTTTACTCCGGGAAGAGAAATATATTATCCCTCCACTGGGAAAAGATCTCACACTCACCATCAAACCCCTTTAATCCCTCTATGCGTTAACACTAAAGTAAATATTACATGTAAGCAAGAATTTGAATAAAAATAATGGATCATGGTGGATTAAATTACAATAGAACAAACTATTTTTATTTGTTCTGTATTTTTGTACTATTTCAGTGTAATCTGTAACCAAATAGTTCAGGTGAGATTAAATATCAGGTTTATTTAAAAGTGATTATTATATACTATACTTGCATGATACACAAACACTTTTTGACACTTTTTGTGTCACTTTTATCCTTTACATTATTATCTTTGTTTTTTTAAAGTAACATGTTAACATATTCTTGCCGTAAGAGAAAAAATGGGAACATCTACAACTGTTCAATTTCCTTTTTACTAAAATATATGAATATGTAACTCACTTGAACTCATAAATGATGAGAAATTATGTTGAATTCCTTAAGCATACAGTTAAAGCAAATTCATATTTTTAAGCCAAGCTTTATTTTTTAATGTGATTCTATGTCTATCACTCTACTTTATTTGCTGTAGTTGTGGTTTTGCAAAAGGAATGGTTGGGTTTGAAAATGTATTTTTATTTGTTCTGTATTTTTGTACTATTTCAGTGTTATCTGTAACCAAATAGTTCAGGTGAGATTAAATATCAGGTTTATTTAAAAGTGATTATTATATACTATACTTGCATGATACACAAACACTTTTTGACACTTTTTGTGTCACTTTTATCCTTTACATTATTATCTTTGTTTTTTTAAAGTAACATGTTAACATATTCTTGCCTTAAGAGAAAAAATGGGAACATCTACAACTGTTCAATTTCCTTTATACTAAAATATATGAATATGTAACTCACTTGAACTCATAAATGATGAGAAATTATGTTGAATTCCTAAAGCATGCAGTAAAAGCAAATTCATATTTTTAAGTCAAGCTTTCTTTTTTAATGTGATTCTATGTCTATCACTCTACTTTATTTGCTGTAGTTGTGGTTTTGCAAAAGGAATGGTTGGGTTTGAAAATGTATTTTGATAAATAAAAATGTAATTATTTAATTTACATATCATTAAAGGAAATGTTCTTGCGTGTGTTTATGGGGAGAAACTCAACCAAACATATACTGTGCACTCTTATATAAACACTTTATTGTCTCTTTGTAACCAGATATTTTTTCCAATGTAACATTTGAATTCTGTCTTAAATGTCTTATTTTCTTTCCTGGCATAAACGTTTCTGTGGCCACTGTTCATGCTTGTATAAGTCTATATTATAAACATTATTTCAACAACTACACAATATGTCTTTTGCTGTCCTTAAATGGGGTAAATGATTTAGTACTGCTCAGTGGGCTGTTCCTCTTGATAAGCATAAAGGAAATAATAAACATGTATTAAATATTACATGTATATAGATATTCAGTTTAGAAATGAAATTGCATTCAGATATGTCACATATTTCATTTTATGCAAAAGCGACTTACATTGCATTATACTTTAAATTGAGTATGTGCAATACCCACTCTGGCATTGCTGCATAGAGCCCCATTCTAACCACTGAGCTACAGAAAAGCTGTTAACACTCCCTGTGGTTGGTTATTTACTACAAAAAGTACAGGTATTGTACACATATAAAGTCAAAGCCACTTTTATTGTCACATCGCCACAGTGAGTGAAATTCTTGGGAGCTTGCTCCAGAAAAATTACAGAACAGTTAAGATATAACATGTAACATATAATACAAACTTACAATTGAACAATCTACTCAGTATACATACATTAAGCACTACACATTACACACTAAACAAAGAGTGTACACGTTCTGCATTATGTAAACTAAAATGCAGATAACTTTTTTTTAGGTGCAACAGAGTGAACGTGAGCTGAATACAGTAAAGTCATTGTTGTACATAGGTTGATGTACAGTGGTAATAGGTTGACTGTTGTATAAAGTGCAGTGTATATATATATATATATATATATATATATATATATATAGTCCAGGATTAACTGTTGGAGTTCAGTGCAGTGTGTCATGTCGAATATGGGAGTGTGCTGCGGGCGTATCGGTTCTGACTGTTCATAAGTCGGATACCCTGGGGAAAAAGCTTTCCCACAGGTGTCTTGTCGAAGCTGATGGGTGTGTGTTCTCTGCTCTGTCACCTGTAATCTACCACCAGCTGCTTGGTCTTGTCAATGTTGAGTGAGAGGTGATTCTCCTGACACCATTTAGTCTGAGTGCTCACTCTCTGTAGGCCATGCAGGCCTTCCTCTGTACAGTCATGTGTGTACAGGATAAAATTAAAGATAATGAATTAAATTAATTTGTGACAGTGTTTTTCATCTGTTGAATTGCAGATGAAATAGGTCTTTTTTCTATTTCAGAAAAATAAAAAAATGGCACTGTATGTTGAACAGTGCACAAGACATACAATAACCTAATTTCCATAACGAACAACACAATCTAGATGAACTTTGTAAATCAAGCCTTAGTTTTTATTATGGCATTTTTACATTTACATTTAGGCATTTAGCAGATGCTTTTATCCAAAGCGACTTACAATAGTCGAGGAGACAATGAAGCGGTAAATAGCCGATACAACATTAGGTGAACAAGTGCTACAACAATGTTACCAAGTTACACTTAGAGAGAAGTTACAAAAGTTATTTTTTTTTTTGATAGAGTAGGTTAGAAATTTTTCAAAGGAACACACAAAAACCTGTAGAGTTATACGTGTTATTTGTTCTGTATTTGTACTGACAAGGTTCTAGATCTGGGACTTTTATTGGTTAATTCGTATCTACTATGTAAGTAAAGTACAAACTATATCAACGTTTTTAAGTTTCCAAAATCTTGTGATCTTCAAATTAGTGACCACCAGGTGACAGCAAAGACAATCTGGAGTTTGATGCTGCGATTGGTTGTCCCTCAGTGTTGGCGTCGAAACCACAGACACTCCTCGCCGCCTTCATTCTCCTGACCAATCAGCTTTCAGCATCGTATACGACAGGAATAAGACACAATTCCATTGAATAATTATCCAACGTGCACTCGGTCGCACTTGTTTTGATCGAAAGTATATCACTATTTAGGACGACTGGGCTCGTTGATTTCAAACGTACGTCCAGAAGTTAAAAACAACGATTGCTCAAACGTTCCTTTTGTAGCATTTCTCGTTGAGTGGTTGAGCTAAAGTCGCACCCGTTGACTGTGTCCAACCACCTCGTGAGCACAAATTAAGTGCATCTGAGGATACTCCATAACCTGTCGTTCATGGTTCCGCCTGCCAAGAGCCAATCAGAATGTGTTTCCTCCAGCGAGCCAATCAGAGCTTGACTCTTCCACGGGTTGGACGAATCAGAGCAGAGGCTGCGTGGAGCTTCCTTTCGCAGCAGAAGTGAGGCTCAACAATGAACTGGCTGACCCGGCGGCCGGGCGTCGGGAATACTGCAGTGCACTCTACGTGGATGGGGAGGGATGGTGACGATTAGGGTTGCCCAACAATGTTGTGATCGTATTACAGAGGCGGGGGAAGCCACATTGGATTTTTGTTTTCAATTAAATGCATTGCGTCTTTGAAGCGTTTGGGTTGGGATTTAGATTCCAAGGCGGGATTAGATTTTGCTCATCTGCACTATGGGATTATCATCCGATCGCGAATTACGCTCTGCTCAAAAGCAGCATGAACGCATCTGTCTGCGCACACATTACGCAGTGAAGCATTGAAGAAAGGATTCACGTGCCGCCTTCTTTTTATGTCATCGCTTGTACTGCGAAAGCAAACATGTTCTCGGTAAGAATCGTAACGGCAGATTATTACTTGAGCAGCCCCATCAGAGACCTGGACGTGTGCTATTCGGAGTTCAGAGACTGCGATGTCAAGAGAGTGCCCGTGGTTCGGATCTTTGGGTCAACACCAGCAGGTATGCACGCATGCGTTTGGGTGTTGAGTTCAGTTGCATCACGTAACACAACTGTTGCAGTCGAGATGGCATTCAGGCACATGTGTTGTGTGTGTATCTGTCACGGAGTGAGGAAGAAAACAGTTTTGGGTTTCTGCTGTGGCTTCATACGCCATGTTGTCAATACGATCCGACAGGAAAGTCCGGCCGCCATGTGGACGTGTTTACTCCAACCCACTTCGCTTGACCTTTCCACTCGTTATATGTGATTACGATTAACCCCGTCACGCGTACGCCATGAAACCAACACGGCACTTTGCATGCTTTTCATTTAAGAGAGCTTGAGGTTGTGACGCTGATTGGCACGTTTTGATTTGGGAAAGGTAAAGGTAGGGGTGGGCGATATGACGATCTTTAACCGTGGACGATTTTATAGACTCCACGATCCACTTTTTCAGAAAGATCGTTGTATCGTGTTGGCTCTAAATATTTAAACATTGCACGTTCTATTCATTCTCTCTCTCTCTCTCTCTCTCTCTCTCTCTCTCTCTCTCTCTCTCTCTCTCTCTCTCTCTGATTTGTCTCTCTCTCTCTCTCTCTCTCTCTCTCTCTCTCTCTCTCTCTCTCTCTCTCTCTCTCTCTGATTTGTCTCTCATTGTAATGCAAGTCTTATTAAAGGTTCTTACTGTTATTACTTATATATTACCAAACATATGCTTAAGTCTGTATTTTGATATGGGGGCATTAGTTTGGTTGGATTGAACTTGACCAACATGAAAAGAATCTGGATGAAAATTGTTTTTCCCCCAAAAAATTGCGATATAATTTCCCCCCTATACCACCCACCCCTAGTTAAAGGGAAAAGAGACAGGCCGGGCTCAGTGGATGGTGATGGTGGTTCTGCAACATGCTCACAGCAGTGCCCTATTCCCTGAAAATGTCAACCTTACAATGAAAATAATTCAGTAAAGTTCAGTAAAAGTATGACACACATTGGTGTATACTATATTATTTTCTGTAGTAAGTTGCAGTAAGCACAAGACATGCTCAATATTCGAAGTTTTGTTGCTGGAAAAACCTCAAGATGTCTTATTCATTATTATCTGGTGTTTTTGTGGTGGTGTGCTGCTTCTCTAATATGGATCTGTGAAATTCATGATATGTTTTGGAGTCATGCGTAGTCTAATAAATGGTCTATATAGACTGCTTCAAAAAGCACATTTAATCAGCCATTATAAAAGGCAACCCAGCTTTACTCGGTTTACATGGAGGACATGATTCTTTGTGAAACCAGACTGGGAAGTTGTTAGTGTGAGAGTGTTGCGTGTTCTGGAAATTGACTTGAATGTGGGGTCATGCATGAGGCCCAAAGGAAGGATAAAAGGCTTTCCCTTTCTTTTTTTCTTACCTACTCCCTTTTGCTACCTCTGTGGGTTGTGTGAAATGTATTCTTCCCTGTGTCTTTTCAGAGGTTACTTCTAAAGACCTGACAGAGACCCATTTGATGGTCCACACTGGTTTTAACCATTAAAAAAATGAATAGGAAGTTTATTGTGGTTTTTGGTTGTCTTTATGCTTTTGACGCAAGAGAGATCAATGCAAAGGACTCAACTCAATAAAATTTTCCTGTTGTTCCGTTTGGGACAGTAGTTCTGGTTTTAACTTGCCCTGTAAAAAATATCACTTGCCTTACCAATAAAAAAATCTCGATGGCAGCATTGTGTAAGAATACATTTAAAATAATGTCCGCTTGCAGAAAAGTTATTATTCTGAGACAGTTGCATCTATCTTACCCGGTTTTTGTGAGTGTGACCTGCCAATTTTAACTTTTGCAGATTCCGGTTTTCATAACAAAAATTTAAATTACAAAATCTTTTGACCTTAACAACAAAAAGAAGTTATATGTGACTTGAGAAAGTGAGAAATAACATTTAAACATACAATTGAAAATACATTGCTATATATAGCGATGTCAGTCATTAAACTGACCTTCTACTAAATGAAACAGTATTGAATAATAACATAATAATAGGTGCAGTGGGTAGTAACTTAATAACAAGGCACATTTTCTCTGTGACCAACAGATGTTTAGGCAAATGTATTTTACTTTTGCATTAGGGCAGAAAAATTTTTGTTGTAGTTTTTTTTTTCAAAGATAATTTTTTTCTGTATTCATTTTTCTTGATTCTGTGTTTTTCAAAGTGATATACTTGCCCAACTTATAAAAAAAAATCCATAAAACAGAGCATAGCATTACACTTATGTTAATGAAACCAGTATTTTAGATCCTCTGTTTTTCTATTGGAGTTTTAAGTTGTTTTACTGTTACAGGCAGTTTTTCAAGTGGTTAACAGTTTTTCTAATTTTATTTTGATGGTGGACGTAAATGTGATTGACGGATATTGTTTTTTTTATAGAACGATACCAAAACCAATAGTTTGTTTATGTTCCTGATATCCGATATACAGAGCTGATATATATTTGCTGTAATACTTTTGTTTGTTACACAATGGTAACAACAACTGAACAAACAATTTCATTCAGGAAAATCACTCCCTCCTTGCATAGAAAACAAAATTAAATCCTATGTATACACCAATAATATTCAGATATGAATGACACAGAACTTAAATCAAGAGTTTTGACTTAACACTAAAACATTTAACTAACTTGAAAATATTACACATTTCTTTGAACAAATGCAAACGCAAACATCGGCAAAAAACTTTCATCCGCATACATACATTTAGCACTTTGGTAATCAAGGGAAGTCTAAATGAGCATGCATCAAACAGGCCTCCTTTCACCGAGACTCCAGACTTAGCTAAATTTACACATTCAACACATCTATGGCTAGAGGCGGGATCTGTTGCGATAAGTCCCGAGACTTATAATGAGCAAATATAAAACTAAGAAAAAAATTAATTCAGAGCGTTTACTTACAACTTGCGTTCATTCATGCCTGTATTATTTAATTCATGCAAAGTTACATGTATTGGAAAACTTAAAATTATGTTAAATTAAGTTGACTGATTGTGTAAACCGATCCCTGATTGTGGTTAAATTCTCAAATATCGGGAAAATATCAGTAAAAAGATATATTGGTCAATCTCTAATTTAAATTTCACAAAAATCCACATCATGAACATCAAAAGTGTGGCAATACTTAATACAGAGTCCAATTGGTGCTTTGTTGTATTAGCAAAACTGAGATGGCAAAAGCCTGTTAAAGACAAGCACCTTAAAAGAAAACATTGCTATACGCTTTATGTACACAGAGACACAAAGGAATGCGTCACTATCTATGATAGTTAGTGAAATAGTGATAGTGTTTGAGATAGCTTGATATGTTGTGATTATGTGTAACCTGCGTGTCTAACAGGATTCATGCAAGCTCCAATGTAACATAATAGCAGTGGGCATTTACTTCCAAGTCTTCAATTTGACATGGCCATTTCAATTGATCGTTTCACAAGCCTACTTCAAAACCAGGGTAGGAAACTTTTTAATGTTAAAACCATGTGGACAACAGAAGATCTACGACTACATTATTATTATAAATAAATAAAAAAAGCTGGCTCAGCACATCTTTAAATTAAAAATAAATAATGCAGTAAGTCTTTACTGCTAAATTCAGTTAATACAGAAGAAGCCTCTATAAAGAATTCAAAACATTGAGTTCTTTTATTTTTTTCTTTCCTTATATATCGATGAGAGGAAGAAGAGTTCAACCTCCTTCTCAAAGAGGTGCATCATTATTTAAAGAAATTTTAAGTTTATTTCAAGATATCAGTACCTCAGTTTGATGCTTTGCTAGTGGTGCTGGAGCAACATATTGAAACGTGAATCAATTGATACTTAACAGACGTGGCAGACACCCTCACACAGGTGCACGCTTACAGTAGAGCCCTGCACGGACCTCAAATTTAAGCCCTTGTCCTTGTCTGACAATCTATCAGAATTCTCAGCCCAAGCTCGACTGAAGCCCATTTTTTCCTGACAATTTGTTTTTTACCTCTCAATAACACAACCTTTGCTGTTGAAGCCATTATATTCGTTTCGTTTTAAATGGCAAACTATTCATGTTTCGTTTTTTTTTCTTCATATTTTACTGTTAAAGTCAAAGCTCAGTAAGGCTTTTATTTTCATTACATATATTCAGAAATAAAACAGTGTTTGAAGTACTTTCTGGTTTTGGCACAGAATTTGGTTTGATTACTAAATGGGCTAAATAATGGATTGACATTAGAATGAATCTCTCTATACTTCTCCACTAGTTCATAGGTTGTATTGAGAAAGTTTCGTTTCCTTTCCATAATATATTAATTAGAATATTCTAGAAGTATTTTTTGATTCTTGTTTAGACATAGATTGCAGTTGTATTATCATTGTATTAGTGTTTTTCCTCTTTTATCCCTCTTTTGGCTTCAGCTGTCAGCAATAGAAAAAAATAGAATAATAGATGCATCGGGATCACATTTAGACCTGTGTGACCACAAATCCAACTGCTCCAAATATTATGGTGTATCGGACATCATTGAGTTGCAGGCCGTACTTTTCTTTGTTAAGAGGTTGCGCTATTCATAATTTTCAAGTCATCGTGGTTTAACTATGATATAAAAAAATCTGAAGCTCGGCTATAGGAGCCAAATTGGCTTAGGCTGAAATGCAGGTCCCTAAGCAATATTAGTTCTCGTGATTTATTTCAAGCCCACCTCCTGTCAAAACACCTTTCAAAATTGCCACAGATACAAAAATGCAAACAATTTAACCCAATCATTTTTTTTTTTACAGCTGATAAAGTTGGAGTGTGTTATTGCCTTAAGAGGGTGGTCCCTTTAATACTTGGCGCTGTAGTCAGGTCCGATGCATTTCATGTTACCTCTTTGCATTCTTAAGAAAAAAGTATTTAACTTTTGAAATTTTCAAAAATGCTTGAAATTATCTTCAAGTTTTTACTGATTTTTGGACTAATTATTGGATCAGTCAATACAACATTGTCAGATCACCATTTTCATATCTTATTCGTATGAATAAGATTAATCATTACATTTACATTTGGTCATTTTGCAGATGCTTTATCCAAAGTGACTTACAGATAAGTTTACAAAAAAAAGCATTTAGTGCAAGAGCTAACAAAGCTAACATAAGTGAAATGAGACCAGTCTTGGTAAGAAAAATACAACATACGAACCAAATGCCAAGTTTTTATGTTTTGACAGAAAGAGTGTGGGTGTCAGGAAAGAGATTTATAATATGAGTATAGGTGGTTTTAAAGATGGAAACTGAAAACGCGTTGCTCACACTTTCTGAGTTGGTGATTCTGTTCAGCATTGCCTTTGAAAGGCCTCAAGTCTTTGGCAAAGGTGGTTTTTCACCACACTCTTCATATTGCCCCTTATCGCATAGCTCTCTCTCTCTCTCTCTCTCTCTCTCTCTCTCTCTCTCTCTCTCTCTCTCTCTCTCTCTCTCTCTCTCTCTCTCTCTCTCTCTCTCTCTCTCTCTCTCTCTCTCTCTCTCTCTCTCTCTCTCTCTCTCTCTCTCTCTCTCTCTCTTTCTTTCTTTCTTTCTTTCTTTCTTTCTTTCTTTCTTTCTTCAGAAAGTCGTAGAGGCACCAAATATTTTAAATTGAACTATAGAATGAAAATGCACATTCATCCCCTTTATTTCAATTTAGATGTTTATATATTTATGAATTCTGTAGATATTTTAATCTGTGATAAACATTTTGAGTGAAGAAACTAACTAGAAAGATCAAAGATGTAAAAATAGTTGTGAATATTTCTCACATTAAACAAAAATAACATAAATTTACAATTTAAAGTTGTCTTTTCTTTTTAAGATTTTTTGGGACCCCTTAGAACCTTTTATAGTCCCCCCCAGAGGTCCCCGGACCCGTGTTTATTAAACCTTGAATAGAACCCTGGTCTTAGCTCTTATGAAGCTGTAATGTATTTGAACTGTATTGCAAAGGAGGGGGGGGGTTTGGGACACAGGATAAAAATAGCACTGTGTGTTTTATGTCACTCTGTCTGAAAAGAAGCACACAAACACATTAAACTGCAGCATTAATCATCTCGAACCATGCTCTTGATGATTCTATAGATCTGATATAATGATAAAAATGTTTATATTATGGCGGTATAGGTTTTCATTGCAATCAACGGCTTCACCTACACACATGCTTATGCAGCAGCTCTAGATCTGTGCGGTCTGTTGTGTGTGACAGAGACACGCCATGAATATCAAATTTCATCCAGTTGAAAAAGTAAAACCCAGCACAGCTGTAGAAAATTTAAAGGGAAAGTGACATAGAATGACTTTAGATGACTCATGATTGTATTGAAAGCTTAATTACACTGGCAAAACCTGAGTTGTAAATTGTATGATCAGTGCATTTTGGAATTCCATGGAAATGTCACCCATACCATGAAAATAGTACTCAATAGTTTTTACCTACGGATTTTAGTATACTAATCACAAAATTTTATACTTATCTACTCAATTTTTAGTGCTTGATCTTTCATAGTAATTTAGTTTTTTTTTTTGCGGATTGTCACAGCCATAATGCCAAATCATCTCATCAACGGAGACATCAATATTAAAAGATAATAACTTTATGTTCTTTAAAAAGCTATCCCTTGGCCATTTGTTGGGTACTGTTGATTCTAGTTTCAAATAATCTTAAAGTCTCAAAATTGGTGTCCATTTTTTTGTCATGTCCATAACGCAGGTTATTTACCTTTTTAAAATAGAAACTTCCTTCACATACTGATATTTTATTTTTCTGATGTTTAAACAATATCAACAAGTGCTTTGTATAATATAAACAGTTGGTACAGTTTACCGGTACAGTTGGTACAGTTTACAGTTTAAAGAGCATTTTATGTGTAGTCCATAAAGCAAAATGTCACGTCCATAACACTGGAAGTTACCATTTCAAACCTGTGTTAATACTTTTTCTGCAGCAGACCACAAAATATATTTTTAAAAGTGGTTTGTTAGCAAGCAGAAGAAGCACCTACATACTTTGATTTTATGGACACAAAACTAACACAAGTGAAAGGGTGCCAGTTCCATACGTTCTTCAGAATCATATCATCATAAAGGTTGGAAATAACAAGAGGAAGAGGAAATGATGACACTGTCATTTTTGGGTTGAACTTTGTCAGATAATAATGACTTCATTTTCTGATGAATTGTTCGTATATTAGATTTTTGTGAAACATTTTTACTATGTCGGGGAGCAGGAGCTGTCATTATATTTAATCTGTGTTTTAAATATGATGGGTCGACGCATTTTACCCACAATAACGTTTATGTATTGATTATGCTCCCTTTTTTAAAAAACATATTAATGTGGTCCAGAGAAGTCCATTTAACTCTCTACTGTCATTGTCTTGCACACTCAGCAGGTTCTCTAATGTCCCTCTCTGTCTAAACATACCATGGCATTAGTTATTAAGTTGGTTAATGTGAGCCGCTTTGTTCATAATTTTGCTGTCAGATCGTCTGAAATCAGGGAGAACAGAATAAGATAGATCTAAGAACATGTCATTTAAATGGACATGTAAAGATGTAAGTTTCATTTGGATGACTGCTTTGTTTTTCTCTGTCCCTTAGTAGACAAACCAAAGAGGTGTGGAACAATATTTTTGGATAGACTTGTTCTTTTAAAAGCAGTCAGAGATGGATTAAAACAGAATGTTTTATATATAAAGAAGTCGGATTATCCTGTGTGTATCTGGGGGATTGCTGAAAGAGAGAAGTGTTGGACTAAGAATCCCATGCCTGAACATTCATCCTTTTTTTGTCTATATTTAAGCTCA
This sequence comes from Triplophysa yarkandensis, assembly GCA_033220385.1. Taxonomy (NCBI): domain Eukaryota; kingdom Metazoa; phylum Chordata; class Actinopteri; order Cypriniformes; family Nemacheilidae; genus Triplophysa; species Triplophysa yarkandensis. The sequence continues at coordinate 5,110,567 of CM065658.1, read as the reverse complement.
TTTAAGCTCACACATAGGAATGAAAGCTTTATTTGATTTTCCTTGTGTTGCTTTATGCATCAGAAACACAGTTGTCAAGCATGTCTTTATTTCTCCTCTACTTTACTGCCTTTTTCGCCATCTACCACCCCAGCTGGAGGAAGACGATGGAAGAGTCAGTCGATTATACTCCATTAGAATAGCGCAGAGTCCAGACTGGTTGCCTAGCAACTGCAGCAGCTTGCACACGTAACTGGGATGTGTCTGAGTTAGGTTCCTTCTATATGTGTGTGTCTGTGGTTTATGAAAATGTCCAAGAAGGACCATCTCTACAAAAGCTTTTCCCTCCAGATACACTTGTGACTCATTTTTTCTGAATTTTTTACCTGCTTTCTATACCCAGACAAGATTTCTGCAGCATCCTAAAACAAAGAAAGCATTCATCATGTGTCAGATTTTTCAATCTGTTCTATTGGTGCATGGGTTGGGGTTTTGAATTGAGTTGGTCTATTAGTTCTATTGAAATATCTTGTAGTCATGTGGCTCCAGTAGGAGCCGCATCACATGACTACAAGAGCTTAATTGGATTTTATACAACATTTTGACGGCACAAGTGTTTAGATAAATCAGCAACAACATTGGAGTGTCTTCAAAACTCACGGGGAACTACTTTCTTCCACCATAAATTCTAGCCCACCATACACTGTGTGCACATTTATTAGGCAAGTGATTATTTTGAGCATATCATTATTTTATCCATAATTTACAACTCCAAGCTTTGTAAACCTGAATGCTTATAGGATTTAATATAAATGTGATGTGTATTTGTGTAAGGAGAGAGGATGTAGGCTAAGGAGATCAACACTATATGAAGTTGTGCATAATTATTTGGCAGCTTGTTCTCTTCAGGAAAAATGGTCCAAAAAGGATTGTTTGCATGGATGCAGCACTAAACATGGATACATGAATGAAACATCTAAGATATTGGGGCATGATCACAGAAACATCACAAGTTTTGTATCAAATGGTCAACAGGGTCGAAACGTGTCAAGAAAAAAACGCAAGTTAACCGCCAAAGATTTGAGAAAAATCAAACATGAAGCCATGAAGCTACCAGGAACCCATTATCCTCCATATTTCACTGCAACCTACCTCTGAACAAGATATAATTCAAAAGACTGATCTCAAGGTTTTTTAGAATTATGAGAGGAGTTACACTTTAGGGACCTGATGCAGGGGCCCATGGTTGGATCAGTAACGGACACAGAGCCCACTCCGACTCAGATGCCAACAGGGTGGAGGTGGGGTACTGGTATGGCCCGGTATTATTAAAGATGAGCTAGTTGCGCCTTTCGGGGTTGGAAGTGGACTCAAAGTCAACTCTCAAATCTACTGCCAATTTTTAGAAGACACTTCCATAAAGCAATGGTACAGGAAAGAGTCTGCATCTTCCAAGACGACTTTACATAAGCAAGACAATGCTCCATCAAATGAGTCAAAGTACTCTGTGTGGCTGGCCATTAAAGGCCTTAAAGATATTGACTAGACCAGTGGTTCCCAAACTTTTTGCAGCATGCACCCCTTTCTAGTGTTTGACACCTGTCAAGCACCCCCCAACACTTTACTCTGGTTAAAACTCACATTTTTAATTGCAACAACTAAATACAAATACTCTGGTTAAACTTCAAATTTTTATTGCAATAACTTAATACAAATATTCACTGTAGATTAGAAAACATAAATAAATCTGTTATAAATACAAAAGATTACTACCTCCTTTTAGTGAGATGGATGGGCCTGCATGTTTGCACAGATCATCAAAATTCGGGGTAATGGATGACAGTTTTATTTCTTGATAAAACTTTTACATGTGAAGTTTAACTCGGTTAAATATGTAAAAATAATAAAGAGACAATCTTTTTCACCACCATTACAAACATTCTCTGGCGCATCCCCAGTGGTCAGTCTGCGCACCACTAGGCGTGGACGCACCCCAGTTTGGGAACCACTGGACTTGACTATATGGCTGACATTGACATTTTTTTTCAATTTTCAGAAATCTTTTTATACTGTTTTAAGTTTTTTTTTATTCTCACTTTAACAGGTGAAAATAAAAATGTGAGATGTGAAAATCTTTGTTTTTCTTTTAGTTGCATAATAATTCTGCACACAAATAGCTGCCTAATAATGGTTTGCATTTAGATATTTTTAATCTTAAGAAAGCCAAAACTTAGCTTTTGCTACTTAAATGTTCAGATTTGAGGGTTTGTTACCATTTTTATTTACCAAGATCACTGTAGTTGTACATAAAACAAAATAAATCTTTAAAAAACAACTTGCCTAATCATTGTGCACACAGTCAGTGTTAGTAATGTCCAGTGTTTCCACTAGGTTTACTACTGCTTCGGGCAGATTGACACAAACACACATACTTAAAGGAGTTATAGATATTATTGATCAAATCTTAATAAACATAGAAAGAAAATAAAAGAAAATAAAGAAAATGAAAATATAATACATAAAAGGAATACAATTTATCATCTTGCCAACTTTGGCTTGAGTGTTGATTTTATTATTGTATGAAGTATGTAAACATAAGCTTTCTTTAAGATATCTATAGACAATATCTGATAAACTTTTTTGGATGAATATATTTTCATAAGCCTGGTATTCTTTCCTTGTTCGGATTTTACAGTTTTCATAGAAATAGGTATGAACATGAATTGTCCCAAGTGAAAAAGTGAACATTGAAGATTAGTGCTTTTCCAAACTTGTCAGGTTATAAAGGTGTATAGCCGATTCTTACAAAAAGACATATGAGCCGTTTTGTTGCTATTATGTATGTATTAAGCTTTGCATGAGATTAAATAGGGCAGAGTGAGAGCTGAGACATGCTTACTTTAGTGCAATGCTCAAGTCTTGTGTTCCCACTCATTCTCAGGGCAGTAATTATTAAATTTTTTAAGCTAAACAGTAGGAAAAGCGCACCCTTAACACAATAGAGGAATGTCAGAATAGAGGAATCCGCATAGGACTGAAATGACTTATGGTCAAAAAGAGAGATATTTTTCTTTCACGCTGGCTTAATAGTGCGTTAATGAAATTAGTGCCGTCAAATGGAATTTGGGTTAATGCATTCATTTTGACAGTTCTAATTTATAAATAAGTGAAAGCTTATAAAATGTATATGATGCGTAATGTTATTGACCACTTTATTTAATATTGTCTATTGCAAATCAGATTGGTTCAGTTTAAATCCTACAGATATCCTAAGGTCTGGTAGAGATGTTCAACTAGTTATACAGCAATTAATAAGTCAAATAGTGGCACTTATTTTTCAATCCTTTGCCTGCATAATTTTACAGCGGATAAAATAAAATATAAGATTAAAATTAAATATGTTTACATACTGGTTCAAAATTGGTTTTGTTCTATGTAGCAAATTTGGCCCTTCAAGACAACTTTCTGTAACTTTGAAGCATGGGGTCAAACCAAGTCAGAAGTAACTGAATCAACAACAGTTTGTCGTCTTCTTGTATTATGATCTTAATTCTCTTCCTTCCTTCTTTCCAGGCCAGAAGACATGTCTTCATCTGCACGGAGTGTTCCCATACATCTATGTGCCATACGATGGGTTTGGCCAACAGGCCAATCGCTACCTTCGGCAGGTGGCCTACAGCATTGACAGAGCCCTGAATGTCAGCATGGGAAATCCCTCATCTAACACCCAGCACATCTTTAAAGTGTCTCTGGTCTCGGGCATGTACGTTGGAAGAAAGATTTTTATACACTAAGCATGGGTTCGCTTTTTTGGTAGCTTAGAGAAACCGAATTAGACACAAATATTTGGTATAGCTAATCACATATTTAAAAACTTCAGTGCGAATTTCTCTCTAGTAATGTCAAAAGTCATTGATAGTGAGAACTAAACATTTCAGAAAAAGTTAATGACATGTTTATCTTTCCCTAGGCCTTTCTATGGATTCCATATGAAGGAAAAAGCATTTATGAAGATTTACCTTTACAACCCTCAGATGGTCAAAAGGTGAGGTGATTGTGTTATAAGCAGAACCAGAAACTTGGGCTGATCCCCATAATTGCACAATTAAGAATCAAAAAATGTATAATGCAATGTTAGTCACTTTGTAATGTTATGTAAAGGTAATGGCTTTGTGTAGAAAGTAGAACATGCCTTTTTGATTTTTTAATCACAACATACTGGTATACAGTGAAGAAAACAAGTATGTGATCTCCTGCTAAATATGTATGTTTTCCCACTAAAATGATTAATCTATCATTCTAATGGTTGATCTTTTCTAACAGTGAGAGACAGAATAACAAGAAAGGCATTTTTTTTAAAGAGGTATGAACTGATTTGCATTTTAATGTAAAATAAAATAAAATTGATCTGGCTAGCAGGTGTCTTTCATATGGATAACAAGCTAAGATTATAAGCATTCTTTTAAAGGTAGTGATGCTAATTGCAGTTTTTTGACCTGTGAAAAAAGACACCTGTCCACAGACGCAATCAATCAATCAGATTCCAAACTGTCCACCATGGCCAAGACCAAAAGACCAAAGAGCTGTCAGAGAATGTCAGGGACAAGATTGTAGACCCACAGAAGGTGGGAATGGGCAAAGAGACTATTGCCAAGCAGCTTGATGAGAAGGTGAAAATAGTTAGTGCAGTTCTTTGCAAATGGAAGAAATTCAAAACAACTGTCAATTGCCATCGGCCTGGGGCTCCATGCAAGATCTCACGTAGAGTATAAATGATCATGAAAACAGTGAGGAATCACCCCAGAACAACACAGAGGATTTTGTCAAGGATCTCAATGAAGCTGGGACCAAGAAAACATGCTTTAACACACTACCCCATCAAAGACTGAAATCTTCCAGGAGGTAGAAACATTTTGCTTTAGGGTGTGTTTTTGTGCCAAGGGAACAGGACAACTGCACCGCATCAAAGGGACTATGGAAGAGGCCATGTACTGTCATATCTTTGGTGAGAAACTCCTTTCCTCAGCCAGGGCATTAAAGATGGGTTGTGGATGGGTTTTCAAGCATGACAAAAGCCCAAGGTAACAAAGGGGTGGCTCAGGATGAAGCATAATAAGGTTTTGGAGTGGCTTAGCCAGTTTTCAGACCTTAATCCTATAGAAAATCTGTGGAGGGAGCTGAAAGTTCAAGTTTCCAAACATCAGCCTCATTATCTCAATGGCTTTAAAAGAATCGGCCAGGAGAAGTGGTACAAAATCCCTCCTGAGATGTATGCAAACTTGACCTCTTTTATTGCCAACGAGATATTTGCCACTGTCTCTCTGTGTTGAAAGAAACCTACAATGGAATTATAGACTGATAATTTCTTTGATCAGCAAGGGAGCAATTCCTTCTTTCTTCACTGTATGTCTTCCTACATGCTATTTATCTAAAAAAACTCAATAGAACCAGAAAAACACATCTCAGATGGATGTGTCCTTTTTTTGTTTTGTTTTTTGTCCTTATGGTTCTTTTTATTTAAATACCAGAAACTGCTTGCATCTGGTTTTAGCTTACTAACAGAAATTCTGATATGCTGTTCTCGACAAGATCCACACGTTTAAAGAGCCTAACATGTGTACATTACGTTCTGTGATCTTTCTGCAGGGTGTGTGAACTCCTACAGGGTGGCGCTGTGATGAATAAGAGTTTTCAGCCTCATGAAGCTCATATTCCTTTTCTACTGCAGCTGTTCATTGATTACAACCTCTACGGCATGAACATGATCAATCTTGCTGCTGTCAAGTTTCGAAAGAGCCCCTCGACAGGTAACACAGACAGATATCCATGCGCTGAAACTGCTGTCATAGACAGACTTTTGGTTATTAACCAAGTCAATATTTCACTTATTGTTGAGATGGTTGTGCTGACCTAAGAAAGTCTTGTTTTGTTCTATTTATTGTGACAGATGCTTACAAAATAGGCTTACAAAAATAATGCAGTGGCTTATTGATACAGCAGTCGGTAGAAAAATAGTCTGTGCCTACCTGATATCAAGTTGAAAGCATTAAAGTTGAATATTTTTGCACGTATTCTTCCTCCCAGCATCCTGCTGTCATCTATTAAAGAGTTATAGAGAATCTTGTTGATCATATATCCGAAAAGTATTTTGATTCCTCACATTTACCAAAGACAAATAAAGCTTTACAACTGTTTCCGGAAAAAGCCGAGCTCACCCTCATGAGGACTTCTCCTAGAAGGTGCATACTGAAACTTGCGCTCTTCCGCACTGTTTGATTAATGCGTGGGTGATTTTATCGGCAAATAGCCAATATATAGCTTGTGATTTCATGACGTCTGCAAGTTGAATATTTAAAAACTACTTTCTGATGCCTTTATCTGTTTGTGTATTGAGCCAGAAAATATTACGTCATGAGTCCAACTGGGTTTTTACAAATGAATCACGTTGAACATGATAATTAAACATGATCATCTGTCTAAAAAACTTACAATGTATGAAACAGTGTGATGCTTCTCCTTTAAGTAGAAGTGTCTTTTAGGTGTCTTGCTCAAGAACTGAAGTGTCCCTGATGGAAAAAAGGCTAAAGCTTTCATAGAAATCCATAGTTTTTACTCCGGTTCATCAGAAGAGAAACCGGTCTGTGAACTGTGTAACAATTTCACGAGCGTAAAACACATTTTAATAGAATGTACTTTTTTAAATAATATTAGATAAGGATTTTATGCAGAAAATATTCTAATGGACATTTTTAAAAAGGTTTTTCCTCAAGTAATTTTAGAATTTCTGTCAAATATTAAATGGAAAGAATCTATGTTACCATTCCTGTTGTTTTTATTGGTATATATACCTGATTTTGTAGAGTGATGGTTTTTAGGACAAATTATTAAAATATTGCTAACAATGTTTTGAACGATACTACTGATTGCCATGAATATAGCCATTGTTGCTGATATGGCATTAAATCTTAAAAAATAAAAAATGAATAAACTCCGGCAAATCATTTCTTCCATAGAAAAGCTCTAAAGCAACTCCAAACTGACACTAATGCGAATTGTCAGCCGCGCATGGACCAATCTAGCAAAAACTTTATTTGGAGACGCCTTCGGTGCGTGTTTTACTTCCTCCCTGTTTTATTAAAGCAGCAAGATCCCACAAAATGTTACCATATCATTATTTTTCATTACAGTTGTATTAATTATAGAGTTATGAGTGATGTCAAAATGTATTGATAAAAAACATATGTTCAACATATGTTCAAAAAAATAGCATCTCTCCCTCTCCCATGTGCTCTCTCTCTCTCTCTCTCTCTCTCTCTCTCTCTCTCTCTCTCTCTCTCTCTCTCTCTCTCTCTCTCTCTCTCTCTCTCTCTCTCTCTCTCTCTCTCTCTCTCTCTCTCTCTCTCTCTCTCTCTCTCTCTCTCTCTCTCTCTCTCTCTCTCTCTCTCTCTCTCTCTATCTCTCTATCTCTATCTCTATCTCTCTCAGTTGGAGAAGAAATGCCTAGTAGATTAGACATCACCAATCCATGCACTTCCAAACTCAATGACAGTGTACTAAGGGACACAATGTGCACTCGCTGGGGAGAGGATAACATACCAAGGTTTGTGTTTTATGCCGTATAACATGTTTGCAGGGATGTGCAAATTACGAAGCATTTGACATTTTTCATTTAATCTGTGTTTTTGGTTTTATAGTTCTCTTATTTTAGAGGAGGTGGAACGTGTGAGTGTGTGTGAGCTGGAAGTAGATGCTGTCGCTGCAGATGTTCTTAACCGTCTAGAAATTGAGAGTAAGTAGTGAATAATTATTGTTTAAAACTTTCATGAGCCACATGGCATTTGAACCATTCAATGCGTACATTTAGATTTCTTTATCAATGTAAAATTGGAATATACTGTCACTTTATAATCAAAAAATATCAAAGATACATCAAACATGTAATCTAAGCACTTCCAGCAAGATAATATATTTTTATTGTAAATTATTTAAATCATCATTATTTTGAGCATATTTAGCCAAACCATGCTTATCCAGGAGCTAAATTCAGATACAATGTCATTTCTAGAACCTTAAAGCTAATAAAATATAGGTCAGCCAGTTAAAAGGGATGTTTGAACCAAAAAAATAAAAATTTTATATGCAACCATATTTCAAATAATGTATGCGTACATGAATTTGATGAATACCTTAAAGAGGCTTTTGTGTATACAAGCTTCATATTTTGTTTTCTTTAAGAGAAAAGGAATATTGCCACCTGTGTGCTTGAGATCGATTTGTAAAAGAGGCTGATGCGTGTCTGCCTTAATTTTCTTTTCTTCAGATCAAATCGGAAGAAACCCAGGTCTTCAAGCCATCTGGGAGGACGAGAAACAGCGACGCCGTGAGAGAAGTGAAAGCTCTTTAATTGACACCCCTGAGTCACAAGGTGCGACATATCTACAGTAGTACGAAAATGTTCCTAGTAATTTTCGTTTTAAAACCCCTAAGCAAAAAAATACTTTGTCCCTGAAACAACAACCTGCAAGAAACATGCACCGCTTAAATGTACTGCTAGTCACTTTGGAGAAAAGCATGTAAATGGAAAAATAAAATGAAATGGGACCTAAATAAAAAAAAAACCAGAACCGTAAGAGCTTGCAGGAACTTTGTTATAAAGGAAACATTCATAATTGGCTGTTTTTACATTTGGTTTAATAACCTAATCTTTTTCCTATCTGTTAATGTTTTTGGAATCTAAATCATGTATAATTAACACAAAAGAATGTAACTTTACTGTTACTTTAAATCAATTTTCAGATCGAGGCTCTGTGGAGTTTGCAGAAAGTGAAAGAATCCTAATGCAGAGATTTAAGGAAATTCTCACAGAAAATGAATTTGAAGTGTGAGTAAAATCTGTTTTGTGTTTCTAATGTGTATTTAGGCGCTACAGGTGTTAACTGGAAATAAATAAAAATAAGCTAAACTAATTCTAAAATTAAAATCTATAAAACATAAATATACAAAATAAATATAAAGAAACGATTGGTTTAATAATAAAACCAAATACAATTAAAGTAAAAGTAAAAACGTATATATCTGTTTTTCTGCCAACTGTAAAAGGTTGTCATTTTTAATATTAATTCAGTATCCTCCAAAAAATTGCAAATTAGACCTTTAAAGATGCCATATCAAAAACACTTTTTGTTATTGGTATCTTTATTTCATTAAGTAAATGCTTCTGCATGTACATCGGGAAACTAGACTAACTAAAACTCTGTAGAATTTGAGAGATTTCCTTGACATGTTTTAATCATTACTTAGTCTCTAGACAGTTGTCAGGAATCTGCCTCTGTCCCACTGAAGTTATTAAGCAGAAGACTAATTAACACAGAGTAGCGCCGTCTGGAGACCTGCTCTGGCAAAGCTGTAAATTAATCAAAAGTAGAGAAATGGTTTAATGAGGTTCGGAAACATGAACTTTACCAATTCTATCAAACTTGTCGCCGTGATTTGAAATTGCAGACAAATTGTCAAATTGTGTGAAATGTGAGAAATATTTCTGTGCCTGATACACACTTAATGAGGTAAACCCAGCACAGCAACTCGTTTCAGAAATTCAGAAAGTTTTTTCTAAATCTCTGCCCTTATACTGTCAGAAGGATCAGAGTGCAGAAAGGAACATGGCCATAAGCTTGTAAATTCTAGGAGACGCCCTCCTAAGGACATTGGACATGAGCTTTTACAGCATGCCTCCATGGCTCAGTTTTTTTTCTGAAAACAATTGTAAAACTTTATCTGTCGTTTGTAAATGTGAGAAAACCAAATACTTTTCTGAGATATGAACAATGCGATTCTACACTAAATCATCTCAAGATTTACATAAGAATAGCAGACACTGTTTGTGATACTTCACCTCTATTTTGGAGGATCCGTTGACAGAAATGCATTATATTTTCCATAAGCTTCTCTTTAGTGGTGCATAAAGATCTTACTCAATAAACAATTATGCTTTTATTGCCTTACAATTAGCTTTTTTATCAACACACAGTGTGTGTCGTCTTATGTGGAATTCTACCATGTTTTACAAACAATTACCAAAAACTGTCAAAAAATTCTGTATAAGCTAGCCTTTTAGAAGTCAACTGTGGAAATAATAAAGTGGAGATGTTCGTTGAGTATTCTGACAGTCAGAGTTATACAAGATATCAAACGAACGTAATATCCATGGCTTGTGTTTTTCATAAAATTGGATAAAGAAAAAAGGTTTGGAATTATTAAAACCTGCATTTTTTTAAGAAAAAGTCCATCCAAAAATGTAAATCCTGCCATGAATTATTCACTCCCATTTTGTTCCAAACCTGTGTACATTTATTTGTTCAGTTGAATGCAAAAAATGATGGAAAGATGTTAGTCATTTTTGACAGCCGTAGTATAAAAATGTAATATATACTTTGCTTCTGTTGAATACATTTTAAAGAATTTAGAAAAACCTCAGATTACACCAGAAATCTCAGTTGCTAACATCCTTCCAAATACAATATATTTTTTGTGTTCAACAATACCAATAAATGTATACAGGTGGGTAACAACTTGAGGTTAAGTTATTTATTAGAGATTTTTTTTATTTAATAATAAGAAATAAGTTATTCTGTTTGTGATGCCCTAAATAAATTCTACCATTGGTGACATTTCCTATTCTACATTCTTTCATTAAAACTTCTTATATGTGTTTCTTAAAACACTTAATATTTGTTTTTAGGTGTAAAACAGGCTGTTGACTAATAAAATTAGACACTTTTACTCTTTTTTTTGAAAATTGATGACAAATAATGACATGGACAGATGAATAACTTGCAGTATTAAACAATGCAGTATTAAGTAAGTAAGAATATTTTTATTTCATGGTGACGTCCATTTCCTACAAATGGAACTCAATGCATTATTCTGTAAATAAGTATGATGGTAAATACTGCAACAACCATAGATGTTAAACAGAAAGACAACAGCCAGTAAGCAGAAGACACTCACATTAATCAAAAATCTGCTGCCTGCCAGACTGTTAAACTCACAATTGACAAACCTACATGCCTACACCGTATACACACTCTGTGTCCACTGGTAAAGATGCAAGGATGCTTATAAAAGTAGATTACATAAATGTATGTTCTATGTGGATTATTGATGTTGATATCAGAGTGATAAAAGTTGTTTCCCTTTCTTTTAACTGCAGGACTCAGGATGTCTCCGAAGTTGATGTGAGCAACGATTCTTTTCCTGACCTCTCCCTCCATCCTGCAGTCCTGACCCCAGATGATCTGCCCTCCATTCCTGCTAGTCAAGTAGATGTTCACCACAATGAAATTAAAGGTTAGGATTGGTTCTAGCCAGTGCTTATTTTAGCAACTAAAGTAACAACAGATTCCTACATTCTGATTTGGCTTTGTGCTATCCTCAGTAGTGGTGCACTTAACACTGACAGACTTTTTATATTAGTTATGTAACGTGTGAAAAATTGCTTCTCATTAATCCCCTTTTCCCCCGAAGCGGACAGCCAGTTCTTATGCTGCAGCGATCCCAACTATTTCAGTTTAATTCAACAGAATGACACAGCTCTTAACCACACACACAAAATCTGTGCCTTGTGGCAACTGGAAAAGCAAGAACCCTGAACATTGGAAAGAAAGTGGTGTGGATGACTGTCATGCTGTTTGGCAGTAGTTTAATATAATCTCTGAGGCTACCTTTTTCTTTTCTTCATACAGAAACCCAACGGTCTGGTGGCAAAGATGTGGTAGCGGTTGTTGATGAAGAGGCGATTTTAAATGTATTAGAAGACAGTCAGAGCTTCATCCCCCTCTCTCAAAAATCCAATCAGTCAGCAATACTTGGTATTGACTATTTCAAAGTAGATATTATTTACATTCATACTGACTCTTTTAGTACATGTTTATTGTTCTAAAACACATTTTTACAGATGGCATTCAAGACCAGCCTATGCTGGATTTGCTTGAGGAACTGGGTGATTTTGGAGCTGAAAGGTCCAGAGCAGTAAACCAGCAATCTTTATCTGGGAGTGGCATCTATAACAGCGATGATGAGGAGGCAGGGCCTGAACTTGAGAAAGAAGAGACAGAACTCAGTATAATCATGTCACAAAGATGGGATAGTGATATAACTGAACAATCCGCCAGGCGAAGGTCTGCAACCTCTCCACAGATTTTATGATGATTGTGATGAAAAATGAAAATTCTGTCATCTTTTACTTAAAATCTCAAACCTTTATGACTTGCTTTTAAAAAAAATATTTTGAAGATTGTTGGTAACCGAACATTGGCAGTAGCCATTAACTTCTATAAGATGTACAAAACCAATGCAAGTCTGCCAATGGATCCCCTCATTGTTCAGTAACTAATATTCTTCAAAACTTTTGATTTAAATTAAAAAAAAATTTAAGCAGCCTTTAAAAAACACTATTTGGATCAAACGGAGGCTGGCCCAAAACAAGTCAAATGAATATTCACTATTACTTTATCTTAAAATATTAAGATAATATAACTATTACTTTATCATATTATATATCACTTTCTTCACAGATTATGTATGAAAGAAGCAAATGAAAGCTCTAGCGAAGAGCAGCAAGCCTCATCTGATGAGGAGATGGATTGGAAAGGAAACAGTTCTCTTCTTGCTGATATGTCTATCCCACAATTTGATGGGGCTGCGGATGAGAACAGTGGTAAGTATATGTTTTTTTAATGGTATCAATTGCAAAAATAGGGGTACGATTGTTGTTGGTATATGATTTTTACCTATTTTTGTAGAATCATCACTTACAGACAAGGGATCTATGACACACTCATCTCTAACAGCAACAGACCAGGTACTTGGTAGCAGAAATATTTTTCCTAATGAAGCTTTTCGCTTGGAGACACCATCATCTGCCAAAATCGTGCTAGAGTACAAATGTGCTGAGAGAAGACTTCAAGAGAAATTTGAGGAAAAGCATTTCAAAACAAAGGAGACAAATGAATGTTCAACTGGATTAAGAGTTAACAAAGACATTCCATATATCCCACCTGTTAAACATCCAATCCCTTGCAACCTTGCAAATATATCTCAAATTGGGTCTGACAGAATTGGTGTTCACCCTTTGTACACAGATGAAAATAAGGCCACCAGCCTTGACCAGTCTGAACCTGATGGTATAATGTTCGGAAACTCTAAACTTGCCCAGAGCAGAAAAAAGTATGGCAGTATTAAAAATGTGGAAAAGAACCAAATATCCATCATGGAGAATCACAGGAGCTTCTCAGTATGTTATTCAGAGCTCATAAACTGCCCCAACGATGCGGACATAGAGCTGAGTCACAAAGACTGTAGAAATTCTGTGATTAGGAGTTTTGACCAAACAACAAGCCCTACAGAGGAGAGTCAACCACTGGCCCTTCAACAAGGTGAAATAGGACAGGGCAGTAAAGAGGGAGATGTTGGTGAACTGAAAATAAGGTATGAGGACTACAAAGAGAATAAAACCGAGAGGACTATTGTAGCTCAGCAGGAGGCACACTACAAGTTTTTTCCAAGCGTTGTCCTCTCAAACTGTCTATCCAGACCAATCAAAAAACAGATCGGGAGCAAGACTGGTGAGGGCTGCTGTACTATAGAAGATCCTGAGCAGCGGAGGTCAAGATTAAAGTTGGCCAAAAAGAGAACTACATTAGTTCAAAAAAAATTAAGTCCTTTGAGGACCCCAGCTACTACAAAGGTGGAAGCCCCTCCACTCTCTGACATCCCTGCAGGCTCCCTAAATGAAACAGAAACAGATGGGATGGTAAAAATGGAAAGTTCAAGAACTTTAAATGTAATAAAATTAGAAAGCTCAGTGCATGATAAACTTGCAATTCTTCCCACCAAAATTGCTTGCACCAAGGTGTCCAGTTTGCCAGGTAGCAAATATACCCTCCGGGCAAAAAGAAAAATGAGCTATGATGGTGACGATGGGGGAGATCGTTTAAGTTCTAATCCATTAAAGCAGTCCTTGGTGCCAAATGATGACTTGAAAGACAAAAACAACATCCAAAAAAAGAGACGTCTGTCTAAAAAAGAGCCACCAATCATCATCAAATATATAATCATCAACAGGTTCAAAGGTCAGAAGAACATGCTTGTGAAGATTGCAAAGATTAATGCAGATGAAACTTGCACAGTTCTAACATCACAGAAGCTTGAAGAATACAATAAGCTTGCTCCTCTTAAAGAATTTTGGCCAAAACTCCCAGAGTCTACAGCTGTCAAGTACCCGCTGCTTGACACAAAAGTAAAAAAATACCCTAAACGAAAAGCCAAGGTCAGTCCAACATCTAAGAGGGTGAGTACCTCCACAAAGTTAAAATGTGATAAAGCTAAGCCGACTAGAAGGGCAAAGCATGTAAAACCAGCACTTACTTTGCCAAAATTACCCACTCCATGGCCTTGTTATAATGATTTCACAGATGACCACTGTACAGAGTACTCTGATGTTATGGTAGAATTGGGTTATTTGTCTGAAAGAGCTTCTAGTCCTACTGATTCGACACCCCCTCGTTGTTGGTCACCTACTGACCCCTTATTGGATTCAAATACAAACGATCATCTTATAAACCCCCTTAATGATCCATGCCTTAGTTCACCCTATCAATCTTTTGCTCCCAAACCATGTAATGTAAGAGAGAGAAACAGGACATCCAGACCTAAAAAGAGTTATGCTTCAAGACCAGAATGCGGAGGTGGTACAACAAAAACATTAGAATGGGATTCAATACAAACAGGGGATTCACAAAAGAAAAGTAATAAAGCAGCTTCAACTAGGCGTAAGAAACATTGTACAAATATTGCAAGGACTGTTTCTGTAGCTGGCTTGTCTGCCTCTCAAAAAAGCAGGAAGCCAAGCAAAAAGCAAGTCCAAGGACCTGAAGTATGCGAAAACTCACTGACTTCACTCACAGTTATCAATTTACCACTTGAATCCTCATCTGACAGCATAACTCCTTTTCAGCATCCAAGTTCTCTAAAAAGTAGTCAAGAGGATTCACAAACAGTGATCACCAGTACTATAACAAAGACAGATCAGGGACTCAATGCCATTGCCTCAACTATACAAGAGATTGAGATGGCCCCAAATCTCTTTAGAGAAAAATCTCTGAATTGTGTTCTCTCTCCAACAAAAAAAATTATGGGACATCCATGTTCTGTCATCACTTACAGCAGATCAAATTCAAGATCCCAAAGCTTAGGTCTAGACGGGCCCGTCACAACAGATCATTGCAAGTTACAATCTGAGGTCCCTAGTAAGGAAGATTCAGAGCCAACTTCAAAAACAGAGGTGAAATCAAGAAGACATTCACCAAAAAAGAAAGATAGCTTAACATTCCTGTCAGAGCTTGCTGAAAGATCTTCTCCTTTGTCTTCTGATAAGAAACCAATTGCAGATGGACCTCCTACAGACTTTGCATTATCGTCCATCCCTAAAAATGGATTAATATGTGTTCCAGAGATGCCTTCTGGGTTGGCTGTGCTGAGGGAGCTTCTCCAGAAAAGGCAAATAAAGGCAGGGCAGGCACTACAGGAAAGAGAGAATATATCATCCAAGAGACATCCTTCTGATATTTCCAAAATAGTAAAACGTAAAAGACCTCCTTTATTAACAACAAGAAAACCAAGATCTTCAAGAACCAAAGTGCAAAAGGAGACCAAGAGCATCAATGATTTGGTGAGAATTGACCCTTTTTCATCAGATGATAGTCCTGTACCTACGTCTGACCCTGGCTTTGACAGTTGTTGCTCCATCGAGGATAGCTTATCCCCTGAGCTTCCAGATAATTATAGTTTTGATATTAATGCCATTGGCCAAACAGAGTTTTCCAGTCTATATTCTGGTAACCAGTTTGTCTTAACTGACAAGAACTTGCCTCAAAAGTTTCTCAGTGATGTGAGTCAAGAGGCAATAACTGCCTTTGTTGAAGGGCTTGGAAACAAGGCACAGAAAGTGCATGAGTTTAATGAAGATGCCAATAATGGAGAGGGCTTGCATCGATCTGGGACTATTAGTCCAGAACTCTTTGACAAATCATCTTGTGAGAACAGTAATGTTTGTCCAAATGAGATATCACTGTCCCTGTTTGATTCAGACAGGATCTCTAGCAAAGGGTGGGGGGGCTGCCTAGGTCGAATAAATGGCCTTAGCCACTTTCAAGACTTTCATTGTGAAAAAAGAGATGTGCTTTTTGACCCAGAGCCCTTTCTACCTATTACTTCTACATCTTTTGCTGATAATGGTGTATCACCTAGTAGTGATCTCCCAGATGGTAGTTCAGCAACCCCAAACAGTTCCCCACGGTCTATCAGCTCACTGTCCCAGCTGAGAAATGGAGTTCAGAATTCAAAGTGTGTAGGTACTCACATTCTGAAACCTCTCATGTCACCGCCTACTCGTGAAGAAATTTTCACTACACTGATGGATCTGGACCTTACAGAAACAACATACCAGGAGCCGTTTTGCAGTGACCCATCAGATGCACCAATGAAGCCAAGGTAAGAACGTGCAGCAGTTATAATGCATTGATTCACATAATATTTATATTTTTTGCAAGTTATTCATTCTTTTTGTTTTCTAAGGGAGGTCGGTGGACGAAAATTAACGTTGGAAACCAGGCTTGCAAACGAACTGTTTGAATTTCATGGAGATCTATCTCAACAGGGCTTACAGTTTTGGAAAGTTGCATTTTCTGCCATGACAAATGCAGGGTCTGCACCTGCCCATGGTTTTAATGCTTCAAAATCTACCAAGGACCAAAACCCATCTTCTGGCAGTGATCAGAAGGTGATTGTGCTTCCCTGCAAGAGTGCTCCTAGCAGGGAACGAGTGCAACTCTGGTTACAGGCAAAAAAACAATATGAGTGCCTTCTGACGGATAGAAAACGAATGGGCGACCCAAAATGTGTAGAGCTAAAGCACAGCACATGTGACAGTACCTCCCCTCAGAAGAAACCAGTGGATTCACCTGAAAAGATTTCAGAGTTGCAGAGTATAAAAAGAAATGGATTTAGTTTGCCACTTCATGTTACACCAGTTAAAGCAGTTTCATTGAACAGTAGCCCTAAAAGTAAGTTACACTTCTTAGACATTATGGCCAAAGATCAGGAGGTTGAAGTAAACAAAGGCAGTCTGGTCATTTCTTCAAACTCACCTGAGCTTCCTACTTGGCAGGAAAGCCCTACTGGTTTAAGATATAATGAGTACAAGAAGGATTTGTGTTACAAATCACCTTCCCCGAACATGGATGAGTCTAATATCTATTGCACATCTCCTGAAAATGAACAGCCAAGGGATGTCTTGAGCCCATCCCCTTTTCATATTAAAGACCAGGTTTCTGATGGTAAAACCTCGTACCTGCTCCACAGCACACCAGTTCTCAGCAGAAGGCGAACCATTGATGAAGATGGGTCTAGCTGCAGTCCAACAAGGAATGATGGTAGTTTTAATGAATTCATTTTCTTCACGTTTATTTTTTTAGTGGTAATCATAATAGGCATAACTACATTATTCTTTATTTCATAGTGTTTAAACGATTGTTTTGGGTGTTTTTTACTCACCAAATTTTTGATTTAAAGAGCATTACATATAACTTTATATCCTATGAAAATTAAATTAAATCTCTTTTAATGTCTATTAAATTATGTCTAATTTCTTGTTCAGAAATCAATCCTAGATCTCAGCGGCTACATCAGAGAAGTTTTAAAAACAAAGATGCCCTACGTAGAGTTCTGCTAACCACACAAATGAAGGTCAGATGAAAGACTGATTTAGACTTTAAACTGCATTTACACTGCAACTCTAAATGCACATATCCAATCTTTATTTACATGTACTTAAGATGCACTCACATCAATTTACATTAAACAATTCCGCAGTCCCTTGCACACACACATGATTCGTATGCCTGTGCCCCAGAGAGTATAGTCCCATGGTGAAACAAAACTTCAGTGTGATTAAGCAAGCTATAAGTTTTTACTTGAGCACTTATATGCTTGTCTGTGCCATAAGGATGCCATCTTAAGAACAGCAATCCCCGGGCACAAAACTGTAGCCCTTGCAAAACTGATGCTATTACCCATGGTAATTTGTTATTGGTGTCTGGACATGGATAAGATGTCCACATTTTGGAATTGTCTCTGACTTAATCCATATTTAAAAGTGGCTCGCTAAAAAATCTATTAACACGTGTAACAATATCTGATTTTCGGATTTGAGAAAAAACAGATGTTTTTGTGTCAGTGTAAATGCAGTCTTAATTATGAAACATGTAAAGATTCAATACAAAAAACATTTGATGTTCAGTGTTATATTATTTAGACCTCTTATTGAATTTTCTTTGTTTTCCCATGCAGAATCAGCTTACCACTATGTTTATTCCAAGGAAAGAGAGTTCTCAGATTGAGGGTCCATCGATCTGCAATTCATATGGTTTTAAAGTCAGTATGCAGAACTTGCAGGAAGCAAAAGCATTGCATGAGGTAGGACCTAGTTTTGTCTGTTTAGTAAGAACTGCTTTCATTTAAGTCAGTAATTGATTTTCTTTCAAAGGGGTCATATAACAGTGCTAATACGAATATTTTTGTTTCTATTGGTTGTATAGCAATCTGTTTAAGATTAAAAAATACAGTAGTTTAGATATACCGTGCATTTTTATATCTAATCTTGGCCTCCCCTCTCTGAAACGCGCTGATTTTTACAAAGCAGTGATTGGCCAGTTAACCAGTGTGTTGTGTTGGCTGAATACTGCCGGCATTGTTACGGATATATTAAGATAACCATATTTGTAACAGCAGCCTCGGAGATATTGATAGACAATGTTAGTATAAATGTAGATCAAATGGATACATTAATTTTGCCAGCGCAACTTTATTAATGTGGAAAGATTACTAATAGTAGCCAGTTATATACATCCTTACTAAAACGTCTTAAAATGCATTATTGATGTTTATTGGACAAAATAAATATATAGATCTGCAATAAAGCTCAGGTGGTAACTTATGGAAAAGTACCCAAGTCTTTCATCAATCAGAATAAGACAACTAAATTAAAACATATATATTTTGCACTATTTCTTTAGGATTTATCTGTTTACTTCAAACCCAATAGCTTTCCTTGAGATTTTTGGAAGTTTTAAACTCACTTGAATCCTAAAGGTACAGCATCTCACACTGATGACTATGGAGCTCCATGCAAGGACCCGGCGCGACCTTGAGCCTGACCCTGAGTTTGACCCAATTTGTGCCTTATTCTACTGCCTCAGTTCCGACTCCCCTCTTACCAATGAAGTCACCACACAAATAGCCGGGGCCATTGTAATTGACAAAGATCATTGTTCTTCAGGTCAAGGTGAGACTTAATTTTTTCAGTGTACATAGGAATAACTTTTTTTAAAGCATTTTAATTTTTTTTAAAGCATTTTGTTTTTAGGCTTTACATAGGCCAAGTCCTTCTATGAAGCATGATTTGGTATTCAATATGCTATTTCAATAGTGCTTTGTTCTCATTTTAGCCTCAAGAAGTAAAGCACCCTTGCTTATTAGATCGGGTGTAACAGGACTACAAGTCACTTATGCCTGCGATGAAAAGAATCTATTTGAAGAAATCTCTAACATAATGAGAAAGTAGGTGTATTTTCTAAGAAAGTATTGCTGATGTTTAGTTTTTAATGTTAATGTTACTAATTTTGTACCCTCTGAAGGTCTTTAAAATAAGTCACTAGTTTTGTATAATACTAGTGCATCCAAGTAAATATGTACAGCATTCAAAACTTCTGGTCCCCTCTGAACAGGTATGATCCAGACATTCTGGTTGGCTATGAGGTTCAAATGCATTCTTGGGGATACCTACTGCAACGTGCATCAACTCTAGGCATAGACCTGTGCCAGCAGCTTTCCCGTGTGCCAGGTATGGTTAGCTGTTCTAAGTGTGAAAGGATCTAAGTCAAAGTTAAATTAGGAAATTTTTGCAACGCATCTGGAAATATGTTTAAGTCATAGCAAGTCCACAATCATATTTCCTTAATTGGTGACAGATATTTCTAAAATCACTGGCAAAATCTTTTATGAAATCGCTAGTGCCTTGCAAGAGCCTGGCAACCCACAGAATCGTCAGTTTTCTTTAATTAACGACTGGTTATTTGGACTTTATGGACGTTAGGGACCTTCTCTGCTAGAGTGGCCATGTTGAGAGTTATGTACATCCCCATTCCTTCTAATGGCTGTGGACTGTCTTCTTAATATATAAAATCTTTGTCCTAGAGTACACAACAGCTTGTGAACGTTGCTTTATCTGAAGAATGCTCCCAATTCTTTATCACATATAACAGGAGATGCAAAGGAGAATCGTTTCTTGGCGGAGAAAGATGAATATGGGGCTGACACCATGAGTGAACTCCATATCGTTGGACGCATCATCCTCAACCTGTGGAGGGTTATGAAGACTGAGGTGCTGTTCCCCTTTATTTAAAGAATCAACAAACTTAATGTTCTCCATTAAATGACATGCTTTCTGTGTTTTCAGGCTGCATTAAATAACTACTCTTTTGAGAATGTGGCTTTTCACCTTATTCACCAGCGATTTCCTCTCTATAGCCATCGCACCCTCTCTGACTGGTTTGATAACAAAACAGACGTGCACAGGTGGGAAATAATCTTTTGTCAACTGTTGCAGTGAGTGTCATAATTAAGGCTTATGTGTTAAAGCTGACTTTTTTTTAGCTTTTAATGCCAAGCAAGAAAAAATTAAGGTGCTTCACGATGCCATAAATATTTTTGCCTTAATGGTTGCAAATAGAGGCGTTCAAAAATAAACTCTATCACAAAGAAACGTTTTTGAAACAAAGGAAGGTTTTTCAGGTTATAAGAAAGAGATGGTTCTCCAAAGAACCTTTAACTCTTTGTGGATCCAAAAATGGTTCTTCTATGTCATAGCTTTGTTAAACCTTTTAGGAAAGAAAGTAGTTTTTATTATGTTTGATCAGTAAATTATATAGTCATATTCTAGATATAATGCTCAACAATGAGTTCTTTGGTTATAAACAATGAAATTTAAATTTTATACTTTGACTTTAATGGGGGGAGAAGGCAAGGCATAGAAATGCAAATTTAGACTTTATAACATTGTTTAATGTATCATAGATACAACATTTGCAACTAAGACAAGTAAGAAAGCTGAGGTTCTAATATTTCAAAATATACAATATGTCTAGTTTTGTGCTTCACTACTTGATGATGCAATATTGGACCCGTCCTATTTGGTAAGCTTGCTACTATGTTGAAAATTCTTTTTAAGACAGTATTTTGCAGTTTTAATACAGAGAGTAGTATTTTTATTCTCCAAATCACAGGTTCTTTTACTTTTTAATTTTTTTGCTCAAAAAATGACAGGCAATATGCCCTATTTTCTGCATACTGCTACAATTGTAAGGGTCTTTTTAGCCCTACAATGCTTTTTCTGATGTCTTTTGGACTGTTGTTTGTATCAGGTGGAAGGTTGTGGATCACTACGTAAGCCGGGTGTGTGGAATTATCCAGTTGCTGCAGCAGCAGGATATTATTGGCAGGACAAGCGAGCTTGCACGTGTGTTTGGGATCCAGTTCTTTCATGTGCTTACCAGAGGTTCACAGGTCAGCGCAGATTTAAAATAGTCATTTAAACTTCCCCACCACTTTAGTTACTTTGGGTCAGTTCCCCATGTTTATAATTATAATGGCAGTTTTTTTTTTTTTGCATTTTATTCTTAGGGTAATTGTAACACTTTAGGAATTGTTTGATGTGGTTGCAAGTTTCCTTTGCCGCCTTTGTTGTTCAGGGCACTTCTACAAATATGTTTAATCTTAGCAAGCCTTACTGGCTAAATAAAGGTTAATAGAATGTTATTATGTGAGCAAATGTCAGAAAGCATAACTATATTTATAAACTGTCAATAGAGCATACTTAAAATCTGATTCTTGCAAGTTTTGTGTCTGGTTGTCCTATTTTTTATAAAACGCAAGAACCAGACAGATTTTAATTTATGAACCACCCTATTTTTGAAATATATTCATAAGGCATCATTAACACTTAGACTTTGATTTGTATTTATGGTGTCCAACTGAATGAAATATGTAAAAAAAAAATGTTTTAAACATTTACAATAGGTCTTTTTTGCCTTTAGGTCCAGATGCTTATATGTTAAAGAAACACTTATCTTTTCTAAACAAATATTCAGATAACTAAATAATTTCAGTTATGAACCCATCCCAGTTAACATGTGTAGAATCACTTTTGAGGACATTTGAAGCCAAGGGACTTTGTTGTATCTACAACCAGTTTTGTGTGTCTCTCCTAAACTCGCAGTACCGCGTGGAGTCAATGATGTTAAGGGTTGCAAAGCCGATGAATTACATCCCGGTGACCCCAAGCTCACAACAACGTGCCCAGCAGAGAGCACCACAATGCATCCCACTCGTCATGGAGCCAGAGTCACGTTTTTATAGCAACTCTGTTGTTGTGTTAGATTTCCAGTCGCTGTATCCCTCAATTGTCATCGCCTACAATTACTGTTTCTCCACCTGCCTTGGACATGTGGAAAATTTTGGAACGTAAGCATTAATTGTTTCTGTAGAACTACTTTAAAGAAAAACACTGCAAAAAATTATTTCTAATTTGGCATTTAACTTCTTTCAATTCTTAAATCTAGTGACCAAAGATGTGTTTTGTTGTTTTTTTGCTTGTTTTTAAAGATAAGTGCACTTTATTTATACAATTTCTTTACAAATACAAGATAAATTACCTATGGTCCCTTTTCTTGCAAAGTAAATATGTCTTGATATTAGACGTTTTAGAAACTTTTCCAAAAAAGGCTTAAAATGCTAAATAAAAATTTCATTTTTGCAGTGTAGCATTGTTTTGTTTTAGTTATCCTTCATGGTTTATTGACCCAGTCACATTGTCTCTTAGGTGTGATGAGTTTAAGTTTGGTTGTACATCTCTCAGAGTGCCTCCTGACCTTCTTTATCAGCTCAGAAATGACATCACAATTTCTCCCAATGGCATTGCATTTGTTAAGGTATTTTTGACACATTTCCTATAACATATGTATATAGATTTTCCTCAAATGTTTAAGCCAGGATAAGAGCTCTTAGAATTCTGCATGGCAATTTTAATTTTGGTAGTTATAACAGCTTGTGTGCCTCTCTGTGTGCAGCCATCAGTACGAAAGGGTGTCCTACCGAGTATGCTGGAGGAAATTTTGAAGACCAGGATTATGGTGAAGCAGTCCATGAAGGCGTACAAGAACGACAAAGCTCTGATCCGTCTCCTGAACGCCAGGCAGCTTGGTCTTAAACTAATTGCTAATGTGACATTTGGTTACACCTCCGCCAATTTCTCAGGACGAATGCCCAGTGTAGAGGTATTTACCCTTCAGGCACAAAGCAATGAAAATACTACAAATATAGATACTGTAGTAGTTTTTCAGTTGTTTACAGATTTTTTAATGCTCATTACCTATTCAAATATTTGCCATTGGTAGTCAAACGCTCACGGCTGACATTTTATGGTGAGCGTTCATCATTTTCAGATATGTTAAAATGCTTTGCTGCACATACAACCAAAGGTTAATCCACTATTTTCACAGCCTATTTTCAGTTAAAATTTGCTTTTTTATTTATGAAATTAATTTAATTAAAATAAATTACAGAGACAAATTTAATGCATTATCTATTATAAACATTTGCTGTTAGGGTTTCTACTGGCTTTGGGGGTCTGGGTCTTGGAACAAAACTAACATGCTTAACATTGAGATTAAATGTAATGAAATCTTTCTTTGCACTTCAGGTAGGTGACAGTATTGTGCACAAGGCTCGAGAGACCTTGGAGAGAGCAATTAAGATGGTTAATGACACCAAAAAGTGGGGAGCTCGTGTTGTGTATGGAGACACAGACAGGTAGGATAAAAGTCACGGATATCAATAAACTAATTCTTTCCAACATTCTAGAAAAATCATTTTAAAGGCAAATGAGTACACCCTACTGTTATCTTGGTTAACATTTACCGGCATGTTTACAAAACATAAAAACATATTTGACAGTTCTAAAAAGTTTATAAAATGCCATTCCAGAAGGATGACTTTCTTCAGCTGAATAATATTCATGTTATCTCTTAGCTTACTGTAGGGCTTATACAAATCTATTAAGACATTGCATCTCTTTGATTTTTTCATGATCCTTTTTTTGTGGCTCTTTCGTGCAGTATGTTTGTGTTGTTGAAAGGAGCCACCAAGGAACAAGCTTTTAAGATTGGGAATGAAATTGCAGAGGCTGTGACTGCCACCAACCCTAAACCTGTCAAACTGAAGTTCGAGAAGGTATGAAACAGCTATAAGTATTCTTAAATAGGGCTCCAGACTTTTCCACTGCTTACACTTTTGTTATTAGCTGCTCTTTTAGCTGTTCACACCAGCACTTAAGCATAGCAGCTCATATGACAAGAACCAGTAAGCCTTTTTTCATTACGTTGAAACATCACAAGCATGACAAAGCAGCAACTTATCATTGCGGTCCAGGTATTTCTGGAGCATTTGCAAAGCATTGATATTATGAGATTGCGGCCATTCTCAAAAAAGGTTGCATATGTGGCCATTTGTTCCCTTTCTGGAGCCCTGTAAAATGTTTGTCTTTTAAGGTTATTTATTGTTGGATTCAAATTTTGTCACTGCATTTTGTTTGTTTTTGCAGGTGTATCTGCCATGTGTGTTACAGACTAAAAAGCGTTATGTTGGATACATGTACGAAAGCTTGGATCAGAAAAACCCTGTGTTTGATGCAAAAGGCATTGAAACTGTACGTCGAGATGGCTGCCCTGCTGTTGCCAAGGTAACTACTGTTTCTAGAATCATACCTCTCTATCAGCCCATAATGTCAGTCCTCAACCTGTCAATCACATTGCAGTAACTATGGCAAGAAATGATATGAGCCTATCTAAATGGGGACAAAATGTTAATTTTGTGTGAAATATGAAAATTGCACTAATTCTGTTTTGACTGGAATTACTAAAATTACTTAACATGTTTATTTTAAGTGGCGTCCTGGTACTTTAGTACATTAACTATGTCTGGATTTGTTATTATCCTAATTGTTATTGTTCGGTTAATAGCAAATACTGAAATATCTTAAATACTTCACAGCCCACTTGAAAGTCAATATAAATTCAAATTCAAAACACTTTTGCAAAATTTATGTTGAGGTGCCATATGGACACCAGTGAGTATTCCATACTCCTTTTTAAAAACTGGACAAAGGATCACAATTTTAATAAGTGTTTAATGTCAACATTTACATTACATGGTTTCCATAATTTTTAAGTGCGATGGCTTTAGTGTTATGACATCATAATTCATGAGCATATAACATGTATTTCTAGACTTTGATCAGTGAAATAAACAGAAAGCCAATTTTAATTGACCTATTATAGCACAGCTCACCAATTATCGACTCTCTGATTTAAAGACCTACTGAATATTGGTTCATAGTGTCATCCCGAAGATTTTATTTGTATGCACTTCAGGATTGTGGGTTTAATTAATAAAGCTCTGTGTTGTCAGATTCTGGAGAGATCTATAAAGCAGTTATTTGAGTCGCGTGACATCAGCCTGGTGAAGCAGTACGTGCAGCGGCAGTGTGTAAAGGTGCTGGAGGCCAAAGCCAGCATGCAGGACCTCACCTTTGCCAAAGAGTATCGCGGCAGTGGATCGTATCGGCCAGGGGCCTGTGTCCCTGCTTTGGAGCTCACTAGGTAAGTTTTGCGCGTGTTTGTCTGGAAAAGTTTGGCATGAGTCTGTGATGTAAAGAGGTATGCAGTGTTCCCATGGATCCTTAAAACGTCCTTAAGTATAAAATTAAATTATGTCAGGATTACGTGAAAATTTTATCCATTAAAAACAGTGTTTTGCATAAAGTTTTTTCCTCCTGTGTGACTTTCTTTCTTTTACAGAGCAAAAAAGATATTTTGAAGAATGTTGTTAACTGCCACCCGTTGCATTTGTATTGGTTTCCGTACAATACAAGTGAATAGGTGCCACTTCTGTGAAGATGTCAATCTTCAAAATGTCTTCTTTTGAGTTTGGTGAAAGAATTTTTTTTTTAAATGTTTAAAAATTATTAGAGGGAAAGTTAAAGATAACTGAATTTTGAACAATAATCACTCTTTGTAAAATTAAATTTAAGACTTTTTAAGATCCAAACCAAGTGTGCAGCAACCCTGGTATGAGACAAACTTAGAATAATTGAAAGAATAAATAAAGGATGTTTAAAACCATTTTCAATTTCTATTATCAAAAGGTGGTAAGATCTAATTAGTGAAAAATTCAACTAGAATATATAAGAATATAAGAAAAAAAATAGGATTTCTAGTATATTCACACCTAATTATGAAGATAGCTATACCACAGTGTTTTATTTAAGCTGTACCAACTGTAGCAAGGTCTTGTTTTAAAGTCTGTTTAAGATAAATCTGTTTCTCTATTTCTTTTTTACCTTAAAAATGTTTGTTTCTATTTTTTATTGTCTGCATATCTACTGTGGTCGGCTATACTGTACCTGAGGGCAGTTGCCTAGCAACCAATCCATTAACAGATGCAGAAATTAGATTAAGGAGACATGGTTGGTTGGTGCGCGGTAGAGATTCAGCTCCTTGTTTGCGCTGTGTCCATATGCAGATTAAAATAAAGAAAAGGGAATCGAAAATTGTTGGCGTAATACAAAGGAACTGTGCGACAATAAACATTATTTTGTTACCATCTTTCTTTCTTTCTGTCTGTCAGACGAATGATGGTGTATGATCGCCGTTTAGAGCCACGTGTTGGAGAGCGTGTTCCATATGTAATTGTGTACGGGAGGCCAGGAGTCCCTCTCATACAGCTGGTTCGACGTCCAATGGAGGTACTGCAGGACCCAAGTCTACGTCTCAATGCTACCTACTACATCACAAAGCAGATTTTACCGCCACTCGCTCGAATTTTCAACTTGATTGGGGTGGATGTGTTCAGCTGGTACCAGGAGCTGCCAAGGGTCAGTTGTCTTTTTGCTTTTGGTGCTATTGTTGATGCAATAGAACATACTAAATTTACTCTTGATAGTAAAGCACCATCTAGTGGTGGGTGATGTAATTTTTTATTAAACTCGTGTGACATTTGCCTTGATTACTTTGATCATAATTTTCAGTGATTTGGATAACATGGATTAACATACAGTTGTCTCACTCAACTGTATGTGAATCCATGTGATCCAAATTGCTGAAAATAATGATTAATGTAGGCCAAAACTCGGGATACTCACTAGCTTTCCAATCTCCGTCTGAAGTCTTACAATTATTTAGCATAAGTTAAAAAAATATAAATCAGGAATCTTTAGATGTACAGAATTACAATAATCTTATATTGACATTACAAAAGCCTTCATAACCTGCTTAAAGTGTTTAAAAGAGAAAATGTTCTTGCATTATATTCTGAATGAAAGAATCACATTTAAGCTTTGAATCAAAACCTACTCCCAGGTTTCTCGCTCTCTGATGCACAATCGATGCGAGAGAACCTAGACAGAGCAAATGCAAAGCTGAAAAAATACATTCAAATATTAGGCATTGTGTTGTAACTTCATTAAATCGTATTACGCTTTACAACTGAATAAGGCAAAGTACCAAATAAGCCAATGAAAGTAAAAGATGGGGGTCGTGGCATGTAAATTATATGCAATTCCTAAGATCATTAACTCAAAACCATCGCCTACTGAGCATAAAGTTGTGTTTCATCTGCAGATAAGGTTGAATATATACATGAAAAACAAAACAAGCCCCAGATTTGATCCCTTTTGAACCCTGTTAAAGAGATGTTTTGCGCTGTATAAATGCTTAAATCGATCCACTCCTAAAAAAAAACAAAGAGCTTTAATCATGTAAAGTCATTGTTCATATAGTTAGAAATGTAAAGGAATTTACTAAAAAACTTGAGAAAAGGATCGGGAGGAGCAGAGTCAACTAAAGGGTGTATGTAGTGGCCGCTTTGTTGAAGGTAACGTTTTTATTACTTAAATATGAAATGTTTATATAAAGTAGGCTTTTCCATACTTCTTGAAGTTATTTTATTTAAAAGCAGATACTTCAAGTAACAACACACTATACTTAGCTGTGTAACTACATGCTACTTAAATTAGTTGCCAGTCGATTATCAGGTACTAAGATAGCCACAAACAATAAAAAAAATCCTGCATCCATACTTTTGAATGCTTTTATCTGTTTTTGTTTGAAGAAGGATGTCTAGAGGACATGATAGTTGCTGATGTCTACTTCTGGATGGCAAGCAAAAATCTAAGTTCAGCTGAAAATTTGCTCCTCTTTAAAAGAGTCCCATCCAACATATTTTCTATATACCATTGTCAATACCTTTGATTAGAATTAGAGCCAAATGTGCAACAAATGTCCTTTTCTTTTCCCCAAAACACATGGAGAATGTTGTCCATTCCCTTTATGTATTATACATTCGTTTGAAATTGTACCCTTTCAGCTTCTATCCAAATATGGTACATTGTCTGTGATAACATTTCTCTGTGTAGGTACAGAAGGCATGGAGCTCTGGCATGTGTGCAGGAGGCGAAGAGGCTACAAGAAAAGGCACAATCTCTCAATATTTTACTACGTTACATTGCCCCGTTTGTGATGAGCTCACACAGTTGGGAGTGTGTGAGCGTTGTCGTGCTGAACCCCAGCTTGTCAGTGTTACCCTGCACCAGGACTTAAGGCAGTGGGAGTACCAACAAGACCAGCTCTTAAAGGTTAGTGGTCAACTGTCCCATGTAAATCATATTTTCCAAGGTGTTTAACTGATTAGAGATATTGAAATTCTGTGGGAGCAGTTTCTTACTGAAAGTCAATGAGAAGTTAGATACAAATTGTTTATAGAACAAATGCTCAATAACAAGATATCAAACAGAATTTTTATGTTATGTAATGTAAAATGTGTTTATGGTTATAAAATTGGAACCATAAATATATTTGATCTTTCAGTATGTATTAAAAATTTCAGAAAAAGACTATTTTGAAAGCCCCTTTTTTGGTCTTTGTTTATGTTGCACAAATTTTCATGTTCTGGTTGATTTGCAGGTATGTAGAAGCTGCAGTGGTTGCACAGAGCGTCAGATGCCATGCATTTCATTGGACTGTCCTGTACTTTACAAATTGTCCCGAGTAAATCGACAACTTTCACGAGGGCCATATCTACGCCAGCTTTTGGAGCAGTTTTGATTTCAAGACTTTTACCTCACCTTCATTTTACTCTGGTGCTAACTATTGTTATTCAGCACTGCTTTGTCTTTATCATCATTCGTGAAGGTGCTTTTCCCTTGTGGATTTTGGAGTCTTCATTTTTTCCTGTTGTACTGTGTTGTATTGCAGGGCAATTGGACTAAAGAGGCCTTAAATATAGAAATGAGGAAAAGGCGATTTCGATGTAGTGTTTGACTTTGCTCTGTAGTCCTTGATCTTTGCAGTCATTTTAATATTCATTCTTCATGTTGTCAAAGTTTGGATGTAATTTCTCTAACTGAACCTCATGCGCTGTAGCAATTTGTAAATGAAAGACATTCAGTTCTGACTGATTTCTGTGGAGCAAAGTTTGACTCCAGCGATATGCTCTTTTATATCAGATCAATTTTCTGTAAGTATGAATTGTATAGTTATGATCCAAAACCTGTCATATTTGTCAGCACTGAAGAAACCAATAAGTTACAAAACAAAACAAAAACTGAGTTTTTATCAAGTAATGCACACATGCTGAAAAGGTATTATTTCTGTCTATTCTCCACAGAGGCAAGTCTAAGTAAAAATGAGTATCAGCCTTAACTTCTTGGACTACTGCAATATGTTTAATAATTTATGGCAAGAGTATATATATTGTGTGTGTGGATATTTGTTTCTGTTAACATACTTTTTCAAATGTTTTCTCTATTCTAAACCAGACATTCTATGTTACTTCAAGATTAATTATTTCATTTCTTGATCTACAATGTATTTGTAATCTTGTAAAAACCTGAGGTGCTTTGTTTTTAAGGAACATTTGTGGAAATTTAAAATTGATATAATAAAAATCAACATATGTAATAAATGCTCAAGTTGAGAACATTGAAGCCTTACGTGTCAGACAACTTAAATATTTCAACAGGTTATTAATTGTATTTAATAATAAGTAATATAGAGTGAATGTGAGACTTTGTGAAATTAAAATAATTTAATAGAAATTTTAAGAAAGGAAGGCCTAACAAATTAAAACCATCAAGATGATTATAATGTTTTTTACACAGAGATTTGACAAATTTCAAACATCTAAATTAAAGTGCAAAATAAAGTGGAAACTGCCAAGATATTTCTTGCCATATGTTTGCCCATACAAAGCATAAAATTATACAAATCAACAATCACAGACAAATGCAGGTATTTTATACATTTTGATTGTGTAGGTTGTTTAACCAAATAATTTAATGTTGTGCAGCTGACTGCAAACACAGAAAACAAGTAATATTTGACTAAAAACTGAAAAGTTTTTCATCAATGAGATTTGACATTTTTGAATTTTGTCAACCAACCGGAGTCAGCGCACATTCACTTGCATTGGTTTTGTGTCCATGCATTAGAAGTGAATGGATACTGCCACTGCCATAGTCCCAGATGTTAAGCGTAAATGTGGATGCTATTTATCACTTGCTGTATGTTGATGGTTACAGTCACAAACAGACACAAAAATGATATTTTTGGTCATGAAAACATAAATTATAAAGGAAAAATATTTTTTTTAGTCAACATACATGAAAAGGCCCACAAAGACTCCAGCCACAAAATATTTTATAAACTTTTTTACATTCTTACCATACAGTTTTTTTCCCCACAATTCGCCTTACAACAATAGTGTCTTGTGCTGATTGCAATTCTTAAAAATCTTTTGAATTACCAACAACATAGTCCAATGAGAGAGATACATAAATTCTGTAGTTCTGACATACCCCTGTCCTAACATTTGTAGGACTACATGTACCTGACACCAACTTTTTGTTAGTCCTGCAACCCCACTTCAAAACATTGGTTGGACACAGAAGTCTTGATTAGGCTTATTTTGGTGTACCTAAGCAAAACAGAACCAATTACATGTTCTAATGTCAAACATGCATGTGACATGTTCGGCGATAAATGGATCAACTGGCTAGTGTTATCTTTTTTGCCTAATAGAACATTGCTCTGAGCTTCAAGTTTAGTGTTAAGGATTCAACAGGCCAACTCTAGCCAAATTCTTAAGTCTTAAGATTTACAGTATATCAGTCTTTCTTTTCCCTGTTTAGTGACATGAAGAGTTTACGTCTGGGAGATTCTGTTGAAAAGAAGAGGGTGTTAGAGGCGGGTGGGTCTGTTGGTGGTGGGACTGAAGATGCCACAACTGACTGAACAACAAGGGCACTGTCTGCAACATCCGGTGGTATTAAGGCTTTGGATGGAGAGTTCACCATGTTTGCTTCATCCATCTCTATCACCTCAAAGTCTGCATCATTCCATTGGTCAGCTTCACCTTCATTCTCTTGTTCTTCCTCTTCTTCCACATTATCCAACAGGGCTTGACGGTACTCACTGTCATCAACATCCTTGCCCCGTCTGCCTGGTACTTTCCGTAGGGCAGTATCTCCTCCTTGTGAAGCCAGTTTGTACATGACTGGGAAAAGAATGGAAGTGAAGGTAGATGTGCCAAGTGCCATGTACATCAGCAACGGCTGATGCTGAACATGGCCCAGCAGAAAGCCCAACAGGGATGGCAGCACCATCTCTCCGAGTGCTGCACCCACCACAAACACTGCAGCTGAGCGACCGGTCACTGTTGTATATTGCTCCACCCATGAAATGCCACTGGGAAAGGTGGTAGACATAGAGACACCATACAGAGCAGTGCAGCTCCACAATATAGGGTCATTTTGACTAAACAGAAGCAAAAACAGCGAGGAAACTGTGGTGCCCACTAGACAAAGCAAGATCAAGGTACCGGGGCTTAGACAAGCAGCAAAGAAGATGGCCATCCCTCGGCCAGCCGCGAATGTTCCCCAGAAGAGTGAATTTAGCCCTGCTGCCCGTGTTTCATCCATGACAGCATAGTCCTTGGCATATGTGAATATAAAAGAGCCATATGCCACCTCACTACCAACGTAAAAGAAAAAGAACAAGGAGAGCAGAAAAATAAGAATACTGTGGTGTTTTGAGAACAACTGCTTCCCTGAAGATGTCTTTGCCTCATTTGAGGTGGGAGGACTGCAGGAGTACAGAATGAAAAAGATGAGTGACACCAATAACACAAAAGCACCAATCACTATGTAGGCCGTCATAGATGTTAGAGTGGTACTTGTAGGATGGGAGACTGGCCAAATGGCACCAATACCCTTGGACGCATGACCAGAAATCAGAGATGTATAAATAGTGCCATTTTCAGAACTGTGGCCAAACAGTAGCTTGGCTATGATTGGGGAGACAAATGCTCCTGCGGCAAAACTGAAGTGGAGAGCCTGCAGGTGAGGCCCAGCCTGCTCTCCCCAAGTGTTCAGTATAAGAACGTTACCACCTGTTAACAAGCAGAGACGACAGGAGTTACAAATATCCGTTTTCCTTTCCTGTATATGGCTGGGCAAATAAATACCTGTATCTAAAACTCCCATGGATATCCCCACACCTGACATCAGAACTGTAAGCTGCAGAGCCGTTTTACAAAATGGCGTCCCGGACATCCCGAATGCTGTGATCAACAAAGAGAAGCCTGCAGAGATATAAAAAATCTTTGTTCTCCGTTTTGCAGAGATCTTTTTAACTAATTAAATAACTTTCTTCAACGGAACCCAAAAGATATTTATTTTAAGAGAACTTAGTGGAACAAACAATGCAAGGCAATAGGTACTGCCTAATATTTTCTTTTGGGATCTGCATTAGAAAGATAGCGACACAGGTTTAAAATAAAGAGGGTAAGTAAATGACGAAAAAAATTTAATTTGGGGGTGAACTGTGACTTTAGGTATTCTTTAACTTATTTTTTATTACAGTAGTGTAACAATATTTCTGTGGATTTATGTATTACATGTGCGCTGCAAATAATTCGAATTGTGCTCTGGGTTTGCTTTAGGATTTCTCTCTTACCAAGCAAGAGATGGGGATTCACATACTCAAACAGGATTCCTCCTAACAAAGAGCCTCCAATGTATCCAGATGAACGGCCGACAAAGATATAGGACAGATTACCAATGTTCTTGTTGACATTATGAGCCAGATCTTCAAATGTAGGCCCCAGAACGGAGATTGCCATTCCCTATAAATACAAGATACAAATGACTTTTAGTACAATTTGATAAGTATTGCCCTAACATTAAAACTAGTCAAATGCAATTTTAAGATTAAACAATCCCTGAATGCCTGCACCTGAGCGGAAGTCAGCTTCTACCTGGCTTTTAAAACGAATTCATATACCATTTAACTTATATTAATTTAAATCAATATTTCACTGTATCTTGTTAAAACTACTCAACAGTTATTGATTCTTTATAGAAATCTAGCAAGAGTTCGGCTTGGGACACATAACTTTTGTTTAACTTATGTAAATCAACAGAACTTTTAGGGATGAATTATTTCTTTAAAACCTATTTATAGTTATGGTAAAGAGATCAAACCAGGTCAAACTGTTTCATGGTTGACACTACTGGTGACAAAGCTTCAGATATAGAATATTTGAGAAACCATTTCAAACACCATTTTCAGTTTTTCTGAATGTACTATTCATTGGTGTTGAGTTAAAATGATTGATTTTGTTTTATTCTGTGAACTAAAAACAAGTTGTCACAAAAAAAATATTGTTTCTATTTATTTTAATTGTATTTTTTTTTCAAGGACACAAAAAAACCCAGCTAATTTATCAGACCTCAAATTCTGTAAAGAAAACAAGTGTATATTAGTTTTAAGCAAAAGCAAGGATATTTGTTCATCCAGCAAACCTAAATAACTTTAACATCAAAACGTAAAATTATCACAGTTTTGGTGTCTTTTAATGCACTCATATTTTCACATTGCTCTTAATGACTCAGAAACTGGACAGGAATGACCACGATACAACTAGACAGATATTTATCAAAGCCTTTTTATATTTATTTTTAAGTCATTTAACGCAGTTCAACCTGTCAGCCCGGTTTTCCAGCTGCCTTATTTTGCATCTTCCCTCCTGTTTTTTCAGGATGCTGTACAAGGATCAGGAAGTACAAGGACAGCATTTACAGAGCAGGATATCACACTACACCAGATGTTTGTTCCTATCCTTCATTTGCATAAAACTGATCTAACATTACAAACTTAACATGCTGACCCACCAGCCCGAGAAACGATGCGCAGAGCGCGAGGGTGACCAGCCATCGCCAGCATGCCCCGGTGTTGTTCCGATCCCGTCCTGGTCGAATTATTACCTTCTCGGAACCCAGCTTTAGAACCCCTTTACCCCCTTTCAGAGCGCTTTTCAATCCTTTCCTAATTTCTTTCCGCTTGTCGAAAAGAGTGTCTTCCTCCTGCTCGTCGTTGTCATTTTCCTCTTCCATTCTGGCAAAGCGGACGTGTTTCTTTTTCGGTGCGGCTTCAGCGGGCGGCATGACAGCCAGAGTGACGCTTCTCGAGCTGTCGTGTTCAAAAAACTATGGCAGGGTTCGTTATTGTACGACCCGGCGGAAAATGACCTACATTTGGAACGTTCGTTGCTATTAAAATGTTATATGTGAAGTTTATGATTGCGGAAATTTCAGTTTGGACACGGCTATAATTTGACTATGCAGTTGCTAAGGACGTGCTGTTTGGAAACTTCCGGAACATACGTATGTGTGTTTGAATTGACAGATACAAAATAAAAGTCTGAAAGACTTCCGGTTAGTTGTCCGATTCGTTCTGACGAGAGATGCGTTTGAAACCGTTCAGTCGTTCCATAGTATGTGACAGTTAGTGGACTGTATCAGGAGTGCACTAAGACAAGTGAGCGAATCCGGACGCTGACGGAAATAGAATGAGCCACAGACAAATATGTCATTAACACACCCATCTGTCATATTGCACTATTTCGCTTTATCATTTTTGTTGTATTATTTTAAATTAAGAAAAAAGCACTTGTTATGGTTATATTTTACTGTAATAGAGAACGAAAAATCTCACATGCATTTGTTCATAAAATATTATATTAACATAATTAAAAAAAATAGATAATGATCAACCTAAAAGCTTTATTATAACATTCTTTATTGACATTCCTTATTTTAAATTTTACATCGCCAGTATGCAGATAATCACGTCGGATTGTGAGAAATAGTGCTTCAGCGAGTGAATATCGTTTACATAATATATTTATATATATAAAAAAGTACAAGCACACGCTTTATTGCCAAAGTATTCGGTCACTCATCCAAATAATCAAAATCAGGTGTTTCAATCACTCCCATTCTGAATGCTTTAGCATACCAAGACATTTCGGACAATTCCATGCTCCCAACTTTGTGGGAAATCAAGGTCCATGAGATGAATTAGCACTGGCTCTTACAGGTGGCTCTAAGGCCCCATCTTACACCCCATTGTGTGGTATGTTTTTACAGAGTCGTCCCGTAGTGACCCACTTGGGAAATTATGGGTGGCTCTCACACTTCTTGGGTACAAGCCTCCAAAAAAAACGTCCGTCAAGGTTGGGCACAATATTAAATCCATTGGATTTTTTGCCTCCTATCAAGAACCCGAAATGCTTTAAATCTAAGCACACCTTTCCGAAAATTTCCGTTAAATTGAGCCCTTAAATCATGGGTCTTTGTGAAACTATTCAAGACAAGAACCAATAAGCTTAGAATGAAAAGTATGCAAACAACAGAGTGTTGTCTCACTTTAATCTCTGACCCATACAATGTTTAACTTTATAACATTTATAACAACTTAAGCACTCGATTTGTTATGGTTTTATTAAAAAAAAAAATACATTTACCTCACACCATCATTCTTTGCATTGCGTGTTCACACTGTCAAGTTTATACTGCAATAACAGCTACACTCCTGTCACTTGATGAACAAATTAAGATTTATGAATTTAACTTTGAAATTCACAGTGATGAAATGAAACACATGAGTGTCATAATGCATAAACGTGTACTGTTTATTATGGAATAAATGAAAAAAAAATAAACTTAAAAAAAGTAAAAAAAAATGCATACAATATTATAGGATGGCATTGGTGCAATGATTGGTTAATAAAACCCCAAATAAAATGTAAAGCAATAATAATTACAAACATGTAACAGAATCTGCAACATTTTAAGTCCTGTAAGAAATCATAAATATAGTACAATTGCTGATCTGTATATTTAAATATTCGTGACCCATGAACCACAAAACAAGACACATGGGTCCAAAAAGGATTTATGTACAGAATGAAATCTTTTTTTAATTGATGTATGGTTTGTCAGGACAATATGTGGCCAAGATATAAGTATTATAAAATCTTAAATCACTCTACTTTATATCCTAATATCGACAAATATGAAACTAATGACTGGTTTTATGGTCCACGGTCACATTTTTAAAACAATGTTTTGCGTTCACCATGTGTTGTAGCATTTTAATGATAATTGCACACTTCTCCTTAATGGCAATAGTTGGTACCGTTCTCTGGTTTTATTGCATAATCTACATGTTTGGTGTCTCAACCACAACCAGGACCAAGGGAGAACATTCATGGTCATGAGTTACTGCACATTGCCTTCACCTCTCATTCACTCCATGCTCAAAGTGGTGAAATAAGAGTGAATGAGTACAATGAAATGCAAGTTCAACCTTAAGGAAGGGTAAGTAACTGCAAGAGATTGCAGACTGCACGCTTCCCCAAAATGTTATTAAAGCCCCAACTAAAATAATAAATGTGCCATTTACAGTTGGTACCCTTGTGTGAGCTGTGGTGTCAATTTCTCTTCCCAGAGAGTTTCTATTCTCAAACAGTTTTAGCAGACGCTCAGCAATTATGTGGAATTTGTCTGTGTTCAGAGTGTACAATGAAATGTAAGTACAACCTTAAGTAAGCGTAAGCAATTGCACGCGATTTTAGACTGCACGCTTCCCCAAAATGTTATTCAAGCCCCACCTAAAATAATAAATGTGCCATATACTGTTGGTATACTGGTGTCAGCTGTGGTGTCAAGCACAATGATTCGGTCATGTAGAGATCCACTTTTGCCATTTAGGAAGCCTGAGGTATACGTGCATATACAATTACTAAATATTGCAAGCAAATAAACACACACCATAGTGTGTAAATGTTTGAACAGAAATTGTTGTAATTTAACAAATCATTTTTTCTTGTAATCAAGCTTCTATCAGTTTCCAGTTTAAAACCTGCAGAGTCTAAAGAAAAGCGTGTGTGATAAAAATGTGCAAAACCATTGCAAATTGGTTCCAGCTCCTGTGGCACTAAAGGGTGTTGCTGTTAACACTGAGTCTGAGAGCAGGAGGAGTACAAACCGAGAAGGATGAAGCTATCTATAAGGAGGACACAGTAGAGAAAACGTTGTGTGTGCAAACTCTGAGCCCTCTGGAAACGTGTTAACAACACTGAGAGCAGAAGAAAAAAAGTGGCTATATTTAAAATGAGGAACAGACGTATATATGAGGTGGAGCTGGGCATATCATCACTATCTGCTGTAGCCAATAAATGCACTTCTTTAAATTTACGTCCTTTTACAAATCCAACCTTTCTGCCCTTTCGTACATCACTGTAATCGATAAACATCTTTGAATCATCCTCTACCTCCTCTGGAAACTCGTCATACGCATGCTTCATTGATAGTTGTCTCTCCTTCTTCTCATTTGCCTCAATACGAGCAAAGATGTCTGGTAGACTGTCAGAAAGAATAGCCTTTTTCCCCCCCTTCCCCTTTCCTTGCTTTTTATAGAGGCCAGTGATCTCACTAGATCCTGCTGTATTTCTCTTCTCAGAGAGTTTTAGCAGACGCTCAGCAATCTTGTGGAATTTGTCTGTGTTCAGAACGCGTGACAGGATGTGTCGTTCTAGCTGCTGAAAGACTGGTTTGACATGCTGAAGATTATCCTCAACAACATTAACATATTCTTCCACTTCCATTACTGGTTGCTCCTTAATTTCTAATGCACTGTCAAACACAATTTTCTTTTCATCCATCAACACTATTGCATATGAAGCGTCGGTAGAAACATCTGCTGCAAGAATACATATGGTATAAGAGTGTTGTCTGGTGCCCAGATAGATGTTTAATCTTTCTGCATCACCATGTACACTGAAGCTTTGCACATCCTCTCCAGGTCCAAAGAAGATGTAAGCCACTCTGCTTGTGGGATTCCTCAGTGGCATAGTCACATTCACATAGTTCGATCCATTATAGGGGTAGCCCCGTGGGTAGCTCCTATAGCCCACTGTAGCCCTTTCACTGCTCCCCATGTCATCCAACCAGAACATCTTGTATGAATCATGGCCGTTTATGATCAAAGCGCCATGAATTCCATCATCTTGGGTGATTTGAAAGGGCAGGTCGGTATTGTGGAAGAAGGCGCTCATCTTGCGTGTTGGACTTCCAGAATGCAGATGAACACAGTCTACCATCAGCAGAAGTTCCGGATTAAGCAACAACAAGTTTCTTTGAAAATTCTTGATCTTAAGTTCAGAATTATAAGCTGCTTTGCCCTCCCCACGAATAAACACCATGCCTTCCTGTTCTAGAGCCACCTCCACCTCTCCCTGACAATCTGCTGCTTGCCCGTGCTTATATTTCAACCATTTAGAATTGCAGGCCTCTGTGACTTGACCTTCCCAAGGAGCAAAACAGCTTTCAGACACAGCAGGTCCAAACATGACGGCATTATTAAGGGAGGTATATTTGGGCCCATACAGTGCTTCTGTGATGAATGGAACTCCATTAGGGGCAAAAGTAAAAGAGTTCTGGTCTGGATGCTCATGACCAGCGTTAAAGTTTCTCCAGCCTTTGATCCAGTCTTTATACTTTTTTTGGTGTACAATGTTGAAAATGGCACGTCCACCAAGCTTCCCTGACTTAAAGGATAAAAACGTGTGGTTTCTACCAGCAGGTAAGGCACTTCCAAAAGTAACAACTCCCCAGTCTTCGAAATAATGCAGATGGGCTGTACCATAGTCAAGAGGTGGGGTAGGGTGAAGGCTGGCATCATACCTACAAAGTTAAAAGAGATATTATTAATTGTAATCAAATCTTAGTATGTGACTGACACGCAGGAGAACTGTTTTTTTTCTTTTGTTGCATTACATCAATCATATTCAGGTGTAAGCAAATTGGTGTTTGTTTCTAAAAATATAATCAATAATGAAGACCTTTAAACTGATTACACAAGTCTTACCAGAGGAACTCGGTGTGTAGAGTGCACCAGCGTTGACCCTTTCCGGCCTGTCCAGGGCCCTCCAAAACCCTGTTTTGTCTGATTATTTCAGCCAGCCAATTACCGCTGCCATTTCTCATAACATACCGATCCAAAAACACCAACTGGCTTTCTGGTCCATAGAACCAGTTATAGTTGGAATCTGCAATTGCCACAGTCCTCTGAAAACCTGCATAGGCAAATATGAAAAAACTGTTAGCACCATAGACATTATAAAGGGTAGTGCCATCATTCAACCAACATATTAAACCTTTTTTTAGACAGTAAGGAGTAAAAGGCAAAACTTGGAACCCAATATTCTGTAAAGTGTCATTTATGGAGATTTAGTGTTATTTTAGTATGTTACAAGCTGCCCAGATATGCAAGCGATGTCTCATCCAGAACTGCCTCAAATGAACATGTATATATCTACGTTTTTTCGTTTTTGGGAAGTACACACTTTTTCATATATTAACATTATTGTTGGATTTATTTGAACAGTATCTGCCATTCCTCAAATCGGTTTTGGTCTCTGTGAATCCCCTTCTTTCAAGCCAATACTGTTGTGATTGGTCAGTAGTTTTTTATCGGCCCCCTTACTTAAGTAAACTGTCAATTGTCTGTTCATCTCCCACATTTTGAACAGTTTTGCTTCAGTTTTGT
This sequence comes from Triplophysa yarkandensis, assembly GCA_033220385.1. Lineage (NCBI taxonomy): Eukaryota > Metazoa > Chordata > Actinopteri > Cypriniformes > Nemacheilidae > Triplophysa > Triplophysa yarkandensis. The sequence goes on along the minus strand of CM065658.1, from coordinate 5,070,410 downwards.
TACTAGTGATGGGATGTTTGCATCATTTTAATGGCTCGGAAGAACGAACAACTCAAACCCAAAGACTTGAGGGAGGAACAAATCAATTGTCTTTCCGGCTCAAACTACATTGAGTAAGCTAAAGGGATTGCACGTGATAAACAAACAACCCCAACCCAAAGGGTAAACGAACTCAAGTTAAGAATCTATAGGATGTTATGCATGCAGGATCAGTCGTGGTCTGGTGGTTGGAGAGGTAAGCAGGAGGTTGTAGGTTCAAATCCCAGTGCCAATTGTGAAGACAACTGAGTTTGAGCAACATGAGCAAGGCACCATAGCCCCATTAGCTCTGCAGTGATCATTTGCACTGTTTAATACTTGTAAGTCGCTTTGGATAAAAAATTTTTTTTTTAAATATGTATATGCGCTACTCAACAAATCACTACCCAAGATAAATCGTCTTCCAGAGTCACATTCAAGAGTTGTTTTAAATCAACTAATCGTTCAAGATCGACCCATCACTACTTGTTCTAAAAACATAACTAAAGAATTACAATGTCTTATCAGCTCGAACTAAAAGCAAATAATACATTTAACTGTTGAATTGATCGTTATGAATTATCGGTAACCGATTAAAACAAGACAACTTGCTACTAGAAAAAGACGGCTTTGTGAAAAGATTTTTTGTGTGTAACATTCTCATCAGATAAAATGAATGATTAATGATAAAGAATGTAATATTTTTTGCCATAAGCAAGGTCTTACCAGGTAAAAGTGTTCTGTACAGAAAAGCAAAGTGTTTGTGCAGCCAAGGATGGTTGAAGTGACCAATATCAAAGTGCCTCTGTACCAAATACATGTATTGAAAGAGTGAACGAGTAGTGTAGGTTCCATAAGCCACACCCTCATACAGAGAACCATCAGTCACATCTTTCAGAAGAATCATAGACTTTTCCATAATGGCAAGAGCCTGTTTTGTCCAGATGTATGCTTCCTGGAGGTATCCTGAAATGCACAAAAATTGATCAGAATTACTAGATGTTTTTTTACTTTGAATATAAAGAATGTTATAAAAGGCAGATTCTCTAAATACACAAAGTCCTTTATTATCCTAATTTACATATACACAGTCTTCATAAACAACAGAACTTGAACAATAGATTCCCACTTATTGTAAACTGACTGTAAAATGTCCAACATATATCACAGTAGACTATTATATACGGATAGATTTATAGATTTATCTTTCTATTGTTTAAAAGGAAAATTGTCACATTGTTTGGGGATGGTGTTTTTCATATTTGCATGTATATCAGAACGTAACATATTCATTTAATAATCTTTTACCAGAACCAGAGCTTTAAATTATTAACCGCACATATTTAAAAAATAGTACGTTTGGTAAAGCTTACCATATTGACATTAACACTCTGCTGCACCTTAACATATCTTTATGCACATCTTTGTTTACATTATGCAGAACGTGTACACTCTGTGTTTAGTGTTTAATGTCTAGTGCTAAATGTATGTATGTTCACACTGTGTTGAATGTTTCGACTGTGTTTGTCTATAGTACACTGTGTGTACCGATTATATGTATGCGCATATTGCACACTGTCTTACGTGGAAGTCTGTACTATATGTTACATGTTACCTGTACTGCGTTGTTTTTGGAGCAAGCTCCCAAGAATTTCACTCACCAGGGCACATGTGCCGTGGTGATGTGACAATAAAAGTGAATTGAAATTGAATTGTATAAATGCTACTTGTTAGCGGCTGCAATGACCTGGTTGTTAGGTGCGCCAACATGTACTGCTTTGGTAATAAGTAATAATAATTGTTTGTGGTAATAAATCATAACTTAACAAAACAAGATAGGAACAGTTAAGAAGAAAAGTTTTAATCCCCTGTTTTTTTTGTATATTTTACCACTTACAAAACAATGATCCATCTGTTGTTCTAATAGTATAATTTGTCAACAGCAAGAGATAGTAAGGCAATAAAAAATCCAGAAAAATGCTGAGAATAGCTAGGACATTTAACGACTTTAATGAGCATTTTCTTTGTTGCCTTGGCTAGCTGTTCTGGGTCATTGACATGCTGGAAAACCCATCCACAACCTGTTTTCAGTGCCCTGGCTGAGATAAGGAGGTTGTCAGACAAGATCTGAAGATACATGTCCCCTTCCATGTCTCTTTGTTATAATGCAGATGTCCTGTTCCCTCAACAGAAAAAAAAAACCCTCTCAAAGCTGAATGTTTCCACTTCCATGTTTGAAAGTTGGGATGGAGGCTCACTTGCATGGAGCCCCAGACTCAGTGAGACTAACAGTTGTTTTGTCTTTCTTCCATTTGTGAATAACTGCACCAGCTGTTGTCAGCTTCTCACCAAACTGCTTGGGGCCAATTCCAGCGGTCAGTAGGTCAATAGTATTGTCGCTTACAACTTTGGTCTGATTGCTTCTGTGGACAGGTGCCTCTCACTTTAAATGACTGCTTCCAATGTCAGATTTGTGCCTGTATAAAAGAGACACCTAGTATCCAGAAATTTTGCTGATTGATAAGGGATCAGATACTTTCACTTATTAAAACGCAAATCAGTGAATACATTTTTAAATGCATCTGTTCTGGATTTTGTTCTTCCAATTCTGTCTCTTAATTTTAAAATAAACCTACCATTACAATTGCAGGCTTCTCATTTTATTATCAGAGGGCGAACATACAAAATCGGTAGGGGATCAAATATTTCTTCCCCTCACTGTCAACTTCCATTCTCACACTGTTTGTTCATAAATATGTTAGGCTCACCTTGGTTCATAAGTACAAGGCTGCCAGTCAACAGAGCAACACAATTGGTTGGTTGATGGTTGTGTAGGTATTGGAATCCCCAGCCACGATGATATGATTTCTCATACATGTAGTGTGAAGCATTCCCGATCACCTGCAAGAAGCGCTCCTGCTGAACTGTACTGAGGTACTCATATAGGAAGTCATATGCTGTAGCAAAGCCAACCAAAGAATGAGCCATCGGAACCTCATCCCACGGAGCATCTTTCACCAACCTGAAACACACAGCACACTTTATTATGTTTACAAACACTCACACTCTTTTCATTAGAAATGTACTAAAGGGAAACTTCAACTACTGCTTAGAATTGTGACAAAAAGAAGATATTTAGAACAATGTTGGTAACTGGCACCCATTCACTTGCACTGGATTTTTGTCCATACGATGGGTGCCACTGCCGATCTTAAACCAAAGTTCTTCAAAATATATTCTTTTGTGTTCTGCAGGAAAAATAAATACAAGTTTGAAATAACAAGAATGTGAATAAATGAGGACAGAAATTTCATTATGGGGTGAACTGTCACAAAAAAGCATCTCTTAAATTACTTGATAATAAAAAAGGCATGTTTTGACACTTGTACACTGGACCTTTACCTGTTCTGATAATACATACTTTAAGTCATGTACATTTGCTATCATTGTCAAGAATTTTTGCCATGGCTTAGAATTCTAAGGAGGTCTTCTAGTTTATCAGTTATCAAATTCTAGTGTTATTCCTTTATTGTTTCTGCTTCCTGCCCATACGATTCTAGCTCTTTTATTTGTTGACTGAGTATGCCTGCACTGACAATTGGCATGGCCTCTTTTTACTATTTTGTCTCGTCTTTGATATAACTGTTTGCTAGATTTTGACACTTGTCTTGATTAACGTTTCATTAAAACCATTTGAATCGCTTAATAGTTCCAAACAAACTCAAAAATGATCCTTGCTAAAACGATTTTTTTGTTCAAGTAAAATGTATCAGCTTCTGTATCAGTATGTTATGCTTCAAAACACTGAAAAAATAACATTTAAAATTTAAAGTGTTTAGGCCAATGCAATTTATCATAATGATTTGTCTTTCAACAATAACAACTATTTCAATGTTACTCACATATGACTAAGACAACATTACTATCATACCAGTTAGGTTGTGCAGCCATTCGTTCCATGTATTCCTTGGCTATCTCCAATGCACCAGAACGGTGTGGATAAAGCAGGCAAAACATTGAAAGCAGGCCTAAATTGTTCCCATACACTTCGTTCCAGCGAGCGCTGAACTCTTCAGGGTTCCAAGGGGGCAGATAATCCTCTGGATGCTCCAGGATAGCCTCTCCGGCCTCCCGGATCTGTTGGGCCAAAGCCTTGTGTGTTCCCACTGATGCCCGCTGAAGAACTTCAACTTCCGCTTGACCAAAGTATAGCATAGGGTGGGTTCCTTCGTAGTTTCCTCCGACGAATGCAATGCCTCCGCTGGGGTCAACTTCAGCCAGTGCTAGGATAAACAGCACCCATAGTGTACTTATAAAGAACACTGTTGGTGCCCCACGCGTGAAGGTTCTCATTCTGACATCAGAGAATGGGAACACATCACTTTGTTATGGCTTAGCTAAGGAGAGAGAGAGGGGAGGAGAGTTACACCAATGTCTTTGAATTCCTGCAATAATGAGAACCAGCTGTAAGGCTAATCTTTTTAGTTTTTTATGCATTTATAAAATGAAAGTAAGTTCAACGTGCCGCAATCCTTAGACAGGAAATGTCTTATGCCTGAATGTGTCTATGTGTGGTAAGACTACTTTTTTTATTTAAAACAGTCTACATTTTATTTTTAAGAGCCAAACAGAGATAATGTTTTTGTTTTCTATTAAACATCAATTTATAAAATAAATACGACAAAAAGGTAGAAAACCACTTGTAAGTCCTAACTAAAAACCTCCCCACACGCCAAATACTAAAGCTAAGAAAAATCAGATGGATAATTTAAATTGTTAGAACACTTGCATTGTAAAACACATACAGTGATCATGTGTTCATGTCCAGACTTCACTGTTGGGTATAAGGTGAAACTTAACAGGGCAAGTCACAGCAGTGGCCCTTGACCTCCTCAACCTCAGCATTCCAGCTTAAAATTAACAGTGCAAATGAGTAAATGATGGTGCAGGCTGTGTGTAAAGGAACTAAACTTGTTTGTAAAAATGAGTTTTGTTTAAATGTTCCTTCATTGAAGAATTCTATACTTCTTATGTAGAAGAATTATACATTCTAATACCCCACAGCCTTATAACCATATAACAGATGATACAGTAAGAGCAAAATTCTATAAAAAAAATGTGTGTGTGTGTGTGTGTGTGTGTGTGTGTGTGTGTGTGTGTGTGTGTGTGTGTGTGTGTGTGTGTGTGTGTGGCCCAGTCTACTGACATATTTACACAAGACAAAAATCCTCTACATGATCATGAAAAGTCCACCGGAAAGCACACATTCCTGCTGAAGTCCTGTGTCTGATACTCGCAGGGAAATGATCAAGAAAAATACCGATGTATTCCAGATGGATTTTTTGTAAGGGAACGAATACAAAGCACTTTTATTTAATGTATTCTTGTATAAAAAGTGGTTTGTATGATTTGATATGGGAAGGCATAGTCGCGTAACTAACCTTAAAAACTTAAGAATTTAAACATTATAAAATTGCAGAAAGTTGTGTAGTGACCCTTTTACCTTCACAGTCCGCTTGCGTGATGTTCGTCTTGCATAAATCACCGATTGTTTGCCTATTAAAGAGCATCGATGGTGTTTTTCGTCATTATGTGTGTATAACAGCAACCAGCTGCGCAGGAAGACGCTAACTGGACTGATGAAACGTCACATCTGCTTCAGGAGTGCGTGGAGCGGAAGCGTGTTTTTTCCTGAAACCATGGTAACCAAAGATTAACCATGATTTTCCTTCAGTTTAAATCTCCCAACTCGCCAAATGCGGATAAAACATAAACTGTGTAATGTTTAATTATATGCGCTATGTTTTGTTCTTATTAGGTAGGTTTGCGTTAAAGGGGGCTGCACAGGTTTTGCGCAAACACGTCATCCTGATGAATTTAACTAAGCAGCGTTTGCGCAAATAACGGTGCGCCTGTTTCTTTAGAATTGCATTCAATCTCGAAAACAAATTTGATGTGAAATTGTGAGACACCTAGTGGTGGAAAGGGCTAAGATCACTTTATGGGATTGGGCACTCTTGCAAGATACCAATTTTATACTTCTAAAATGTACATGTACAAATTAATTCTTACTGACTATTTTGTAGAGAATTGGAGTAAAAATATCCTGATCAATATTTTCAGATCAAGATGTTTTATTTAAATGCTTTTAAATAGTTTTTTATATTTATATTTGAAACAAGTGAAATGCCACGTAACTACAAGGTCAAGCGAGGCGTTTTGGTTATTAATGTTGTGTACCAACTGTATCCAGGAGATGTCAGTGTCCCCCCTTTTTAAAGTTGTAAAAAAGTTATTTTGCACTTCTCAGAGTGATTCTATCTACAAATAACTTCTTAAGATTTATGTGAATTGAAATGTTCAATCTAGAATATCCAACAAATGTCCAAGAGATAGTTCTTTATGAAACATAATATAATTACTATATATGCATCTGTTTATGACCAAAATGTAGTGTTATGGATGTGACAATGATGAAATTAACTCATTGATTAAGAAACATCATGCTCTAAAAATAAAAATGTCTCAAGATTCTCTCTATGTACATATTTTATATAATTTTAAATAATTTACGTCAATACTTTGTCAAGACTTTATAGATCTGTTTTCTTGGGTGTTTTTGCCTTGTTTTTTGTGGTTTTAAGAGGTGACCATTTTGCCTAAGAACAGAATATTTTCCTAGGTAAGGCATAAAGAAAATGACCATTAGCTAATGTTATTTATCTCAAAAGGCATTCCTTTTAAGATGTAAATGGTCTGATCAGCTTATGCTTTAAATCCTCATTGAGAATTTTCTTAAAAAGTGAGATGATGTTTTTTTTTTTAACTCATGTCAATGATTACATCTGTGTAAAAGAAAAAAGATTTTTGAAGTTTGTAAATTAAAAATACATTTATTTAAGAGAAAATATATTTTCTTTTAAATATATATAAATATATTACTCAATGCAGTTTGTTGGATTTACATTATTAGTAGTTGTCACAAGTCAAATACTTTAATGCAAACTGTTGCATGTAGCTGCCTTATAATACCTGGATAAATAAATACATTTAAAGTCTGATAAAACATTAAGAACATTTGCTAAGAAACATTTTGTCTTGACTCTTGTGAGTACCTCCTTACTGTGGATCTAAGGGAACATAATCCAGAGTTCTTTTAACAGTGGTTGATCCCATGTGTGGTTTAGGGACTGTCAGGGACTATAGGAGGACCTGTAGGGTTTGGTCAAGTGATCAAATCTCTCAAACTGGCTTTGGGATCATTTCTTGGAGTGGAGGACCTTCCCAACGTCCACTCTGATGTTTCAGAAATGTTTTAAAGCCTTTATTCTCTACATTGTTTAATTTTTTTTATATTTTTCACAACAAGACTGTAGTTTTTCATTTGTGATCATTTTCTTAAAGTAAAAATGATTGACCAAAATGGTGTAGACAGAGTCCTCCTTAAATTGTTTATTAGCGTTAAACTCATTTCAAGCGTGTTCTCACTCCCGTCGAACGGTGGCGGTAGAGCACCACGAGCACCACAATCTTAAAGCAAAGAAGAAGATGTCGAGCGTCCTCTGCGTATGACCAACATGGGTGCAAGAATAACTCGTGTGATTTCAAACTTTAATTTAGAAAATCGCGCTCACCGAGAAATCAGTAAATTGAAACCCCGGGCAGCACCAAGACATGAAACATCAAACAGTCTTCCACAGGGTGACACCGCAGGTGACGTACGCTTATATATAATTGCACTCTAATATGCTTATATATGCTTATATATAATTGCACTCTAATATTGTTAATAATTTGTGTATGTATATCCAGTATTTGACATTAGTATGTAGCAGGTTTCTGCTTGATGCTAACCATAAACATTTGTTTTTGTAACAGCAGCCAGCATTAGAGAAGATGTTACCCAGAGGAATGATCCACTGCTGTCAATGTTAAAGGATGTCTATGTGGAGTCTAAAGATCCAGTATCTCAGGTTGTAAAATAAGCTTTTTCCCCAAGAACACATAATGTAAAAAGAGAGATGAAATAAAGTCCTTGTTTTTATACAAGAATGCTGTTTTTTAAAATCTTTTTTCACCACAAGCGGCATAATTTAGTACAGAACTGTATATTTTTACTAAACCTTTACAATTGTCTATTTTCTATTTCCTTATTATGAAGAGATCAAAAACAGCCTTATAAATAACATTTAGTTATTTTGCTGACACTTTTATCTAAAGCGACTTACAAATGAGGTTTATAAAAGAAGTGTATAGTAGAAGAGGTAAAAAAGTCAACTAAAGTGAAATAATGCCAGTCTTAGTTAGAAAACACAACATGCCATGTATTTATTATTTTTTTTATTGAAAGAGTGAGGATGTAAGGAAAGAGGTTTATTAGGGGGTTTTTAAAGATTGAAACTGAGTCTGCCAAACACGTTTTAACAGGAACCATCGTGGAACTGATCCATAGAAGGTGCGTGAGAGTGACCTCTTACATTTTTGTCTCGGTACCAGCTCATTAGCTGAGCGTAGTGATGTGGAGGACAGATTATATGATCCTAGAGCAAAAGCAGAAACATTGTATTGAAATATTAATGTTTAGGAATAGAATAGATGCATATAGAATAGTGTGCAAACACTATAAACAAGGAACAACACAAACAAGTCTATCAACATATAACTGCATTTTTTTAATGAAAAGTTGTGAAATGAAAAAAAACCCCTGTGTTTTAATACTCTTTCTATAGGGTGAAGAAATTACCACAGTTGAAAAGGATGAACAGCTAATGGAACGCAGGATGCTCAAGTTCACTCTACCTGGGGACCCTTATGGTATCTGTGATGTCACAGATGTTCCAAAAGGCAAGCTGACTCTTGTAGAAGCTTTAACTGGTTTAAACAATCACAAACAAAAGCCTAAAACATGGACTTTAGAGAAGATGGCAAAGGAATACTCTCTGGACCCGAAAGATGCCAAAGCACTTGTGGATTTCTTTATTCCCTTTGATGTCAAAATTATCCCACCGGACTTAGCAAAGAATAAGCAAATAAATGATTCTTAGGAGCACCTGTCAGACCGTGCTTTACAGTACATTTGTCCTGATCTACTCATTGCACTGTGACCTGTTTTTGTAGGACATATTAAATCTTTATGTTTGGGTCAACTTTAATGTTTGGGACAGTCGTTTCTCTTTTTTCTCTTTCACAGGTACAGGTATATTATTGAACAACTTACCAGTGGTTAAAGTGCACAGTTTTGGTTGTTGCTGAATGTGTTTTCATAATTTTTAGTTTCAACTTCAAAAATAAGATTTTTATTAAATTATTATACCAGTTATTAAGAATGTGATTATTATTAAGTTATTTTAACAGAAACAGTATATAACCTTCCAAGTATGCTTACCATATAAAATTGATATCGCTTTTTACAATGCCTGTATTTATGATGCATTCAATTCTATACATTTTAGCTTGTCAAAAAGATTAACTCTTTGAATATACGGGCATAGGAATGAGTTCCTCTGATGGAACACATTGATAGTTTGCCTTAAAATAAAGATTGTATCATGAATTAGTTCATTAATAAGTCCTGTGGTTGTTCCAAACCTGTATAAAGTTCTTTGTTCTTAAGAAGCTATTTGGATAAATGCTTGTAACCAAACGTTTCTTGGATCCCTTGACTTGTATATAGTGGGGAAAATAAAATGGTAGACAATATTACCGCAGAATACTTGTTTGGCTCATATCTGTTCAGCAATGCCTGGATATGAACATTTAAAAGAATAATGATTCATACAATATATAGTAAAGGTAAAAACCATATGGTCAGTGGGTAAAAACAAAGGTCTTGGTTGGATCATTGGGTTAGAATAAGGCTATTCCAGTTGTAAAATTCCCACTTATGCTTTGATAGATTTTTGTCACAAACAATTTAAGATACAAAAGTTTTTTTCACTTTCTCTTAATGGTATAGATCTTTGTGTTAAACCCCATGTAGGGCTGACCTTGCTGTTACATGACTTTACGGGACACACTGCGTATATCCACAGTAGATGGCGGTAATGCTGTATTTAAGTATGCGACCCGCCGGACTTATAAACACTGAAGAAGAAGAAGAAGAAGTGTACGTTTTGCTGTTAAGTGTGACGTGTGTGTGCTGTCAGTGTGGCCTGACAGTGTGTAGCTGCTGTTGTAGCGTGTGATCATTTTTATTAATCAAAGTTTGTTGAATTCGTCAAGTCATGGAAGCCGATTGGGAGGAAATCAGACGCCTAGCTGCGGACTTTCAAAGAGCTCAGTTTGCAGATACAGTGCAAAGGTGAAATACAAAATTATTCTTGTTGCTGTGGCTATTGTAATAAGTAATTATCTTATAAGTATTAATGTAAGTAATATGAATTGTGTTGACATAAGACTGCCGTAAAATTATCATATACAAAAAGGATTATTGAAAGGAAATGGCTGTCATGATGATTATCATAATAACTTAAACCATATTGTGTAAGTTATTTTATTTAACTAAACTTAATTTCTATACTTAATTTTATCATCTGCAGCATAAAGCAGCTATGCACAAAACATACTGTTAACAGATGTATATAATTTTAGGAAAACTATAAATAAATAGAATGTATAGGAGTATACATTGTGATATTAAAAGTTTTTAAACAAATTAGCTTAGGACATCTTCCAACAATTGTTATAGTTAAACTATTGTGCAATATTCAGTTGAGATGTCTTATTAATAATTGTATATATTAACTTATATTTTAAATGTGTCAATCTTATTAAACAACCATGGTCTAGACATTGGTCAAAATATTCCGGATTATCATTTCTGTTATAATCGAGCAGCGCTATTACAAACATTATTTTTTGGTTTAATAGTGTTATCTACATTGTTTATTATATTCCTTGTGAATATTTTCCTAGCTCGATTTTTTTTAATATTTTTCTCAAGCAAGACCAACATCAGTAGTTAGGAAATACAAAACATTAAATACAATGGATGAATATTTATAAAGTGTGAATTATCTTTAAAGGGGAAAATTTCCCCTTTTCACTTGATATTGGAGTCAAAATAGTGAGGTTGAAAAATGAGATCGTTTTAGATTTGTATACTAGACCAATCTCTCTTTTATTAAGAGCGTGTTAATGCTATTTCAGGCTGTTAAACAGGCAGTGTTCAAGTTGTTAAAATCCGAGTTAGACGCATGATGTAGTTTTTCTGTGCCCAATATCCTCCCCCAGCACTGCAACTTGTTTTAAAAGTTTTTTCTAAATGTGGGACTTTACACTGTCATAAAGATCGTAGTCCTTTATTTTTCATATTCATTTTCATATGTTATAGTTCATAACATTATGAACATGAGGCCATAAGTAATGAACGGAAAACATTTCAAGACTCAAAAGACTGATTGATCACATCATTCATTTAGTCGTGACTTAGAAAAAGTTTACCCAATAGTAAAATGTTGTCATCAATTGCTCACCGACCAGTTTTTACAAATCTGTATTATGCTGAACCCACTTGGATATATTTTTACTGGATGTTTGTATTTAAGTCATTTTGGGTCACTCATATTATTTCATAAAAATATTTTAATTTGTCTTTAGCACAACAACAAAATAAATAAAGGTTTGTATTTTGCAACTGATGCCAATGATGTAAGCAAATATGCCCATGTTTTTTGGGGGGGAGGGGTTGAACTTACTCCTTTTAATATATGCATTAAATAAACAAAAAATACAGTTGCTAACCAGTTAAATTGATAGTTCACAAAAATGAAAATTATGTCCTTATTTACCCTCTTGTCATTTAAAACCTGTTATAATTATCACGTTTTTTTCCTAAGTTGCAATCATTCACTTATATCGTATAAACACAAAACCGATGTGAATTGTTGCCAGTTAACAACATTTCAAAATATCTTCTTAGACTCATGGGACTTAAGTTATTATATGGATCTTTAACCCACATTTAAACTGACGTGTGTCTCACTCTTATAGAGTAGGGGGAAGACTGTGGTTATAGTCAGACTGATCATACTCTTGTTTAATGCAGGTTGTCTGAAAGAAACTGCATTGAAATTGTGGCCAAGATGATAGAAGATAAGAAGCTAGACGTGCTTCACACGCTGGATGGAAAAGAGTATTTGACTCCTGGTCAGATAAGCCGCGAAATACGTGACGAGCTCTACTTGCATGGAGGTATGTAATCACACCAGATCAACACACAGCGAGTCCTCTGAACATTTAAAAAGACCTGACCAGTTGACTCTCCTTCCCGTTTTAATACATAAATGATGTTTTTGCTTTATCTTTAAGGAAGGATTAATCTTGTGGATCTTCAAAAGGTTGGTTTGATCTGTCACTTTTCACACTTTTTCAACACTTATACATTACCGATCATTCATGGGCCAATTTTACAGATACAAACTTACAGCATGCTAGTGGTCTGCGGCTTCTGTATTCTGATGTATTCCTATGTCTCCCATACATTTCTTTAGTAGCCAGGTCTTTGTATAAAAAGTCAAGGCATCATTTATCTTGCTGCCTCTTTGTTCTCTTTGGACCACCACCTTGTCAAGAGACTGTCACTTTCTGAATAGAAGCACCTTCACCACACAATAGAAACACATAGGAATTGATCAAGGCCATCTTCTCTGTGTCGGTCATATGCCGGAGACAATTACAGCTGCTGATATAGAGATCAATCACACGACTACGAGTGCCATTGGCAATTTATACAACAGCTAGACAACACAAGTGTGTAGATAAATCACGATAAACATTGGGCTATCTTTAAAACCCTTTGCTAATTTAAGGAACTTGGGGAATACTTTCTTCCGCGCTGAATTTCAAAACAGTTAAACAAGCCACAGTAACTAATTCTTTTAGTTTACTACTACCTTGTAGTAGGCATAAATTGACACAATTATTTCTGTTATGTAAAGCATGCATGGAGTTCCATTCATGGAGTTAAAGTGCAGAGTGGCGAAGCAATACGGACAGTGACACGGCAGTTGCCATGATCTCTCTAATTAATTAATCCGCCAATCAGATTCGAGAACGAGAAAGAATTTTGCACATATATCTCAACGCATACGTGCTGCACACACAGTATGAAAAGAGAATCGATTTTAAATTTCTACATTATATTACAGATTATAAGTGTTGATTTGGTCCATGTGGAGAGCAGAGCAAGTGAAATTGTTAAATCAGACAAGAGAACACAGCTGATACTTGGCCAACTTATTGATGAGTGAGTAAAGACTGATGACAATTTTTTTGCCATGCTTTGTTATTTCATGTATTGTTCCTAAAGACTAGACTGTCAACAAATAAAAGCTAAGCTGTTGTACTTCTGCTCTCCTCCAATGAAGTACATACTTGGATTGCCTTGCTGAAGAGGTAAATGATAAACTACAGGAGGCCGGACAGTTGAACATCGCAGAGCTCTGCAAAGCGTATGATCTACCGGGAGAATTTCTTACTGATGTGAGTATAGTCTGTATTAATTATATTCTGTGTTTCCCGAAAAACTGTATATGCCTAGGAATATTTATTAGGTCTGATAGACAGTTCATTTTCCCAAGGATATAGGAAGCCTAATTCTGCCCTAAGTTTAATTTGCAGTTACAATCTTAAACGATAAAACACAACAACTTATACTCTTACACGCTACTCTACCTTTTGTGTATATTACTGACAATGTAAACAAATGTTTGTATGCATACATTTGTGCATTTTATCAAGTTACACATGTATCAAGGTAAAATGCTAATGTTGTATTCACTTCCATGACTTTTCTTTAATCTTTCCTACACTAGGAATTGAATAGACGACTAGGCAGAATTATCCAAGGGGAAATTGATCAGTACAACAGAGGAGTGATCTTTACCAAAGCTTTCCTGTCCAGACACAAAGCACGCATATGTGGCCTGTTTAGTGCCATCACAAGGTGAGCAACCCGTATCATTTTCCCTCTAGTCCCCCTGCACTGCTTGGTCAGATTATGGAAACTGTAAAAATGTTAGTACAGGATTCGAGCCCTCAATAAATATTTCAATAGTTATCGGGATACTCCACCTAAATATTAAGATTCTTTCATCAAATTTGTGAGCCAAGTTGTTCCAACAACTACATTTATAGAAAAACCTGATGATCTGTAATATATTAACAAGAATTTAAATTTCAGGCACCATTTCCTACCGTGGTAAAAACAAATCACATGGCCGTAAGCGCTGCCACAGAACGGTTTGTTTTCATAGATTTTATAACAAAGAAATGTATACTGCGAGAGTAATGCTTGACAAAAATTTTTTTTTCATAAACTATCCAAAATTAATATTCATATCGCGTTGCCATACCAAAAAATATATATTTTGATCTTTTCAACATATCTCCATGATAAAATGTTATAACCATATGAGATCTATTACAATAAATTTTTGACATGATTTTAAGAGGAAAATAACTTCAAATAAATTGTCATTTTGTTTTTCAGGCCTACGCAGATCAGCAGTTTGATAAATATGTATGGTTTACAGGAGAATCTGTTGTACTGTAAGTATTACAATTTCTTCTTAAAATTATATTTATTAATTTTATGTTAATATACTGCTTTTGTGTGTTGTTTAGCTGTGCTGGAGGAACTGGTGAATATTGATCGTTTGAAGGGCTCAGTGGTTGGAGGAAGGCAGGATAAAGCCATTTACATTCCTGACATCTACTCCAAAACACAGAGCACTTGGGTCGAGTCCTTTCTTAAACAAAATGGCTATTTGGGTATGTTCAAATTCAACGCTCTAAATAACTTGGTGTAACATTTACTTTTTTATTTTGTGTATTGTATAAAGAGAAAACTTCACATGCTCTTGATAAAAAGTAATATTGTAATGAGGTCAAAATATTTAGATCATAATGTAATAGCACTTCACAGATTGTTTGTTTTTATTTCCTTGGCAGAGTTTGAGGCGCTGACACGTCTAGGGATTGCTGATCCAGTCACTTACATTAAGAAAAATTTTAAGTCTAACAGGCTGCTTTTTCTCAAATCTGCATGTGTTGGTAGAACAATTGTGGATCAGTTAGAGGCCTCAGTTGAAGAGGCCATCAGCTCAGCCGCTTGGGTAGACATGCAGGTAATTAGGAATTATTTTGATCTGAAATATAATATGAAATGCTTATACAATGTCTCCAAATTTGCTAAGCTATCTCATTCTGTAGCCAATGCTACCAAGCAGTCTTTTGGAGGAGGATGTAGTAATTCTTTTAAATGAGGTGGTGAGGACCATGAATGTGCAATCTAGTGCAAGGATTCTCTCCACATTCATTGTCAGTGAGAAGTTCGTCAGTGGATGCCTTTCTTTATTTGATGACCTTATGCAGCAGAAAGCACAGAAGGTGTGTGAAGTTTTCCTAAAATTATTAAATTTCCTATAATTATGAATTGTTGTTTGGGTTTAAAGCCCAAATGATTTTGTGTGAATTAGGGTGAAGTATCAAATGCAGTTTCTGCCAGTCTTGTGTTAGTCTTGAGTATATGTAGTGTAGAATCACAATTGGACCACATAGAACTCATTAGTTGTAAACAATTAAACTGCAGTAACTCCCTTTCTAAACACATTTTTCACACAATGGATTAACAGATTTTTAGAACAGATGTGCTTGGAAAAAAGAGTGTGTTGCATGATATTTAAGCACATTTAAATATTTGCCCCTGGATTTAGCAATGACAAAATGTGTTTTGAGTCTTTTTCACTATTTTTGTAGGAAGTGAAGAATAACCTTGTGTTTCTGATGGAGGAGGATGTCAAACAGGCAAACAGTTTGGAGACCTCCTTCAAGAAAGATAAAAAAGATGAACGACGGAAGAAAGCTTCAGGTGACAAGAATCTGTTTAAATTATTTCTAACAATGCAATAGACATTATTACTCCATTTAAATTTGTGCTTGACTTCTTTAGGGAGCTTTCTGCAGTCCAAACCTAATTGACACACTGTGTAATACAGTAAAGTTTAGTAAAATTTTATAATAAAAACTTAGGAACCTTAAGTAAAGTCTATGGAGGTATGTGATTTAGAAACACAACTAAATTATTTAATTAAATGATTTACTTTTGTTGTTGTAAATTTCTGGACTGATAGCACCTGCTAAGGTATTTTACGTAATCCAGGATCCAGGCCTGTAATGCGAAAAATGAGAATTAATAATCCTGCCATTCAATATAAAAAGAGCCTTTTTCCAAAACTATGCAAATAGATTTTAAATAGTTTTATGAAAATTACGTTTTTTATCTGGACCCATACATTTTGTTCATATTCAATTTATCCTTTTTAAAGTATCTGTTAGCTCAGTCAGAAAATATTAAACAACGATTCTTAAATAAGACAACAATATTGTAGATAATGCTTTCAAAATTTTGTTTTATGTCTTAAAAAAAAGAACAACAAAATAACATGAAATATATGACAAAAGGGACTCTTATCCAATTTATATAAACAT
Source organism: Triplophysa yarkandensis (assembly GCA_033220385.1). Lineage (NCBI taxonomy): Eukaryota > Metazoa > Chordata > Actinopteri > Cypriniformes > Nemacheilidae > Triplophysa > Triplophysa yarkandensis. The sequence goes on along the minus strand of CM065658.1, from coordinate 5,053,901 downwards.
TAATCAAATAAATACAAATGTCCAGCCTGCCTTTTTATTACTCTAACTAGCTCATTCATGCCGTCAATATTGGTAGAAGAGTTTAAAGCCCTCAATTTGAAAGAATGAACACAAACTAACCCAAAGCTTGCCATGTTGGATTGCATTGAACAAATCATGATTAGTCGAGAGGACATATCACATTTAGGCTAAAAAACATGTTCAGGATTTATAGTCTTTTGGAAAAAACTGCATCTTGCAGTACATTTTCAAGAAAATATCGTGATTTGGCATGGAACATGGATAGAGCAGAGAATAGGTTCACTACACAACAAAATAGCATTACAAAATTAAGCACTTATCTATATTTGGAAAAGAGTTCATCATATATAGTTAGATCTACTTCTTATTGTTGTAAAAGTAAGTTTACAAAGTAAAAGTTTACCCAGCACTCAACACAAAGGTGCTTTGTCTTTAACCAGATTATTATAAAACTGTTTCATTGGTAATACTGTATATTACAAGCCTGTTGTTGTATAATGCTCTCTCCATCATTCAGAGGGCACTGGAAGCGTAAAAGGTGGTGGAGGAGGAAATGCCAGAGAGATCAGAACTCGCAAAACAAAAAAGAAGGGCAGGAGAGATGAAGACAGCGATGAGGAGACAGCACATTTCTCTCAAGGTATGGAGGTGTAAACTGGGCCACAATCTTTTTTGTAATAGAATCTAGCATCCTGAGGTATGTTTTTCAACAAATATCAGGGCGAAATAAGCCAGCAGATGTCCCCTTCCTGTCATTGGAGGAGATCATAGAAGTGCTGGAAGAGAAGGTTTGTGACAGTTCGGAGGAGATGCTTCAGGAACTTTCAGAGCAGTTAATCAGGTTCATAACCTTTATTCATATTCAAGCAAATTCACATTACCTTAGTGAACTGCTTTTCTGTGTTCTTACTAAGTGTTAAGCTTACATGGTCCTCACATTATCGAAGCCTTTTTTCATTGTCTCTCATAGGAAATCCATAATAGTCTGCTTTGATTCTTTTTCCTTTAATTCCCTCATTTTAATTTTCATATTCTAGTTATCACTTGACATGTAATTGCTTTTTGTTAAAGTATGGATATCTAACTATGTAGATGTCACCATGTGTTGGGTTTAAACATTTAAAAACTTTTGACTTTCCTTACTGCTTAGGCTTTTTACACACGATTGCAATCTTATGAGCCTTTAACATCGAGCAGCGGGCCACCATTTTAATTGTCTAGATTAAAGGTGCCTCAACAATTTCTGAAAACTTGTTGAAACTTATTTGCAAACTAACACACTACTACATTTAACATACGGCTCTCTGTGACGGACTCTGCCCTCAAAATAAGAGCATGCTACAAAAATAGGAAATGCGTCTTTCATCATAGTTGAAATCAGGTAATATAATATTGACAAAGACAACACAAGTATATATAATCAGGATGCAAGCTCCAGATAAACAATAACTCTCTAAACTGGTCCATTATCAGATAATTTCACAACAACAGCCTTTTTTAGTTCTATAAAACAGCAAAACCAATGTTACTTATAACTTCGGGGTAGATTCTTGGATGATTAAGGTTGCTTCTGGAAAACCTTTATCATAGTTTAGTGGCTGCTTGCGTATCTCTGAAGCCTTCATAATACTCCACTGGAAGGTTTGCACGCAGGTCCTGCCTAATTTTACTCCTCTTTTTTACTCTTAAAATCTGTGTAGTCTTAATTTTATTAAACAAATCAGTAGTTCAACCTTAATTTTTGAAGCATCGAGTATAATTTTTTGCACAATAAAACAAAAATATTGACTTTGAACAATTTAGTTTCTTCCTGTTAAGTCTCCAATGTGAAATGTAACACCTATGGGGCAGACAATAAGCAAGTGTTAACAATAACTGTTTTGAGGACTGCATGGAATGTTGAACCTTATGATAAAAGTTATTCCTCCTAGGCCATTGACGAAGACCTACCAGGAAGTTGTCCGTTCAGCTGTCATGTCCTCCAGTTCCACTGGAACAGGTGGGAGTCAGAAGAAAAATATGAAGGACCTTCAGGAAGAGTTGACCAACCTGTACAACAATATTCGCCTGTTTGAAAAAGGAACTAAACTCTTCTCAGGTATGTTCATAAGAGATATCGTCTAAATTAAAAAACAATACTTTTTTAAATCTCTCTTCCTCTTGTTTCATGTACACCCTAGATGATGCACAGGCCAACATTGTGAGACATGCTTTGAAGACTGTCTGTACAGATGTGACAAATGTCTTGCTAAACTTTGCTGCTGCTGAGCACATACCCTCTGACAACCCAAGTGCCATCACCAGTGAGGTCTGAATGTTATTCATATATCATATCATATTTGTATGTTTATAGTCACATGAGTCACACATGCTTTTTGTTTTTATTAATATGTACAATCTGTTTGAACTAAAAATAAAAGTGGCGTTTTTCATGTTTGAGTATTTGTTCTATCTTCTGTTTTACAGGTGAGACTTAAGATACTAACAAAGCTGTCAGATGATGTTAAAGCTCCACTGGTTAAACTACACAACAGTCTTAATGGAAAGGTGAGTTCAAAAACAGTATAATCATATACTACTTGAAATCTCAATTTGTGTATCTGCAGATTTCTGCTCAATGTAAAGACTGATGACTTAAATAGTGAAATCTTAAGTGGTTTTGCCATGGTAACACTTCAAACTTTAATACTATATATTATTTTTTTTTTTTAATTTGCCATACACACTAGTTAATTTGGCATAGATAATCGCTTACCCAGAAGATGCTAAATCAGTGCCTTATCATAGCTGAAATTTATGTGTAAAAGAATGTTGTGTAAAATATTTCTTTTTTTCTGATGCTTTACTGGAGCTTCATTTGTGTTGTTTTTATTTTTTATCTTGTTTTTATGTTATGATAACCCTTCTCTGTATTTCTGTCTTTCGCAGAGCTTTGAAGACTTTTTGTCATCTTTTGAGACAAGTGCAGTAAAATGTGGACTGCTCTTAAAGAAAGGCGATAAGAAAAGAGAGCGGTAAAGAAACTTCTATTGTCCTGTCCAACTCTGTCTGTGTTTCACTGAACTGTCTATTGACAATATATTTGTTAATCTTTTAAATACCTTAATTTAGTTTTTTCTTCCATGTATGTTAGACAGGTTTTGAGGGACAGGGTTTGGCATAAATTACCAAACCTAATAGCAGCATACAAATTCCTTCCCTATTGAAAAGTAATTGTGAGACTTTTTATGGCATTTTCATGTAGCGTATGCTTATTGTCTGTGGTCGATGCAGGCAGGCTCTTTTTGTGCACCGTCAGGCTTTGTTGGAGCAGCTAAAAGATTCAGATGATCCAGCACTTGTGCTGCATCTGACCAGCATCGTGCTCTTCCAGAACATCACACATTGCATGTTGCATGCACCTGGACGCTGTGTGCCCCATATCATAAGTATCCTGGAAAGCAAGATACCTAAGGTACCTGTGTGAATAACCCAATCAAGTCTTTTAGGTTATAAATGTGTAGTACATACAGCAATTTAAAAAATACCCACATACACTCATGGTTGAAAAATGGGTTCAAATAAATAAAATATTTCCCACCAGGAAAAATGGTGATCTTTCTATTCAATCATATGTGTTTTCCTTTGATTTTAGGACCACTACCAACTGTTGACTCAGTACCAAAGTCTTGTGGTTAAGAAACTGATTGGAACTGATCATGGCAACAACAGTGAACTGAAAGAGGAATCCAGTTTGCCTAACAGTGATATGGAGACCCTTGAGAGAGAGCTTCACAGTCTTACTAGGGACATAAAAGACCTTGTCCTTACTCAGAGGAAACCATCCGTAACAGAGTAACAAAGTGTATTAAAAGAAAAATTCAACATTAAATACGTCTTGTCATGTGAGTTGTAATTTTTTAAAATTGAAAAGTGAATCAAATCATCAACTTGCTATGTCTCATTGATTTTTGAGATGGTGACCCCTCTGATTTTAAGTATTCTTGACTCCTTGGCCTTAAAATTAGGTAAGTCCTTGGTGAAAAGCAATGAGATCTATGATTTAATTACTTTTGGATCCAATTTTACATTTACCTATAGGTGTTTCGCCAACACTTTATCCAAAGCGACTTACAAAGAACCAAGAAGACAATAAAGCCCTAACAAAGATAACAATAGGCAGAAAGTGCTACAACGAGTAACCAAGTAATAAAAGGAAAGACAAAAACCTGTTAGGAGAGAAAAAAAGTAATACCTTAATTTATTTTCAGAATGAGAGAGTAAAGAAAGAGGTTTTAATTATTAAGTTGATGACGGATTTTTTAGGTGTCTTTTAAAGAAAGAAACTTCAAAGCAAATTGTAAGAGGCAAATAATTCCATCATTGAGGAAAAGATCCAGAAAAGGTGGGAGAGAGTGATTTCGTACCCTATCATGAGTCAAGAACTAAGGTATCTTAAATTTCAAATCAGCTTGAATTGTTTATGAGCCTTATCTAAGGCCTATTAAGTTAAACTAAATGGAAATGGAAACAATATCCATTAAAAGAACCAGCAGGAGGAAGGGCAATGTATTCATCTATAAACTGGGTTCATTGGCAGGGCACTTATGTTCCTTTTATTTGCAGTTAGGCATTCATTCAAAATAGCCATGGAATGGGTTCTATATAATAGCCCTAACTTTTCATCCAGGTTGGGATTAGAAACCCCAACGTTCGGTTTTGAAAGCCAGTGCCTTATCCACTATGCCCCTGGGGCTGCTTTGTTTCAAGCCAGAAGACTTAACTTCATATAAAAGGCATTCCCATAGAGGGTTTTCACTGGGCGGTAACCCAGATGCGCAGCCATTGTTCAGTGGTTTACACAGAGTGCCTCCACAGAGTATGATGGAGTATTGTGAGTTTTGGATACTTTAAGTGCATGTAGACATGTCTAAACAACCAAAAAGCTCATCAAAGATGATTCTATGTGATAATGCGTCATATTAAGTGGTTTCACTACTCGTGCATTAGTGTTAAGATTGCACCAAAGGGAAAATGGCATTGCCCACAGTGCAAAAAGCTACCTCAGTCTCTGCCAAAACAAGAAAAGAAACCTCCAAAGTAATCAACTTGGCATTGTATATGAGCCTTATCTGAGGCGGATAAAGTTAAACAATAGTCATTAAGAAACAGCAAGAGGCAGGGCAATGTATTGGTCCTTCAGCTACTGGGTCATGGGGCAAGAACTAAGGTATCTTACATTTCAAATCAACTTGGCATTTATGAGCCTTATATGTGGCAGATTAAGTATGGATATATATATATATATATATATATATATATATATATATATATATATATGTGTGTATATATATATTTATATATATTAAGAAACAGCAAGAGGCAGAGCAATGTATTGATCCTTCAACTACTGAGTCATGAGTCAAGAACTAAGGTATCTAAACAACTTAGATTGTTTATGAGCCTTATCCAAGGCCCATTAAGTTAAAAAATATCCATTAAGAAACAGCGAGAGGAAGGGCAATGTATTGATCAATAAACTGGGTTAATAGGCAGAGCTCTAAGGTTCCTTTTATTTATTAAGGTTCCTATTTATGGTCTTAATTCCTAGACCTGTGGACTAGAGTTTTCATCCAGGGTGGGATTAGAACCCCCAATATCTGGTTTTTAAAGGCAGTGCCTTATCCACTACGCCACTGGGGCTGCTTTGTATCAAGCCAGAAGACTTAACTTCATAAAAAAGACATTCCCATATCATGGTAACGTTGTGAGGCATCTACATGTGGGTTACAGGTCCAGCACTCACGTGCCATTTATTTGCAATTAGGATCTCATTTTTTACTGCTTTTGTATTTTTAAACATTAATGTTTATGGTAAGATACATTTGTACACATTATTTTTTTTTAAAGGTTTTAAGTTTAGCTCAGTTAAAACAGGAAATAAAGTTAAACAATAATAATTAAGAAACACTAAGAGGCAGGGCAATGTATTGATCCTTCAGCTACTGGGTCATGGGCCAAGAACTAAGGTATCTTACATTTCAAATCCACTTGGATTGTTAATGAGCATTATCTAAGGCCTATTAAGTTAAACAATATCCATTAAGACACAGCAAGAGGAAGGGCAATTGTGGGAATAATACAATATTATGCTCTTATGTTTTATTAATTGATGTATTATTAATCATCTTTCTAATACAATATTATGCTTTTATGTTTTATTAATTGATGTTTTATTAATCATTTACTAGCAATAGTTGCATTAAAATATAACAATATGTCTCCTGCTATGAATTTCTTAAAGCTGTGTGCAAATAATGATGTGCTACAACAGGAATGTGTGTGTGAGTGTAAAAGGAAACAAAGGACTGATCAGCCATTGGTGGAAACCAGGGAAACCTCCAACCACACAGAAGATAGGTCGACAATACATACTATAAATTTTGTTTGATTCTGTAACTCAGTTTATCAGTGTGGAAGTTGTGGGCTGATAACCCAGCGCTGTATTTTTTATTTTTGATATCTGATTGATAAATCTCATTATTATTAGAGATTGTCTTCCTCAAATTTTTTAACACAAAGGACCCTTGAAAAGTCCAAAGTCAATGTCAATATATATATACATACTTAATCCGCCACAGATAAGGCTCATAATCAATGCCGAGTTGATTTGAAATGTAAGATACCTCAGTTCTTGGCCCATGACCCAGTAGCTGAAGAATCAATACATTGCCCAGCCTCTTGCTGTTTCTTACTGGAAATTGTTGAACTTAATCCACATCAGATAAGGCTTATGATTAATGCTGAGTTGAACTTAGAAGCTTTTATAATAAGATTAAATGTGTACAAATGTATCTTACAATAATAATTAATGTTAAAAATACAAAATTAGTAAAAAATGACCTACTATTTGCAAATGAAAGGCACAGGAGTGCTGGAGCTGTAACCCACATGTAGATGCCTCATAAGGTAACCATGTTATGGCATTGCCTTTTATATGAAGTTAAATCTTCTAGCTTGAAAAAGGGAGCCCGGTGGCTAAGTGGATAAGGCACTGGCTTTAAAAACCAGCCATTGGGATTATAATCCCACCCTGGATGAAACGTCTAATCAATGGGTTAGGGTTAGGGTGGAGGTTAGAGTTAAGGTTTAGAGTAAGGGTTAGGGTTAGAGTTAGGCTAAGGGTTAGGGTAAATGTTAGGGTTAGGATTAGTCTTTTGGTAAGGGTACTTTTAGTGTAAGGGGTAAGGGTCAGAGTTAGTGTTCTGGGTTAGGTTAAGGAACAGGGTCAGGGTAAGGTTTAGAGTAAGGGTAACAGTTAGGGTTAGTGTTATATGATAGGTTTTGGATTTCAGTTAGGGTTAAGGGTAAGGGTAAGGGTTAGGGTTAGGGTTAAGGTGAGGGTTAGGGCAAGGGTAAGGGTTAGGCTAAGAGAAAGTGAAGGGTTTATTTTATAGGATTCAGGGGTATGTGCTAGGTTAGGTAAGGGTTAAGGATTAGGGTTAGGGTTAGGGTTAAGGTTTAGGGTTAGGATTGTGGTAAGGGTCAAGGGTTAGGGTTGAGTTTAAAGTAAAGTTTAGGCTTAGGGTTAGGGTTAGGGTCAGGGTCAGCGTTAGGGTAAGGGTAATGCTTAGGAAAAGGGTAAGGGTTAGGGTTAGGGTAAGGGTAAGGGTAAGGCTAACGGTAAGGGTAAGGGTAAGGGTAAGGGTAAGGGTAAGGGTAAGTGTAAGTGTAAGTGTAAGGGTTAGGTTAGGTTAGGTTAAGGGTTAGGCTTAAGATTTGGGTTAGGGTTAGGTTAGAGTTAGGGTCATGGTTAGGGTAAGGATTAGGGTTAAGATTACGATTAGGGTTAAGGGTTTTGGTTAGGGTTAGTGTTAGGTTAAGGGTTTGGGTTAAAGTAAGGTTTACGGGTAGGGTTAGGGTCAGGGTTAGAGTTAAGGTTTAGGATTCGGGTCAAGGTTAGAGTTAGGGTTATGGTTAGAATAAGAGTTAATTGTTTGGTTAAAAAGGGTCAGGGTAAGGTTTAGGATTAGGGTTACAGTTAGGAATAGTGTTTTGCGTTAGGGTAAGGATAAGGGTTAGGGTTAGGATTAGGGTTTGGCTTAGGCTTAGGCATAGGCTTAGGCATAGGCATAGGCATAGGCATAGGCATAGGCATAGGCATAGGCATAGGCATAGGCATAGGCATAGGCTTAGATTTAGGTTTAGGCTTAGGCTTAGGCTTAGGGTTAGGTTAGAGTTTGGGTTAGGGTTAGGGTTAGTGTTAGGTTAAGGGTTTGGATTTGGGTTAAAGCTAGGTTTATGGTTAGGGTTAAAGGGTTAATCTTATGGTAAGGGTAGTTTAGTTTAAGGGGTGAGGGTAAGTTAGGGTAAGTGTAAGGGTAAGGGAAAGTGAATGCGACAAGGAAAAGGGAAGGGAAAGGTAAATGGCAAAGGAAAGGGTTAAGGATTAAGGGTTTAGGGTTTAGGGTTCACAGGTATTGGGTAGAGGTAAGGGGTAGGTTTGGTAAGGGTTATGGTTAGGTTTATGGTGAGGGTTAAGTGTTTGGGTTAGGATTAGGGCTAGATTTGTGTTATTTGTTAGATCAAGGGATAGGTGTATGGTTAGGGATAAGGGTAGGGTTAGGGTTGGGGATCAGAGTTTGAGTTAAGGGTTAGGGTTAGTTCGGGTTAAAGTTAGAGTTTGGGTTAGGGTTAAGGGTTAGTGTTAGGTTAAGGGTTTGGGTTAAAGTTAGGTTTACGGTTAGGTTTAAAGGTTAGTCTTATGGTTAGGTTAGTTTTAGTGTAAGGGGTGAGTGTTAAATTTGGGTAAGGGTAAGGGAAAGGGTTTAGGGTTTAGGTACTAGGGTTCAAGGTTACTGGGTAGGGGTAAGGGCTAGGTTTGGTAAGGGTTATGGTTAGGTTTATTGTGAGGGTTAAGTTTTAGGGTTAGGATTAGGGTAAGGGCTAGATTTTTGTTATGAGTTAGATCAAGGGATAGGAATATGCCTAGGGATAAGGGTAGGGTTAGGGTTAGGGTTGGGGTCAGGGTTAGAGTTACGGGTTAGGGTTCGGGTCAGGGTTAGAGTTAGAATAAGTGTTTTGGCTAGGTTTAATAGGGTCAGGGTAAGGTTTAGGTTTAGGGTAACAGTTAGGAATAGTGTTATGCGTTCCTGTTAGTGTTAAGTGTTGTGGAAAATGATACAATCTTATGTTGCATTAAACAGCTTTTATGATTTTATGTTTGATTAACCAATGCTGTATTAATCATCTTTCTAATACAATATTATGCTCTTATGTTCTATTAATTGATGTTTTATTAACCATTCATTAGCAATAAGTGCATTAAAATATAACCATATGTCTCCTGCTATGAATTTCTCAAAGCTGTGTGCAACTAAGGATGTGCTACAACAGGAATGTGTGTGTGAGTGTAAACGGGAAGAAAGCTAAGGCCTGTTATGCATGGAGCTGACCTTAAGCTGACCTTAAGAACTAAACAACAAGATTTAAGATGCACTTATACTGAGGATGTACGTCCTGTAATGTCTCAAGCTGACCATAAGTTGACCTTAAGAACAAAACGACACGAGGCAGGTGTGGGGAATGAAACAATGATGAGAAGCTAGACGGGAAACAATACCATGTGACACTCACACAACACAGGTCTGCCATGACTCTGCCAAAAACAGGAAAAACATGACCAAGATAGGCAGAATCATGACAGAACCCCCCCTTAAGGAACGACATCCTGGCGTTCCTCAAGGGAGCCGACAAACAGAACAGGACATAAACACAACCAGCACACGGACCTGGTGCTGTCACGACCTGGTCCACCAAACTAGAGAATACATGACAAGAAGGACCAGATCATGACAGCACCCCCCCCCCAGGGAACACATAGCAACCCTGAAGGGGACACAACAGACAAAGACCACGACAAGACCCGAGCACATTACAAGAAAAACAAAAACAAAGGGCATACCGACAAAACAAAACACACGGACATGGTATTGTCATGATCCGGTCCACAAGACTACAGGAGATTTCACAAGAAGAACCAGATCATGACAATACCCACCCTTAGGGAGCGCCACCAGGCGACCCTAAGGGGAACATATATTAGGGGACACAGCAGACAATGACATGGACAAAGACATTAACCAAACACACATAACAGAACAAATCATAGGTACAACAGACATTACAATAAAAGGGTTGGGGTGACATAATAAAAATAACATAGACGGGATGGGAGGGGGGGGAACAAAATGTCCAAACTGATGGGGACGAGACAAGGGTGTGACAGGGGGAGTCCTAGGGGCTTGAGTCCGTGCAGGCTTAGGGCTGGGTTCGGGCACCCGAGTTCTTGCCCGCACTGATGCCCCCGAGGGCGCTGAAGCGGCAGAAAATGCCGGCTGTACCGGCGCTGGAGCCGCGTGGAATGCCGGCTGTACCGGCGCAGGAGCCGCGTGGAATGCCGGCTGTACCGGCGCAGGAGCCGCGTGGAATGCCGGCTGTACCGCCGCAGGAGCCGCGTGGAATGCCGGCTATACCGGCGCAGGAGCCGCGTGGAATGCCGGCTGTACCGGCGCAGGAGCCGCGTGGAATGCCGGCTGTACCGGCGCAGGAGCCGCGCGGAAAGCCGGCTGTACCGGCGCAGGAGCCGCGCGGAAAGCCGGCTGTACCGGCGCAGGAGCCGCGCGGAAAGCCGGCTGTACCGGCGCAGGAGCCGCGCGGAAAGCCGGCTGTACCGGCGCAGGAGCCGCGCGGAAAGCCGGCTGTACCGGCGCAGGAGCCGCGCGGAAAGCCGGCTGTAACGGCGCAGGAGCCGCGCGGAAAGCCGGCTGTAACGGCGTCGGGACAGGACTTGGATCCGACGTCGGGACAGGACTTGGATCCGACGTCGGGACAGGACTTGGATCCGACGTCGGGACAGGACTTGGATCCGACGTCGGGACAGGACTTGGATCCGACGTCGGGACAGGACTTGGATCCGACGTCGGGACAGGACTTGGATCCGACGTCGGGACAGGACTTGGATTCGGGACAGGACTTGGATTCGGGACAGGACTTGGATTCGGGACAGGACTTGGATCCGACGTCGGGACAGGACTTGGATTCGGGACAGGACTTGGATCCGACGTCGGGACAGGACTTGGATTCGGGACAGGACTTGTATCCGAGACCGGGACAGGACTTGCATCCGGGACCGGCACTGAAACGTGGACCCGCCGCTTCTTCTTCTTTGAGCGACGGGTGAGAGTAGATGTTGCGGGAGGGGGCGGGACCATCTCTGGACCCGAGGAATCCGATGGGGAGTCCCAGGACTTCCTCCTGGCTCTTCTCCCTCGGACGGTGACAGGGGGACCGGCTGGACTGGGAACGGGGAGTAGGGAGCTGGCGGCGCTGGAGCTGGGAGGAGCTGAGTCCCCCAATGTGGCCGTGGCCAGGACCCAATCCTCCGAGACCGTGGCCAGCGGGCTGGAACCCCAGGTTGGAGCTGCTGGCCACGGATCATCCCGGTTGATCACGTACCTGGCCACGTCTGAGAAAGGGAGGGGACTCAGCATTGTCATCTCCCTGGGCTTGAGGGGCTTGGTCAGGCAGCTGTTAAATATCACCGCCTTCTCCCTCTCCCCAAACTCGGTCTCCGCCGCCACCGTCTGGAACGCCTGGGCGAAGGCCCGGATCCCTCGGTCTCCCTGGCGAAACCCGAACAGTAAGCGGGACTCCGCATTTCGCAGCCATGTTTGCTCGCCTGCTGGGTTCAGTTGTGGTCGCTGCATTCTGTCAGGAATGGGATGGATGGTGAAGGAGAGAGAACCCAAATGCAGGCGAGATAGCGTGAAATAACAGGACTTTAATAAAAAACACAAAACAAAAACCCACGATGGGGAAAACAGTATACTAAAAACAATAACAAGGGCAAACAAAAGACTTCCCACGAGGGGGCACAAAACAAGGTAATATTAATATAACTAAAACAAGGCAAAACAGGGACAATCAAAACAGGAACATAAAACACTAACAAGACCGTAACACGGACAAGGATTCAGGGACAAGATCATGAACACAAGTAACACATGTAACACATGTAACACATGTAACACATGTAACACATGTAACACATGTAACACATGTAACACATGTAACACATGTAACACATGTAACACATGTAACACATGTAACACATGTAACACATGTAACACATGTAACACATGTAACACATGTAACACATGTAACACATGTAACAAGCATAACAAGCATAATGCAGCGACACAGGACAGAACACACAAGGGCTTTATATAGGGAAACATAACAAGGGATAACGACACGAGGCAGGTGTGGGGAATGAAACAATGATGGGAAGCTAGACGGGATACCAAGGGGGCGGGGTCAAGAGACGAGACAAGAGAGCACATGGCATGTAAGAAAACAATACCATGTGACACTCACACAACACAGGTCTGCCATGACTCTGCCAAAAACAGGAAAAACATGACCAAGATAGGCAGAATCATGACACATACTCCATACCATATAAGACAAAAAAAAGATGATGATATATTGTTTCCGGGAAAACAGAGAAACTTAGTTGTTTTGCAGAAACTAAAGGGGAAGTCTGCCATTGACCAAAGGAGACAAAGGACGGATCAGCCATTGGTGGGAACCAGGGAAAACCTCCAACCACTCCGAAGATAGAACGACGATACATACTTTAAATATTGTGTGATTTTGTTACTGAGTTGTTGGTCAGTGTGGAAGTCGTGGACTGACAACCCAGCGCTGTATTCTGATCAATAAAGTTTCAACTTATTCGACAAGTCTGATCTCCGATTTTTGAACACGTTAAGGACATTTTTTCGTAAGGTCGAAATATAGATCTCACAGTCTATCTCCAGTCAGGGAGACATTCCATTCATTTAGGTAGTTGAATGCTGATAACCAGATGCCCCTAGTGGATGCAGGATCTGGTAGACCCACATACCAACCATGGCCTCATGGTGATATGAGAGCTATATTGGATAAACTGCCACCCATTACAAATGGCGGCGGCAGATGGCTTACTAAATTACAAGCCTTATGTCATGGCACAGTACTGGTGTTGGGAGATATCCGTTGTTTATTGGGACAAATTTTCACAGTGACACAAATGAATGAACTTGAAGATAATGCAAACACAGTGGGGTGTGATAACAATACTCCATTTATTCAGGTAGCCACCGACATTGCTACAGCTCTTAGGAGACAATTTCCTACACCAGAAACAGTTTATCAGAACATTAAATTCAAACATAAACCAGATGAAACCGGTGCAGAGTATTATTTCAGGTGTGCGGGTTTGTGGGAAGGTATGGTGGAAGAAAATAGTCTGACAAATCCAGTTACTCGAGGCATTTTCAGAGCAGCTGTACTGGCAGGGGCTCCTAAAGGAGTGAAACAGGCTATGGAGAGCAATCCAGATAACGCAGTAGCCAAGAACCCAGAGTGGGAAAGAAGGCTAGTTTTCCATTTTGATAAAATATCAGAAAAAAAGAGTAGGGAAGAGGCAGCAAAGACAAACAGAAGGGGCACAGAAGGGGCACAAGCACCACCAACTCCATCAGTTGTTCCACCATTTGTTGGTTATGATCAGGGAAATACTTATCAGAGAGGTCCTCCAAGAGGAGGCCAAAGGGGCGGTTATAGACAAAGGGGTAGAGGTTATTGGGGTAGAGGCCCTACCGGCAGATGGATGGAGCACAGTGAGGATGGGTGTTTCGTGTGTGGGGCACCGGGCCACTGGAGGAACGAATGTCCTTCGAGAAGGGGCGGTCAGAGACCAGGACCACCCCATGGTAGTTATGGTCCGATACAGCACGGACCCAGGGGACGTGGCAGACCCCAAGGCGCACCACACCAACCACCTCACTCAGGCCAAGACTCTTCCAGCTTCCAAGCACCTGCAATTCAAGCATGCGGTCCCGGAGAGGAGGACCAGAGCTACTGAAGGGGCCCACAGAGAAAGACTGTGAGAGGTTTGGCTGAGCCTCTCATGAGTATAGTGGTCAACAACAAACCACTACAAGCCTTAGTTGACACTGGGGCTACCCACTCCACCATTACAAGTGACTGTATCACTAATGGACAATTAAGTGATGAGACTGTGGGAGTAATAGGTTTCTCTGGGGTACCTGAACATTGGCCTATTACAATACCCATTACAACCAAAGTGGCAAACCAGTGTCTTACGCATTCGTTTCTCTGTTCTGACAACACTCCTATCCCTTTGCTCGGTAGAGATTTATTAATCAAATTGAGGGCTAGTATTTTATGTTCCCCTGATGGAGTTGTGGTTGTGTTTCCGGATGGTACCTCAATTAATTGCTCAATGGAACCAGGGGGTGCTAGAACCCAAAATGTTCTGTTAGGGGGACCCCTACAGGAAATGGCCGACATCTATTGGGTGACACTTGATATTTCTGCCACCTTTAACAGTGTAACCACACTTTACAATCAACATTTATCATGGATAAAAGAACTAGCTGTCTATCTGCCTCCCATTGATCCATTACATTGCACATTGGTTTATGACAGAACTGGCAATGTCACATATCAACATATGTTCCAAGAAGTATTAGGAGATGTGTGGCATTTAGAGGGTAAGGGTCTTTATGTGGGAAAAGAAGGTGTAGTTGCACCTATTGTACTCACTCCTGAACAGAATAAATGGTATTGCATGCAAAACAATGCAGACCCACATATTTCAATGGCACTGCATCCAGGCCATGAAGCACGAGAGTTAGGTGGCATGACAAAGAGATTAAACAAGGTAACAGATTGGGAGCCCAGTCACATGCAGGATGTTCTGTTTTCTGTCTCGACTAATTCTTACTGGATAAATCAATCAACAAGTGACGAGGGAATACTTACACACAAACAAATTCAAAGAAGTCATGGTAGGGAATTGACAGACGGCCCAGGGGCCGACGATTTGATAGCAAAACAACCTGATGACCTATGGTCACAAGGGCCCACGGATGTGGGATATTGTAATATTCCCCCTGTCACTTTTGATCTATCTGAAACCACTCCGCTTTGGGTCTCACAGTACAGTAACAAACCAGAAGCGGAGGAAGGGATAGCAGAAACTGTTAAAGGCCTGGTTGAAAAGGGTGTTCTCACCCCATGGCAATCCAGATGGAACACACCCATTTTTCCTGTACAGAAAACTGGTACAGGCAAATACCGATTGGTACATGATCTGAGAAGAATTAATGAATTAGTGACAACCCAAACATTAGCTGTACCCAACCCTTATACCGCGATCTCTAATCTTACTCCAGCACATCAATGGTTCACCTGTATAGACCTGGCTAATGCATTCTTTTGCATTCCCATCGCTGATGAGTGTAAATCGTGTCTGGCATTCACATACAGAGGCAGACAGTACTCATACAATCGGTTGCCCCAAGGCTTCAAACTCTCACCAGGCATTTTTAATCAGGTTTTGAGACAACACTTAGAACAATGTGTATTACCAGAGGGGTGTGTGGTAATAATGTATGTTGACGACATTCTGCTGGCAGCAGAAACTAATGATGATTGTTTAAAGGCTACAAACATTATTATCACACAACTCCACAGGGCTGGGTTTAAAGTAAGTAAAGACAAGCTACAAGTTAGCAGACCAGCCTTAACATTCATGGGTAGACTGATCTCAGGTCAGGGATCCACACTCTCCCATCGTCAGCGAGATGCCATTTTAGCACATCCAAAACCGACAACGGTAAAAGACATGTTGTCTTTTCTGGGGCTGACAGGGTTCAGCCGCCATTACATACCTCAGTATGTAGCTGTTACCACACCTTTGAGAGACATGGTCAGGAAGTTGGGTATGAGAAATCTCACGGGTAAACTAGAGTGGACGGTGGAGGCTGAAGAAGCTTTCACTGAATTAAAGGCCCAAATGTCACATGCCGCCTATTTACATAGCCCAGACTACCAATTAGGTTTCTTCCTAGACGTGTCTGAGACTCAAGACAGCGCACATGGTGTTCTTTTCCAGAAACATACAGGGAATCGTAGAGTACTCATGTATGCTAGCTGTATGCTCGATCCAATTGAACAGCGCCAACCCGAATGTGCCAGATTTGCAGCAGGCTTAGCAAAAATTGTAACAAAGACTGCACACATAGTCATGGGCCACCCGCTAACAGTTCTTACTACACATTCTGTTATGGCTTTTGTCAACTCGTCCTCATTCACATTCTCGCCCCTAAGGCAAAGGAGACTGGCAAGATGTCTGACAGCTCCGAACATTACCTACACTCATGAAGGCATCAACATGGCAGACTTGATGATGAGCGGGGAACCACATGACTGTGTACCGCTCTCAGAGAGGGCCAGCATGGTCAGAGACAATTTGCATGCATCACCACTAACACCACACTCAGATGTAATCACTCTTTTCACTGATGGCTGCTGTTTTAGATCACCAGATGGAAGTCTAACGTCAGCATTTGCTGTTGTCCAACTTGTACCAGACGGGTTTCAGACACGACTGGCCATGAAACTCACAGGTAAACAATCAGCACAGCGTGCTGAACTGATTGCCGTCACCAATGCACTGAAATTAGCAGACAGATGCAAGGTGAATATTTACACAGATTCTGCATATGTAGTAGGCATAGTACATGTGGAGCTTCCAGTATGGCAGCGTACTGGTTTTGTTACAACATCAGGTAGACCCATCACACATGGAGCTGAGGCACGAGACCTTTTAGAGGCCCTGATGCTGCCTGAGGAGGTGGCTATTGTGAAGTGTCAGGGACACTCAAAAACCAAGAGTGTGGAGGCTAAGGGTAACGATGCAGCTGACTTAGCAGCAAAGCAAGCAGCCGGTTATGTTAGCAGTATGATGGCAGTCACCGTGAAGGACTGCCTATACGACTCGCTGTTACCTGAGCTCACGATATCTTCTATCATGCAGCATCAGGCTGACTCCTCACCTGAGGAAAAGTCTGTATGGCTGGACTCTGGAGCTCAGCGTGCTGAGAATGGTTTATGGCAATTTAAAGACGGACGTCCGGCCATGCCACTTAGCCTTTCCAACTCTCTAATGACTGAGGCACACACACATTCTCATGTAGGAGCAAAACAAATGTTAACTACACTGAAGCATTGGTGGCACCCTTCCATGGCTACCATGGTATCACATTTTGTTTTGTCCTGTGCTATTTGCCAGCAGTACAATAGCAAACCAACATTGACGCAACCCATAGGCTGTTTTACAACTCTCCGTGGTCCTGGTGAGGAATTGGTGATAGATTTCACAGATATGATACAAAAGGTTCAAGGGAAGAGGTACTTATTAGTCATAGTGGATCAGTTCACAGGGTGGCCTGAGGCATATCCTGTAGGGCGTGAAGACAGTACAGCTGTTATAAAGTGCCTGGTTAATCATTATATCCCGCACTATGGTTTTCCAAGAAGAATCAGGTCAGACAATGGTTCTCATTTCAAAAATGAACATCTTAGAGTGGTAGAACAATCATTGGGACTGAAACATGTTTTTGGAGCAGTTTATCACCCTCAAAGTCAAGGTAAAGTTGAGAGCATGAACCTCACTTTAAAACTAAAATTGGCTAAAATCTGTGCACAGACCAAATTGTCCTGGCTTTCAGCCTTACCATTAGCATTAATGTCAGTCCGATCATCAATAAACAGAAGCTCAGGTTTTACCCCTTTTGAACTGTTTACAGGCAGACCGTTCCCAGGACCCTGTCATCCGGCTGAACTCGAAAACCTGCCCAAATTATCTCATGGTGCATATTTTGACAAACTAACTGCTATGATTAAGCTTTTCTCCCACCAGATTCCAGAAGCTGATTCCGACGCCACAACACCATCTGATCCGACGCAGTCGCAGTGGGTCCGACTGAAGCAATTCAGGCGTAAATGGTCCGAACCCAGAGGGACTGAGCCATTGAGAGTCTCTGCCAGAACCTCACATTGTGTCCGCTTACAAGGAAAAGGCGACACATGGTATCATTTAACTTCTTGTGTTAACTGTGATCCACCAAACAGGTCATTATCTGAGACTGCTGTGGACCTGAGGACTCAGGTCCAAGAGAGGGAGGATAAGGAGGACAGAGAAACCGAAAACCCAGACAACAAACAAAGTGGAAATTTAAAAATTTTGTTTCAAACAGGTGATCTTTTTTCAAGCCCACAAGGGGAACCTCTAGCACACTGTGTAAGTGCAGATTGTGCATATGGAGGAGGCATTGCAACAACTTTCAGAGACAAGTACGGTGTAAAAAAAGTGAAACAACAGAACAAGGGAGTAGGAGAGTGTGCTGTTACACATGAAAACGACGGTAGAACCGTTGTTCACTTAATCACAAAGAAGTTGTGTACAGACAAGCCCACATATCAAGATTTCACCAGTAGTTTGACATGCATGAGAGACTGGTGTGTGCAACATAGTATAGAGAGTGTCTCAGCACCCCGGCTGGGGTGTGGATTAGATGGACTAAATTTTGATAGAGTTACAGAAATTCTAAGAGAAATGTTTGCTAACACAAATATGACTGTAACGATATATTCATTGTAGATGTGATAATCAATATATTAGTGGTATTAATGCTTTAGTATAGAAGTGATTGATTTTCATTTATTGATCATATGTTTTCACATTCTGTTTAGCCTACACAAATGTAATTTTTTTCCTTTTATTAATTTCTTTCACAATTTTTTGTATTCTTTTACATTACTACAGTTATGGTATCCACTAAAATGAGGGTGTGGGATAACTGGAAGTCTACCATAATCCTGGGCATCATTGCCATCATTGAGCATTATTTTAGGAATAGAAAAGGGACAAGAGAGAAATAATGGGACTCGACCAAGAAGGTCAGTGAACCCTGACCCATGTTTTAGACGATTTGAAAAGGGAATCGAGTTAGACTATGAGAATGGTTCAACAACAGCATTCACATTTGATCTGTGCAGTGTTATCAACCGTCATGGTAAAAATGCTAGTTACAGGGGACATAAGTTGTATGTGTGCAGTACTTACGTGTTAGAGCATACATGTAATACAAATAGTGATAGAAAGATATCCGCCTGTCCTGCTTGGAATGATGTTACAAAATACACAGGTCCATGGACCCCGAGGGGAGGGAGTGAAGGTATACCAGAAGGATGGAGAAAGGTGTCCTTTCAAAGGGACTTTAGTCCCAACCAAAATCCAATCACTCTCTCATTAGGAGGAATACAACATGTTAGTGAATTATAGTCGCTCAGATTACCCTATTCCGAAAAATCATACATATATTACTCTAGGTGTTGAAGTGGAGGGAAAAGATCCAATAGGGCTAATTAAAATCAACATAACCCCCAGAAATGGAACAGGAAGAAATAAAACTATTCCAATTAAAACGATGAACCATAAGAATGTTGAGATAGACTACACTAAGTTGAGCCCTGGAGACATGATTGAGAAAGCAACAGGGTATGGAGAGACCAATTTGTGGTTAGAATGGTTAATAAACACGGCTAAAGAACAACATTTAGACGACTGTATAGCTTGTGCAAGTGCTAGACCAAAACTACACATAGAACCAGCACCCCTGTATCCTAATGATACGTGGGGTTACGAGTGTATGTTATCATTAACTAGGACACTGGGATCTGATAATTGTAAAACGTTAGCATCTACATTTCCCCCAATTTCCAATGATTCTAAAACAGGCCCATTTACACCCAGGAAAGATAATTATACCTGTTTTAATCTCACCGTACAATCACCGACAGTTAATTATGGACAGATTGACCTTGACTGGTGTAGTGTAATTATAGCGGACGATGGGACATTGATAGGATCATGGGCAAGAGCAGGATTGTATTACTAATGTGGTAGTAGACGACTGTTTACTAGAGTACCTCCAAATAATAAAGGTTTATGTACCATGGTTAGACTAGGAGCACCTCTGACATTAATAGGTGAAAAAGCAGTAAGACTCAACAAAGATACAACCACATTGACACAGCGTAGAAGGCGACATGTCATCAGAAAACGAGCGGCTCCCATTGATTTGTCTTTAAATAGTCCCACATATATAGATGCTATTGGAATACCTAGAGGAGTTCCAGATGAATTTAAATTAGCAGATCAAATAGCAACAGGCTTCGAAAATATTCCTATTATAGCAGCACTATTCCCGATCACCCCAAACAAAAATGTTGATAGAATTAACTATGTTCATTACAATGTCATGAGATTGACAAATATGACAAGAGACGCTGTAGAGGGTTTATCAGAACAGTTAGCCCCAACATCTCTCATGGCTGTACAGAAAAGAATGGCATTAGATATACTGTTAGCGGAGAAAGGAGGAGTATGTCATATGTTTGGTGATTTATGTTACACTTTCATTCCAAATAACATTGCCCCGGATGGCTCTGTGACCAGAGCATTAGAAGAATTGAGAACATTATCTGTCGAAATGAAGGAACATTCGGGTATAGATAACCCCATTGGTGATTGGCTGGAAAAAACATTGGGTAAATGGAAAGCACTGGTGATGTCTATAATTGTATCAATCGCTGTATTTCTAGCCATTTTGATAACATGTGGATGTTGTTGTATACCATGCATCAGGTCACTGTGCAACCGATTGATTGTTGCAGCAATAGAAAAGAAAGATCTTGACCCACCACCTCCGTATAACATGCCCTTGTTGGCTACAGACCACATGGAAAATGATGATGAGGATGAACAAGATTATGTGTGACCTCTTACAAGGTCAAGAGAGGGAATTGTGGAAAATGATACAATCTTATGTTGCATTAAACAGCTTTTATGATTTTATGTTTGATTAACCAATGCTGTATTAATCATCTTTCTAATACAATATTATGCTCTTATGTTTTATTAATTGATGTTTTATTAACCATTCATTAGCAATAAGTGCATTAAAATATAACCATATGTCTCCTGCTATGAATTTCTCAAAGCTGTGTGCAACTAAGGATGTGCTACAACAGGAATGTGTGTGTGAATGTAAACGGGAAGAAAGCTAAGGCCTGTAATGCATGGAGCTGACCTTAAGCTGACCTTAAGAACTAAACAACAAGATTTAAGATGCACTTATACTGAGGATGTACGTCCTGTAATGTCTCAAGCTGCCCATAAGTTGACCTTAAGAACAAAACAACAAGATTTAAGGTGCACCTATACTGAGGGTGTACTGATCGGAGACATACACACACATATTCCATACCATATAAGACAAAAAAAAGATGATGATATATTGTTTCCGGGAAAAAAGAGAAACTTAGTTGTGCACACAGCTTTAAGAAATTCATAGCAGGAGACATATTGTTATATTTTAATGCAACTATTGCTAGTAAATGATTAATAAAACATCAATTAATAAAACATAAAAGCATAATATTGTATTAGAAAGATGATTAATAAAACATCAATTAATAAAACATAAGAGCATAATATTGTATTATTCCCACAATTGCCCTTCCTCTTGCTGTGTCTTAATGGATATTGTTTAACTCAATAGGCCTTAGATAATGCTCATTGTCGACCTATCTTCTGTGTGGTTGGAGGTTTCCCTGGTTTCCACCAATGGCTGATCAGTCCTTTGTTTCCTTTTACACTCACACACACATTCCTGTTGTAGCACATCATTATTTGCAAATAATGATGTGCTACATGATAAGGCTCATAATCAATGCCAAGTTGATTTGAAATGTAAGATACCTCAGTTCTTGGCCCATGACCTAGTAGCTGAAGAATCAATACATTGCCCAGCCTCTTGCTGTTCCTTAATGATTATTGCTTAACTTTATCTGCCTCAGATGAGGCTCATATACAATGCCAAGTTAATTTGAAATGCAAGATAGCTTAGTTCTTGTCCCAAGACCCAGTAGTTGAAGGATTAATAAATTGCCATGCCTCTGCTGTTTCTTACTGGAAATTGTTGAACTTAATCCACATCAGATAAGGCTTATGAATGATGCTGAGTTGAACTTAGAAGCTTTTATAATAAGATTAAATGTGTACAAATGTATCTTACAATAATAATTAATGTTAAAAATACAAAATTAGTAAAAAAAGACCTACTATTTGCAAATGAAAGGCACAGGAGTGCTGGAGCTGTAACCCACATGTAGATGCCTCATAAGGTTACCATGTTATGGCATTGCCTTTTATATGAAGTTAAATCTTCTAGCTTGAAAAAGGGAGCCCGGTGGCTAAGTGGATAAGGCACTGGCTTTAAAAACCAGCCATTGGGATTATAATCCCACCCTGGATGAAACGTCTAATCAACAGGTCTAGGAATTAAAACCAGTTTCTTGTGGCCATTTTGAATGAATCCGTAACTGCAAATTAAAGCAACCTTAGTGCTCTGCCAATGAACCCAGTTTATTGATGAATACACAACCCTCCCTCTTGCTGTGTCTTATTGGGTATTGATTAACTTTATAGGCCTCAGATAAGGCTCATATACAATGCCAAGTTGATTTGAAATGCAAGATAGCTTAGTTCTTTTCCCAAGACCCAGTGGTCAAAGGATTAATAAATTGCCATGACTCTTGCTGTTTCTTAATTATTATTGTTTAACTTTATCTGCCTCAGATGAGGCTCATATACAATGCTAAGTTGATTTGAAATACCAGATAGCTTAGTTCTTTTCCCTAGACCCAGTAGTTGAAGGATTAATATATTGCCATGCCTCTGGTGTTCCTTACTGGAAATTGATCAAATTAATCCACCTCAGTTAAGGCTTAAGAATAATGCTGAGTTAAACTTAGAAGTTTTATTAATAAGATTAAATGTGTACAAATGTATCTTACCATAATCATTAATGTTTAAAAATACAAAAGCATTCAAAAATGAGATCCTTATTGCAAGTGAAAGGCACATGTATGCTGGACCTGTAACCCACATGTAGATACCTCATAAGGTTACCATGATATGGGAATGTCTTTTATATGAAGTTAAATCTTCTGGCTTGAAACAAAGCTCCCTCAATGGTATAATAGATAAGGCACTGGCTTTCAAACCCAGACATTGGGGGTTCTAATCCAATCCTTGATGAAACGTCTAATCAACAGTTCTAGGAATTAAAACCAGTTTGTTCTAGCTATTTTGAATGAATCCCTAACTGCAAATAAAAGGAACCTTAGTGCTCTGCCAATGAACCCAGTTTATTGATGAATACATTGCCCTCCCTCTTGCTGTTTCTTATTGGGAATTGTTTAATTTAATAGGCCTCAGATAAGAGACCTTAATTCTTGACTCATGACCCAGTAGTTGAAGGATCAAACCATTGCCCTGCCTCTTGCTGTTTCTTCATATATATAAATTGATATATATATATATATATTCATACTTAATCCACCAAAAATAAGGCTCATAATCAATGTCAAGTTGATTTGAAATGCAATATACCTTACTTCATGGCCCAAGCCCCAGTAGTTGAAGGATCAATACATTGCCATGTCTCTGCATTTTCTTACTGGATATTGTTAATCTCAATCTACCTCACATAAGGTTTATGAATAATGCTAAGTTAAACTTAGAAGTTTTATAAATGAGATGAAATGTGTACAAATGTATCTTACCATGAACATTAATGTTTAAAAATTCAAAAGCAGTAAAGAATGAGATCCTAATTGCAAATGAAAAGTCCTTGAGTGTGGTAGGTTAGGGTAAGGGTTAGGTTTAAGGTTAGGGTTAGGTTAAAGGTTAGGGTTAGAGTACGGTTTATGGTTAGAATTTAAGATTAGTATTATGGTTAGAGTTAGGGTTAGGCTTACGGTTAGGTTTGCGTTTGGGTTCGGGTTAGGGATCGGTTTAGGGTTTAGGGTAAGAGTAAGGGTTAGGATTAGGGTAAGGTTAGATTAAGGGTTATGGTTAGAATTATTGTTATGGGTTTGGCTAAGGATTAGGGTAAGGGTAAAGTTTAGGGTTAGGGTTACAGTTAGGATTAGTGTTTTGAGTTAGGGTTAGGATTACGGTTAGGGTTTGTGTTAGGTTAGGTTTAGGATTAGCGTAACGGTTAGGTTAAGGGTAAGGATTAGAATTAGGTTTAAGGTTAGGCTTAAAGATTAGTATCATGGTTAGAGTTAGGGTTAGGCTGACGGTTAGGTTTTGGTTAGGGTTTTGCTTTGGGTTTGGGTTCTGGTTCCGGTTCAGGTTTGGGTTAGGTCTAGGGATAGAGTTTGGGTTAGGATTAGGATTAGGGTTAGGGCTAGTTTTGTGTTATGGGTTAGATCAAGGGATAGGAATATGGTTAGAGATAAGGGTAGGGTTAGGGTTGGGGTCAGGGATAGAGTTAAGGGTTAGGGTTCGGTTCAGGTTAGAGTTAGGGTTAGAATAAGTGTTTCTGGTTAGGTTTAATAGGGTCAGGACAAGGTTTTGGGTTAGGGTAACAGTTAGGAATAGTGTAATGCATTAGTGTTAGTGTTAAGGATTAGGGTAAGAAATAGGTTTACGATTCGGGTTAAGGGTTAGGGTTAGGGAAAGGATTAAGGTTAGGGTAAGAGTTAGGGTTAAAGGTTAGTGTTTTGGTTAAGGTTTTGTTAGTGTTAGGGGTGAGGTATGGGCTTGGTTTGGTTAGGTAAGGGTTAAGGGTTAGGGTTAGGCTTAGGGTTATGGGTTAGGGTGAAGGTTAGAGTTAAGGTTTAGAGTAAGGGTTAGGGTTAGAGTTAGGCTAAGGGTTAGGGTAAGAGTTAGGGTTAGGATTATGGTAGAGTTAGTGTTAGTTAGTGTTCTGGGTTAGGTTAAGGAATAGGGTCAGGGTAAGGTTTAGAGTAAGGGTAACAGTTAGGGTTAATGTTATATGATAGGTTATGGATTTCAGTTAGGGTTAAGGTGAGGGTTAGGGCAAGGGTAAGGGTTAGGCTAAGAGAAAGTGAAGGGTTTATTTTATAGGATTCAGGGGTATGTGCTAGGTTAGGTAAGGGTTAAGGATTAGGGTTAGGGCTAGGGTTAGGGTTAGGGTTAAGGTTTAGGGTTAGGATTGTGGTAAGGGTCAAGGGTTAGGGTTGAGTTTAAAGTAAAGTTTAGGCTTAGGGTTAGGGTTAGGGTCAGCGTTAGGGTAAGGGTAATGCTTAGGAAAAGGGTAAGGGTTAGGGTAAGGGTAAGGGTAAGGCTAACGGTAAGGGTAAGGGTAAGGGTAAGAGTAAGTGTAAGGGTTAGGTTAGGTTAGGTTAAGGGTTAGGCTTAAGATTTGGGTTAGGGTTAGGTTAGAGTTAGGGTCATGGTTAGGGTAAGGATTAGGGTTAAGATAACGATTAGGGTTAAGGGTTTTGGTTAGGGTTAGTGTTAGGTTAAGGGTTTGGGTTAAAGTAAGTTTTACGGGTAGGGTTACGGTCAAGGTTAGAGTTAGGGTTATGGTTAGAATAAGAGTTTTTTGTTTGGTTAAAAAGGGTCAGGGTAAGGTTTAGGATTAGGGTTACAGTTAGGAATAGTGTTTTGCGTTAGGGTAAGGATAAGGGTTAGGGTTAGTGTTAGGGTTAGGATTAGGGTTTGGCTTAGGCTTAGGCATAGGCATAGGCTTAGATTTAGGTATAGGCTTAGGCTTAGGGTTAGGTTAGAGTTTGGGTTAGGGTTAGGGTTAGTGTTAGGTTAAGGGTTTGGGTTTGGGTTAAAGCTAGGTTTACGGTTAGGGTTAAAGGGTTAATCTTATGGTAAGGGTAGTTTTAGTTTAAGGGGTGAGGGTAAGTTAGGGTAAGTGTAAGGGTAAGGGAAAGTGAAAGCGACAAGGAAAAGGGAAGGGAAAGGTAAATGGCAAAGGAAAGGGTTAAGGATTAAGGGTTAAGGATTAAGGGTTTAGGGTTCACAGGTATTGGGTAGAGGTAAGGGCTAGGTTTGGTAAGGGTTATGGTTAGGTTTATGGTGAGGGTTAAGTGTTTGGGTTAGGATTAGGGCTAGATTTGTGTTATTTGTTAGATCAAGGGATAGGTGTATGGTTAGGGATAAGGGTAGGGTTAGGGTTGGGGATCAGAGTTTGAGTTAAAGGTTAGGGTTAGTTCAGGTTAAAGTTAGAGTTTGGGTTAGGGTTAGGGTTAAGGGTAAGGGTTAGTGTTAGGTTAAGGGTTTGGGTTAAAGTTAGGTTTACGGTTAGGTTTAAAGGTTAGTCTTATGGTTAGGTTAGTTTTAGTGTAAGGGGTGAGGGTTAAATTTGGGTAAGGGTGAGGGAAAGGGTTTAGGGTTTAGGTACTAGGGTTCAAGGTTACTGGGTAGGGGTAAGGGCTAGGTTTGGTAAGGGTTATGGTTAGGTTTATGGTGAGGGTTATGTGCTGGGGCTAGGATTAGGGTTGGGGCTAGATTTGTGTTATGGGTTAGATCAAGGGATAGGAATATGGTTAGGGATAAGGGTAGGGTTAGGGTTCGGGTCAGGGTTAGAGTTAAGGGTTAGGGTTCGGGTCAGGGTTAGAGTTGGGGTTAGGGTTAGAATAAGTATTTTTGGTTAGGGTTAATAGGGTCAGGTTAAGCTTTAGGGTTAGGTTAACAGTTAGGAATAGTGTTATGCAGTAGTGTTAGTGTTAAGGGTTAAGGTAAGAAATAAGTTTACGATTCAGGTTAAGGGCTAGGGTTAGGAAAAGGTTTAAGGTTAGGCTACGGGTTAGGGTTAAAGGTTAGTGTTTTGGTTAAGGTATTGTTAGTGTTAGGGGTGAGGGTAGGGTTGGGTTTTTGGGTAAGGAAACGGGTTATGGTTTGGGGTTTGTTTTATAGGGTTCAGGTGTATTGGCTGGGTTAGTTTAGGTAAGGGTTAAGGGTTACGGTTAGGGTTAGGGTTAGGGCTAGGGTTAGGGTTAGGGTAAGGGTTAGGGTTAGGGTTAAGGGTTAGGGTTAGGGTTAGGCTTAGGGCAAGGGTTAGGGTGAAGGTTAGGTTTAAGGTTTAGGGTCAGGGTTAGAGTTAGGGTTAGGAATATGGTAAGGGTTAAGTGTTAGGGTTAGGTTTACGGTTAGGGTTAGAGGTTAGGCTAAGGGTAAGGGTACTTTTGGTAAGGGTACTTTTAGTTTAAGGGGTGAGGGTTTGGGTTAGGGTCAGAGTTAGTTTTATGGGTTGGTTAAGGAATAGGGTCAGTGTAATGTTTAGAATAGGGTAACAGTTAGGATTAGTGTTATGCGTTACGGTTAGGTTTTGTATTCGGTTAGGGTTAAGGGTTAGGGTTGGTTTTAGGTTTAGACTTAGGGTTTAGGGTTAGGGTAAGGGTTAGGCTAAGGGTAAGGGTAGGGTTTATGTTATAGGGTTCAGGGGTAAGTGCTAAGGGTAAGGGTAAGAATAAGGGTAAGGGTTACGGTTAGGGTTAGGTTTAGGATTAGGGTTAAGAGACAGGGTAAGGGTTAGGGTTAAGGTTGGGTCAAGGCTTAGGGTTAGGGTCAGGTTTTGGATATCGGTAAGGGTTAAGGGTTTGGGTTAGGGTTGGGTTTAAGGTTAGGGTTAGGGTAAGGGTCAGGCTAAGGCTAAGGGTAGGGTTTATGTTATAGGGTTCAGGGGTATGTGCTAGGTTAGGTAAGGGCTAAGTGTTAGGGTTATGGTTAGGGTTAAGGTTAGGGTCAAGAGTTAGGGTTAGGTTAGGTGAGGGTTACTGTGCGTTCACAAAGAACGCGGCGAGAGCGTCAGAGCATCCAGGGCCATTCATTTTCAATGTAAGTCCGCGGCGGGAGGCAGCGAGGAGCGGCCCGGCGCGGCGAGTCCGGCAGGAGCGTCAAGGGAGAGTTAAAATAAGTTTAACTTTATGCTAATGAGCTATGACGGGCTAGAGCGACAACCAATCAGGAAGCAGCAGCGCTCCACTTCAGAAGAGTTAAAAGAGCTCAGACATGTAAACTTTAGTTCAGATCACATTAGTTCCCATACAGAGGAGACGAGATATTCATTATAACTTGTTTATTATATTCATATTTTCAGTTATACATGAACATAAACAGGGACACGAATTAATAAAGTGATGTTTGAATCAAAATGCCTGAAATCTAGAGTTTATGATGTGTTTCTTCATTGTGTGTTTGCGTGTGTTTGTGCAAGAACACACAAAAGAGTGATGCTTTTGTAAAATGTTTAAGTTTATGATGATAATTTAACTTATAGTTTGTATTTAGTCAGCACGTTTAATTAGTTTGCTTTGCGGCTCCTTTAAATAATAGTAAAAAAAGAGAGCAGCCAGCAACGCGTCAGAGCGGCGAGCAGTTTTCTGCTCCAGCGGCGGAGGGAGAGCAGCGAGAGCGTTTCAGAACGCAGGGTTAAGGTTTAGGGTTAGGTTAGGTATGGGTTAAGGGTTAGGCTTGGGGTTAGGGTAGGGTAAGGGTAAGGGTTAGGGTTAGGATTATGGTAAGGGTTAAGTGTTAGGGTTAAGGGTTAGAGTTGGGTTTAAGGTTAGGGTTAGGGTTAGGGTTAGGGTAAGGGTTAGGCTAAGGGTAAGGGTAGGGTTTATTTTATAGGGTTCAGGGGTTAGTGCTAAGGGTAAGGGTAAGGGTAAGAATAAGGGTAAGGGTTATGGTTAGGGTTAGGTTTAGAATTAGTGTTAACAGATAGGGTTAGGGTTAAGGTTGGGTCAAGGATTAGGGTTAGGATTTGGATTTCGGATAGGGTTAAGTGTTAGGGTTGGGGTTGGGTATAAGGTTAGGGTTAGGGTTGGGGTTGGGTATAAGGTTAGGGTTGGGGTCAAGAGTTAGGGTAAGGGTTATGTTAGATAAGGGTAAGAGTTAGGGTCAGGGTTAAGGTTAGGGTTAAGGTTAAGGTTTAGGGTAAGATTTAGGGTTAGGTTAATGGTTAGGGTTAGGATTTTATAGCAAGAGTAAGGGTTAAGGGTTAAGGGTTAAGGTTTAAGTGTTAAGGGTTCAGGGTTTAGGGTAAAGGGTTAAGGGATAGTTCTAGGGTTAGGGTTAGGATTAGGGTGAGGGTTAGGTTAAGGGTTAGGGTTAAAGGTTAGTGTTATGGTTAGGGTAGTGTTGGCGTAAGGGGTAAGGGCAGGGTTAGGGTAAACGTTAGTATTAGGGTTAGGTTATAGGGTTAGGATTAGGGTGAGGGTTAGGTTAAGGGTTAGGGTTAAAGGTTAGTGTTATGGTTAGGGTAGTGTTGGCGTAAGGGGTAAGGGCAGGGTTAGGGTAAACGTTAGTATTAGGGTTAGGTTATAGGGTTCAGGGGTATGGGCTGGGCTAGGTAAGGGTTAAGGGATAAGGGTTAAGGGATAGGTTTAGGGTTAGGATTTTGGTGAGGGATAGGGTTAAGGTTACATGTTAGTGTTTTAGTAAGGGTAGTTTTAGTATAAGGGGTGAGGGTTAGGGTCAGAGTTAGTGTTATGAGTTAGGTTAAGGAATAGGGTCATGGTAAGGTTTAGAGTAAGGATAACAGTAAAGATTAGTGTTATAAGTTAAATTAGGTTTTGGATTTCGGTTTAGGTTAAGGGTTAGGGTTGGGTGTAAGGTTAGGGTAAGGGTAAGGGTTAAGCTAAGGGTAAGGGTAGGGTTTATGTAATAGGGTGCAGGGGTATGTACTAGGTTAGGTAAGGGTTAAGAGTTAGGGTTAGGGTTAAGGTTAGGGTCAAGAGTTAGGGTTAGGTTAGGTTAGGTTAGGTTAGGTTATGTCATGTCATGTCATGTCATGTCATGTCATGTCATGTCATGTCATGTTAGTGTTAAGGGTTAGGGTTAGGGTGAAGGTTAGGTTTAAGGTAAGTGTTAGGGTTAGGATTATACACTTTTTGTAAGGGATATTTTAGTGTAGGGGTAGTTTTAGTGTAGGGTTAGGGTCAGAGTTAATGTTATTGGTTAGGTTTAGGAATAGGGTCAGGGTAAGGTTTAGAGTAAGGATAACAGTTAGGATCAGTGTTATGTGTTACGGTTAGGTTAGGTTATGTAAGATTAGATTAGGGTTAAGGGTTAGGGTTAGGTTTAGGGTTACAGTTAGGTTTAGAGCTAGGGTTAAGGCTAGGGTAAGGGTTATTCTTAGGGATCGGGTAAGGGTTATGGGTTAGGGTGAGGGTAAGCGTAAGGGTAAGGGTAAGGGAAAGTGAAGGGTAAGGGTAAGGGTTGGGTTTAGGGTTTAGGGTTTAGGGTAAAGGTTATAGGATTCAGGGGTATGGGCTAGGTTAGGTAAGGGTATTGGTTAGGGTTAGAGTAAGACTTAGAGTTAAATTAAATATTCACAGTTGGACATCAGAGGCGTGAGAGGCTTTAAAAGTTTAAAGATTTCTTTCGTAATATGACCAGTGATCCAACCAAAGTACTTTGGTATTATACTTTTTATTAGATTTTTTGTGTTTATTGAGAATAACCTTTGACTAATAGGTCTTTGAGATTTTTATTTTTCCTAAAGGCTGAAATAATTTTGTGTTCTTTGAGGTCGGGTGTGTTTGACAAAAAATTCGGAAAATTTTCCTTTGTTTGTAGATTAAGTTGAACACTCATTGCGGAGAACGTGCTGACGAATGGAATGATTTTACTCTCATTTTGCGTATTTTGAGATTTATGAAGGAATCCTTTAAGTATTTTTCTTAGAAAAGATCTCGAGTATCCCCTGATTCTTAGTGCTGAAAAGAGAGTTCTCGTTGCTTCCATGAAATGTTCCTTATTGGTACAGATTTAATGAAATCGAAGTAGTTGGGATTTACAGATTCCCCTAAAGGTATGTTCGAGGTGATAGCTGCTTTTGTGTAAGAGCGAGTGAGTGTCTGTTGATTTAAAATAAACCTTGAAGTCTAAAACTGTCCAGTTTCTCGAAACCTTGTCCCTTTGAATGAGATGACCTCCAAAAAGTTCACCTGAGTATCATCAGTCATGTGTTTTATTTGGATTGATCTTCGATGTGTGTTTAGATGATTTGTGAACTCTATAAATTGTTCTTTGGAATTCGTCAAGACTCCCCAGATGTCGTCGAGGAATCTATAATAATGAAGAGGTTTCAATGGGGCCGAGTCCAAAGCTGATTCTTCCCATTGGGCCATAAAAATATTGGCATAAGAGGGGGCAAATGTCTTTCCCATCGCTGTTCCTTTCTGTTGCAAGTAGAGTTTGGAATCAAATTCAAAATACTTTTTAGTTAAATTGATTTCAAGAAGTTCCATCAATTGTTTATCAGGTCTCCGTAGGTTTGGATATTTTTCAAAGCATTTTTTAACTGCCAAGAGCCCGGCTTCAGTTTTGATATTCATATACAAACTATTTACATCTATCGTGAACAAGAGTGCTTTAGGAGGAATTTGGATCTTGCCAATTTTTTCAATGAAATCGTATGTATCTTTGAAGTAGCCAGAGTGTTTCTGTGATATTGGGTTAAGATAATATTCAATGTATTCAGCAGTATAGTAGGACTCACTATCACAATCTGAGACTATTGGTCAGCCAGATGGGATTTCCCTTGACAGGCTCCAGGTTTCAGGATCTTTATGTATTTTTGGTAGCACATAAAATTGTCTAAGTCTTGGCGTAGGACCGCCCAGTAAATATTCCCTCTGTTTACGATTAAGGTATTTCTGACTAAAGAGGTCCTTTAGGATATCCTTATTTTCTTCCATTGTTTTTAAGTAAATGGGTCCAGATAGTTTGATATAGTGGTACACATTATTCAATTGCCTCTCAGAATTCTGCATTTCTTTTATTTTGTATTTTTTTAAAGCCTCACTTTACTCAGGCAAAGTAACAGGCTGTCAAGTCATGAAAATGTACACTGAGCCTGTAGGAGATTGGTATCAGTTGAAATAGATATTAAAGAAAGCCAAAAAGATAAAGGCTCACATCACCTAGTATTCCCAGGTGGTCTCCCATCCAAGTACTAACCAGGCCCAACCCTGCTCAGCTTCTTGGATCAGAAGAGATCAGGCATAACCAGGGTGGTTTGGCCATAAGCAAAAGAACCAGGGACTGGCAAACCCTTTAAAAACTTGCATAGCTAGCCAAGCCCTTGCCTAATACTACTTGACTCTTCTTCTTTATGCCTCTGATAGGTTCCTATTAAGACCGTCTTAAGACCAGGTTTAATATTTGCAAGAAAAATGTTTTATCTTCCTGGGACTTTTTTTAAGGTTGTTATTCATCAGATGTCCTGTTCCCTTCTCCTTTTCAGAATAACCCATTCAAGAACATTTGTGTTCTCAAGTAAAAGGTTTTGAATTTTCACATCTCGTATGTTTTTCAAGTTCGAATTCTGCCTTTCATGTTTTTTCTTTTCTTTTCAAAAGCCTAACTTCGCTTTACCAAAGTCACTGGGCTGTCAAGTCATGAAAATGAACACTGAGCCTGTAGGAGATTTGTATCAGTTGAAAGAGAAATTAAATAATGCCAAAAAAGGTTAAGGCTAACATCACCTGGGGCCTCATTTATTAAACTGTGCAATGTATCCTTACCAAAACTCTACGTACGCACAAAAGCCAAAAATAGCGTACGCAAAAAAAATATTCAGATTCATAAAACCATGCGTACGCACACCTGCACGCAATTTTCACTTTATAAATCACAGCCTACCTGATAATTTACGCACGCAAAAAAAATATCATTAATGGCCCTCTATCCGCCCACATTCAACCATATATAGACAATGCAAATTAAGAGAGCGTGCAAATATGTGTTTTTATAAACAAACTCATGACAGCAATGGAGAGCAAGGGCAAGAAGCAACATTTCTCTGAGGCAGAAATAGAGATTCTAGTGAGTGAGGTGGATGAAAGGAAGGTTATTTTGTTTGGTGGCCACAGCAGTGGAATTACTAATTAAAATAATATTTAGAGTGGCAACAGATCACTTCTTCGGTAAACAGAACCGATCTAGATATAAAAAAGAAGTGGTCCGATCTTAAGGTGGGAGCAAAGAAACGGCTTGCCTCTCACCGACAGAATGTGTGGGCGACTGGTGGGGGCTAAGGCGCCCCCGATTCTAAGCCAAACCAGTGTGTGTGGCATTGTGTCTGAGAGGGAGGGAGACACGGATGTGCTGATACAGGGCAACCAGGTAAATGACTTTATTACTTGCGTGCTGAATTAAATAAAACAAATTACAAAATTGGTTTAGTCCTTACCCAGATAACATGTAACCATTGAAACAATGTTGAGTCGTTGTTGATGCGTAAATGCTGATTACATTGAAATGACGTTAGAAAGTGATGTTGTTTTACCATCACTCTTGCACCCTCAGTTAATATTGAAATAATCTTTAGATTTCAACCACAAATCAATGGTGATAGTAGTGCTTCAACATTGTAAAGTGATGTTGTTTCAACGTTACTTTTGCACCCTCAGTTAATATTGAAATAATCTTCAGATTTCAACCACAAATCAATGGTGTTAGTATTGCTTCAACATTGTAAAGTAATGTCGTTTCAACGTCACTTTTGCACCCACATTTGAAACATTATTAAATATAGAAGACAAAAACATGCTAATAACATTGAATTAATATTCAAACAACTATATTAATAAAGAATTAAAAACACTGTTTCAATCACATTCTTCTTTATTTTCCAGTCTTTGTACTTTTAATTCATTCAACTCAAAGCACTCAATTCCATGTAAAAACAAAACAAAAAACCATCATACAGACTCAAAAGTAAACCAATAAACAAATAAACCAACGAACAAAAAACAAATTAATTTGTATCTGGAGGCAGCGACGGAACAGTTGCACTTGTTTGAAGTGCAGTTCCCCCCACACGGTACGGTGCATATCGGAGCAATTCCTGGACTATATTCATACTGGGAAACTTTTCCCACACGCATCTGCAAAGTCATAGCATCTCCCAAAAGAAAAACAACAGGATAGGAAATGTATGCAATTGAATACATTAATGGAGATACTGGAACAGGGAAATATTGCATGAAGAAAGGTCATTCCTCACGCAGTTCCTTCACTTCTTTTACAAGTTCAGTTACAGTTCCGATCAACTTTTGTAAAGCAGCATCTTGTGGAGAATAAAAAACATTACAGGTCAAACATATTTAACATGTATACTTTATAAGGAAAGTAGGAAAACTTCTCTGCACTTGCCTTTCATTAACAGTCTTGCAGAATCTCTTGCATCTGCAACAAGAAAAACGTCTAGGTTACTATTGTAACCCCGGTTCCCTGATGGAGGGAACGAGACGTTGTGTCGAAGAACGACAGTATGGGGTTCGCTCTTGAGAACCAATCGACTCTGACTTTGTTTAAAAGGCCAATGAAATTTGGCGAATGAAATTTGCATGCCATGCCCCGCCCCGGACATCCGGGTATAAAAGGGGAGACGGCGTGCTCATTCATTACCTTTTGTGCTGAGGAACGTAAGGATGACTCACGATCGCTGCAGCGAGTAGCACAGCGACGTGGCACGAAAGGACACAACGTCTCGTTCCCTCCATCAGGGAACCGGGGTTACAATAGTAACCTAGACGTTCCCTTTCTGTCGGTCTCTCGACGTTGTGTCGAAGAACGACAGTATGGGGTTCCTATGTAACACGCCACGTCGCTGTGCTGCGTCACGATCTCTAGCGGAGCGACCCTGACAGGCTCGAGCGGGTCCAACGGTCTGTGCTTCTACGCGAGAGCGTAACCTTCCAGTGGGGAAATGGTAACACGTCCCAGAGCTTTTTGACAAAAAGGTGAGAGGTAACTTACCACCGGTCTCCACGGGCGACGGCCTTCCTATCTCTACAGCGAGATAGCCGCCCGACCGTGAACTGCACTGGGAAACGCGGCCCCTTCAAGGAGGGAGTGCGTTACGGAGGCCACATCCTACCGTAGGGAGGTTAACATGTGGAGATGTACCAATGGTCTCACCTGATAAGGGCAGAACTCATGGAAAAATTAGTGTGCATTGCTACCTGTATTTTGGGAGCACCACGTGAGGGAGATCACACATTCACCTAATGGGGAATTCTGGTGAAGGAATTACATCGTACGGGGCCACCCCTGAGGGGGGGAGCCACTACGTACGGAGCACTGGCTGAAGAAAGGGGCTCACCTGAAAAGGGGCAGCTCACTCCGATGTTCAGCCTGGTTACAAGGTCCGCTCCGCCCGGCCTGTTACCATGGAGGTGCTGAGTGATGGAATTAGGTTACCTATACTCGCCTGTAGGGGAAGTAGAGAGGTAGATTAGAGCACTGAACTCACCTGAAAAGGGAAGAAGGCTCTTTCGCAGGCGTACGCCCGGCCAGTGGCTAGTTCTACCTGCGTAAAACCCGAGCTGATACTGGTTCCACCCTGAGGTTATAAAACCTTGCAAAGGTGTTGGACGTAGCCCAACCCGCAGCTGTGCAGATGTCTGCCAGAGAGGCGCCCTGAGCCAAAGCCCACGAGGAGGCTACACCCCTAGTAGAGTGAGCCCTCACTGCGAGCGGGCAAGGCAGGTTCTGGCATCGGTAAGCCATGGAATGGCATCCATGATCCAGTGCCAATCTCTGTTTGGAGACAGCTCTCCCTCTTTGCTGACCTCCATAACAGACAAAAAGCTGCTCAGAGCTCCTGAAGCTCTGCGTGCGTTCCAGGTAGAAGCGTAACGCTCGTACCGGACACAGCACTGAAGGAGTTGGGTCTTCCTCCCCTGTGGGGAGCGCCTGCAGGTTCACTACCTGATCCCGAAGGGGGGTGGTAGGAACTTTGGGCACGTAGCCGGGTCGGGGTCTCAGGATAACGTGAGAGTTATTCGGCCCGAACT
Organism: Triplophysa yarkandensis; assembly: GCA_033220385.1. Taxonomy (NCBI): domain Eukaryota; kingdom Metazoa; phylum Chordata; class Actinopteri; order Cypriniformes; family Nemacheilidae; genus Triplophysa; species Triplophysa yarkandensis. Next base: position 5,018,276 of record CM065658.1, on the reverse strand, counting down.
GTAGGCACTCGTTGGACGTGGAGAATGCTTGTAGGTCCCCTACCCTCTTGATAGAAGCGAGCGCTACTAGGAGTGCTGTCTTCCTCGTGAGACGAGGAAGGTCAGACTCTACTAGGGGCTCGACAGGGGTCTCGGAAAGGCCCGTTAGGACCACGTCGAGATCCCAAGAGGGTATAGGGCGTGGATGCGGGGGATTAACCCGCCTCGTGCCCCTGAGGAACTTGGTGACCAGGCTATGCTGTCCGAGATACTTACCTTCCACCAGCTCATGGTGTGCGGCAGCACTGCACTGATCACACATACTCCGGGCTCTTCACTGTGTGAGGAGCACCAGGACGAGAAGATGCGCCACTTTGCAGCGTATAAACGCCTCGTGGTTGGTGCCCTCGCCTGAACAATTGTGTCCGCCACCGCCGGAGGTAATTCGTTCAGGATCTCCTCGTCCCGTCCAGGGACCAGACATGGAGGTTCCAGAGGTCTGGTCGTGGGTGCCATACCGTACCCTTCCCCTGGGACAGAAGGTCCTTCCGCAGGGGAATGGGCCAGGGGGGAGCTATCGCTAGAGGTATTAGCTCTGCGAACCAAGCCTGGTTGGGCCAGTATGGCGCAATTAACAGGACCTGGTGTTCCTCGACCCTGACCTTGCACAGGACCTGTGCAAGAAGGCTCACTGGGGGGAAGGCGTACTTCCACTTGTCCCGGGGCCAGCTGTGCGCTAGGGCATCCGTGCCGAGGGAACCCTCGGTCAAGGAGTACCACAGGGGGCAATGGGTGTTGTCTGGTGAGGCAAACAGGTCCACCTGTGCCTGACCAAACATTTCCCATATCAGCCGGATCGTCCCAGGATGGAGTCGCCATTCTCCTCGAGGCGGCGTCTGACGAGAGAGCGCGTCGGCTGTCTGATTCAGGTAGCCTGGGAGAAATACGGCTCGCAGAGATCTTATTTTCTGCTGACTCCAGAGGAGGAGGCGTCGGGCAAGTTGTGACAAGCGGCGCGAGCGCATCCCGCCTTGACGGTTGATGTACGCTATCGCGGCCCTGCTGTCGGAGCGGATCAGCACATGCTTGCCTCTCACTAGAGGTAGAAACCTCCTGAGGGCGAGCATGACCGCTAACAACTCCAGGCAGTTGATATGCCAGTACAGTCGGGGACCCGTCCATCGACCCGAAGCTGTATGCCCGTTGCACACTGCTCCCCAGCCCAACAGGGAGGCGTCCGTTGTCACCACAACGCGCCTCGAAACCTGTCCGAGGGGTACTCCCGCTCGTAAAAAGGTCCCGGAGGACCATGGGGCCAGGGTGCTCCGACACTGAGGCGTGATGGCAATCCGCCTGGTGCCTGTGCGCCACGCGCTCCTCGGAACCCGACTCTGAAGCCAATGCTGAAGTGGTCGCATGTGCATCAACCCGAGTGAGATAACCCCAGTCGTGGATGCCATATGCCCCAGGAGCCTCTGAAAATATTTCAGGGAGACCACTGGACGCCTGAGCTTGCTCAGGCTTCGCAGCAAGGCTTGGGCACGCTCTTCCGTGAGTCGTGCCAACATGGTGACAGAGTCTAGTTCCATACCGAGATAAGAGATGCTCTGCCCTGGGGCGAGCTTGCTCTTCTCCCGGTTGACCTGTAAACCCAATCGGTTTAGGTGCTGAAGCACCATGTCCCTGTGTGTACATACTAGATCTCGCGAGTGAGCCAAGATAAGTCAGTCGTCGAGATAGTTTAGTACACGCACGCCCTGCTCTCTGAGGGGGGATAGTGCGGCTTCCGCGACTTCCGTGAAGACGCGGGGAGATAGGGACAGCCCGAAGGGCAGGACTTTGTACTGGTACGCCCGACCTTCGAAGGCGAACCGTAGGAACGGTCTGTGCCGAGGAAGTATCGAGACGTGAAAGTACGCGTCCTTCAGGTCGATCGCCACGAACCAATCCTCGTGTCTGACAGACTCGAGGATGCGCTTCTGTGTTAGCATTCTGAACGGAAGTCTGTATAGACACCTGTTCAGTGAACGCAGGTCCAGAATTGGGCGCAGCCCTCCACCTCTCTTGGGAACAATGAAGTACGGGCTGTAGAAGCCCGACAACATCTCGGCCATGGGAACGGGTTCGATCGCTTCTTTTGCCAAAAAGAGTCGCCACCTCTGCCCGAAGAACGGCGGAATCCTTCCCTCGTACCGAGGTCTGAAGGATTCCCCGAAATTTGGGAGGGTGTCTGGCGAACTGGATCGCATAGCCGAGACGGATCGTTCGGTCTAGCCACCGCCCCGGTCTGCCTAGCATGGACCATGCGTGCAGTCGTTGGGCCAACGGGACCAGAGGAACGATCTCCTTCACCATCTCCATGGAGGGGGGTTCTGTGGCTCTCAGGACAGCCGCTCTGCCTGGGGACGGATCCCCTAGGGGCTTGCTGTCCCGAGTACTTACCTGCCTGTGGGATTCGCAGTGTAGCACACCGTCTATTTGAGAGAGTGTCTGACTGCAATTCCGCCGATGTGACGCAACGTCTAGTCGTGACGCACTGTTGGGTCGGGTTGACGCAACGTCGGGTCGGATTAACGAAACGTCTTGCAACCGTACACCGTCGCTCGGAGAGTGATAATGGTTGAGTTTTAAGACCAGAGGAGGAAACAGCCATTTTTGAGAGGAAGTGGGCGCCAGGCCCTGAAACGGGCCCGGCACGAGTTGGGACGTGGCAGGACCGTCCCGCACCGGCCACTTTGGAGATCGAATGTCCTGGGCCGGGCATGGTGGTGTCTCCTCCGCTGGTTGCCTCCCGTCAGGTCCGCTTCCCGCGCTTCCTGCGGGGTGGTTGCTGACTGGGAGGAGTCGCTCTCCTCCGGGTCGCCGATCTCCGGGTCGCCGCCTCAGGGGGAGATACAACCGGAGTGGTCGGTTGGGAGGGGCGAGGCCGTTTGGGAGCAGACAATGCACGGAGCCTAGACGGCACGGGGGCGGCCTGGCTGCGGCGAGGGAGGATATGCTTGATAGCCTCCGTCTGCTTCTGCACGGCGAAAAACTGCTGAGAGAAGCTCTCCACCGTGTCTCCAAACAACCCACCCTGCGCAATGGGGGCATCGAGAAAGCGGGCTTTCTCGGCCTCACGCATTTGCGCAAGGTTCAGCCAGAGATGTCTCTCTTGGACCACCAAAGTGGACATCGTCCGACCCAGGGCACGCGCCGTAACCTTAGTGGCCCGAAGGGCCAGGTCAGTCGCAGTGCGCAGCTCCTGCAGAACTGCGGGGTCAGAACTTCCCTCGTCTAGCTCCTTAAGAGCCCTGGCCTGGTGGACCTGCAGGATGGCCATGGCATGGAGCGAGGAAGCAGCCTGTCCAGTGGCCGCGTAAGCTCTCGACCCGAGGGTCGAAGAGATCTTACACGCCTTGGATGGAGTTTCGGCTGACCCCTCCAGGTAGAAGCGGTCTGAGGGCACAAGTGCACCGCAACAACCCGCTCCACCTGGGGTATGTCAACGCAACCCCTTGCTGCCCCCCCATCGAGGGAAGTGAGGGTGGAAGAGCCCGTCTGCCGTGTACGCGTCGAGAACCGCGCATTCCACGACTTCGTGATCTCTTCGTGCACTTCCGGCAAGAATGGCACCGGGATCGGGCGTGGCTTTGAACCCCGCTCGGATCCCAGGTACCATGCGTCCAGCCGTGAACGTTGGGGTGACGGCGGGGCCGTACACTGAAGCCCAATGCTCGCGGCGGCCCGGGAAAGCATGGCCGCCATCTCAGGATCCGGATCATCTCGGGACTTACCTGCCAGAGGCGGAAGCTCCAGGATGTCCTCCGAATCCGAGGCTAGCAGGTCACCCTCCGATGCTGCGACAGACAGCTCGTCCTCATCCTGGGAGGAAGCGAGAGACAGCGTACCGTCTCTCGCTGATGGGGTAGACGAGCGTGCCGAGGTATGGATGCTCCGCGAGCCACAGGCTGACTGGGTGACATCCATAGAGCCCTCGTAATCACGGACGCCGCTCCTCGAGACCGCCGACCGTGCCGTAGCCGCAGCCAACGATCCGCAAGGAGCTGACGAAATGGTGGCTCGCTCTCCAAGGAAAGACGCCACCCGTAACCGCAACGTCTTGATCGACATCTGCTCGCAATGCGGGCAGGTCGGTCCCATAAATGCCGCCTCAGCGTGCTGGAGACCCAAACACACGAGGCAGGCATCATGGGTGTCCCCATCTAGGACAAGCTTGCCGCAACCAAGGGAACAGCTATGCGCCATGAGGCAACATGCTGTTAGAATTTTGCTCTTTTAAGAAAGAGAAGACACTCTCTGTCTTCTGCTGGACGCTCAGGGGAGTCGAAGATGGACAGTCCGCTGCAAACCGCGTCGTGACACCAGCAGGAAGATGATCGCCAGAAGTCGATTCTTGCTTCAGACTCGAAGTCATCCGCCAGGTTCCGAAGAACAAAAGGTAATGAATGAGCACGCCGTCTCCCCTTTTATACCCGGATGTCCGGGGCGGGGCATGGCATGCAAATTTCATTCGCCAAATTTCATTGGCCTTTTAAACAAAGTCAGAGTCGATTGGTTCTCAAGAGCGAACCCCATACTGTCGTTCTTCGACACAACGTCGAGAGACCGACAGAAAGGGAACTATATATAATATATATATAATATACTATATATATATATACTATATATAACTTATATTTTAGGATAAAGTAACAGTATTGTATATTGGTGTAAACTGCCTGAGATTAGGAAGCTGGACATTAAAATCAAAACAAATATTGGTCAAATTGCAAAACTGCCAAAGCACTTCTAGAATTGATACCCTCATGATCCTTGGAAGATGGTTCCTGGCAAGAGTACATGACAGGCAGGGCAGATGAGTCACTTGATTTAGTCATGTTTGGAGAACTGCTGCACATCTGGGTAGAGGACTCGGAGGGATGGTTGGGCAGAATTTGAATAGAGGGCTGGACAAAGGTTTAGACTCTGGAAGCTGATTGAACAGGAGCCTGCATTTTATTGGAGACGGCAGTGAAACATTTTACATGTTAGCAAAAGAAAAATGTTGGAATGTCCAAGTAAATGGAACAATTGCATATGTTGTGCCACTCAGTCTTAGTTACATAACAGCACTGTTATACCTGGGAATAATAGTCTAGGAGCTGGGCAGAGCTTTCTTTTTTTAACTTCCTCTTCTGCATCAGATGTTGTGTTGTAAATGGGATTATCTCCAAAAGAGAAATAAAACTCCAGATACATCTAGGAATTTCATGTTATGATTATTCTGTCCCCTTGCCATTCATTAATTGTGTTACCTGGATTTTCTTTTTCTAAACTTCTCAGTTTCTACTTCAGACTGAATGTCACTTGTGTCGCAGTTCTCCTGTAGATATATTATCAAACCCTTTTCATCTTCTTCATATGTGGCTGCAAGTTATATGTTGTAAGTGTAATAAAGTCCACAATAATTCAAATTCCAACTCATATTAATTTATACACTTACCCCGAATTGCAAGGTCATTTGCAGGGCCATAGGACAACTAATCCTCAGTAGGCAGCTCATATTTTTTCACTGCAGCCCGTACCTTGGCTGTGTCTTTGGGTGGACAGGGGGCCAAAGAAGCTAATTTCCAATCACCCAGCTGTGTGGCACAATTTTTGTGCCAGCATTTTGAAACTGAACGATGCACCACTGCTTCATTTTTTCAAACAAAATAAGTCCCCTGCAATTCAAGATTAGTAATGTACACTTTTCCTTGGAGATGGAAAAGCGGGCACTAATTATGTTAAGTACAAGCTTTCCTTACAACAGCAAAATCCCGTTTTAATCTACAAACAATTAATTATGTCATATGGATGAGTGGCATGGCAATGAAAACATTCTTGTCAGGACAAAGAGGAAATATTTCAGCTTAGTATCTTGGAGCCTGGCCATATCAAGATTTTTATGCAACTCCCAAACTTTATAACAACCTATGCTGGTTGACTCAAATGGGTAGGAGAAGAATGACTCTTTATTATGAAACTTTTGAAACAGAACAAAAATCCCTACTCCATCTACCTTAAGGATATTTCTTTAAATAGCAATGTGGCCAACTACTTGTACAAAATTATCTCCTTGCACTATTGACAGAGTTTACTTTTCAGTGACAGCTTTTCTGAACTGTTTGCCAAGACTAAGGCTATGGAGCACTGGACCGTCAAAATGTGTCTGACTTAAGTTGCACTTGTGAGGCTCTGGTGAATCTGGACTTGGCATCTCAGATAACCTTTTCACAACTTGCTGTAAGAGTGAGGCTTGTGCAGAAGATGTTTTATTTGTCCTAAATAATTCTCAAAAGGAAATACTGACACATTATCCAAAGGTCCAAAATGACGATACTCTTCAGCCAGATGAGTGAGCTGGTGTATATTGTAGACTATTTCATGTGTACCATACAGCTGTCCAAAGGGACATACAAATGAGACAAGCAATTCATGAGCACAATCAATCATCGCCTCTGGGGTTCCAGAGGATAAAAGCAAATGCATTGCAAAAGAAAACAGCATAAAGTTCTCATACATCAACATTTGAATGCTACTCTGAAGCACAACAGGGCCTGTGTACAACATAAAAGAACACAGCTCAGTAGCTTTCCAGCGGTCAAATTCTGATAACCCTCTTGGTTTCCAACTAAACTCAACCGGGGTGTAGGGACTCAGCAGCTTTAACTTTTCAGAAATGTCAGCTACAGTTTGAGTGGACAACCTAGTAGTATGTGCTTTACCTCTGATCCATAAGTTCAAAAGTTTCCCAGTGACGCTTAGACAGCACAAGTGCATATAATCTAATGGAAACATAATAACCATTTTTACCAACCCAGCTAAAGGAGAAAGTTTTTGGTTCAAGTGGTGGTCTTTATCAATCATATCATTAAAATCAGAATCCGTCCTCAACTTTGCATCAGTTTCTGGGTATATCATTTTATTTTGCCACTTAAACACTTTTCTCACAGATTTGGGTCTTAAGAATTGTCCTGGCAGCTGTGGGCAATTCTGGATGAAACATTCTCAAAATACTTAAAAGTGCACTGAGTGCAACAAGTGAGACTGAGAAGGTTGAGGCCCAATATCGCAAACTCCTTAAAAGAAACTCACTTGTTGGAGCTTCTGACTCAGTATCAGAGTCAACATCGGATAAGTTGACTGTGTCATTATTAACATTGTGTATATTGGTTAGATGCCAAAGAAACTCATCATACACCCCACCAGGGAACTCATCTGTGACTGATTCATTACAATCTGAACCAGCTAAGTCTATAAGAACTTTAGGGTATTCAACATAATCTTTTACTGCTTCAACATGATTTTCTTCTGACACAGAATTCTGTGCACTGGTTTCATTGAATTGTTGTAGTATTTCTGACTCTGTGGACTCTGTGGCCTCTTTGACCACCATGAAGTCATTATTGCTGCAAGTGGTGGAACGGTTCAATTTGATAAAATCTGGCTCACTATGTCAGACGTGGACGGGTGCTGACTGAAGCTGTTCTGCAGACACAGAGAGACCCCATTATTGCAATTACTGTCATCGCAGATGAGCTTAAGCAAATAAGGGTTGTGCTTGGTGACATTGCATCTACATTAAAGGATCTTGTTAAGGCTCTTCATGCTGGTGTTGTGGTAGGTCGGGAGAAACAGGGATACCATTCATACATCTGAATACTGTTTCCCTCTGAAGTCTGCCATTGGCATAATCTTCTAGCAGTGCCAGCGCATCCATCATACAATATGCATTGAAGTGTTGCTGCAGTAGGCTACTTATGTTTTACTTTTTCTACGAGATTGGTATTAGTTGAAATGGATATTAAAGAAAGCCAAAAAAGGTTAAGGCTCACATCACCTGGTATTCTCAGGCGGTCTCCCATCCATTTATTTTAGTCAATTTTCATATATCGTATATTTTTTCAAATCAGAATTCTGGCTTTCTTTCTTTCTTTAAAAAAAAAAAAGCCTTACCTTGTTTAGAAGAAAGCTACTGGCTTTTCAAGGCTTGAACATGAAAAATGGGCATGTAGGCCTAGAGCATCAGTTGAAAAAGAAATATAGTTTGGCCAAAAAGATATAGGCTTACAGTACCTGGTATTCCCAGGCGCTCTCCCATCCAAGTACTTACCAGGCCCAACCCTGCTTAGCTTCTGAGATCAGGCGTGACCAGGGTGGTTTGGCCGTAAGCAAAATGACCTGGGACTGACAAGCCCTTTAAAAACTTGCATAGCTAGCCAAGCCCTGGCCTGATACTACTTGACTCTTCTTCAAGCCACTGTTTAGGTTCCTATTAAGACCGTCTTAAGAGCAGGTTTAATATTTGCAAAAAAAATATTTTATATTCCTGGGACTATTTTAAGGTTGTTATTCATCAGATGTCCTGTTACCTTGCCCTGTTCAGAATAACCCATTCAAGTACATTTGTGTTTTAATCAACTAAAAGGTTTTGAATTTTCATATCTCGTATGTTTTTCAAGTCAGAATTCTGCGTTTATGTTTTTTCTTTTCTTTTCGAAAGCCTCACTTCGCTCAGCCAAAGTCACTGGGCTGTCAGGTCATGAAAATGAACACTGAGCCTGTAGGAGATTGGTATCAGTTAAAAGAGAAATTAAATAAAGCCAAAAAGGTTAAGGCTCACATCACCTGGTATTCCCAGGTGGTGTCCAATCCATTAAATGTAGTGAATTTTCATATCTCGTATATTTCTTCAAGGCAGAATTCTGGCTTTCTTTCTATCATTTTATTTTAAAGGGCCTAACCTTGTTTAGAAGAAAACCACTGGTTTTTCAAGGCTTGAAAATGAACAATGAGCCTGTAGGCCATTGGCATCAGTTGAAAAAGAAATTAAGTTAAGCCCCCCCCCAAAAAAAGGCTTACAGCACCTATAGTCTCCCATCCACGTTTTAACCAGGGCCGATCCTGCTTAGCTTCTGATATCAGACGTATTTTTTTTTTATAATATAAAATATTTTATTTTTTATATCATATAAAAAATGATTCAATCAAAATTTCCATTTAATGCTTTCCATATTAAAAAACAAACATCAAGATCAACAGCCGTTTGTTCCAGAGACCCGCTGGGTGAATCACAAGCAACACAAGAAGACAAGTGATACCAGGTATCACTTTTGCCTTACAGGCGAACACAGTGTGATGTTCTGGGAACGACACGCAGTGGTGTAGACCACCTAGGTTCTGGATCTGTTTCTGGTATGACCTGCTGAGAAAAGTGTTGGATCAATGCAGTTAGTTTTTCAAAATAAGCACTATGCTACAAAGGCTCAATAATATCCTCTCTCAATGGGTTGACTGGACCCGGAAATGAGCAACCTGTAAACAATTCATAAGGTTAAAACCAGAAATCTTGTTAAGAGAAGAAATAACAGACATTAATGCTATAGGGAGAGCCGACAACTATGTTAATTTGGTCTATGCACAGATTTTAGCCAATTTTAGCCAATTTTCTTTACTTTTCCTTGAGTCATGGAATTCTCTTTAGAATAACCTTGGCATTTTATAGTTGCCACTTTAGCGGGTATCATCAGACCCTCTAAGGTCTCTGGCTTCACATGCATGTGTAATTGGTCGACCTGAGGTGGTAATAAAACCAAACCTTTGCCAAACTGGTAGTTCAACATATACAGCTCTAACGACATAAGCATAATCACAAAAAATTTTTACCCTATTTATTCCTGCAAATTTGAAAGCTACAGTTACTGCTAACTTTTCTGCTTCTGCGCTGACTGTTTACCTTGCAATTTCTGTGAGCCTCCTAAAAGGACATTTTGTGTACACCCCATATAAGGGCCAAAGAACAATTAACCTGTGTGCCGTCTGAAAAACTAACAATTACTTCCTCTGGTAAACATAAAATGCTTGCTCCCAATTTTATAAGGAGATCCCTCCCCAATATAGGTGTCGGAGCATTGGAGGAGTACAAGAACGAGTGCGATATGCTCTGATTAGCAATCTTCGCTGTCAACATCTTTGTCATCGGCCATTTTTCTAACGCACCAGAGAAACCCATCACTTCCACTTTTTTATCACTCAGAACTTTTTGTGTCATAGTGCCCTTTGTGACAGTGGATTATGTTGCTCCAGTATCCACCAGAGCTTGTAGTGGTCTGTTGTTAAACACTATTTCCATGAAGAGGTTCAGCCATTCCCCTCATGGTGGTTCTCTGTGGGCCCAATCAACAATCCTCCTCTTCCGCCCCCGGGCCCCATGTTGGGTGCATGGGCGCCTGTAGGTTGGGTGGGGCTGAGAGTCGTTGCCCCTGGTGTTTTTGGGCGTGTGGTCCACTGCCATGACCACCAGGTCCACCTCTATGGGGTTCCCGACCCCCGCAGGTGGCCCTGTATTTCGGCCTTCCCCACGCATGGGGCAGCTTCTTATCCCATGTCCCCCACCCTCTCGACTCTTATTTCCATTTCCCCTATACCATCCCCATTGTCTAAAAGGTCTACGTCACTGGGGTGGTGGTTGGCCAAAGTTCTCGGGGCTACTAAAATCAGTGGTACCCAAAAGGGGCTGGCTGCTCGGGCATCAGTTTAGTTATCCTTTCTGCTTTTGCTTTAGCTAATTCTAACTGCAATTTTAACAGCTGGTTTTTAGTCTTCCCTAGCTCTTCCTCTTCCTTATTTGTTTTTTCGACATCCCTATCTATGTGATGTACTAGGTGTCGTTCCCAAAACTCGTTGCTAGCCACTGGCATGTCTGGGTTGTTTTCTATAGCCTCTTTTACACCATTAGGAGCCCTTGACATTACTGCTGTTCTGAAAATGTCTCTAGTTATCGGGTTGTTTAAACTGTTTTCCTCAACAATCTGCTCCCATTCGGCTGCACACCTGAAATAATACCCTCACCCAGGCTCACCTGATTTAATTTCAAATGTGATGTTCTGAAATGCTGTGTGGAGTGTAGAAAATTGCTTTCTTAGTGCAGCACTGACTGCAGTGCTCACAGTTGTAAATTTACATTCATTAGGGACTCCTGTTATTTGAGCATCAGCCTCATAAGCAGTCATTTGGGATACTGTGAAAATCTGGCCCAACAGGCACCTTAGATCACCCACCGCCATAGTAGTTCCATTACACAAACCCATTTACTTAGTTAACCATCTACTGCCCCCAGAGGTAATAGGGATCAGCTCTGTGAAAGAAAACTTTCCACACTCAACCAGATGCCACTAGTGCTGACATGGCGTGGATCCTGATAAAAAACAATGGGGAATAACAATACAGTAATCTGTATTGTTATTCCCCATTGTTTTTGATCAGGATCTGTCTGTAATTGGGGCGGAACACATTGTTTCTTTAATAATCACATGCATTTTTAGCTTCTCCTTCTTCACTAACCACACTCCGCTCACTACATAGAGATTTAGATCGGTACTGCAATGGGAGGTTCCCCAGATCCCCCAGCAGGTCCCCTGTTGCCACCAGTCTTTCCTCCTCCTGCTGTAGCTGTTGTGTATGCCGCCCCCTGTTCGTCCCTCTCTTCATTCTCACGTTCTCTGAGACTACGGACTGGTGGAGGTCTGTCTAAGATTAAACCCTTAAGTTCCTGTAACTGTTGTTTCAAGTTTTTTGTTTCAATTTCTCCTTCGTTCACTCTCACCATGATTTGTTGCAAACTCGTTTCATATGGTGGAGGTTTTGTTAATAATTTCAGGTCGGGTTATGTTTTAGGGGGCAGAGAACATGCTGTTTAATTGGAGAAGGCACCCTGTGTATTTCCTGACTCTTTTACCAATTCTTTATCTGACTCAACTGCCTTCACAAGACCTCCTGAACTTTTATGTTTACCCTGACTGAGGGCTGTTGCATTTGAAATCCGCATACACAGCCGGAGATCTGCCCTATATTCTTCTTCTTGGTTTGAATGTTTACCCCTGTTAATCCATTTCACATTGCCTTTTTCCTCTACATGTCTCTTTAACCCCACATGAGCACTCTTTTCCATGCCCCTTATCTTCTCTGACACTGTCATCTTTTCAGGTGCATCCCAGCCATTCTCAATACACATCTGACTCCATTTCTTTTCAAACACTTTCATTTCTTTTGACATTTAGGCCATACCTGAGCTAACAACATGTCCACTACATTCTTCCACTGTTCTACAATTGATACACATCCATAGTCTTCACATTCCTTCTCATATTCTGCCATATTTTACAATTTATATACACAAAACACCATATAATTAACCCCAAATCAAAATAAATTTCTCACAGCATAAAACACAATAACACATCAAAGAAATCACAGCAGATATTTAACAGCTTTATGGCTCTCAGACCAAGGGACTCCAACCCAATAGATTTATGGTTCGCCAACCAAGGGACTCTTACCCAACAGAATTTATGGTTACCTTAACCAAGGGACTCTAACCCAACAGAATTTATTTGATCAATGAACCTCCAAATAATTTAGTTATACTCACACGATATGTTCATCAAATTCAACACATTAATTTAAATTGTCCAATAGCAGAATTCGATTAAACAGGTTTCTGCTTACCTTATTTTATGGCCGGCCACTGTGTTCAATCTGACTCCGTCTCGTGTCCAATCCGGTCCTCTGCCGTCTTTAACAATAATGCCTTTTATCCAATCACGTCAGGGTCACCAAATTGTAGGACTTTTCAAGGGTCCTTCGTGTTAAAAAAATTGGAGGGAAACAATCTCTAATAATAACTGAGGTTTATTAATCAGATATCAAAAATAAAAATACAGCGCTGGGTTGTCAGTCCACAACATCCACACTGACCAACAACTTTATATAGTATGTATCGTCGGTCTATCTTCTAGGGCCGGATGGGATCCACCCCTGCTTCCAAAAAAGCAGATCTGGTTCCTTTTTAGTTTTTAATATCTCGTGCGTCAGATGACTTCAGTTTCTGTGGACAAACATATCAAAGAGACAAAGAACATAGCAAAGAAGAACACTACCTCCTTTTCTTTTCTTAATGAGGATAAATAGTAACTCTTAGTTTTTTTGGCATTTGGAAGTGTGTTTTATTCTCGTGCTTAACAACCTCTGCATGAGAGTCCTCATACTGGCAGATAAGAGTAAGGTCAGATGACCCTTCTCCTGCAGCGGTTCTGTTCTTATCACTTCTCCCTTTCTTGCACATACACTTTTCCTGATTTGCAAGCATATTGTTATCAAAAGCACAGTTCAAAGCATTTCTTCTCATGTATGGTTACTTAATTTAAACATATTTTAGTAGAAATTGTAATAGAAAAAAGATTATTTGAATGATTGATAAAACATCAATAAATAAAACATAAGAGCATAATATTGTATAGGAAAGATGATTATTAAAACATCAATTAATAAAACATAAGATCATAATATTGTATTATTCCCACATGATGAGTAAGCTTTTACTTTATAGTGCTTTGGTAATAACACGGTATGTCTTGAGTTAATATTGAATGGGATAATTTTAAAATTTTCATCCTAAAAATATAAGATACATCAGCGTCTAACACTTAGGTCTTCAATGCATGGTTTTCTGACATTTACTTTCATTTGGCAAATACAAGCTTTGGAGTTTATAAGGTATTAACTGGTCCCATCCAATTGGCCATATGAAAAACATTTCAATGTTTTAGGATTTTAAATATGATTGAGGTGAGAAAAGGTCTACTTTATAGTCATGGGATTTAAAATGGTATGGTGGTGAGTAAACGTGTGGTTTTCAGTGCTTTGGGTCTTAAATTAGAAGGCAATGAGTTAATTAGAATAAGTCTAGTTTAAACTTTAATTCCCACAAATATAAGTTACAACAGCATCTAACAGTTAAGTCTTAAGTGCAAGGTTTGCTGACCTTTACTTTAAATGGCAAATATAAACTTTGGACATTTTAAGGTATTTTATGGGCCCATACAGTTGGCCATATGAATGACTTTCTAATGCCCTCGGCTTGAAACAGGATGGTGATGAGTAAGATTCTACTTTAAAGTGCTGTGGTAAATACACTGTATGTCTGGATTTAATATTGAATTGGATAATTACAAACTTTCCATCCTACTAATATAAGATACATCAGCATCTAACACTTAGGTCTTTGATGCAAGTTTTTCTTACTTTTACCTTTAATGGCAGATATGAGCTGTGAAGATTCTAAGGTATTAACTGATCCCATACAATTGGCCATATGGACAACATTTTCTTGCTTTGGGGTTAGAAACAGGATCATGTTGGTTAAAGTTCTACTTTGTAGTCATGAGATATATAATGGGATGGTGTTGAGTACAGGTCTAGTTTTCAGTGCTTTGGGTCTTAAATTAGAAGCTATTGAGTCAATAGAATTATACAAGTTTAAACTTTACATCCCACCAATATAAGTTGCAAAAGCATCTAACAGTTAAGTCTTTAGTGCAAGGTTTGCTGACCTTTACCTTAAATGGCAAACTTGAGCTTTGGACATTTTAAAGGATTTACTGCTCCCACACAGTTGGCCATATTAATATCTTTCAAACGCCTTGGGTTTGAAACGGGATGGTGATGGGTAAGATTCTACTTTATAGTGCTGTGGTAAAAACACGGTATGTCTTGAGTTAATATTGAATTGGACAATTTTAAACTTTCCATCCTACAAATATAAGATAGATCAGAATCTAACACTTAGGTCTTCAAAGCAAGTTTTTCCGACATTTACTTTTACTGGCAAATATAAGCTTTGGAGTTTATAAGGTATTAACTGGTCCCATACAATTGGCCATATGGATGACCATTTTACTGCTTTGGAGTTTGACGCAGGAATCGTTGTGAGTAAAGGTCTACATTATAGTCATGAGATTTAAAATGGGATGTTGGGGAGTAAAGGTCTAGTTTTCAGTGCGTTGGGTCTTAAATGAGAAGGTACTGAGTTAATAAGAATTAGACAAGTTTAAACTTTACATCCCACAAATATAAGGTACAACAGCATCTAACAGTTAAGTCTTCAGTGCAAGATTTTCTTACGTTTACACCTAAATGTTAAGTTTGAGCTTTGGACATTTTAAGTCATTAACTGCTCCCATACAGTTGGCCATATGGGTGACTTTCTAACGCCTTAGGCTTGGAACGGGATTGTGATGAGTAAGCTACTACTTTTTAGTACTGTGGTTATAGCACGGTATGTCTTGAGTTAATATTGAATTGGATCTGTATTGTTACCAACAATGTTTAAAGTTTTGTGTTATTTTTGAAGATATTTTTCGGTTTTCTTTATTTGGATATGGTTCCTCTAAGAATTATACCATGTGACATTTAATCAGGAATCAAGCACACATGGCACAGAGAGCAGCATGTTCAGTGTTTCAGAAGCCTTTTTGGTGATATTTGCAGACAACTTATGCCTGTTGTAGCATCGTTGTTTCATTATGCTGCCCTTGGTAAATTTGCAGTATATAACTTGACAGCCAGGTAAACTCTTTCTTTGCAAACGTCAATAAACATGTGGACAAAGAGTTAGTGTCTTCAGAGTCTTGATGTCAAGGAAGAGGTTTCCTGGCTGTCAAGTTTTATACTGCATATATACAAAGGGCAGCATAGTGAAACAACGGCTTAAAGGCAAGATAACGCAATAAAGCTGACAGTTATCTGTACACAAGACAGCGGTATCTTCCAGAGATTCCAGTGATGCTGGTGAGCCATCAAATAAATCTGAAGACTGCGTTATTATATGTCCCATTCACAGAAAACCGCATCCTCTGAACAAATGTAAGAAAAGTACAATGTTCACAATGCGAAAGTGAAAGGCACCACACATTACTCCTACCTGGACCTGCACCCTGGACAGAGGTAGACCTTGCTACAGAGCACGGCGGGCAGGACGAAGAATTTTCCCCTTAATCTCAAGTCACAAGTAAATGCACAGAAGACAGATCTTGCTCTAAAATATGTATTGTAAAAGGTTTTCCAGCTGGCTGTAGAGACGAGGCAGTGAAACTATATGCAATTCTGGACGAACAGAACAACAGATGATTTGTTCGTTCGCAGTTCTTTGAAGTGCTTAATGACAAAAGTCTGAGTTCTCCTTACATGTTGAGAATGTGCGCAGGAGTAAAAGAGTCAGCTGGAAGAAGGGCCAATGGCTATGAGGTGGAATCTCTGGTTGGAACTGTTTGCATACCATTGCCAAGCCTTATAGAATGCAATGACTTTCCTGATAATAGAGATGATATATCAACCCCTGATAAGGCTCAAAGTCATACAAACCTTAAGTGGGTGGCACACCTCATTCCAAAACAGGAACCATAAGCCCCAATTATGGTTCTCTTAGGTCGGGACATTTTAAGAGTTCATAAAATCCGTAAACAGGTGAATGGCCCACACAGTCTGCCCTTTGCTCAGAAGCTGGATCTGGGCTGGATCACCGTAGGCAACGTATTTTGTGGGATTACAAATTTAAGAATCTTCTTAAGATATTCAGATCCCATACTTAGACATAGCATAACATGAAATACTAAGGTTTTCTGTACTTTATTTAGCATTTAAGGTAACCAAGATGACATCAGACAAGTGGTGATCTCAAACAGAGTTTGTAGCAAAAGGTTCCGTAAGTCAAATGAGCCTTTTTATGGAGACTTTTGATACCTGCAGCACCACACAGCGCATTCTCAATACAGAACTCCTCTGAAGATACCCAAGAGTCTCCTGGTCTTCGCTTCTGAGTTTCCAACAGTTTTGGATAGAGCTCGGATAGAGCTCCTCACCTGAATCCAGATTGGAATTTCAAGCTCAACCAAAATCTCATTTTGTTCCTGATTGGACAATTCTCTACCAAGGATTGGTGAGTGTCACTCTATCCGAAAGAACCATTAAAGTCCAGTAACACTGTGTTATCCTCTGTGCCGTCAGAGAAGAGTTAACAGAAAGCTGCAGGGTTTGGTTAAATAGGTAACCCTCTAAAAATCTTCCTTTTGAGATGAAAGTTATCCTCTGTTTAGCCAGGGGAGTTTAGCATTTTGTGCTAGAATTTGGTAGCCTCCGTTTTGGCAGAGAGGAATTTGAAGTTTAGAGTAAATTGCTTGTAGTTTTTGTTTGTCCTCTGAATTGCCAGGGAAAGTTAACAATAATTGATCTATGTTAACAAGCGTACCCTATGTTCATCAGAGAAGTTGTGGTGTTTTGATTGTGTGGTAAAAAAGAAACACACAAAATGTTAAGGAAAAATCCCAGACTGATCCCACAACTAAAAAAGGTGGACTTGCAACTCCTTTGTGGTCAGATAGTGAATTCAAATCAATATTAAAAGTGCAGATGAAACAAATAGTCACTGAGAAAGTTAGACAAGACCTAACTAAGAAACATGAAATCTGTCCAGACAAAACTTGGCCTGTAGATGAATGTAAAAAGGTATTGGGAGAATGTATTCGCAAGAATAATGTGAAGGCCATTATTTGCTGCCAAAGGTAATTTGGTTTAGCACTAGTTACACAAGAGAATCAGCATATCTCAGCGCTAGAAAATCAGAACAAAGAACTCAGTGCTAGAGTATCCTCTTTTACAAAGAAAATGAACCACAAAACTTCAATGAAAACGGATGTTGAACATATTAGACAGCCTGATAACAATTCATCGGACTTGCACACACATTTTGAAACAGACTCAGGCGTTCAAGCAGTAAGTGATGTGTCTATGGAGTCAGTGAAGGTATGTGGTGCTAGAAGAAGATCTCAGGGAATGGAAGGAATTAACAGTGTTCTTACAAGCTCTTCTGATGTCCAAGTACAAAGCAAAGTATTAGGACCTAAAGATATAGAGAGACTATCCCAGAGCTTACCTTCAGCCCGCCAGAAATTTTCTGAATTTATAGAGGCATTGATCAGTAAAATGTGCCTCTACGATATGTCGTTATCAGAGGTTACACAGCTGATGTCACAAATTCTAACTGAATCTGAATTCAACCGTTTTGAATCCGCTGTTACCTCTGAACTGCAACATGCAAGTAGGGCCGATTTGAGAGAAAGTGTACTGAAAATTCTGAAGAACATCATAGGACCCTAACTAGACTGGTCCAGAATCGCAAATTGTGTGCAAAGGAAAGGAGAAACTGTGAGTGAATACACTGAAAGGTTTTGACAGACAGCTGTAACTTACAGTGGAATAGTTGAAGATGCTGGAGGTGTGCTAGAGGATAAGGGACCCCTAGTCCGCATTTGGTCAGATGGCCTTGAAGCCGAGTACAGAAAAGCATTGACATGGACATTCCTAGATCTAGCTTGGTCTAGCAGAACTGTAAGAAGTAACCTAGATTGCTTAGCTTCATGGGAAAAGGATACGGATGTTATGACAAAGGTGAGAGTAGCAGCAGCTACTTTTAACACAGCGAATCAAAAGTATGCGTATTCTAGGAAGACCATCAAATGTCACTACTGTGGGAAACATGGGCATTTTGCAAAAGAGTGAAGAAAAAGCAAAAAGACTTCCAGAGAAATGAAGAACATTTCTCACCTAATGCAGAGCCTGCTTACAATTTTAAAACAGCCCCTACCATCCCCACTCAACTTATGGGGCAACTTGGTAAGGGCCTAGGCTGTGAGTTTGCAAATATGAAAGAAATCTCATTAAGTTTTGTTTGTTGTTTTGGCTACGAATACATCCTCTTTTATGATGTCTACTATGACTGATGATTTGCTCGAGGATTTAAATTTTTGATTTGCTGATTTGTTTTATTTTGGGTATAAGCTCAAATCTAGAAACATTTAAATTTAGTATGTAAAGTGTGTTCAGTATCACAGGGACAGAGTAGGACACACAGACGGTGAGGAGCCCAGGGAAGAACCGAAGTGCAATATGCATTGGGGGCCAACCCTGAGGTGAAGACTCCCTTATAGGATTTCCCCTTACAGTTTATCCCCACCTCACTTGGTCTTTAGGTGTCAAAATGGTCATTAATCAGGGTAAGAAAGGAAAAACCACTATACGATCAGCAACCTTCTAACGTAAAGGTTTTTTATTTTAAATCTATATGATCAACACCTTTTAACATAAAGGTATTTTATTTTCAATCTATATGATAAACAACATTGTTATGTAAGGTTGGGCACTGAAAGAGAAATATGTTCCATCACTAGTATGTTACTAGGAAGTTTAAACATGAAATGTAGGATCAGAGTACTGCTCTTTTGTGTTTTTCTGTTTGTATTGCAGGTGCTAGAGCAGGACGGTGAAAACCCATTGCTGCCTCCTCATCAATATACCTGCAGTGAATTCATTGATACACACAACACTGGAAATCGTGTTGTGGACAAAGAAGTAATTTACTGAGGGCTCCAAAGTTTTGCCAATCAAGCACACAAAACAGTTGAACAAAACTCCTCTACATCTATGGACTTCAGTTTGAATGACACATATTGTCATTAAGTTTTACAAGAAACAGGTTCTAGATATTCTGTGGCAAATAACCAACAGCCTTAAGTACAATGTGCCTGTAACGATCACAAGTTACAAGAATGAATTTTAAATGTCTAAATTTGTATTTTGTGGGATTTATTAGAACTCTCAAAGGGGGGATTGTGGGATTACAAATTTAAGAATCTTCTTAAGATATTCAGATCCCATACTTAGACATAGCATAACATGAAATACTAAGGTATTGTGTTTTTATTTAGCATTTAAGGTAACCAAGATGACATCAGACAAGTGGTGATCTCAAACAGAGTTTGTAGCAAAAGGTTCCTGCCAGTTCCTCTTGTCCTATTGTAAGTCAAATGAGCCTGATTATGGAGACTGTCATCTTGTGTTTGTACTGGCTTTTGGTGCCGGCTCCCTGGACTTTGAGTATTTATGATAATTGGATGAAGACTGGTGTAAGGGGGGCATTTGGCTACCCCTGAATACTTAATTTACATGCTTTGTTTGGGACCATTACCCAAATGCCTAATCTCTATTTCTGGGGACTGCCCCCTAAATGTATAAAATACAATGTATTCACTGGCTAAGAAAGAATTTTGATGACTGCAGCGCCACGCAGCACATTGTCAATAAAAACTCTGCTAAAGATACCCAAGAGTTAACTGGTCTTCGCTTCTGGATTTCCAACAATGTCGACGAAATGTCCACAAAACAATGACAATAAGAACCTTTCACACAGACACTATAGAACCAAAACGCCCAACGCTCTTTCATCCATGTCCTAACGTCTTCAATGTTAAAGCAACATACAAAGACATACAAATAACAAACTACTCCCTGACAGATTCTGTGGATTGATATTTCCATTATGCTTACCACTTGGGAAGCTCCGTGTTTAAACGAACCAAAGATGACAACCAAGTGGCTCCGTCAATTCAGGACACCTCTTTCATGAAAATCATGGATGAAGGTCTACGGGAGGATTCAAACAATAGTTGGGTAGCGCCATTACCCTTTAGGAGTCCACGTCCACACCTTCCTAACAACAGGCCTTAAGCACTGAAATGCCTTATGTCTCTTAAGCGCAACCTTGAAAGAAAGCCTGTTACGAGAGAACACTTCCTCAGCTTCATGAACCAAATATTTATAAATGGCCACGCTGAGTAATCTCCTCCTCTGAGCGAAAGAGAAGAACGATGGTACCTGCCAACTTTCGGAGTGTACCATCCAAAGAAACCTAACCAAATAAGAGTAGTTTTCGATTCGAGTGCCCAACAAAGTATTATATCACTCAATGATGTGTTTTTTACCGGGCCTGACCTGAACAACACACTGATAGGAGTACTGATCCGCTTCAGGAAAGAAGCCATTGCCTTAACTGCAGATATAGAACAGATGTTTTACTCTATTTATTAAGGGAAGAAGACAGAAACTTCCTACGTTTCCTGGGGTTTCGGGACAATGACCTTTCCAAAGATATTGTGGATTATCGCATCAGTGTCCATGTCTTTGGAAAAAGCCCCTTGCCCGCGGTGGCTATACATTGTCTACGTCAAGTCTCTTCAGATTGGTGATTTCCATATTGACCCTGATGTCAAGCATTTCGCTATGCTTGACTTCTATGCTGATGACGGGCTAAAATACCTGCCTACAGTGGAAGCTTCTGTCAGTTTGCTAAAGAAAACACAATATGTTCTCTCCAAATCAAAACTGAGACTACGTAAGATCACAGCAAACAACAAAAAGGTCATGGAAGCCTTTCCATCTACAGACCATGCAGGTGACCTTAAAGATCTAGACTTGGAGGCAGACAAATAGCCAATGCAGCGTAGTCTTGTACTTAATTGGGACCTTCATACGGACTGTTTCCTTTTCACTGTCAGTGATGAGGTTAGAGCTTACACCTGGCGAGGTGTCCTATCCACTATCAACAGCCTTTATGATCTTCTTGGATTTGTTGCACCAATCACAATCTAAGGCAAGGCTATTCTGAGAGAACTTACTTCTGTGAATGGTGACTGGGATGCTCCGCTGCCACAAGAAATGGAGGGTGTTTCGACCTCATGGAGAGTTTCCTTGTCAGAATTTTAGTTTTTTCATCCCCAGAGCCTATACTGAGACTTCACCATCGGCAGATGTCAGGAGGGGATTGTGTGTCTTTGCAGACGTGTCTACAAAAGCCATTGCTGCTGTAACGTATTTAAGAGTCACAGATGCTGTAGGGAATAATCACATTGGGTTTGTAATGGGGAAAGCCAAACTTTCCCTTCGCTCTGAGCACACAGTGTCAAGACTTGAACTTTGTGCGGCAGTGCTTGCAGTTGAGTTGGCAGACTGAATTTCATTTACAATTACAATTACAATTATTCAATCATCACTGCAGAGCAAACAGGGGTAAGGTGTCTTGCTCAAGGACACTTCAGTCATTGTCTGCTGGCCCTGGGATTCGTACCCGCAACCTTCTGCTTCCAAGTCGAACTCTCTACCACCAGACCACGACTGACCCCCGTTTTGAACTTGACCTTCGACTTGATGCTATAACCTACCACTTAGACAGTAAGGTGGTTCTCAGATACATTTGTAATGAGACTAGGCGTTTCTATGTTTACATTAGCAATCGGGTACGATGTATCCGAAGGTTCTCCAATTAAGATCAGTGGCGATATGTGCTGACAGACCAAAACCCGGCAGATCATGCAACTCGTTTTGTTTCTGCAGCCCACTTACAGTGCTGGCTACCTGGACCCAAATTTCTGCTCACATCAGAACGAGGTACCTCTGAGAGCACTTTCAACCTTGTTGATCCAAGTTCAGACCCAGATATACGACCTCTAGCATCGACTTTTTTTAGCACCACAACATTATCTAAGCAGCTCGGTTCTCAACGGTTTGCCAATTTCTCTTCTTGGAAGTCACTTATAGGTGCAATCACTCGCCTAATTCACACAGGTCACCATTTCAAGACAGCTGAGAACGGAAACAGTGCTTGTAAGGGATGGCATCACTGTAAAGGAGAGTTCACTGTTGAAGAATCCAATAAAGCTTCAGCCATCATCATCAGAGCGGCACAAGAGGAATTTTAAAGTCAAGAGATGAAATATATCCAAAAGCAAGAGAGGTTTCCAAAAAGTAGTCCTCTTCATACTTTGGATTCATACATTGATATGCAAGGTCAGCTGAGGGTTGGAGGTCATCTCCAACGATCTAGCCTCAATCAGAGTGAGAAGACGCCTTTGATAATTCCTGGAAAGCACAACATAGCTACTTTGCTGATTAGACACCACCAAGAGTGTATCCACCATGTGCAGACGGCTCAGAGCTCCACTTAGCATCCAAAAATGGCCAGCCTTCCAGCAGATTGTCTCTCCACAGACTCTCCCTTTACCAATATTGGACTGGATGTGTTTGGTCGTTGGATAGTCACCTCACGTGGGACAAGAGGAGGGTTTTCTCACAGCAGTAGGTGGGCTGTCATTTTTACATGTGAATAATGATGAGCATAAGAGCTGTTCATATTGAAGTCATGAATCCCTTGATACATCCAGCTGCATCAATGCTCTTAGATGTTTTCATGCTGTGCGTGGACCTGTCAAGCATATTCGTTTAGACCGGGGCACAAATTTTGTCGGTGCATGTAAGGACTTAAAGATACCTTCAAACATTAAGTGCAAAACTGTCAAGACGTTCATGTCGGACCAAGGATGCGCTTGGATCTTTAATCCTCTGCATGCTTCCCATTTCATTGGAACTTGGGAAAGAATGATTGGACTAGCAAGAAGAATTCTTGACTCCATGTTCCTCCGGCTGAAAGACAAACTTACTCAAAAGGTTTAGGTGACCTTCATGGCAGAGGTTGCCGTCATTAACAATGCCAGGCCTATTGTTCCTGTGTCAACAGACCCTGATGAGTCATTTATATTCACCATAGCAGTTCTTCTCACGCAAAAATTGAACTTTGTTGCTGCACCTCCATGCGAGTTTGGACTTACGGACCTGTACAAGTGTCAATGGTGGGAAGTTCAACATCTTTCCTAACACATTCTGGGATAGATCGCGGAAGCAATTCCTACCAACCCTACAGGTACGCAAAAAATGGCAAGCTGTCCATCCTAATGTCAGACCAGGAAGTGTTGTTCTCCTTAAGAACAGTCAAGTACCACGAAATGAATGGCCTCTTGGACTGGTAACACAGACTTTCCCTAGACAAGATGTCAAGGTGCGTCAGGTTTTACCCTTTTTCTCAGGTCTGTTACAGAAATAGTGCTCCTGCTTACCCCAGTTTCTGAATTAGATGCATAGTTGTAAGTTCTGAGTGATGTGTAAACACATCAGGCAGGGAGTGTACTATTACCAACAATGTGTTAGTTTTGTGTTATTTTTGAAATTATTTCTTGGTTTTCTTTATTTGGATGTGGCTCTTTAAAGAGTTATACCATGTGACCTTTAATCAGGAAGCAAGCACACATGGCACAGAGAGCAGCATGTTCAGTGTTTCAGAAGCCTTTTTTGTGATATTTGCAGATATCTTATGCCTGTTGTAGCATCGTTGTTTCACTATGCTGCCCTTGGTATATGTGCAGTATATAACTTGACAGCCAGGTAAACTCTTTCTTCGCAAATGTCAATAAACAGGAGAAGCGTGTAGACCAGCTTGAGTACACTTGTAAGAGAATCTGCGTTTTTAACATTGTTTACTGAATTACCTGTTGCGTGAGTACGACCTGTTCACACGAAAGTGTAAGCTATTAGATATAAATAAAGTCCTAGTTTCATTGAGTTAGTGTTAATTTGTTTTATTTAGTTAATTCATTGCTGTGCCATAAAGAGCAATCAAGTTATTGTTACTGTTTATATCCGTAGCACTCATAATCACAGAGTTATTTGTGGTTTCTGTTAGAGCCATTAGTTAATAATTGCCAGCTCATCGAGGCTATTGTTGTGATAATTTACAAGGCGCATTCAGCTCTTTTCACTGATTGCAAAATTAAGTGAGTATTTACTTAAGTAAAGACCAGCGACTCTAACTGTGCGACTCCACCAAGCAGAGACACCGTCAGGGCACCTGAGTATTATTGTATTTTATCAAAATTTGTATTCCTGTATTCTTTCCTTGTATTTTTCAACACTTACTTCCGTAATCGGTTTCTAAGTATTTAAATTACTGATCTAGCTCTTAGCTCTTCTTTTCTTTTTATTTATTCTCATTTCCTCTCCTCTTTTATTCTCCACTTAACCAAGGACAGTACAACACCGACTGCCCTTTCTACTAACTACGCGTTCTCCCACACCCCACGCTCATCTGGTAGAAGGGGGAAACAGGTCTACTTCTTCCTACTGGATGGAGGTTTAAAACACTTGCACCTTCGGGTGTCAACACTTCTTTGAGTCACATGTAGTTTCTATTACTCATCCACTCAATATCATCTTTGTAGTAATATATCGTCCCCACAGGTCAGCTTGGACATTTTCTAGAGGAGTTGGATGTTCTCCTGTCATCTTTTCCGGAGGATGGGACACCTCTTGTGAGCCTAGGAGGCTTCAACATCCACCTGGAGAAACCTCAGCTAATGACCTACACAACCTCACTGCATCGTTTGACCTAGTCGCATACCCACGCCGCCGACCCACAAGTCCGGTAACACACTTGATCTTGTCTTCGCACGCTACTGCTCCACGTATCCCACTCAGGTAACACTACTGCACACATCCGATCATTTTCTCGTCACACTTCTTCTCGACGTGACAACATCCGACGCTCCTCCCCCTTCCACCTCAGGCGTAACCTACGCACGCTCTGCTGTTTCCTCTATGCTCCCTCCTCCTGACCAGTTTGCTCTACTTAACACTGACAATGCCACTCACTCTCTATGCTCTACAGTAACATCCTGCTTGGACAATTTATGCCCGCTTACATCTCGACCAGCCCGTGCCAACCCTTCAACACCTTGGCTCTCTGATATCCTCTGGAAACACAGTTCCAAGCTCAGGAAAGCTGAGAGAAAATGGCGCAAATTTAATGACCCTGCAGATCTCTCTGTCTATCAAACTCTTCTCTCTTCTTTCTCTGAGGATGTCTCGGTCGCCGAGACTCAGTTCTACAAGGCAAAAGTAAACAGCTCAACAGACTCTCGCGCTCTCTTCAAGACCTTCTCTGCTCTACTCTGTCCACCCACCCCTCCTGCCTAGTCGGACCTAACAGCTGATGACTTTGCATCCTTCTTTGTGAAGACGACCACGACTATCAGCAGTCAGTTCTCCACTCCGCCACCGCTGGACAATACTCCAGCTCCTCTGACCACCTCTCTCCGCTCTTTCTCTCCGTTGACTGAAAATGACGCTGCGAGAATCATCCTCTCGAACCACCCGACTACCTGTTTGCTGGACCCCATCCCTACCCATCTCTCCATTGGTCATCCCTTCAATTACCCACATCATCAAGTCCTCGCACAACTCTGGCACATTTCCTAGTGCTTTCAAAGAATCCTACCTCTCGGGTAGGTCCTTCAGGGTTTCGTGGAGGAGGTGAAGTCTCAGAATGGACCGTTGCTCTTCTCGATTTACATGACATCACTGGGTTCAGTCATATTTTAAGCATGGCTTTTCCTACCACTGCAACTCCACCTTGTGTTTCATCCGGAAGATCAGACAATTTCAACCTGAGTCTCAGCATGTCTGAGCGACATCTTGCTCTGGATGAAGCACCACCACCTGCAACTAAACCTTGCGAAATCGGACCTTCTTGTCATCCCTGCCAACCTGAAGACTGGTCATGACCTCTCTATCCAACTAGGGCCATCAACCATTGTGCCCTCCAGGTCTGCAAGAAACTTGTGGGAGTAATCATCAATGATCAGCTAAACTTCACAGATCATGTTGCTGCGACTGCCAGATCCTGCAGATTTATGCTTTACAACATCAGGAAGATCCGACCGTTTCTCTCAGAACATTCCACACAAACCCTGGTTCAGACTCTGGTCCTGTCCAGGCTGGACTACTGCAATGCCCTGCTTGCTGGACTCTGGATGTGCGCAACTAAACCTCTGCAGATGATACAGAATGCAGTGGCAAGAGTGGTGTTCAAGGAACAAAAAAGGACCCATGTAACACCTCTCTTCATTAAACTACATTGGCTTCCTGTAGCAGCTCGCATTGAATTTAAATGTCTTCTCATTGCCTACAAGACCACCACCGGTTCAGCACTCAGTTACCTTAACTCACTAATTCAAAGGTATAGGCCCTCAATATCTCTGCGCTTTTTGTACTTTTTCTACCTTCAGGTTTTTATCTCACTCTGTGTAACTTGGTAACATTGTTGTGGCACTTGTACACCTATTGTTGTATCGGCTATTTACCGCTTCATTGTCTCCTCGACTATTTGTAAGTCGCTTTGGATAGAAGCGTCTGCTAAATGCTTAAATGTAAATGTAAATGTAAACCTTTGGACAAAGAGTTAATGTCTTCAGAGTCTTGATGTCAAGTTATATACTGCACATATGCCAAGAGCAGCATAGGATCATTTTAAACTTTTCATCCCAAAAATATAACACGCACCAGCTTCTAACAGTTATGCCTTCAATGCATGATTTTCTAACTTTTACTTTTAATTGCAAATATTTAGCTTTGGAGATTATAAGGTATTAACTACTCCAATACAATGAGCCATATGGATGACATTATAATGCTTTGAGGTTTGAAACAGAATGGTTGTGAATATAGGTCTACTTTATAGTCATGGGATTTAAAATGGGATGGTGGTGAGTAAAGGTCTAGTTTTCATTGCTTTGGGACTTAAATGAGAAGGTATTGAGTTAATTTGAATTAAATAAGTTTAAATTTTACATCCCACAAATATGAGGTACAGCAGCATCTAACAGTTAAGGCTTCAGTACAATATTTTCTGACCTTTACTTTAAATGGCAAATTTGAGCTTTGGACATTTTTAAGGTGTTTACTGCTCCCATACAGTTGGCCATATAGAGGACTTTCTTATGCCTTGGGCTTGAAACATGATGGTGATGAGTAAGCTTCTACTTTATAGTGCTATGGTTATAACACAGTATGTATTGAGTTAATAATTCATGGGTCATTTTAAGCTTTTCATCCTAAAAAGATAAGATACATCAGCATCTAACAGTTAGGTCTTCGATGCAAGATTTTCTGATTTTTACTTTTGAAGGCAAATATGAGCTTTGAAGATTGTAAGGTATTAACTGCTCACATACAATTGGCCATATGGAAAACATTTCAATGTTTTGAGATTCGAAACAGGTTTGAGGTGAGTAAAGGTCTACTTTATAGTCATGAGATATAAAATTGGATGGTGGTGAGTAAAGGTCTAGTTTTCAGTGCTTTCAGTCTAAATTGAGAAGGTATTGAAGTAGTCCATATGGCCAACTTCTTTCTTTCCTTTATTTTTTCCTTTCTTTTCATCCTTACTTTTTCGTCATTCCTTGCTTGCTTGCATCTTTCTTTCTTTCTTTCCTACTTTCTTTCTTTTTTTTCTTGATGCTTTCTTTCTTCCTTTTCATTTTCTTTCTTTCTTTCTATCCTTAATTCCTCCTTTCTTTTCTTTTCTTCTTTTCTTCTTTTCTTTTTTGTTTCTTTCCATCTTTTCAATTGTATCTTCTTTCAATTTTTTTTTCTTGCTTCATTCTATCCCTTTCTTTTTCCTTTCTCTCCATCTTCGACAGTGAACTGTCTAATCTCTAAATCTCTGTTTGAAGTTCTTTTAGACACTATAAAATTGTTTAAATATAATAATGTTGATGTGGCACAGCCTTTGTCACTGCCAAAACACTCTAAAGAGCATAAAAAATGCTGGACAACCTCAGAAACAAAGGGAACTAGAGCACAATGCACACGTTTTGACATGTGATGCTGGATAATTAAAAATCAGACAAAACCAAAGAAATACAATTCACATAATTACATTCATTGTATGAAATGCCACGAAATATTCCTTAGGAGATATCTATGAAGACATGTTCGAAGATGTCTTTCAAAACCTGGGCAAGATAAGGCAGATCTGGGAAGAACTAAAGATTTGTCTTTGGCATCAATGTCTGATTCTTCTTTGTGTCAACAAATATCACAGGGTGTTTGGAAGTTATTAATTGCATGATGACATCTCTGCTGCTGTGCGAAGTGACATTTCTAGTCCGCAGCTGTCCAGGTCGAGGAGGTAACAATGAGAGAAAAAAAAGGAACATAATACACAGGGAAAGTTGGCTAAAAAAAAAAGACCCTCTCTCAGACTGTCCTAATTAGGAGACCCAGGAGACAAAAAAAGTTCGACATAACAATGCTACGGGGTTGGGTGCAAGGAGTGTAGAGGTGTCTAATGTAGGCAACAGCCATCTAAACCTGCAGCCCAACGAGGAGCGCTGGTCACAGACCCGCCTGCCCACACCAGGTGATAAGCAGTTTGAGAAGCAGTTTCTGCAGTTATCTAATGTCCATCACTGGTCGCCATTTCAGCCAATTTCCTTTGCAAAGTTGCTAGTCTCTCCACGATGTTTTCCATTTTGCGGTCCATGTTTTTCATTTTGCAGTCCATAGCCACGATAGTCACCCCATTGTTATCCATTTTGCGGTCTATGGCCACTATAGCCACTCTGTTGTTTTCCAGTTTTCGGTCTATAACCACCGTGATGTTTTCCAATTTCCGATCCATAGCCACAGCCTGAGTACTAGCAGCTTTGTCCATTGCTGTCTCAATCTATCTGGTCAACTTGCTGCGGCTTTGATCATCGACCATTTTTATCATTCGTCGATTCCACAGGGTCCCACCTAATCCAATCAGCAGAATTCCTACTACCAAAGCTCCGACTAGATAAATATCTTCAACATCTTCCAGGGACAATGTCCCTAGGCACATGAAGCGCCACTTCTCCCACGCGTCCATCATGTATCCAGCTGCAAATGTTCCCTCAGGACATCTGGGTTCCCCCGAACCTGGGCTTTTCGGCGAGAAGATTGTGTCAATTGGGCTCAGAGACCAACTCATCAAATCCATTATTCCTTTTCTGTTTTCGAGAGCAGGGCAAAGAGAGTCTCAGAAACAGAGTAACAAGACAAAGCAAGCAGTTAGGATAGATAAGGGAGAGGAGAGGAAAAAAAGATGCGACTGCCTTCGTCAAGAGCCAAGCGAGATGGATCTCACCAAATACATTTATATTCATCCAAAGCCCCGGGAAGTTGGAAGGCTTCTACTTGTACTGGGAAAACATTTTGAAGTGCATACTCTTGAGGATGCAGTAAAACCTGCTAATTTCAGGGTGGTTATCCAAGCTGTCTAGGTGTATGGGTTTGATCACGAGAAACACTCTTACAGGACTATAATATATGTGACATTTTACATTGCAGATGTCTAATGGCAGAAGATTATAAGGGGATAAAGTCAATGCAGACATTCAAAAACCTATATGAAGAAAAGTGGTCTGAACTTGTTTCTCACACAGCGTTGACTACCTTGAATAAAGGGCCCTTTAACATGCCGTCCAAATTCCTTTTACAGAGGATGAACAACGCCTTCACTAGCATCTTGAAAAGGTTGCTATTTCATCATCTCAGAAATTAAGAGACATGCCATCAGCACAAGTCTATGGGTAACTTTGCAAAGCGACTCTTGCTAAAATCGTAATGTTCAACGGTAAAGACAAGACGTGGAGACAAGGTTGCAAAGGTGCAACTAAAAGGTTTCCTGGAGTGGGATACAGCTCCCCTACATAAAGACTGTTACGTACGCTGTGCTACGTAGTCTGTGTGGATATATATATATATTACGCTGTGCATATATGGGAGTGCATTTGTACCAGCTGTCTGTTTCAGGGATGGGACGTGAGTGGAGGAACCGCCTGTCAGTCAACGGACATCAGACGCTGACGTCAGGATTGCGCAACCAATCACCTGTTCTGAGGCTGTTTATGAATGGCGCGAACTTCAATGGGAGTCTCTGACTCTGGGGAGAGTACACACTCTGTGACGACGGTCTCTTGTTCGAGAGTCCAGTCTGAGAGGCGATCTATACTTGGGGCTCACTGCTGTTACTACTTAGCAGTTATATCAGTTCTCTGTTTGTTCGTGCTTGTGTGTTTTATGCTTGCATATTCGATGATAATGTTTGAGTGACCGCTGTTCGTTGACGCTTCATCTCCAATTATTACTCAACGCTGTATAAACGGGTAAGAGAGGTTGGGAGACAGGTAAGCAGGTCCAGCCTACATTCACCACCTGTAGTTCATTCATGTATTAGACACACCAGGTTTAGCAGTGGTGCTATGATTGTACGTTTGTTTGGAATAGTTAGGTAGTTTAGTTATGGCGTTTTCGGACGCTGAAGATGTTTCTTTCTACATCTTTTGTTGTTAGTTAGTTTACTTCCTAAATCTTTATTTAGATGAGTTTTTAGTTTTTGTTTTGTTCATTGATTTAAGCACCACTCGTTTGCTCCTTCCTCTCTCCCAGTTTGTTTGTTGATATTTTTCTTTATCCTGTTTAATTGTATATTTTGTAAATATTCTTTATTTTCACTACTTTATTACTTTTCACTTTATTGTTATACACAAATTAAACCTTTATCAATTGAAGTCGTTGGTCTTGGGTCATCCTTTTGCAGTCTCCCCTACTGTCTGAAATGCACACACGCTCATCCTGTGTTATGTCTGATTATATGCTAGACAATTTAACATCTAATTAACGAGGGACGTAACAAAGACGTTGCAGTTGGTCTCACAAAGTTTGAGTAAATCTTTGTGCAAATTTCTGTTGGGTTGAAAAAAGATGTAAAAGGGAACGAAATGTTGTGGTGTTGTCATCTCCAGACATGTTGGATTCTTTTACACTCCTCATAAGCAGCAGAGATACATCTGGAGTTCCAGAGGAGAACAATTTCTTATTTGCAAGAGCCAACTGTTTTGTCTCCTTTTCGAGGGCAAGACTGTATAAGGATATGTGCAAATGGATGTGGTGCACCAAACCCAGAACTACTTGGGTCAACACAATTGCGCAAACACTTTGTCATAAGTTTTAAACCATAAAAATCTTGAATTGGTTGAAGTTGCTGACATTTTAGGCAATGATATTCGTGTTCACAGAAAGTATTACAGGCCTCCAGAGGCCATTACCTAGCTGGCAAAAATATCAAAACTACTACTTGCTATGGAGAAAGGTGACACTGTTCCAACTATCTAACCACCGGACCACAACTGACTCTAAAATTAATTAATCTGAGTAAATTTTTTATTAAAAATCTTAAATATTCTAGTTTATATTGTGTGAGAAAAGTGATTGTATTTAGAAGGTGACAGTCACAAGACATGTGGTTCAGAAAGTACAAGACGGCAATGAGATGAATGAGATTTAATCAGTTGTTGAGATAACGTTAAAAAGATATAAAGTACTTTATCCTCAGGACTATTTAAAAAAAGACCTGTCTGCTAAAGAAAAGGCATGGTAAGTTATTTTAAAACTTCCTTAATTGGCTAGACATACAGAGTATGTGTGAAACAGGCATAAGGTATTTATAAAAACCTTAATTATTTCTAAAACAAAACTTGCCAGAACTTTCACATTAAATAATATTGTTCATATTTCAGGGCTGAAGAGACCTAGGTGACCTATTGAGGATTCTCCAGACACCTGAGTTGGTGAATCATCTTGTTCATTGACCGTGTTCAGTCTGACATCTAAATCAATCAGTCCTATTGTTTCTTAAAAGATTACTTTACATTTACATTTACATTCACAGACCTTTACACTACCATTGAAGACATATCTCAAGGTATGGTCGAAAAAACAAGTTTAAACTGCTGATTTTTTGTTATGATTCAATGTTGTTCAAAATTTTCATGAACGTTTTTCACGTATTTATTATTTTAATTTAGCATTTAATAAAGCAACTGATAGTAAGAACAAATCACAGAAGAGATGTAGGCGGCCTGTTGAGGAACCTTCAGGCACTTAAGATGGTAAAAGCATCCTATGCATCCCGCTTGTTCAGTGTGACTAGATATCATGCTTATATATTTGGAACCTATTTTTCTTTTTGGTAGTGACTCTTGGAAGTTCTGTCACATGAACACAAAAACATCACTGATCTCCAAAAGAAGTTGCTGCAGTAATGAAGCACTTCAGACATTACATTTCAAAGGGTAAACTCACCACCAAAATCAAATGCCAGCACTGGCTAACAGGTCTATCCAAAACATCAAAGACTTTGTAAGAAATCGTTGTGTAACAGTGAGAAGACAACAGTTACAGAATTCTATATATTAGATTAGATTAGATTCAACTTTATTGTCATTGCACATGTAAGATACAAGGCAACGAAATGCAGTTCTAACCATCTAACCAAAAGTGCAATAAGCCGTAAATACAGAATATATATGTAATCTTTACATTAATGATACAGAATAGATGAGTATAGATAAGCATTATGGACAGATTTACAGGTTAAATATACAAGCAGATATACAGGCAGGTGTTCTATGAACAACCTATACATTATGTAAAGTGTATGTACACTATAGACAGAACTATGAACATAATTTACAGTATTGTAGTGGATGGTAAAGTGGATTTGGAATTTTACAGTGTGCAAATGGATTGTCCAGTGTTACTGAGTGAACATGTAACATCTGGTTATTGTGAAGAATATTTAAATAAATAAGAACTAAGCAGGTGTAGTGTTGAAGAGGGGAGAGGAGTCTGTGTGAAAGGTGGGGGGGGTCGAGGGGTGTCAGAGGGAAGTGTTCAGTAAGGAGACAAATTTAGGGGAAAGCTATCCCTTAATATTGTTGTCCTTTTCCGGAGGCTCCCGAAGCGTCTCCCGGGGGCAGGAGGGTAAACAGTCTTTGGTCAGGGTGAGACAAGTTCTTGAGGATGCTGTGAGCTCGACGAAGACAGCTTTTCCTCTTGATGTCCGCAATAGCAGGAAGTGTTGTTCCCGTGATGCGTTGGGCAGTTTTCACCACCCTCTGCAGCGCTTTGCGGTCAGCCACCGAGGAGTTCCCATACCAGGCTGTATTACAGCTGGTCAGGATGCTCTCGATCACACACCTGTAGAAGTTCACCAGGATGGCTGAAGACAGCTGGTTTATCCTCATTGTCCCAAAGAAAAAGCGCTTTTGAGCCTTCTTGACCAGGCAGGAGGTGTTCTCAGAGATGGTGGTTCCCAGGAACTTGAAGCTGGAGAAATGCTCAACAACCATCCCGTTTATGTGGATGGGGTCGTGCGTGCATCCCTTCTGCTTCCTGAAGTCCACAATGAGTGCCTTGTTCTTGGTGGTGTTTAGAAGCAAGTTATTGTCAGCACACCATGTGGCCAGGTGCTGTACCTCTTCCCTGTAGGCAGTCTAATCGTTGTCATTGATGAGGCCTATCACCGTGGTGTCATCTGCAAACTTAATGAGGGAGTTGGATCCATGCACAGGCTTGCAGTCATGGGTGTAAAGGGAGTAGAGGAAAGGGCTCAGCACGCAGCCCTGTGGTACGCCGGTATTAAGTGTGATGGTGGTGGAGTGGGTGTGACCTGACCTAACATGCTGAGGCCTGTTGGTCAGAAAGTCTATAATCCAGCTGCAGAGAGAGGTGTTAATGTCCAGTTCTGCAAGTTTGGAGGTCATTTTGGAGGGGATAACGGTGTTAAATGCTGAGTTGAAGTCAACAAACAACATCCGTACATAAGTGTTGTTATTGTCCAAGTGTGTGAGTGCAGAATGCACAACTATGCATACTGCGTCCTCTGTGCTCCTATTTCTACGATAGGCAAATTGATGTGGGTCAATGTGGGTCTGCCAGTGTAGATGGGAGGCAGTCTTTGAGGTGTGCTAGGACAAGTCGCTCGAAGCACTTCATGATGATGGGTGTGAGTGCTATGGGGCGATAGTCATTCAGGCACATTGGGGAGGAGTTTTTCGGCACAGGTACGATTAATGTGGACTTAAAGCATGTTAGCACAGTTACTTTATATGAGGGACAGTTTGAAAATGTCTGTGAAGATCCCTGGAAGCTGCTTCGCACAGGCCCTAAGCACACATCCAGGATTACCATCTGGGCTGGCAGCTTTGCGTAAGTTGATCTGGCTCAGTGCAGTGTGAACATCTGTGAAGGTGAGTTTAAGAGGTTGGTGGTCTGCTGAGGGTAAGAATTTGGTGGCCGTCTCTTTGCTGTCATAGTTGAAACGAGCATAAAAGTCATTTAGCTCGTTTAGAAAGGAGATGTCCATGACCGTTGTGTTGGTGTTGCTGGATTTGTAGTCAGTGATGGCCTGGATGCCCTGCCACATGCGTTGAGGGTCGGAGTTAGAAAAGTGATCCTCTACCTTCAACTTATAACAGTACTTGGCCTTCTTGATGACCTTTTTCAGGTTAGTCCTGGATGCACTGTAGGCCTGTGCGTCATCTGAGCTGAAGGTGATGTTGCGGGCTTTCAGCAGAAGTCGCACCTCCCTGTTCATCCAAAGCTTCTGATTAGGTAATGTTGTAATTTGTTTTTCTGTTGTTACATCATTAATGGGGTTGTTGATGTAATCCAGTACGGAGGAGGCATAAATATCAATGTCTGAATGAGAGCCTGAGAAGCAAACGTACTCCAGTCCGTGTATATATATTAGAGGTGGGCATAGATAGTTTTTTAATCTCACTGTAAATTTGAAATTAATCTAGATTAATCTAGATTAAAATGGAAAATTTGAATTCTGTCGAAGGCATTCAGAATATGTATGCTACCCGAATAATGACCAAAAGTAAATCATTGCACTCGTGTACAATTTGCCTCATTTGCATTCAATGCGTCATTTGAGCACATTTGCTTTTATTTTACTTTTATTATACTTTAATATAGACAGGAATAAAAGTGACATTTACTGGGAGAAATTTAGAAATTCTCTTTACTCAATTTGTGCTCTATACTGATGGACCTTGTGAAAAATGTCCTTACGTGTAAAAAATCGGAGATCAGACTTGTCGAATAAGTTGAAACTTTTATTGATCAGAATGTGCACAATGTTGTTCTTTTCGCCTCTCGCAGGAGCAAACAACAACAACAACCCTTGAGAATGGTTTTTCAACATATTTATGTGTGTATGTGAAAGGTGTGTCTTCTTTCTTCTGGACAGCCTCCCAATTCCATAGACATCTCTTCCTGACATTCTATCTCCGGCCAGCTGCTGTTTTGGTTCCCTGTAAAACCACACTTCACACACATTCTACCCCACAATAAATCTTTTTTGACACTCTCACATGCCTAGGAACCATGGGCACAAACTATGTCCTTGGTTATCAGTACTTTGGTACATCTGCTAGACTTGTAGGAGTAACGTTGACCATGTTCCTCTTTGGAGTCAACACATTTATCATTTTTATGCCCGTACACAGCACTTCATCCTGTTTCTAGTACATTCTGTTCTTACTCTCAAAAGTTCACACACAAGGTTATATCTCACACACTTAAAAACTAAATCATGATTGTACTACTAATCCTAATAAGTGATTCATCGTTCATATATAAATCAACAGGAATAATCATCAAATATAGGAGGTTATCACTTAAATCATAAATCATCATTGAATATAGTAGATATAACACTTAAATCATATAAAACCCTTTAAATCCATGAGGAAAAATCATAGAAAACCCTTTAATCCCTCTCTTGACCTCTGATAAACCAGAGGTCAAACTTTCCTTTCTTCGTCGCCATCACTGTCTTCACAATCACAAAATTTCACACCCTGACTTGCCAGTAAGGGCATGGCGTATGGTGGAAAATTAACCTCCTTCTTTTCAATTGCCGCCATTATGAGTCTGTTACATAGAGATCTAATACAGGGAATACAACAACAACCACATGTAACCAGTATCGATAGAAAAATTGGAAATCAAAATAGACATGATAACACCCTTTCATTTACCCAGTGCCTTATCCAACCAATGTCCAATTAGGTTTTCAATGCCTGAGTGTTCCTTCATTTCTATAGACAGGACTCTCAGACCCTCCAGCGCTTTGGTCACTGATCCATCAGGAGCTGTATTGTTAGGAATAAAGGTACAACATAAATCAACAAACATATGGCATACTCCTCCTTTATCAGCCAATAGCATATCTAGAGCCATTCTATTTTGGATAGCCATCAGTGAGGTCGGCGCCAACTGTTCCTAGAGACCTTCTACAGCATCTCTAGTCATATTAGTTAGTCTCATAACATTGTAATGGACATAATTTATTCTATCAACATTTTTATTTGGGGTATTTGGAAATAAAGCTGCTATTATGGGAATGTTCCCTAACCCGGTGGCTATTTGGTCTGCTAATTTGTATTCACCTGGTACCCCCTTTGGAATGCCAATTGCATTAATATACGTAGGATATTTAGGCTCAAATCTAACAACATGTTTCTTTTCCTAATCACATGTCTCCTTCTTCTTCTAGTGAGTGCTACATTACCGGTTCTTGTTCCCTGATCACTTTGTTGCAATGCCTGCTCCATATGCACAATCTGCACTTACACAGTGTGCTAGAGGTTCCTCTTGTGGGCTTGAAAAAAGATCACCTGTTTGAATCTAAATTTTAAAATTTCCACTTTGTTTGTTGCCTGGGGTTTCGGTTTCTCTGTCCTCTTTATCCTCCCTCTCTTGGACCTGAATCCTCAGGTCCACAGCAGTCTCGGATAATGACCTGTTTGGTGGATCATAGTTAACACAAGAAGACAAATGATACCATGTGTCGCCTTTTCCTTGTAAGCGAACACAATGTGAGGTTCTGGCAGTGACTCTCAATGGCTCGGTCCATCTGGGTTCGGACCATTTACGCCTGAATTGCTTCAGTCGGACCCATCAGATGGTGGTGTGGCATCAGAATCAGCTTCTGGAATCTGGTGGGAGAAAAGCTTAATCATAGCCGTTAGTTTGTCAAAATTTGCACTGTGAGACAATGTTGGCAGGTTTTGGAGTTCAGCCGGATGACAGGGTCCTTGGAACGGTCTGCCTGTAAACAGTTCAAAAGGGGTAAAACCTGAGCTTCTATTTATGGATTATTGGACTGACATTAATGCTAATGGTAAGGCTGAAAGCCATGTCAATTTGGTCTGTTCACAGATTTGAGCCAATTTTAGTTTTAAAGTGAGGTTCATACGCTCAACTTTACCTTGACTTTGAGGGTGATAAACTGCTCCAAAAACATGTTTCAGACCCAATGATTGTTCTACCACTCTGAAAGGTTCATTTTTGAAATGAGAACCATTGTCTGATCTGATTCTTCTTGGAAAACAATAGTGAGGGATATAGTGATTAACCAGGCACTTTATGACAGCCGTACTGTCTTCACGACCTACAGGATATGCCTCAGGTCACCTTGTGAACTGATCTACCATGACTAATAAGTACCTCTTCCCTTGAACCTTTTCAATCACATCTGTGAAATCTATCACCAATTCCTCACCAGGACTACGGAGAGGTGTAAAACAGTCTCTGGGTTGCTTCAATGTCGGTTTGCTATTGTACTGCTGGCAAATAGCACAGGACAAAACAAAATGTGATACCAAGGTAGCCATGGAAGGGTGCCACCAGTGTTTCAGTGTAGTTAACATTAGTTTGTGTGTAAGTATTCCCTCGTGCCTTGTTTATTTATCCAGTATGAATTAATTGAGACAGAAAACAGAACAACCTGCATGTAACTGGGTTCCCAATCTGTTACCTTGTTTTATCTCTTTGTCAAGGCACCTAACTCTTGTGCTTCATGGCCTGGATGCAGTGCCATTGAAATATGTGGGTCTGCATTGTTTTGCATGCAGTACCATTTATTCTGTTCAGGAGTGAGTACAATAGGTGCAACTACTCCTTCTTTTCCCACATAAAGACCCTTACCCTCTAAATGCCACATGTCTCCTAATACTTCTTGGAACATATGTTGATATGTGACATCGCCAGTTCTGTCATAAATCAATGTGCAATGTAACGGATCAATGGGAGGCAGATAGACAGCTAGTTCTTTTATTCATGATAAATGTTGATTGTAAAGTGTGGTTACACTGTTAAAGGTGACAGAAATATCAAGCTCCACCCAATAGATGTCGGCCATTTCCTGTAGGGGTCCCCCTAACAGGACATTTTGGGTTCTAGCAGCCCCTGGTTCCATTGAGCAATTAATTGAGGTACCATCCGGAAACACAACCACAACTCCATCAGGGGAAAATAAAATGCTAGCCCTCAATTTGATTAATAAATCTCTACCGAGTAAAGGGATATGAGCGTTGTCAGAACAGAGAAACGAATGCGTAAGACACTGGTTTGCCACTTTGGTTGTAATGGGTATTGTCATAGGCCAATGTTCAGGTACCCCATAGAAACCTATTACTCCCACAGTCTCATCACTTAATTGTCCGTTAGTGATACAGTCACTTGTAATGGTGGAGTAGGTATCCCCAGTGTCAACTAAGGCTTGTAGTGGTTTGTTGTTGACCACTATACTCATGAGAGGCTCAGCCAAACCTCTCACAGTCTTTCTCTTTGGGCCCTTCAGTAGCTCTGGTCCTCCTCTCTGGGACCCCATGCTCGAATTGCAGGTGCTTGGAAACTGGTAGGGTCTTGGCCTGGGTGAGGTGGTTGGTATAGTGTGCCTTGGGGTCTGCCACGTCCCCTGGGTCCGTGCTGCATCGGACCATAGCTGCCCCGGGGTGGTCCTACTCTCTGACCGCCCCTTCTCAAAGGACATTCGTTCCTCCAATGGTCCAGTGCCCCACAAACAAAACACCCATCCCCACTGTGCTCTATCCATCTGCCGGTAGGACCTCTACCCCAATTACCTGTACCCCTTTGTCAATTACCACCCCTTTGGCCTCCTCTTGGAGGACCTATCTAAGTATTTCCCTGATCATAACCAAAAAATGGTTGAACTTAGGGTGAAGGATAGGGTAAGGGTTAGGGCTAGATTTAGGTTTAGGGTTAAGGTTAAGGTTAAGGTTTAAGGATAGCGTAAGGGTTAGGATTATGGTAAGGGTTAAGTGTTAGGATTAGGGTTATGTTTACGGTTAGGGTTAGAGGATAGTCTTTCGGTAAGGGTACTTTTAGTGTAAGGGTTGAGGATTAGGTTCAGAGTAAGTACTATGGGTTAGGTTAAGGAATAGGGTCAGGGAAGGTTTAGATTAAAAGTAAGAGTTAGGATTTGTGTTATGTTTTAGGGTTAGGTTTTGGATTTCGGTTAGGGTTAAGGGTTAGGGTTGGGTTTAAGGTAAGGGTTAGGGTTAGGGTTAGGGTTAGGATAAGGGTAAGGGTAAGGGTAAGGGTAAGGGTAAGGGTAAGAGTTAGAGTTAGGGTAAGGGTAAGGGTTAGGGTTAGGGTTAAGGTTGGGGTTAGGGTTACGGTAAGGGTTAGGCTAAGGGTAAGGGTAGGGTTTATAATATAGGGTTCAGGGGTATGTGCTAGGTTAGGTAAGGGTTAAGAGTTAGGTTTAGGGTTAGGGTTAGGTTTAAGGTTAGGGTCAAGAGTTAGGGATAGGGTTAGGGTAAGGGTAAGTGTTAGGGTAAAGGTTAGGGTTAAGGTTGGGGTTAAGGGTTAAGGGTTAAGGGTTAGTTAAAGGTTAAGGGTTAGGGTTAGGGTTAGGGTAAGGGTTGGCTTTGGGGTTATGTTAGAGCTAGGGTTAAGGTTATTGTTATCATAGGTATTAGTATTATTGGTTAGATAAAGGGATAGGGTCAGTGTAATGTTAAGGTTTAGGGTAACAGTTAGGATTAGTGTTATGCATTAGGGTTTGGGCTAGGATCAAGGTTAGGGTTTAGGGTTACAGTTAGGATTAGGGTTATGCATTAGGGTTATGGTTAGGTTAGGTTAGTTTTAAGGTTAGGGTTAGGGTTAGGGTTAGGAATTAGGGTTAGGGTTAGGGTAAGGGTAAGGGTAAGGTGTAGGGTTAGGGTTGGGGTTTCGGTTAGGGTTAAGGGTTAAGGTTAGGGTTGGGTTCAAGGTGAGGGTAAGGGTTAAGCTAGGGGTAAGGGTAGGGTTTATGTTATAGTGTTCAGGGTTATGTGCTAGGTTAGGTAAGGGTTAAGAGTTAGGGCTAGGTTTAAGGTTAGGATCAAGAGTTAGCGTTAGGGTTCGGTTCGTTAAAGAATAAGGGTTAGGGTTAGGGTTAAGGTTAGGTTAAGGGTTAGGGTTAGGGTTAGGGTTAGGGTTAGAGTTAGGGTAAGGGTTAGGGTTAGGGTTAGGGTTAGGTTTGGGGTTTTGGTTAGGGTTAAGGGTTAGGGTTAGGGTTAGTTTTGGGGTTATGTTAGAGTTAGGGTTAAGGTTATGGTTAGGAAAGGTATTAGTATTATTGGTTAGATAAAGGGATATGGTCAGTGTAATGTTTAGGTTTAGGGTAACAGTTAGGATTAGTGTTATGCATTAGGGTTTAGGTTTAGGGTTAGGTTTAGGGTTAAGTTTAAGGTTAAGGTTAAGATTATGGTTTAGGGTTAGGGTTAGGGTTAGGATTATGGTAAGGGTTAAGGGTTAGGGTTAGGGTAAATGTTAGAGTAAGGGTTAGGGTTAGGATTGAGGTTGGGGTTAAGGATTAGTTAAAGGTTAAGGTTTAGGGTTTATGTTATGGGGTTCAGGGTCATGGGCTAGTCGAGGTAATGGTTAAGTCTTAGGTTTAAATTTAGGGTAAGTGTTAGGATTAGGTTAGAGTAAGAGTTAGGGTTATGGTTAGGATTAGTGTTTTGCATTAGGGTTAAAGTTAGGATTATTTTTATGCATTAGGGTTTGGGTTACAGTTAGGATTTGTGTTATGCATTAGTGTTAGGGTTAGGTTTAAGGTTAGGGTTAGGGTTAGGAGTTAGGGTAAGGGTAAGGGTTAGGGTTAGGGTTAGGGTTAAGGTGAGGGTGAGGGTTAGGGTTTAGGTTTAGGTTTAGGGTTAGGGTTATGGTTTAGGGTTAGGGTTAGGGTTAGGGTTAGGGTTAGGGTTAGGGTTAGGGTTAGGGTAACGGTTAGGGTTAGGGTGAGGGATAGGGTTAGGGATAGGTTTAGGGTTGGGATTATGGTAAGGGTTAAGGGTAAGGGATAGGGATAGGGATAGGGATAGGGTTAGGGTTAGGGTAAGTGTTAGAGTAAGGGTTAGGATTAGGGATAGGGTAATGTTAGGGTAAGGGTTAGGGTTAAGGGTTAAGATTTAGTTAAAGGTTAAGTGTTAGTTTTGGGTTATGTCAGAGTTAGGGTTATGGTTATTGTTAGGATAGGTATTAGTATTATTATTTAGATAAAGGGATAGGGTCAGTTTAATGTTTAGGTTTAGGGTAACAGTTAGGATTAGTGTTATGCATTAGGGTTAGGGTTAAGGTTAAGTTAAGGTTAAGGTTAAGGTCAAGGTTAAGGTTAAGGTTAGGGTTAGGGTTAGGGTTAGGGTTAAGGTTGGGGTTAAGGTTGGGGTTGGGGTTAAGAGTTAGTTAAAGGTTAAGGATTAGGGTTTATATTATGGGGTTCAGGGTCATGGGCTAGTCGAGGTAATGGTTAATTGTTAGGTTTAGGTTTAGGTTTAGGTTTAGGTTTAGGTTTAGATTTAGATTTAGGTTTAGGTTTAGGTTTAGGTTTAGGTTCAGGGTTAGGGTTATGGTTTAGGGTTAGGGTTATTGTTAGGGTTACGTTAGGGTTAGGGTGAGGGATAGGGTTAGGGATAGGTTTAAGATTATGGTAGGGGTTAAGGGTTAGGGATAGGGTTAGGGTTAGGGTTAGGGTAGGTGTTAGAGTAAGGGTTAGGGTTAGGGTTAGATACTTAAGGGTTAAGGGTTAGGGTTAGGATTACGGTAAGGGTTAAGGGTTAGGGTTAGGGTTAGGGTTAGGGTAAGTGTTAGAGTAAGGGTTAGGGTTAGGGTTGAGGTTGGGGTTAAGGGTTAGTTAAAGGTTAAGGTTTAGATTTAGGGTTTATGTTAAGGGGTTCAGGGTCATGGGCTAGTCGAGGTAATGGTTAAGTGTTAGGTTTAGGTTTAGGTTTAGGTTTAGGGTAAGTGTTAGGATTAGGTTAGAGTAAGAGTTAGGGTTATGGTTAGGATTAGTGTTTTGCATTAGGGTTAAAGTTAGGATTATTTTTATGCATTAGGGTTTGGGTTAGGATTTAGGTTAGGGTTTGGGTTACAGTTAGGATTAGTGTTATGCATTAGGGTTAGGGTTAGGTTTAAGGTTAGGGTTAGGGTTAGGAGTTAGGGTTAGGGTTAGGGTTAGGGTAAGGGTTAGGGTTAGGGTTAGGGTTAGGGTGATGGTGAGGGTTAGGGTTTAGGTTTAGGTTCAGGTTTAGGGTTACGATTATGGTTTAGGGTTAGGGTTAGGGTTAGGGTTAGGGTGAGGGATAGGGATAAGGTTAGGGATAGGGATAGGTTTAGGGTTAGGATTATGGTAAGGGTTAAGGGTTAGGGTTAGGGTTAGGGTTAAGGTTGGGGTTAAGGTTGGGGTTAAGAGTTAGTTAAAGGTTAAGGATTAGGGTTTATAATATGGGGTTCAGGGTCATGGGCTAGTCGAGGTAATGGTTAAGTGTTAGGTTTAGGTTTAGGTTTAGATTTAGATTTAGATTTAGATTTAGATTTAGATTTAGATTTAGATTTAGATTTAGATTTAGATTTAGGTTTAGGTTTAGATTTAGGTTTAGGTTTACGGTTAGGGTTAGGATTAAGTTAGAGTAAGAGTTAGGGTTATGGTTAGTTTTTTGCATCAGGGTTTAAGTTAGGATTATTTTTTTGCATTAGGGTTTGGGTTAGGATTAAGGTTAGGGTTTAGGGTTACAGTTAGAATTAGTGTTATACATTAGGGTTAGGGTTAGGGTTAGGTTTAAGGTTAGGGTTAGGGTTAGGGTTAGGGTTAGGAGTTAGGGTTAGGTTAGGTTAGGTTAAGGGTAAGAGTTAGGGTTTAGGTTTAGGTTTAGGTTTAGGTTTAGGTTTAGGGTTAGGGTTAGGGTTAGGGTTAGGGTAAGGGTTAGGGCTAGGGTTAGGGTTAAGGGTTAGGGTAAGTGGTAGAGTAAGGGTTAGGGTTAGGGTTAGATAGTTAAGGGTTAAAGGTTAGGGTTAGGGATAGGGTTATGTTAGGGTAAGGGTTAGGGTTAAGGGTTAGGGTTAGGGTAAGTGTTAGAGTAAGGGTTAGGGTTAGATACTTAAGGGTTAGGGTTAGGGATAGGGTAATGTTAGGGTAAGGGTAAGGGTTAGGGTTAAGGGTTAAGGATTAAGGGTTAAGTGTTAGTTAAAGGTTAGGGTTAGGGTTAGGGTTAGGGTTAAGGTTAGGGTTAGGTTAAGGGTTGGTTTTGGGGTTATGTTAGAGTTAGGGTTAAGGTTATGGTTAGGATAGGTATTAGTATTATTATTTAGATAAAGGGATAGGGTCAGTGTAATGTTTAGGTTTAGGGTAACAGTTAGGATTAGGGTTATGCATTAGGGTTTGGGTTAGGATTAAGGTTAGGGTTAGGAGTTAGGGTTAGGGTAAGGGTAAGGGTAAGGGTTAGGGTTAGGGTTAGGGTGAGGGTTAGGTTAGGTTATGGGTTAGGGTTTAGGTTTAGGTTTAGGTTTAGGTTTAGGTTTAGGGTTAGTGTTAGGGTTAGGGTTAGGGTAAGGGTTAGGGCTAGGGTTAGGGTTAAGGGTTAGGGTAAGTGTTAGAGTAAGGGTTAGGGTTAGGGTTAGATAGTTAAGGGTTAAGGGTTAGGGTTAGGGATAGGGTAATGTTAGGGTAAGGGTTAGGGTTAAGGGTTGAGGGTTAGTTAAAGGTTAAGGGTTAGGGTTAGATAGTTAAGGGTTAAGGGTTAGGGTTAGGGATAGGGTAATGTTAGGGTAAGGGTTAGGGTTAAGGGTTGAGGGTTAGTTAAAGGTTAAGGGTTAGGGTTAGGGTTTTGGTTAGGGTTAGGTAAAGGGTTAGTTTTGGGGTTATTTTAGAGTTAGGGTTAAGGTTACAGTTAGGATAGGTATTAGTATTATTATTTAGATAAAGGGATAGGGTCAGTGTAATGTTTAGGTTTAGGGTAACAGTTAGGATTAGGGTTATGCAGTAGGGTTTGGGTTAGGATTAAGGTTAGGGTTTTTGGTCATTGGCTAGTCGAGGTAATGGTTAAGTGTTAGGGTTATGTTTAGGTTTAGGTTTAGGTTTAGGTTTAGGTTTAGGTTTAGGTTTAGGGTTAGGGTTAGTGTTAGGATTAGGTTAGAGTAAGAGTTACGGTTATGGTTAGTATTAGTGTTTTGCATTAGGGTTAAAGTTAGGATTATTTTAATGCATTAGGGTTTGGGTTAGGATTATGGTTAGGGTTTAGGGTTACAGTTAGGATTAGTGTTTTGCATTAGGGTTAGGGTTAGGTTTAAGGTTAGGGTTAGGGTTAGGGTTAGGGTTAGGGTTAGGGTTAGGGTTGGGTTAGGGTTAGGGTTAGGAGTCAGGGTTAGGGTTAGGGTCAGGGTCAGGGTCAGGGTCAGGGTCAGGGTAAGGGATAGGGTGAGGGTGAGGGTGAGGGTTAGGGTTAGGGTAAGGGTAAGGGTAAGGGTAAGGGTTTAGGTTTAGGTTTAGGTTTAGGGTTAGGGTTA
This sequence comes from Triplophysa yarkandensis, assembly GCA_033220385.1. Lineage (NCBI taxonomy): Eukaryota > Metazoa > Chordata > Actinopteri > Cypriniformes > Nemacheilidae > Triplophysa > Triplophysa yarkandensis. The sequence continues at coordinate 4,973,426 of CM065658.1, read as the reverse complement.
GGTTTAGGTTTAGGTTTAGGTTTAGGGTGAGGGTGAGGGTTATAGTTTAGGGTTAGGGTTAGGGTTCGAGTGAGGGATAGGGTTAGGGATAGGTTTAGGGTTAGGATAATTGTAAGGGTTAAGGGTTAGGGTTAGGGTTAGGGTTAGGGTAAGTGTTAGAGTAAGGGTTAGGGTTAGGGTTAGTTTAGTTAAGGGTTAAGGATTAGGATTAGGATTAGGGATAGGGTAATGTTAGGGTAAGGGTTAGTGTTAAGGATGGGGTTAAGGGTTAAGGGTTAGTTAAAGGTTAAGGGTTAAGGTTAGGGTTAGGGTTAGGTTAAGGGTTAGTTTTGGGGTTATGTTAGAGTTAGGGTTATGGTTAGGATAGGTAATAGTATTATTATTTAGATAAAGGGATAGGGTCAGTGTAATGTTTAGTTTTAGGGTAACAGTTAGGATTAGTGTTATGCATTAGGGTTTGGGTTAGGATTAAGGTTAGGGTTAGGGTTAGGAGTGAGGGTTAGGGTTAGGGTTAAGGTAAGGGTAAGGGTAAGGGTTAGGGTTAGGGTTAGGGTTAGGGTTAGAGTAAGGGTAAGGGTAAGGGTAAGGGTAAGGGTAAGGGTAAGGGTAAGGGTAAGGGTAAGGGTTTAGGTTTAGGTTTAGGTTTAGTTTTAGTTTAGGGTTAGGGTTAAAGTTAAGGTTGAGGTTGAAGGTTAGGGTTAGGGTTAGGGTTAGGGTTAGGGTTAGGGTAAGGGTTAGGGTTAGGGTAAGGGTTAGGATTAGGTTTGAGTAAGAGATAGGGTTATGGTTAGGATTAGTGTTATGCATTAGGGTTAAAGTTAGGATTATTTTTATGCATTGGGGTTAAGGTTAGGAGTTGTGGTTAGGGTTAGGGAAAGGTTTAGGGTGAAGGTTATGTTTAGGGTTGGGGTTAAGTTTAAGGTTAAGGTTAAGGTTAAGGTTAAGGTTAAGGTTAAGGTTAAGGTTAAGGTTAAGGTTAAGGTCTAGGGTAAGGGTAAGGGTAAGGGTTAGGGTTTAGTTTTAGTTTTAGTTTTAGGTTTAGGTTTTGGGTTAGGGTTAGGGTTAAGGTTATGGTTTCGGGTTAGGGTTAGGGTTAGGGTGAGTGATAGGGTTAAGGATAGGTTTAGGGTTAGTATTATGGTAAGGGTTAAGGGTTAGTGTTAGGGTTAGGTTTTGGACTTCTGTTAGGGTTAAGGGTTAGCGTTAGGGTTGGGTTTAAGGTGAGGGTAATGGTTAGGCTAGGGGTATGGGTGGGGTTTATGTTATAGTGTTCAGGGTATGTGCTAGGTTCGGTAAGGGTTAAGAGTTAGGGATAGGGATAGGGTTAGGGTTAGGGTTAGGGTTAGGTTTAGGTTTAGGTTTAGGTTTAGGTTTAGGGTTAGGGTAAGGGTTAGGGTTAGGTTTGGGGTTTTGGTTAGGGTTTAGGGTTAGGGTTAGGGTTAGGGTTAGGGATAGGGATAGGGTAAGCGTAAGGTTAAGGTTTAGGGTTTATGTTATGGGGTTCAGGGTCATGGGCTAGTCGAGGTAATGGTTAAGTAATAGGGTTTGGGTTAGGGTTAGGGTTAGGGTTAGGGTTAGGGTTAGGTTTAGGTTTAGGTTTAGGTTTAGGGTTAGGGTTAGGATTAGGTTAGAGTAAGAGTTAGGGTTATGTTTAGGATTAGTTTTATGCATTAGGGTTAAATTTAGGATTATTTTTATGCATTGGGGTTAAGGTAAGGAGTTAGGGTTATGTTTAGGGAAAGGTTTAGGGTGGGGGTTAGGTTTAGGGTTAGAGTTAAGGTTAAGGTTAAGGTTAAGGTTAAGGTTTAGTGTTAGGCTGAGGGTTAGGGTTAGGGATAGGTTAAGGAATAGGGTCAGGGAAGATATAGATTAAGAGTAACAGTTGGCCTTAGTGTAATGCGTTAGGGTTAGGTTTTGGATTTCTGTTAGGGTTAAGGGTTAGGGTTAGGTTTGGGTTTAAGGTAAGTGTAATGGTTAGGCTAGGGTTTTGGGTGGGGTTTATGTTATAGTGTTCAGGGTTTGTGCTAGGTTAGGTAAGGGTTAAGAGTTAGGGTTAGGCTTAAGGTTAAGGTTACGATCAAGGGTTAGGGTTAGGTTCGCTATGGATTAAGGGTTAGGGTTAGGGTAAGGGTTAGGGTTAGGGTTAGGGTTAGGGTTAGGGTTAGGGTTAGGTTTAGGGTTAGGGTTAAGGTTGGGGTTAAGGGTTAGTTAAAGGTTAAGGATTAGGGTTAGGGTTAGGGTTAGGGTTAGGGTTAGGGTAAGGGTAAGGGTAAGGGTTAGGGTTAGGGTTGGGGTTTTGGTTAGGGTTAAGGGTTAGGGTAAGGGTTAAGGTTGGGGTTAGGGTTACAGTAAGGGTTAGGCTAAGGGTAAGGGTAGGGTTTATAGTATAGGGTTCAGGGTTAGGAGTTAGGGTTAGGTAAGGGTTACGAGTTAGGGTTAGGGTTAGGGTTAGTTTTAAGGTTAGTGTTGGGAGTTAGAGTTAGGGTTAGGTTAGTTAAGGGTTAAGGGTTAGGGTAAGGGATAGGGTAAGGGTTAGGGTTAAAGTTGGGGTTAAGTGTTAAGGGTTAGTTAAAGGTTAAGCGTTAGGGTTAGGGCTAGGGTTAGGGTTAGGGTTAGGGTTACGGTTAGGGTAAAGGTTAGGGTTAGGTTAAGGGTTAGTTTTGGGGTTATGTTAGAGTTAGGGTTAAGGTTATGGTTAGGATAGGTATTAGTATTATTGGTTAGATTAAAGTATAGGGTCAGTGTAATGTTTAGGTTTAGGGTAACAGTTAGGATTAGTGTTATGCATTAGGGTTTGGGTTAGGATTAAGGTTAGGGTTAGGAGTTAGGGTTAGGGTTAGGGTAAGTGTTAGGGTAAGGGTTAGGTTTAGGGTAAGTGTTAGGGTAAGGTTTAGGGTTTAGGGTTTATGTTATGGGGTTCAGGGTCATGGGCTAGTCGAGGTAATGGTAAAGTTTTAGGGTTAGGGTTAGGGTTAGGGTTAGGGTTAGGGTTAGGGTTAGGCTTAGGGTTACTGTTAGGATTAGATAAGAGAAAGAGTTAGGGTTATGCTTAGGATAAGTGTTATGCATTAGAGTTAAAGTTAGGATTATTTTTATGCATTGGGGTTAAGGTAAGGAGTTAGGGTTAGGGTTGGGGAAAAGTTAAGGTTAAGGTAAAGGTTAAGGTTGGGGTTGGGGATAAGGGTTAAGTGAAAGTGAAAGTGAAAGTTAAAGGTTAAGGGTTAGGGTTAGGGTTAGGGTTAGGGTTAGGGTTAGGGTTAGGGTTAGAGTTAGGGTTAAGGTTATGGTTAGGATAGGTACTAGTATTATTGGTTAGAAAAGGGATAGGGTCAGTGCAATGTTTAGGTTTAGGGTAACAGTTAGGATTAGTGTTATGCATTAGGGTTTGGGTTAGGATTAAGGTTAGGGTTTAGGGTTACGGTTAGGATTAGTGTTATAAATTAGGGTTAGGGTTAGGTTTAAGGTTAAGGTTATGGTTATGGTTAGGGTTAGGAGTGAGGGTAAGGGTTAGGGTTAGGGTTAGGGTTAGGGTTAGGATTAGGATTAGGATTAGGATTAGGGTTAGGGTTAGGGTAAGGTTAAGGGTTAGGGTGTGGGTTAGAGTAATGGGTAAGGGTAAGGGTTTAGGTTTAGGTTTAGGTTTAGGTTTAGGGATAGGGTTAGGGTTAGGGTTAAGGTTTAGGGTGAGGGTGAGGGTTAGGGTTAGGGTTAGGGTTAGGGTAAGGGTAACGGTAAGGGTTAGGGTTTAGGGTGAGGGTTAGGGTAAGGGTAAGGGTTAGGGTTAGGGTTAGGGTTAGCGTTAGGATTAGGGTAAGGGTTAGGGTGAGGGTGAGGGCTAGAGTAAGGGTAAGGGTAAGGGTTTAGGTTTAGGTTTAGGTTAAGGTTTAGGGATAGGGATAGGGATAGGGATAGGGATAGGGATAGGGTTAGGGTTAGGGTTAGGGTTAGGGTTAGAGTTAGGGTGAGGGTTAGGGTTTGGGTAAGGGTTAGGGTTAGGTTAAGGGTTAGGGTTTTGGTTAAGGTTGGGGTTAATGGTTAGTTAAAGGTTAAGGGTTAAGGTTAGTGTTAGGGTTAGGGTTAGTTTAAGGGTAAAGGTTAGGGTTAGGGTTAGGTTTAGGGTTTCGATTAGGGTTGGTTTTAAGGTAAGTGTAAGGGTTAGGCTAGGGGTAAGGTTAGGGTTTATGTTATAGTGTTCAGGGTTATGTGCTTGGTTGGGTAAGGGTTAAGAGTTAGGGCTAGGGCTCGGTTCGTTAAGGAATAAGGGTTAGGGTAAGGGTTAGGGTTAGGTTAAGGGATAGAGTTAGGGTAAGGGTTAGGGTTAAGGTTGGGGTTAGGGTTACGGTAAAGGTTAGGCTAAGGGTAACGGTAGGGTTTATATAATAGGGTTCAGGGTTATGTGCTAGGATAGGTAAGGGTAAGTGTTAGGGTTAGGGTTAGGGTTAGGGTAAGGGTTAGGGTTAGGTTTAAGGTTGGGTTTAAGGCTTAGTTAAAGTTTAAGGGTTAGGGTTAGGGAAAGGGTTAGCGTTAGGTTTGGGGTTATGTTGCTGGTTAGGGTTATGGTTTTTGTTCGGTTTAGGATTAAGGTAAGGTTTAGGGTTTAGGGTTAGGGTTACAGTTAGGGTTAAGGTTTAGGGTTAGAGTAAAGTTTATTGTTAGAGTTAAAGGCTAGTCTTATGGATAGAGTCAGAGTTAGGCTCAAGGTTAGGTTTAGGTTCGGGTTAAGATAATATTTAAGGTTTAAGGTTTAAGGTTTAAGGTTTAAGGTTTAAGGTTAAAGGGTTAAGGGTTAAGGGTTAAGGGTTAAGGGTTAAGGGTTAAGGGTTCAGGGTTCAGGGTTAAGGGTTAAGCGTTAAGGGTTAAGGTTTAGGGTTAAGGGTTAAGGGTTAAGGGTTAAGGGTTAAGGGTTAAGGGTTAAGGGTTAAACGTTAAGGGTTAAGGTTTAGGGTTAGAGTTAGAGTTAAGGGTTCATGTAAGAATGAGGGTTTAGGTTTTGTAATGGTTAGGGTTAAGGTTAGGGTTAAGGCTGCGTTTGGTTAGGTAAGGGTTAAGGGTTAAGGGTTAAGGGTTAAGGGTTAAGGGTTAAGGGTTAGGGTTAGGGTAAGGGTTCAGTTCGTTAAGGAATAAGGGGTAGGGTTAGGGTTAGGGTTAGGGTTAGGGTTAGGGTTAGGGTTAGGGTTAGGGTAAGGGTAAGGGTAAGGGTTGGAGTTAGGGTATGGGTTAGGGTTAGGGTTAGGGTTAAGGTTGGGGTTAGGGTTACGGTAAGGGTTAAGCTAAGGGTAGGGGTAGGGTTTTTATTATAGGGTTCAGAGTTATGTGCTATGTTAGGTAAGGGTTAAGAGTTATGGTTAGGGTTAGGGTTAAGATTAGGGTCAAGAGTTAGGTTTAGGGTTGGGTTAGTTAAGGGTTAAGGGTTAGGGTTAGGGTTAGGGTTAGGATCAAGGGTTAGGGTTAGGGTTCGGTTCGTTAAGAAATAAGGGTTGGGGTTAGGGTTAGGGTTAGGGTTAGGGTTAGGGTTAGGATTAGGGTTAGAGTTAGGGTAAGGGTTAGGGTAGGGGTTAAGGTTAGGGTCAAGAGTTAGGGTTAGGTTTAGGTTAGTTAAGGTTTAAGGGTTAGGGTTAGGGTTAGGGTTAGGGTTAGGGTTAGGGTTAGGGTTAGGGTTAGGGTTAGTGTTAGGATTAGGGTTAGAGTTAGAGTTAGGGTAAGAATTAGGGTAAGGGTTAAGGTTAGGGTCAAGAGTTAGGGATAGGGTTAGTTTAGGTTAGTTAAGGGTTAAGGGTTAGGGTTAGGGTTAGGGTTAGGGTAAGTGTTAGGGTAAGGGTTAGGGTTAGGGTAAGGATGGGGTTAAGGGTTAGTTAAAGGGTAAGATTTAGGGTTAGGGAAAGGGTAAGCCTTAGGTTTGGGGTTATGTTAGAGTTACAGTTAAGGTTATGGTTAGGATAAGTATTAGTATTATTGGTTAGATTAAGGGATAGTGTCAGTGTGAGGTTTAGGTTTAGGGTAACAGTTAGGATTAGTGTTATGCATTAGGGTTAGGGTTATGATTTAGGTTATGGTTTAGGTCTACAGTTAAGATTAGGGTAATGCATTAGGGTTAGGTTTAAAGTTGGGGATAAGTGTAAGGGTAAGGGTAAGGGTAAGGGTAATGGTAAGGGTAAGGGTTAGGTTATGGGTTAGGGTGTAGGGTTTAGGGTTTAGGGCATAGGGTTTATGTTATGGGTTTGAGGGTCATGGGCTAGTCAAAGTAATGGTTAACGGTTAGGGTTAGGGAACGGGTTAAGGGTTAGGGTTAGGGTAAGCTTAAGTGTTAGGGCTAGGGTTAGGGTTAGGTTAGGTTAGGTTTAGGGTTAAGGTTAAGGTTAAGGTTAAGGTTAAGGTTAAGGTTAAGGTTCAGGTTAAGGTTAAGGTTAAGGTTAAGGTTAAGGTTAGCGTTAGGATTAGGTTAGAGTTAGAGTAAGGGTTATGGTTATGGTTAGGATTAGTGTTATGCATTAGGGTTAAAGTTAGGATTATTTTTATGGTTAGGGTTGGGGTTAGGGAAAGGGTAAGGGTTAGGGTTAGGGTAAGCTTAAGTGTCAGGGCTAGGGTTAGGGTTAGGGTTAAGGTTAAGGTTAAGGTTAAGGTTAAGGTTAAGGTTAAGGTCAAGGTTAAGGTTAAGGTTAAGGTTAAGGTTAAGGTTAAGGTTAAGGTTAGGGTTAGGATTAGGTGAGAGTTAGAGTAAGGGTTATGGTTATGGTTAGGATTAGTGTTATGCATTAAGGTTAAAGTTAGGATTATTTTTATGGTTAGGGTTAGGGTTAGGGTTAAGGGTTAAGGGTTAAGGGTTAAGGGTTAAGGGTTAAGGCTTAAGGGTTAAGGGTTAAGGGTTAAGGGTTAAGGGTTAAGCGTTAAGGGTTAAGGTTTAGGGTAAGGGGTAAGGGTTTAGGTAAGAATAAGGGTTTAGGTTTTGTAATGGTTAGGGTTAAGGTTAGGGTTAAGGCTGGGTTTGGTTAACTAAGGGTTAAGGGTAAGGGTTAAGGGTTAAGGGTTAAGGGTTAAGGGTTAAGGGTTAAGGGTTAAGGTTTAGGGTTAGGGTTTAGTTCATTAAGGAATAAGGGGTAGGGTTAGGGTTAGGGTTAGGGTTAGGTTAAGGGTAAGGGTTAAGGTTGGGGTTAGGGTTAGGGTTAGGGTTAGTGTTAGGGTTAGGGTAAGGGTAAGGGTAAGGGTAAGGGTAAGGGTTAAGCTAAGGGTAAGGGTAGGGTTTATATTATAGGGTTAAGGGTTATGTGCTAGGTTAGGTAAGGGTTAAGAGTTAGGGTTAGAGTTAGGGTTCAGATTATGGTCAAGAGTTAGGGTTTGGTTAGTTAAGGGTTAAGGGTTAGGGTTAGGGTTAGGGTTAGGATCAAGAGTTAGGGTTCGGTTCGTTAAGGAATAAGGGTTAGGGTTAGGGTTAGGGTTAGGGTCAAGAGTTAGGGTTAGGGTTAGGTTAGTTAAGGGTTAAGGGTTAGGGTTAGGGTTAGGGTTAGGGTTAGGGTTAGGGTTAGGGTTAGGGTTAGGGTAAGTGTTAGGGTAAGGGTTAGGGTTAGGGTTAGGATGGGGTTAAGGGTTAGTTAAAGGGTAAGATTTAGGATTAGGGTTAGGGTTAGGGTTAGGGTTAGGGTAAGGGTAAGGATTAGGGTTAGGTTTAAGGTTGGGGTTAAGGGTTAGTTAAAGGTTAAGGGTTAAGGTTAGAGTTAGGGTAAGGGTTAGGGTTAGGGAAAGGGTAAGCCTTAGGTTTGGGTTTATGTTAGAGTTACGGTTAAGGTTATGGTTAGGATAAGGGATTGGTTAGATTAAGGGATAGGGTCAGTGTAAGGTTTAGGTTTAGGGTAACAGTTAGGATTAGTGTTATGCATTAGGGTTAGGGTTAGGATTTAGGTTATGGTTTAGGGCTACAGTTAGGATTAGTGTAATGCATTAGGGTTAAGTTTAAAGTGAGGGATAAGTGTAAGGGTAAGGGTAAGGGTAAGGGTAATGTTATTGGTTAGGGTGTATGGTTTAGGGTATAGGGTTTATGTTATGGGGTTGACGGTCATGGGCTATTCAAAGTAATGGTTAACGGTTAGGGTTAAGGAACGGGTTAAGGGTTAGGGTTAGGCTAAGCTTAAGTGTTAGGGCTAGGGTTAGGGTTAGGGTTAAGGTTAATGTTAAGGTTAAGGTTAAGGTTAAGGTTAAGGTTAAGGTTAAGGTTAAGGTTAAGGTTAAGGTTAAGGTTAAGGTTAAGGTTAAGGTTAGGGTTAGGATTAGGTTAGAGTTAGAGTAAGGGTTATGGTTATGGTTAGGATTAGTGTTATGCATTAGGGTTAAAGTTAGGATTATTTTTATGGTTAGGTTTAGGGTAAGGGTTAAGGTTAAGGTTAAGGTTAAGGTTAAGGTTAAGGTTAAGGTTAAGGTTAAGGTTAAGGTTAAGGTTAGGATTAGGTTAGAGTTAGAGTAAGGGTTAAGGTTAAGGTTATGGTTAGGATTAGTGTTATGCATTAGCGTTAAGGTAAGGATTATTTTTATGGTTAGGGTTAGGGTAAGGTTTAAGGTTAAGGTTAAGGTTAAGGTTAAGGTTAAGGTTAAGGTTAAGGTTAAGGTTAAGGTTAAGGTTAGGGTTAGGATTAGGTTAGAGTTAGAGTAAGGGTTATGGTTATGGTAAGGATTAGTGTTATGCATTAGGGTTAAAGTTAGGATTATTTTTATGGTTAGGGTAAGGGTAAGGGTAAGGGTTAGAGTTAGGGTAAGGGTTAGGGTTAGGGTAAGGGTAAGGGTTAGAGTTAGGGTAAGGGTTAGGGTTAGGGTTTAGGTTGGGGTTAGGGTTACGGTAAGGGTTAAGCTAAGGGTAAGGGTAAGGGTAGGGTTTATATTATAGGGTTCAGGGTTATGTGCTAGGTTAGGTAAGGGTTAAGAGTTAGGGTTAGAGTTAGGGTTAAGATTAGGGTCAAGAGTTAGGGTTTGGTTAGTTAAGGGTTAAGGGTTAGGGTTAGGGTTAGGGTTAGGATCAAGAGTTAGGGTTAGGGTTCGGTTCGTTAAGGAATAAGGGTTAGGGTTAGGGTTAGGGTTAGGGTTAGGGTTAGGGTAAGGGTAAGGGTAAGGGTAAGGGTAAGGGTTAGAGTTAGGGTAAGGGTTAGGGTTAGGGTTAGGGTTAGGGTTAGGGTAAGGGTAAGGGTTAGGGTTAGAGTTAGGGTAAGGGTTAGGGTTAGGGTTTAGGTTGGGGTTAGGGTTACGGTAAGGGTTAAGCTAAGGGTAAGGGTAAGGGTAGGGTTTATATTATAGGGTTCAGGGTTATGTGCTAGGTTAGGTAAGGGTTAAGAGTTAGGGTTAGGGTTAGGGTTAAGATTAGGGTCAAGAGTTAGGGTTAGGGTTTGGTTAGTTAAGGGTTAAGGGTTAGGGTTATGGTTAGTATCAAGAGTTAGGGTTAGGGTTCGGTTCGTTAAGGAATAAGGGTTAGGTTTAGGGTTATGGTTAGGGTAACGGTTAGAGTTAGGGTAAGGGTCAGGGTCAGGGTAAGGGTTAGGGTTACGGTTAAGGGTTAGGGTTAGGGTACAGTTCGTTAAGGAATAAAGGGTAGGGTTAGGGTTAGGGTTAGGGTTAGGGTTAGGGTTAGGGTAAGGGTAAGGGTAAGGGTAACGGTAAGGGTTAGAGTTAGGGTAAGGGTTAGGGTTAGGGTTAGGGTTAGGGTTAGGGTTAGGGTTAGGGTAAGGGTAAGGGTTAGAGTTAGGGTAAGGGTTAGGGTTAGGGATAGGGTTTAGGTTGGGGTTAGGGTTACGGTAAGGGTTAAGCTAAGGGTAAGGGTAAGGGTAGGGTTAATATTATAGGGTTCAGGGTTATGTACTAGGATAGGTAAGGGTTAAGAGTTAGGTGTAGGGTTAGGGTTAAGGTTAGGGTCAAGAGTTAGGGTTAGGGTTATGTTAGTTAAGGGTTAAGGGTTAGTTAAAGGGTAAGGGTTAGGGTTAGGGTTAGGGTTAGGGTTAGGGTTAGGGTTAGGGTTAGGTTAAGGGTTAGGGTTAGGTTTAAGGTTGGGGTTAGGGTTAGGGAAAGGGTAAGCCTTAGGTTTGGGGTTATGTTAGAGTTACGGTTAAGGTTATGGTTAGGATAAGTATTAGTATTATTGGTTAGATTAAGGGATAGGGTCAGTGTAAGGTTTAAGTTGAGGGTAACAGTTAGGATTAGTGTTATGCATTAGGGTTAGGGTTAGGATTTAGGTTATGGTTTAGGGTTACAGCTAGGATTAGTTTAATGCATTAGGGTTAAGTTTAAAGTTAGGGATAAGTGAAAGGGTAAGGGTAAGGGTAAGGTTAAGGGTTAGTTTCTGGGTTAGGGTGTAGGGTTTAGGGTTTAGGGTTAGGGTTAGGGTTATGACTTAGGGTTAGGGTTAGTGTAAGGGTAAGGGTAAGGGTAAGGGTTAGGGTAAGGGTTCGGGTTAGGTTTAAGATTGGGGTTAAGGATTAGTTAAAGGTTAAGGGTTAAGGTTAGGGTTAGGGTAAGGGTTAGGGTTAGGGAAAGGGTAAGCCTTAGGTTTGGGGTTATGTTAGAGTTACGGTTAAGGTTATGGTTAGGATAAGTATTAGTATTATTGGTTAGATTAAGGGATAGGGTCAATGTAAGGTTTAAGTTGAGGGTAACAGTTAGGATTAGTGTTATGCATTAGGGTTAGGGTTAGTTTATGGTTTAGGGTTACAGTTAGGATTAGTGTAACGCATTAGGGTTAAGTTTAAAGTTAGGGATAAGTGAAAGGGTAAGGGTAAGGGTAAGTTTAAGGGTTAGGTTCTGGGTTAGGGTTTAGGGTTTAGGGTTAGGGTTAGGGTTATGACTTAGGGTTAGGGTTAGTGTAAGGGTAAGGGTAAGGGTAAGGGTTAGGGTAAGGGTTTGGGTTAGGTTTAAGATTGGGGTTAAGGATTAGTTAAAGGTTAATGGTTAAGGTTAGGGTTAGGGTAAGGGTTAGGGTTAGGGAAAGGGTAAGCCTTACGTTTGGGGTTATCTTAGAGTTACGGTTAAGGTTTTGGTTAGGATAAGTTTTATATGATTGGTTAGAGTAAGGGATAGGGTCAGTGTAAGGTTTAGGTTTAGGGTAACAGTTAAGATTAGTGTTATGCATTAGGGTTAGGGTTAGGATTTAGGTTATGGTTTATGGCTACAGTTAGGATTAGTGTAATGCATTAGGGTTAAGTTTAAAGTCAGGGATAAGTGTAAGGGTTAGAGTTAGGGTAAGGGTTAGGGTCAGGGTTAAGGTTGGGGTTAGGGTTACGGTAAGGGTTAAGCTAAGGGTAAGGGTAGGGTTTATATTATAGGGTTCAGGGTTATGTGCTAGGTTAGGTAAGGGTTAAGAGTTAGGGTTAGGGTTAAGATTAGGGTCAAGAGTTAGGGTTAGGGTTTGGTTAGTTAAGGGTTAAGGGTTAGGGTTAGGGTTAGGATCAAGAGTTAGGGTTAGGGTTCGGTTCGTTAAGGAATAAGGGTTAGGGTTAGGGTAAGTGTTAGGGAAGGGTTAGGGTTAGGATGGGGTTAAGGGTTAGTTAAAGGGTAAGATTTAGGGTTAGGGTTAGGGTTAGGGTAAGGGTTAGGGTTAGGGTTAGGGTTAGGTTTAAGGTTGGGGTTAAGGGTTAGTTAAAGGTTAAGGGTTAAGGTTAGAGTTAGGGTAAGGGTTAGGGTTAGGGAAAGGGTAAGCCTTAGGTTTGGGGTTATGTTAGAGTTACGGTTAAGGTTATGGTTAGGATAAGGGATTGGTTAGATTAAGGGATAGGGTCAGTGTAAGGTTTAGGTTTAGGGTAACAGTTAGGATTAGTGTTATGCATTAGGGTTAGGTTTAGGATTTAGGTTATGGTTTAGGGCTACAGTTAGGATTAGTGTAATGCAATAGGGTTAAGTTTAAAGTCAGGGATAAGTGTAAGGGTAAGGGTAAGGGTAAGGGTTATGTTATGGGTTAGGGTGTAGGGTTTAGGGTTTAGGGTATAGGGTTTATGTTATGGGGTTGACGGTCATGGGCTATTCAAAGTAATGGTTAACGGTTAGGGTTAAGGAACGGGTTAAGGGTTAGGGTTAGGGTAAGCTTAAGTGTTAGGGCTAGGGTTAGGGTTAGGGTTAAGGTTAAGGTTAAGGTTAAGGTTAAGGTTAAGGTTAAGGTTAAGGTTAAGGTTAGGGTTAGGATTAGGTTAGAGTTAGAGTAAGGGTTATGGTTATGGTTAGGATTAGTGTTATGCATTAGGGTTAAAGTTAGGATTATTTTTATGGTTAGGTTTAGGGTAAGGGTTAAGGTTAAGGTTAAGGTTAAGGTTAAGGTTAAGGTTAAGGTTAAGGTTAAGGTTAAGGTTAGGGTTAGGGTTAGGATTAGGTTAGAGTTAGAGTAAGGGTTATGGTTATGGTTATGGTTAGGATTAGTGTTATGCATTAGGGTTAAAGTAAGGATTATTTTTATGGTTAGGGTTAGGGTAAGGTTTAAGGTTAAGGTTAAGGTTAAGGTTAAGTTTAAGGTTAAGGTTAAGGTTAAGGTTAAGGTTAAGGTTAAGGTTAGGGTTAGGATTAGGTTAGAGTTAAAGTAAGGGTTATGATTATGGTTAGGATTAGTGTAACGCATTAGGGTTAAGTTTAAAGTTAGGGATAAGTGAAAGGGTAAGGGTAAGGGTAAGTTTAAGGGTTAGGTTCTGGGTTAGGGTTTAGGGTTTAGGGTTAGGGTTAGGGTTATGACTTAGGGTTAGGGTTAGTGTAAGGGTAAGGGTAAGGGTAAGGGTTAGGGTAAGGGTTTGGGTTAGGTTTAAGATTGGGGTTAAGGATTAGTTAAAGGTTAATGGTTAAGGTTAGGGTTAGGGTAAGGGTTAGGGTTAGGGAAAGGGTAAGCCTTACGTTTGGGGTTATCTTAGAGTTACGGTTAAGGTTTTGGTTAGGATAAGTTTTATATGATTGGTTAGAGTAAGGGATAGGGTCAGTGTAAGGTTTAGGTTTAGGGTAACAGTTAAGATTAGTGTTATGCATTAGGGTTAGGGTTAGGATTTAGGTTATGGTTTATGGCTACAGTTAGGATTAGTGTAATGCATTAGGGTTAAGTTTAAAGTCAGGGATAAGTGTAAGGGTTAGAGTTAGGGTAAGGGTTAGGGTCAGGGTTAAGGTTGGGGTTAGGGTTACGGTAAGGGTTAAGCTAAGGGTAAGGGTAGGGTTTATATTATAGGGTTCAGGGTTATGTGCTAGGTTAGGTAAGGGTTAAGAGTTAGGGTTAGGGTTAAGATTAGGGTCAAGAGTTAGGGTTAGGGTTTGGTTAGTTAAGGGTTAAGGGTTAGGGTTAGGGTTAGGATCAAGAGTTAGGGTTAGGGTTCGGTTCGTTAAGGAATAAGGGTTAGGGTTAGGGTAAGTGTTAGGGAAGGGTTAGGGTTAGGATGGGGTTAAGGGTTAGTTAAAGGGTAAGATTTAGGGTTAGGGTTAGGGTTAGGGTAAGGGTTAGGGTTAGGGTTAGGGTTAGGTTTAAGGTTGGGGTTAAGGGTTAGTTAAAGGTTAAGGGTTAAGGTTAGAGTTAGGGTAAGGGTTAGGGTTAGGGAAAGGGTAAGCCTTAGGTTTGGGGTTATGTTAGAGTTACGGTTAAGGTTATGGTTAGGATAAGGGATTGGTTAGATTAAGGGATAGGGTCAGTGTAAGGTTTAGGTTTAGGGTAACAGTTAGGATTAGTGTTATGCATTAGGGTTAGGTTTAGGATTTAGGTTATGGTTTAGGGCTACAGTTAGGATTAGTGTAATGCAATAGGGTTAAGTTTAAAGTCAGGGATAAGTGTAAGGGTAAGGGTAAGGGTAAGGGTTATGTTATGGGTTAGGGTGTAGGGTTTAGGGTTTAGGGTATAGGGTTTATGTTATGGGGTTGACGGTCATGGGCTATTCAAAGTAATGGTTAACGGTTAGGGTTAAGGAACGGGTTAAGGGTTAGGGTTAGGGTAAGCTTAAGTGTTAGGGCTAGGGTTAGGGTTAGGGTTAAGGTTAAGGTTAAGGTTAAGGTTAAGGTTAAGGTTAAGGTTAAGGTTAGGGTTAGGATTAGGTTAGAGTTAGAGTAAGGGTTATGGTTATGGTTAGGATTAGTGTTATGCATTAGGGTTAAAGTTAGGATTATTTTTATGGTTAGGTTTAGGGTAAGGGTTAAGGTTAAGGTTAAGGTTAAGGTTAAGGTTAAGGTTAAGGTTAAGGTTAGGGTTAGGGTTAGGATTAGGTTAGAGTTAGAGTAAGGGTTATGGTTATGGTTATGGTTAGGATTAGTGTTATGCATTAGGGTTAAAGTAAGGATTATTTTTATGGTTAGGGTTAGGGTAAGGTTTAAGGTTAAGGTTAAGGTTAAGGTTAAGTTTAAGGTTAAGGTTAAGGTTAAGGTTAAGGTTAAGGTTAAGGTTAAGGTTAGGGTTAGGATTAGGTTAGAGTTAAAGTAAGGGTTATGATTATGGTTAGGATTAGTGTTATGCATTAGGGTTAAAGTTAGGATTATTTTTATGGTTAGGGTTAGGGTTAGGGTTAGGGTTTAGGGTTAAGGGTTAAGAATTTAGGGTTAAGGGTTAAGCGTTAAGGGTTAAGGTTTATGGTTAGTGTTAAAGGTTTAGGTAGGAATTTGGTTTTAGGTTTTGTAATGGTTAGGGTTAAGGTAAGGGTTAAGGCTGGGTTTGGTTAGGGTTAGGGTTAGGGTTATGGTTAGGGTTAGGGTTAGGGTAAGGGTAAGGGTTAGGGTTAGGGTTAGGGTTAGGGTTAGGGTTAGGGTAAGGGTAAGGGTAAGGGTAAGGGTTAGAGTTAGGGTAAGGGTTAGGGTTAGGGTTAAGGTTGGGGTTAGGGTTACGGTAAGGGTTAAGCTAAGGGTAAGGGTAAGGGTAGGGTTTATATTATAGGGTTCAGGGTTATGTGCTAGGTTAGGTAAGGGTTAAGAATTAGGGTTAGAGTTAGGGTTAAGATTAGGGTCAAGAGTTAGGGTTTGGTTAGTTAAGGGTTAAGGGTTAGGGTTAGGGTTAGGTTTAGGATCAAGAGTTAGGGTTAGGGTTCGGTTCGTTAAGGAATACGGGTTAGGGTTAGGGTTAGGGTTAGGGTCAAGAGTTAGGGTTAGGTTAGTTAAGGGTTAAGGGTTAGTGTTAGGGTTAGGGTTAGGGTTGGGTTAGGGTAAGTGTTAGGGTAAGGGTAAGGGTTAGGGTTAGGGTTAGGATGGGGTTAAGGGTTAGTTAAAGGGTAAGATTTAGGGTTAGGGTTAGGGTTAGGGTTAGGGTTAGGGTTAGGGTTAGGGTAAGGATTAGGGTTAGGTTTAAGGTTGGGGTTAAGGGTTAGTTAAAGTTTAAGGGTTAAGGTTAGAGTTAGGGTAAGGGTTAGGGTTAGGGAAAGGGTAAGCCTTAGATTTGGGTTTATGTTAGATTTACGGTTAAGGTTATGGTTAGGATAAGGGATTGGTTAGATTAAGGGATAAGGTCAGTGTAAGGTTTAGGTTTAGGGTAACAGTTAGGATTAGTGTTATGCATTAGGGTTAGGGTTAGGATTTAGGTTATGGTTTAGGGCTACAGTTAGGATTAGTGTAATGCATTAGGGTTAAAGTTAGGATTATTTTTATGATTAGGTTTAGGGTAAGGGTTAAGGTTAAGGTTAAGGTTAAGGTTAAGGTTAAGGTTAAGGTTAGGGTTAGGATTAGGTTAGAGTTATAGTAAGGGTTATGGTTATGGTTATGGTTAGGATTAGTGTTATGCATTAGGGTTAAAGTAAGGATTATTTTTATGGTTAGGGTTAGGGTAAGGTTTAAGGTTAAGGTTAAGGTTAAGGTTAAGGTTAAGGTTAAGGTTAAGGTTAAGGTTAAGGTTAAGGTTAGGGTTAGGATTAGGTTAGAGTTAAAGTAAAGGTTATGGTTATGGTTAGGATTAGTGTTATGCATTAGGGTTAAAGTTAGGATTATTTTTATGGTTAGGGTAAGGGTTAGGGTTAGGGTTTAGGGTTAGGGGTTAAGAATTAAGGGTTAAGGGTTAAGCGTTAAGGGTTAAGGTTTATGGTTAGTGTTAAAGGTTTGGGTAGGAATTTGGTTTTATGTTTTGTAATGGTTAGGGTTAAGGTAAGGGTTAAGGCTGGGTTTGGTTAGGGTTAGGGTTAGGGTTAAGGTTAGGGTTAGGGTTAGGGTTATGGTCAGGGTTAGGGTTAGGGTTAGGGTTAGGGTAAGGGTAAGGGTTAGGGTAAGGGTAAGGGTAAGGGTAAGGGTAAGGGTAAGGGTTAGAGTTAGGGTAAGGGTTAGGGTTAGGGTAAGGGTAAGGGTAAGGGTAAGGGTAAGGGTAAGGGTAAGGGTAAGGGTAAGGGTTAGAGTTAGGGTAAGGTTTAGGGTTAGGGTTAAGGTTGGGGTTAGGGTTACGGTAAGGGTTAAGCTAAGGGTAAGGGTAAGGGTAGGGTTTATATTATAGGGTTCAGGGTTATGTGCTAGGTTAGGTAAGGGTTAAGAGTTAGGGTTAGGATTAAGGTTAGGGTCAAGAGTTAGGGTTAGGGTTAGGTTAGTTAAGGGTTAAGGGTTAGGGTTAGGATCAAGAGTTAGGGTTAGAGTTCGGTTCGTTAAGGAATAAGGGTTAGGGTTAGGGTTAAGGGTTTAGCTAAAAATGAGGGTTTACGTTTTGTAATGGTTAGGGTTAAGGTTATGGTTAAGGCTGGGTTTGGTTAGGTAAGGGTTAAGGGTTAGGGTTAGGGTTAGGGTTCAGTTCGTTAAGGAATAAGGGGTAGGGTTAGGAATAGGGTTAGGGTTAGGGTTAGGGTTAGGGTTATGGTTAGGGTTAGGGTAAGGGTAAGGGTAAGGGTAAGGGTTAGAGTTAGGGTTAGAGTTAGGGTAAGGGTTAGGGTTAAGGTTGGGGTTAGGGTTACGGTAAGGGTTAAGCTAAGGGTAAGGGTAGGGTTTATATTATAGGGTTCAGGGTTATGTGCTAGGTTAGGTAAGGGTTAAGAGTTAGGGTTAGGGTTAAGATTAGGGTCAAGAGTTAGGGTTAGGGTTTGGTTAGTTAAGGGTTAAGGGTTAAGGGTTAGGGTTAGGATCAAGAGTTAGGGTTAGGGTTCGGTTCGTTAAGGAATAAGGGTTAGGGTTAGGGTTGGGGTTAGGGTTAGGGTTAGGGTTAGGGTTAGGGTTAGGGTTAGGGTAAGGGTTAGAGTTAGGGTAAGGGTAAGGGTCAGGGTAAGGGTTAGGGTTAGGGTTAAGGTTGGGGTTAGGGTTACGGTAAGGGTTAAGCTAAGGCTAAGGATAAGGGTAGGGTTAATATTATAGCGTTCAGGGTTATATACTAGGATAGGTAAGGGTTAAGAGTTAGGTTTAGGGTTAGGGTTAAGGTTAGGGTCAAGAGTTAGGGTTAGTGTTAGGCTAGTTAAGGGTTAAGGGTTAGTTAAAGGGTATGGGTTAGGGTTAGGGTAAGGGTTAGGGTCAAGAGTTAGGGTTAAGGTTGGGGTTAGGGTTAGGCAAAGGGTAAGCCTTAGGTTTGGGGTTATGTTAGAGTTACGGTTAAGGTTATGGTTAGGATAAGTATTAGTATTATTGGTTAGATTAAGGGATATGGTCAGTGTAAGGTTTAGGTTTAGGGTAACAGTTAGGATTAATGTTATGCATTTGGGTTAGGGTTAGGATTTAGGTTATGGTTTAGGGTTACAGTTAGGATTAGTGTAATGCATTAGGGTTGAGTTTAAAGTTAGGGATAAGTGTAAGGGTAAGGTTAAGGGTTAGGTTCTGGGTTAGGGTGTAGGGTTTAGGGTTTCGGTTTAGGGTTGGGGTTAGGGTTAGGATTAGTGTTATGCATTAGGGTTAGGGTTAGGGTTAGGGTTAGGTTTAGGTTTAGGTTTAGGTTTAAGGTTAGGGTTAGGGTTATGAGTTAGGGTTAGGGTTAGGGTTAGTGTAAGGGTAAGCCTTAGGTTTGGGGTTATGTTAGAGTTACGGTTAAGGTTATGGTTAGAATAAGTATTAGTATGATTGGTTAGATTAAGGGATAGGGTCAGTGTAAGGTTTAGGTTTAGGGTAACAGTTAGGATTAGTGTTATGCATTAGGGTTAGGGTTAGGATTTAGGTTATGGTTTATGGCTACAGTTAGGATTAGTGTAATGCATTAGGGTTAAGTTTAAAGTCAGGGATAAGTGTAAGGGTAAGGGTAAGGGTAAGGGTTATGTTATGGATTAGGGTGTAGGGTTTAGGGTTTAGGGTATAGGGTTTATGTTATGGGGTTGAGGGTCATGGGCAATTCAAAGTAATGGTTAACAGTTAGGATTAAGGAACGGGTTAAGGGTTAGGGTTAGGATAAGCTTAAGTGTTAGGGCTAGGGTTAGGGTTAAGGTTAAGTTTAAGGTTAAGGTTAAGGTTAAGGTTAAGGTTAAGGTTAGGATTAGGTTAGAGTTAGAGTACGGGTTATGGTTAGGATTAGTGTTATGCATTAGGTTTAAAGTTAGGATTATTTTTATGGTTAGGTTTAGGGTAAGGGTTAAGGTTAAGGATAAGGTTAAGGTTAGGATTAGGTTAGAGTTAGGGTAAGGGTTATGGTTATGTTTAGGATTAGTGTTATGCAGTAGGGTTAAAGTTAGGATTATTTTTATGGTTAGGGTTAGGGTTTAGGGTTAAGGGTTAAGGGTTAAGGGTTAAGCGTTAAGGGTTAAGGTTTAGGGTTAGGGTTAAGGGTTTAGCTAAGAATGAGGGTTTAGGTTTTGTAATGGTTAGGGTTAAGGTTATGGTTAAGGCTGGGTTTGGTTAGGTAAGGGTTAAAGGTTAAGGGTTAAGGGATAGGGTTAGGGTTCAGTTCGTTAAGGAATAAGGGGTAGGGTTAGGATTAGGGTTAGAGTTAGGGTTTTGTTTAGGGTTAGGGTTAGGGTTAGGGTAAGGGTAAGGGTAAGGGTAAGGGTAAGGGTTAGAGTTATGGTAAGAGTTAGGGTTAGGGTAAGGGTAAGGGTTAGAGTTAGGGTAAGGGTTAGGGTTAGGGTTAAGGTTGGGGTTAGGGTTACGGCAAGGGTTAAGCTACGGGTAAGGGTAAGGGTAGGGTTTATATTATAGGGTTCAGGGTTAGGTGCTAGGTTAGGTAAGGGTTAAGACTTAGGGTTAGGGTTAGGGTTAAGATTAGGGTCAAGAGTTAGGGTTTGGTTAGTTAAGGGTTAAGGGTTAGGGTTAGGATCAAGAGTTAGGGTTAGGGTTCGGTTCGTTAAGGAATAAGGGTTAGGGTTAGGGTAAGGGTAAGGGTAAGGGTTAGAGTTAGGGTAAGGGTCAGGGTAAGGGTTAGGGTTAGGGTTAAGGTTGGGGTTAGGGTTACGGTAAGGGTTAGGCTAAGGATAAGGGTAGGGTTAATATTATAGGGTTCAGGGTTATGTACTAGGATATGTAAGGGTTAAGAGTTAGGTTTAGGGTTAGGGTTAAGGTTAGGGTCAAGAGTTAGGGTTAGGGTTAGGTTAGTTAAGGGTTAAGGGTTAGGGTTAGGGTTAGGGTTAGTGTTAGGGTAAGGGTTAGGGTTAGGATGGGGTTAAGGGTTAGTTAAAGGGTAAGATTTAGGGTTAGGGTTAGGGTTAGGATTAGGGTAAGGATTAGGGTTAGGAATAGGGTTAGGTTTAAGGTTAGGGTTAGGTAAAGGGTAAGCTTTAGGTTTGGGGTTATGTTAGAGTTACGGTTAAGGTTATGGTTGGGAAAAGTATTAGTATGATTGGTTAGATTAAGGGATAGGGTCAGTGTAAGGTTTAGGTTTAGGGTAACAGTTAGGACTAGTGTTATGCATTAGGGTTAAAGTTAGGATTATTTTTATGGTTAGGTTTAGGGTAAGGGTAAGGGTTAAGGTTAAGGTTAAGGTTAAGGTTAAGGTTAGGGTTAAGGTTAGGGTTAGGATTAGGTTAGAGTTAGAATTAGGATTAAGGTTAGGATTAGTGTTATGCATTAGGGTTCAAGTTAGGATTATTTTTATGCATTAGGGTAAGGGTTAGGAGTGAGGATTAGGCTTTATGGTCTATGTAATAGACTTTAAGATTTAAGGTTAAAGGTTAAACGTTAAAGGTTAAAGATTAAAGGTTAAATGTTAAATGTTTAAGGGTTAAGGGATAAGGGTTAAGGGTTAAGGGTTAGGGTTAAGGTTTAAGGGTTAATGGTTAAGGGTTAAGGGTTAAGGGTTAATGGTTAAGGGTTAATTGTTAAGGGTTAAGGGTTCAGGGATAAGGGTTAAGCATTAAGGGTTAAGGGTTTAGGTAAGAATGAGGGTTTAGGTTTTGTAATGTTAGGGTTAAGGTTAGGGTTAAGGCTGGGTTTGGTTAGGTAAGGGTTAAGGGTAAGGGTAAGGGTTAAGGGTTAGGGTTAGGGTTAGGGTTAGGGTTAGGGTTAGGAGTTAGGGTCAGGGTTAGGGCAAGGGTTAGGGTGAAGGATAGGGTAAGGGTTAGGGTTAGGGTTAAGGTTAAGGTTAAGGTTAAGATTAAGATTAGGGTAAGGGTTAGTTTTGGGGTTATGTTAGAGTTAGGGTTAAGGTTATGGTTAGGATAGGTATTAGTATTTTTGGTTAGATAAAGGGATAGGGTCAGTGAAATGTTTAGGTTTAGGGTAACAGTTAGGATTAGTGTTATGCATTAGGGTTAGGGTTAGGTTTAAGGTTAGGGTTAGGGTTTGGAGTTAGGTTTAGGGTTAGGGTAAGGGTTAGGGTGAGGGTGAGGGTGAGGGTTAGGGTAAGGGTAAGGGTAAGGGTTAGGGTTTAGGTTTAGGTTTAGGTTTAGGGTTAGGTTTTAGGTTAATGTTAAGGTTAAGGTTAAGGTTAAGGTTAAGGTTAAGGTTAAGGTTAAGGTTAAGGTTAAGTTTAAGGTTAAGGTTAATGTCAAGGTTAAGGTCAAGGTTAAGGTTGAGTTAAAGTTAAAGTTCAAGTTAAAGTTAAAGTTAAAGTTAAAGTTAAAGTTAAAGTTTAAGGTTAAGGTTAAGGTTAAGGTAAAGGTAAAGGTTAAGGTTAAGGTTAAGGCTAAGGTTAAGTTTAAGGTTATGGTTAAGGTTAAGGTTACGGTTAGGATTAGTGTTATGCTTTAGGGTGAGGGTTAGGATTAAGGTTAGGGTTAAGGGTAAGGGTTAGGATTTGCGTAAGGTTAGGCTTCGGGTTAATCTTAGGGTAAGGTTTAAAGTCAAGGCTAAAGGTTAGTCTTATGGTTAGAGTTAGGCTTACAATTAGGGTTAAGGGTAGGGTAAAGATTAGGGTTAAGGATAGGGTCAAGAATTGTAGTAAGGGTTGGGGTTAGGTTAGGTTAGATAAGGGTTAAGGGTTAGGGTTAGGGTTAGGGTTAGGGTTAGGGTTAGGGTTAGGGTCAGGGTAAGGTTAGGGTTAGGGTTAGGGTAAGGGTTAGGGTGTAGGTTAGAATTAAGGTTTAGGGTTAGGGTAAGGGTTAGGGTTAGGATTATGGTAAGGTTTAAGGGTTAGGGTTAGGGTTAGAAGTTATACTTTTGGTAAGGGTAGTTTTAGTGTAGGGGTAGTTTTATAGTAGGTGGTGAGGGTTAGGGTCAGAGTTAATGTTATGGGTTAGTTTTAGGAATAGGGTCAGGGTAAGGTTAAGAGCAAGGGTAACAGTTAGGATTAGTGTAATGCGTTACACTTATGTTTTTGATATCGGTTAGGGTAAAGGGAAAGGGTCAGGGTTGGGTTTAATGTTAGGATTAGGGTTAGGGTTAGCGTTAGGGTTAGGTTTAGGGTTAAGATTAAGATTAAGATTAAGATTAAGGTTAGGGTTTGGGTTAGGGTTTGGGTTAGGGTAAGGGTAAGGGTACGGGTTAGGCTAAGGGTAAGGGTAGGGTTTATACTATAGGGTTCAGGGATAAGTGCTAGGTTAGGTAAGGATTAACAGTTAGGATTAGGTTCATGGCGAGGGTTAAAGGTTAGGGTTAGTGTTAATGTTAGTGTTAGTGTAAGTGTTAGTGTTAGGATTAGTGTTATTGGTTTGGTTAAGGAATAGGGTAAGGTTTAGTGTTAGGGTTAAAGTCAGGATCAGTGTTATGTGTTTTAGTAAGGGTTAGGGTAAGGGTTAGGATTACGGGTAGGGTTAAGGGTTACAGTCACGGTAAGGTTTGTGTTAGTTTAGGTTTAGGGTTAGCGTAAGGTTAGGGTTAAAGGTTAGTGTTATGGTTACGGTAGTGTTAGTGTTGGGGTGAGGGTAGGTTTGAGGTTAGGGTTAGGGTTAGGGTAAGAGTTAGGGTTTAGCGTTTATGTTATAGGGTTCATGGTTATTGGCTGGGTTAGGTAAAGGTAAAGGGTTGGGGATAGAGTCAGGGTGCGGGTTAAGGTTAGGGTTACGGTTTGTGTTATATTAGGGTTAGGTTCAAGGATAGGGTTAAGGGTTAGGGTTAGAGAAAGGTTTATGGTTAGGGTTAAAGTTTAGTCTTATTGTTAGAGTTAGGGTTAGGCTTACGGTTAGGTTTGGGTTCAGGTTTTGGTTCCGTATAGGGTTAAGATTTAAGGGTTAAGGGATAGGTTAAGGGTTAGGATTAGGATGAGGGTTAGGGTAAGGGTTAGGGTTAAAAGTTAGTGTTATGGTTGTGTTAGTGTTAGGGTATGTGGGTAAGGTCAGGGTTAAGGTTAGGGTTAGGGGTTTGGTTAGGGTTAGGGTTAGGGTAAGGGTTAGGGTTTATGTTTCTCGTTTGTCTCTTGCCGAAGGCGTTCACATCATTTCCCTCTCCTCTCCCTTATCTCTCCTAACTGCTCTTGCTTTGTCTTGTTACTCTGTCCTGAGACTATCTTTGCCCTGCTTTCGAAACAGAAAAGGAATTATGGATTTGATTAGCTGGTCTCTGAGTGCAATCGACACCCTCTTCTCAACGAGAAGTCCGGGTTCGGGGGATCCCAGCTGTCATGACTGAACATTTGCAGCTGGATACATGATGGACGGGTAGGAAAAGTGGCACATCGTTTGCCTGGTTACATTGTCATTGGAGGATGTTGAAGATATTAGCCTATTCGTAGCCTTGGCAGCAGGGATTCTACTGATTGGATTAGGTGGGACCCTGTGGAAGGGTTAGGGTTAGGGTTGGGTTATGTTCAAGGTTAGATTTAAGGGCTAGGGGCTAGGAGCTAGGGGCTAGGGGTTAGGGGCTAGGGGCTAGGGGCTAGGAGCTAGGGGCTAGGGACTAGGGGCTAGGGTAAGGGTTAGGGTTACGGTTAGGGTTTGGGTTAGGCTAGGGTTAGGTCTACCTTCAGGGTTAAGGATTAGGGTTAGGGTAACGATTAGGGTTGATATTATGGGTTTTTGTTAGTTTAGAGTTAGGGTTAGGGTTAGGGTAAGTGTTAGGGTAAGGGCGAGGGTTAGGGATAGGGTTGGGGTTAGGCTTAGGCTTAGGCTTAGGGTTAGTATTAGGATTAGGATAAGGGTTAGTGTTAGGGTTAATGTTAGGTTTAGGTTTATGGTGAGGGTTAAAGCTTAAGATGAGGGTTAGGGTAAGGGTAAGGGTTAGGGTTAGGGTTAGGGTTGGGGTTAGGCTTAGGCTTAGGCTTAGGGTTAGTATTAGGATTAGGATAAGGGTTAGTGTTATTGGTTAGATTAAGGGATAGGGTTATGGTTATGGTTAGGGATTAGGGTCAGGTAGGGTAGGGTAGGGTAGGGTAGGGTAGTACAGGGTAGGCTTAGGGTTAGGGTTAGGGTTAGAATTAGAGGTATGGGCTAGTTCAGAGATAGGATTAGGGTTAGGGTAAGGTTAACTGTTTGGATTAGGGTTAGTTTTAAGTAAAAGGAATATTGATAGTGTTAGCGTTATGTTTCAAGCTAGGGTTCAGGTAATGGTTAGGGTAAGTGTGAGGATTAGGCTTAGGGTATGGGATTAGGGATCAGAGTAGGGTTAGGGTTATCGTTAAGTAAGGTTAGGTAAGGTTAGGTTTTGAGTTAGGGTTAGTACAAGGGTAAGGGTTAGGGTTAGTATAAGGGTTATAGTTATGGTTAGGGTTAGGGTAAGGGTTAGTTTTAGGATTAAGGTTTAGAGTTACAGGTAGGATTAATATCATGGGTTAGGTAAAAGAATTGGGTAAGGGTTAGGGTAAGGTTAGAACTGGTGGTATGAGATAGGGTTAGGGTAGGGTTAGGGTGAAGATTAATATCATTTTAGGTTTAGGGTTAGGTTAGGGTGGGAGTAGAGTTAGGGTTAGGGTTACCGTAAGGGTAAGGGTATAGGTAAGGGGAAGGGTAAGGGTAGGGGTAAGGGTTAGGGAGAGGGTTAGGGTTAGGGATATTGTTTGGTTAAGGGTTAGTTTAGGTTAGGTTAGGGTTAGGGTTATTGATAGGTTTAGGGTTAGGTTAGGTTAGTTTAGGTTAGGTTAGTTTAGGTTAGGATAGTTTAGGTTGGAAAGAGGGTAAGGGTTAGGATAGGGTTAAGGTTAAGTTAAGGATAAGTACCATGGGTTTGATTAAGGAATAGGGTCAGGTTAGTTGTTAGGGTTATGGTTAGGATCAATGTTTTGCGCTAGGGTTAGGGTGGGGTGAGCGTTGAGCGTTTTTATAGTTAGGGTTAGAACTAGGGTTAAGGCTAGAGTTAGGGTTATTCTTAGGGATTGGGTTAGGGTCATGGGTGAGGGTGAGGGTAAGGATAAGGGTAAGGGAAAGGGTAAGGGTTAGTGTCAGGTTGACGGTTAGTGTTAAGCATTATGTATAGGGTTAGTGTTAGGATTATGGTTAGGGATAGGGTCAGGGTTGTGGTAGTTTAGATTTAGGGCTGGGTAATGTTAAGGGTTAGAGTTAGGTTTACCTTTAGGGTTAAGGACAAGGGTTAGGGTAACGATTAGGGTTAGGGTTTTGGTTTTGTGTTAGTTTATGGTTAGGGTTGGGGTAAGAGTTAGGGTTAATGTTAGGTTTAGGGTTAGGTTAGAGTTTGGGATAAGGTTAGGATGTAGATTAGGTTAGGTAATGTAAGGTTAGGTTAGGGTTAGGGTTAAGGGTTGGGGTTCCTGTTAAGGGTTTGAGATAGGGATAGGGTTACGGTTAGGATTAGGTTAAGGGTTAAGGTTTAAGAGTTAAGGGATTCATCTAGGGATAGGGTTAGGGTGAGGGTTAGGTTAAGGGTTAGGGTTAAAGGTTAGTGTTATGGTTAGGGTAGTGTTAGTTTTGAGGGTTAAGGTTAGGGTTAAGGTTAAGTTTAGGGTTGGGGTAAGGGTAAGGGTAAGGGTAAGGGTAAGGCTAAGGGTAAGGGTTTAGGGTTTATATTAGATGGTTCAGGGGTATGGTCCGGGCTGGGCTAGGTAAGAGTTAAAGGTTGGGTGCTGGTTAGGTTTAGGGTTTGTGCTAGGTTAGGTTAGGGTTAGGTTTAAGGTTGGGGTTAGGTTTACAGTTAGGATTAGGTTAAGGGTTAGTGTTAGAGTTAGGATTATTGTTAGGGTTAAAGGTTAGTCTTATGGTTAGATTTAGGGTTAGGCTTAAGGTTAGGTTTGGGTACGGGTATGGGTTAGGGATGGGGTTAAGGTTAAAGTTAAGGTTTAGGTTAAGGTGAACACATTTTCTCACGCCCGAACTATGTTCAGGAACAAGTTATTCCCTGTCCATCCCATTTTGCGAAAAACCTAGCTATTTAATTATTTTGGAGGTGCTTTAGTTCAGTGCAGGGTTCGTCTCTGTTTTAGGGTTAGAATTTTTTGCCCAAGGGTCTAAACTTAAAATTAATATCTGGTCTTCTGTATCCAGTGTTTATGGTCAAAGGTTATGGTTAGGGCTGGTTTATGGTAAGGGTAAGGGTTAGGGTTAGGGTTAGGGTTAGGGTTACGGTTAGGGTTAGTGTTAGGGTTAGGTTCAGGGTCAGGGTGAGGGTGAGGGTAAGGGTTAGTTGTTAGGGTTAGAATAGGGTAGGTTAGGGTTAGGGTTATACACTTTAGGGTAGAGTTCAGGTTTGCTATGGGGATTCGATATTTTGATCCAAGAAATACATCAAGGGGTCTCCATTTAGGTTTGTTTTGGGTTTGGTATAAAAGTGTTAGTTTTAGAATTGTATTGTTCATTTAGACCTCTTGGAAAAGGGGTATATAATCTATTAATCCATCTTGTCTCCATGAACAGTCTGTCCTTCAGGGTTCCCTGTGGATTCGACTCGAGACCTGCTTCCCTCAATGTGTGTGTTTCTTTCTACTTTATTTTTAATATTAAAAATGTGACAACACACTATTTGTTGTATTGAGTTTTTTGCTTGTCTAACATATTGTTTGCCACACTTGTAACACGAGATTAAATATACGCAGTTGGACGTCAAAGGCGTGAGAGGCTTTAAAAGTTTAAAGATTTCTTTCTTAATGTGACCGGTATTCTAACTTTTGGGTTCACAGTACTTTGGTATTGTACTTTTATTTTATTTAATGTTTTTATTGGGGATAATTTACTTTTGACTAATAGGTCTTTGAAATTTTTATTTTTCCTAAAGGCTGAAATACTTTTGTGTTCTTTGAGGTAGGGTGTGTTTGACAAAAATTCTGAAAATGTTCCTTTGTTTGTAGATTAAGTTTCACACTCATTGCGTAGAATGTGTTGACGAAAGGAATGATTTTACTCTAATTTTGGGTATTTTGAGATTTATTAAGTAATCCTTTTAGTGTTTTTCTTAGAAAAGATCTCGAGTATCCCCTGACTCTCAGGGCTTCCATTAAATGTTCCTTATTGGTACAGATTTTATGAAAAAGTAGTTGCGATTTAACGATTCCCCTAAATGTATGTTGGGGTTGATAGCTGCTTTTGTGTAAGAGCGAGTGAGTGTCTGTTGATTTAAAATAAACCTTGAAGTCTAAAACTGTCCAGTTTCTCAAAACCTTGTCCCTTTGAATGAGATGACGTCCAAAAAGTTCACCTGAGTATCATCAATCATGTGTTTTATTTGGATTGATTTTTGATGTGTGTTAAGATGATTTGTGAACACTATAAAGTGTTCTTTGGAACACGTCAAGACTCCCCAGATGTCGTCGAGGAATCTATAATAAAGAAGAGGTTTCAATGGGGCCGAGTCCAAAGCTGATTCTTCCCATTGAGCCATAAAAATATTGGCACATCAGGGTGCGAATTTCTTTCCCATCGCTGTGCCTTTCCGTTGCAAGTAGAATTTGGAATCAAATTCAAAATCCTTTTTAGTTAAATTGATTTCAAGAAGTTCCATCAATTGTTTATCAGGTCTCTGTAGGTTTGGATACTTTTCAAAGCATTTTATAACAGCCAAGAGCTCGGCTTCAGTTTCGATATTCGTATACATACTATCTACATCTATCGTGAACAAGAGTGCTTTAGGAGAAATTTGGATTTTGCCAATTTTTTCAATCAAATAGTATCCATCTTTCAAGTAGCTAGAGTGCTTCTGTGATATTTGGTTAAGAAAATATTCAATATATTCAGCAGTATAATAGGACTCACTATCACAATCTGAGAATATAGGTCTGCCAGGTGGGATTTCCCTTGGCAGGCTCCAGGTTTCAGGACCTTTATGTATTTTTGGTAGCACATAAAATTGTTTAAGTCTTGGCATAGGACCGCCCAGTAAATATTCCCTCTGGTAACAATTAAGGTATTTCTGACTAAAGAGGTCCTTTAGGATATCCTTAGTTCTTCCATTGTTTTTAAGTAAATGGGTCTAGATAGTTTGATATTGTGGTCCACATTATTCAATTGCCTCTCACAATTCTTCCTTTCTTTTATTTTGTATTTTTTTTCTTAAGCCTCACTTTACTCAGCCAAAGTAACAGGCTGTCAAGTAATGAAAATGAACACTTAGCCTGTAGGAGATTGGTATCAGTTGAAATAGATAATAAAGAAAGCAAAAAAGGTTAAGGCTCACATCACCTGGTAATCCCAGGTGGTCTCCCATCCATTAAATGTAGTGAATTTTCACATCTCATATATCTTTTAAGTCAGAATTCTGGTTTTCTTTCTTTAATGTTTTTTTTCAAAAGCCAAACCTTGTTTATAAGAAAGCCACTGGTTTTTCAAGGCTTGACAATTAACCACGAGCCTGTAGGCCATGGGAATCAGTTGAAAAAGAAATAAAGTTAAGACAGAAAGATAAAGGCTTACAGCACCTGATATTACCAGGTGGTCTCCCATCCAAGTACTTACCAGGTCCAACCCTGCTTAGCTTCTGGGATCAGACGTAACCAGGGTGGTTTGGCCGTAAGCGAAATAACCAGGGACTGGCAAGCCCTTTAAAAACTTGCATAGCTAGCCAAGCCCTTGCTTAATACTACTTGACTCTTCTTCTTCAAGCCACTGATAGGTTCCTTTAAAGACCGTCTTAAGACCAGGTTTAATATTTGCAAGGAAAATGTTTTATCTTCCTGGGTCTTTTTTAAGGTTGTTATTCATCAGATGTCCAGTTACCTTCCCCTTTTCAGAATAACCCTTTCAAGAACATTTGTGTTTGAATCAACTAAACGGTTTTGAATTTTCACATCTTGTATGTTTTTCAAGTTTTTTCTTTTCTTTTCAAAAGACTAACTTCGCTCAGCCAAAGTCACTGGGCTGTCAAGTCATGAAAATGAACACTGAGCCTGTAGGAGATTTGTATCAGTTGAAAGAGAAATTAAATAAAGCCAAAAAAGGTTAAGGCTCACATCACCTGGGGCTTTATTTATAAAACTGTGCGTAGTATCTTTACCAAAACTCTACGTACGCACAAAAGCCAAAAATAGCGTACACAAAAAAATATTCAGATTTATAAAACCATGCGTACGCACACCTTCAGGCAATTTCCACTTTATAAAACACAGCCTACCTGATAATTTGTGCATGCAAAAAAATATTATTTATCGCCCTCTATCCGCCCACATTCAGCCATATATAGACCATGCAAATTAACTCATTGGCCATGCATATTAAAAAGAGCGTGGAAAAATGTGTTTTAAAAAACAAAATCATGACAGCAATTGAGAGCAAGGGCAAGAAGCAAGATTTCTCTGAGGCAGAAATAGAGATTCTTGTGAGTGAGATAGATGAAAGGAAGGTTATTTTGTTTGGTGGCCATAGCTGTGGAATTACTAATAAAAATAATATTTAGAGTGGCAACACATCACTGCCTCGGTAAACAGAACCGATCCAGATAAAAAAAATAAGTGGTCCGATCTTAAGGTGAGAAATGGCTTGCCTCTCACAGACAGAATGTGTGGGCGACTGGTGGGGGCAAAGGCGCCCCCGATTCTCAGCCAAACCAGTGTGTGTGTGGCATTGTGTCTGAGAGGGAAGGAGACACAGAGGTGCTGATACAGGGGAACCAGGTAAATAACTTTATTGCTTGTGTGCACAATAAAATAAAATAAATTACACAATTGGTTTAGTCCTCACCCAGATAGCATGTAACCTTTGAAACCATGTTCAGTCAGTGTTGATGCGTCAACGCTGATTACATTTAAATGACGTTAGAAAGTGATGTTGTTTTACCATCACTCTTGCAACCTCAGTTAATATTGAAATAATCTTTAGATTTCAACCACAAATCAATGGTGATAGTAGTGCTTCAACATTGTAAAGTGATGTTGTTTCAATGTTACTTTTGCACCCTCAGTTAATATTGAAATAATCTTCAGATTTCAACCACAAATCAATGGTGTTAGTATTGCTTCAACATTGTAAAGTAATGTCGTTTCAACGTCACTTTTGCACCCACATTTGAAACATTATTAAATATAGAAGACAAAAACATGCTAATAACATTGAATTAATATTCAAACAACTATATTAATAAAAAATTTAAAACACTGTTTCAATCAGATTCTTCTTTATTTTCCAGTCTTTGTACTTTTAATTCATTCAACTCAAAGCACTCAATTCCATGTAAAAACAAAACAAAAAACTATCATACAGACTCAAAAGTAAACCATTAAACAAATAAACCAACGAACAAAAAACAAATTAATTTGTATCTGGAGGCACCGACGGAACAGTTGCACTTGTTTGAAGTGCAGTTTCCCCACACGGTACGGTGCATATCGGAGCCATTTCTGGACTACCTGACTGTATTCATACTGGGAAACTTTTCCCACACCCATCTGCAAAGTCATTGCATCTAACAAAAGATAAACAACGGGATAGGAAATGTATGCAATTGAATACATTAATGGAGGAACTGGAACAGGGAAATATTGCATTAAGTAAGGTCTATTTCTGGGAGCACAAAAGGCAGAACGACAATTAAAGTCATTGAGAGTACTAACTCACCAAATAAACACATATTCAAGAACGTATCCTTGAATGCCCTCTTTTGCCTTAACTGCTTTTTAACCATCTTCCCAGCCCAATTTAGTGACGATGCCAGCTCATTGGTCAAAGAAAGCATGCGACGGACCCTAACTTCCAATGACAGAGTTTACTTTTCAGTGACAGCTTTTCTGAACTGTTTGCCAAGACTAAGGCTATGGAGCACTGGACCGTCAAAATGTGTCTGACTTAAGTAGCACTTGTGAGGCTCTGGTGAATCTGGACTTGGCATCTCAGGTAACCTTTTCACAACTTGCTGTAAGAGTAAGTGAGGCTTGTGCAGAAGATGTTTTATTTGTCCTAAATAATTCTCAAAAGGAAATACTGACACATTATCCAAAGGTCCAAAAAGACAATACTCTTCAGCCAGATGAGTGAGCTGGTGTATATTGTAGACTATTTCATGTGTACCATACAGCTGTCCAAAGGGACATACAAATGAGACAAGCAATTCATGAGCACAATCAATCATCGCCTCTGGGGTTCCAGAGGATAAAAGCAAATGCATTGCAACAGAAAACAGCATAAAGTTCTCATACATCGACATTTGAATGCTACTCTGAAGCACAACAGGGCCTGTGTACAACATAAAAGAACACAGCTCAGTAGCTTTCCAGCGGTCAAATTCTGATAACCCTCTTGGTTTCCAACTAAACTCAACCGGGGTGTAGGGACTCAGCAGCTTTAACTTTTCAGAAATGTCAGCTACAGTTTGAGTGGACAACCTAGTAGTATGTGCTTTACCTCTGATCCATAAGTTCAAAAGTTTCCCAGTGACGCCTAGACAGCACAAGTGCATATAATCTAATGGAAACATAATAACCATTTTTACCAACCCAGCTAAAGGAGAAAATTTATGGTTCAAGTGGTGGTCTTCATCAATCATATCATTAAAATCAGAATCCGTCCTCAACTTTGCATCAGTTTCTGGGTATATCATTTTATTTTGCCACTTAAACACTTAAACACTTTTGTCACAACCTGAGTAGCCATTGTGAGATTTATATTTTTAACAAAGGCTCTTGCAGGGGCATCACACACAAAAGAGCTTACTTCTACCTATATGTTTTGACCATTGTAAAGAATACCACCCGTAAGAAAATCAGCTAAATCATAAATAAATGGCTTTAAGAACTCAAAAATGCACTTGGGCTTTTTCATAACACAGTAAAGGCCAACAAGGCAGGGATGTTTAATATAGTCACAATTGACAATGGCAAGAATTGTCAAGAACTGAAGTGTAGAGCTTTTGAAAAGTGGTAGGCCATCTAAATTGAACTGTACTTTAACCATTTTCAATTGTTCAGGTAGAATTAAGCTTTTCAAACACAACAATATCCCCTTTGCCAAGCCAAAATGATAATACTCCCCACTGTCATGATTCTGCCTCTCTTGATCATGGTTTTCATGATTTTGCAGAATCATGGCAGACCCATATGTTTTGTGTGAGACACATGGCATTGTTTGGTACGACATGCCATGTGCTCTCTTGTCTCATCTCCTGGCTCCGCCCCCTCGTTGTCTTGTCTATCTTCCCATCATTGTTTCATTCCCCACACCTGCCCCCATGTCATTATCCCTCGTTATGTTTCCCTATTTAAACCCCTTGTGTTTTCTGTTCTTTGCTGGTTTGTTAGGTATGCTTTTAGTATTGTGAGTTGCTGTGTCCTGTTTCGCTCCATGCCTGTTTTTTTGTATGCGTAAATCTACCCAAGTTTTGTGATTTGTTCCTTGTTTTGCCCCCTCGTGGGAAGTTTTTGTTTTGAATTTTATGATGTAGTTTTTCCCGATTGTGGGTCTATTGTTTATTAAAGTTGATATCAACTCTGCTGCCTGCATCTAGGTTCGCTCTCCACACAACCGTGACACCCACCTTCCATCTTTATGGTAGATACATGGGTTTTGGGTCTTAAGAATTGTCCTGGCAGCTGTGGGCAATTCTGGATGAAATATTCTCAAAATACTTAAAAGTGCACTGAGTGCAACAAGTGAGACTGAGAAGGTTGAGGCCCAATATCGCAAACTCCTTAAAAGGAACTCACTTGTTGGAGCTTCTGACTCAGTATCAGAGTCAACATCGGATAAGTTGACTGTGTCATTATTAACATTGTGTATATTGGTTAGATGCCAAAGAAACTCATCATACACCCCACCAGGGAACTCATCTGTGACTGATTCATTACAATCTGAAGCATCTGAAGTCTATAAGAACTTTAGGGTATTCAACATAATCTTTTACTGCTTCAACATGATTTTCTTCTGACACAGAATTCTGTGCACTGGTTTCATTGAGTTGTTGTAGTATTTCTGACTCTGTGGACACTGTGGCCTCTTTGACCACCATGAAGTCATTATTGCTGCAAGTGGTGGAACGGTTCAATTTGATAAAATCTGGCTCACTATGTCAGACGTGGACGGGTGCTGACTGAAGCTGTTCTGCAGACACAGAGAGACCCCATTATTGCAATTACTGTCATCGCAGATGAGCTTAAGCAAATAAGGGTTGTGCTTGGTGACATTGCATCTACATTAAAGGATCTTGTTAAGGCTCTTCATGCTGGTGTTGTGGTAGGTCGGGAGAAACAGGGATACCATTCATACATCTGAATACTGTTTCCCTCTGAAGTCTGCCATTGGCATAATGTTCTAGCAGTGCCAGCGCATCCATCATACAATATGCATTGAAGTGTTGCTGCAGTAGGCTATTTATGTTTTACTTTTTCTACGAGATTGGTATTAGTTGAAATGGATATTAAAGAAAGCCAAAAAAGGTTAAGGCTCACATCACCTGGTATTCTCAGGCGGTCTCCCATCCATTTATTTTAGTCCATTTATTCATATATCGTATATTTTTTCAAATCAGAATTCTGGCTTTCTTTCTTTCTTTCTTTAAAAAAAAAAAGCCTTACCTTGTTTAGAAGAAAGCTTCTGGCTTTTCAAGGCTTGAACATGAAAGATGGGCATGTAGGCCTTAGGCATCAGTTGAAAAAGAAATATAGTTTGGCCAAAAAGATATAGGCTTACAGTACCTGGTATTCCCAGGCGCTCTCCCATCCAAGTACTTACCAGGCCCAACCCTGCTTAGCTTCTGAGATCAGGCGTGACCAGGGTGGTTTGGCCGTAAGCAAAATGACCTGGGACTGGCAAGCTCTTTAAAAACGTGCATAGCTAGCCAAGCCCTGGCCTGATACTACTTGACTCTTCTTCTTCAAGCCACTGTTTAGGTTCCTATTAAGACCGTCTTAAGACCAGGTTTAATATTTGCAACAAAAATATTTTATATTCCTGGGACTATTTTAAGGTTGTTATTCATCAGATGTCCTGTTACTAAAGGGTTTTCTATGTTTGTCTATGTTTGTAATAATCAAGTGTGAATTAATTAAGACAGGAATATAACTTTGTGTACTAAAAGAACATGTTGACACGAGGATAGGGGGTCGTTCCAACGGGACTTCCTGGGGGACCCCCTGGGGGGAAGAACAAAGAACAAATGGCACGAGGAGAGGGGGTCTTCCTAGCGGGCTTCCTGGGGGGAGACAGTTGCACTGGGTCATCAGTTGTGCAGAATATGCATGAGTGTTGTGTTACAGTGAACCAAAACGAGAAGCTGATTGGAGAGAGAACGAAAGGAGGAGATCTATATAGAACTGGGAGGCTGTCCCGAAGAAAGAAGACACACCTTACACATACACATATAAATATGCTGTAACACATTTGCATGGGGTTGTTGTTGTTTACTCCTACTCCTACAAGAGGATGCGTAAATAGAACAACCCGGCCGTGGTTGTTTGCTCCTGTCAAAGAAAGCGTAAATAGAACAACCCGGCCGTTGTGTTTATTCTGATCAATAAAAGTTTCAACTTATTCTACAAGTCTGATCTCCGATTTTTGAGCACGTAAGGACATTTTCAAGGTCCATCATTACCTTGCCCTGTTCAGAATAACCCATTCAAGGACATTTGTGTTTTAATCAACTAAAAGGTTTTGAATTTTCATATCTCGTATGTTTTTCAAGTCAGAATTCTGCGTTTATGTTTTTTCTTTTCTTTTCGAAAGCCTCACTTCGCTCAGCCAAAGTCACTGGGCTGTCAGGTCATGAAAATGAACAATGAGCCTGTAGGAGATTGGTATCAGTTAAAAGAGAAATTAAATAAAGCCAAAAAAGGTTAAGGCTCACATCACCTGGTATTCCCAGGTGGTGTCCAATCCATTAAATGTAGTGAATTTTCATATCTCGTATATTTCTTCAAGGCAGAATTCTGGCTTTCTTTCTATCATTTTATTTTAAAGGGCCTAACCTTGTTTAGAAGAAAACCACTGGTTTTTCAAGGCTTGAAAATGAACAATGAGCCTGTAGGCCATTGGCATCAGTTGAAAAAGAAATTAAGTTAAGCCCCCCCCCCCAAAAAAAGGCTTACAGCACCTATAGTCTCCGATCCACGTTTTAACCAGGGCCGATCCTGCTTAGCTTCTGATATCAGACGTATTTTTTTTTTTATAAAAAATGATTCAATCAAAATTTCCATTTAATGCTTTCCATATTAAAAAACAAACATCAAGATCAACAGCTGTTTGTTCCAGAGACCCGCTGGGTGAATCACAAGCAACACAAGAAGACAAGTGATACCAGGTATCACTTTTGAATTACAGGCGAACACAGTGTGATGTTCTGGGAACGACACGCAGTGGTGTAGACCACCTAGGTTCTGGATCTGTTTCTGGTATGACCTGCTGAGAAAAGTGTTGGATCAATGCAGTTAGTTTTTCAAAATAAGCACTATGCTACAAAGGCTCAATAATATCCTCTCTCAATGGGTTGACTGGACCCGGAAATGAGCGACCTGTAAACAATTCATAAGGTTAAAACCAGAAATCTTGTTAAGAGAAGAAATAACAGACATTAATGCTATAGGGAGAGCCGACAACTATGTTAATTTGGTCTATGCACAGATTTTAGCCAATTTTGGTTTAAGTGTTTTTTCTTTACTTTTCCTTGAGTCATGGAATTCTCTTTAGAGTAACCTTGGCATTTTATAGTTGCCACTTCAGCGGGTATCATCAGACCCTCTAAGGTCTCTGGCTTCACATGCATGTGTAATTGGTCGACCTGAGGTGGTAATAAAACCAAACCTCTGCCAAACTGGTAGTTCAACATATACAGCTCTAACGACATAAGCATAATCACAAAAAAATTTTACCCTATTTTTTCCTGCAAATTTGAAAGCTACAGTTACTGCTAACTTTTCTGCTTCTGCGCTGACTGTTTACCTTGCAATTTCTGTGAGACCCTATTGATAAATCCTCATCTGTCTTTTCTACCACAGAAAATCCAGCTGTTAGTGAGCCATCCTCTGATCTGAAGCAACACCCATCTGTTAACAGCGTTATCAGTTCTGGTGGCGTGGAAGTGGAGAGGCAAAGAGGTTTGCTCTTACACGCAAAGCCAGTTCTGTGATAGGAACACAGTCATGTGTTAGGCCATCTGATAAGAGATCAGCCATGTTAATAACCTTCATGGGTTTACGTTATGTGTGGTGCTGTCAATGTTTTAGCTTGTCTACATTGTCTCAATGGAAAAAAAAATGAATGCTGCAGCATTCACAAATGACATTATGGAGTCTGTTGTCAAAACAGTCTGAGGAGTTTTCTCAATTACTTTTGCTAATCCTGCAGTAAACCAAGCACAACTCGGCTGGCGTTGTTCAATGCTTTCCAGGAGCACGCTGACATACTTAAAAATCGTCCTAGTCCCTGCCTGCTTCTGGAATAGCACCCCGTGTGCACTGCTTCCTGTTTCAGAAACATCCAGGAAAAAACTCAACACAATTTAAAAGAGCTGCATGTGACAGTTGCGTTTTCAATGAAATAAAAGCTTGTTCTGCTTCTGGGGTCCATATAAACTTGTTGGGGATGGTGAAATATCTATTTCTACCCAGTAGATGTCAGCAGCTTCTTTTAATGGGCCTCCTAAAAGGACATTTTGTGTACACCCCATATAAGGGCCAAAGAACAATTAACCTGTGTGCCGTCTGAAAAACTAACAATTACTTCCTCTGGTAAACATAAAATGCTTGCTCCCAATTTTATAAGGAGATCCCTCCCCAATATAGGTGTCGGAGCATTGGAGGAGTACAAGAACGAGTGCGATATGCTCTGATTAGCAATCTTCGCTGTCAACATTTTTGTCATCGGCCATTTTTCTAACGCACCAGAGAAACCCATCACTTCCACTTTCTTATCACTCAGAACTTTTTGTGTCATAGTGCCCTTTGTGACAGTGGATTATGTTGCTCCAGTATCCACCAGAGCTTGTAGTGGTCTGTTGTTAAACACTATTTCCATGAAGAGGTTCAGCCATTCCCCTCATGGTGGTTCTCTGTGGGCCCAATCAACAATCCTCCTCTTCCGCCCCCGGGCCCCATTTTGGGTGCATGGGCGCCTGTAGGTTGGGTGGGGCTGAAAGTCGTTGCCCCTGGTGTTTTTGGGCGTGTGGTCCACTGCCATGACCACCAGGTCCACCTCTATGAGGTTCCCGACCCCCGCAGGTGGCCCTGTATTTCGGCCTTCCCCACGCATGGGGCAGCTTCTTATCCCATGTCCCCCACCCTCTCGTCTCTTATTTCCATTTCCCCTATACCATCCCCATTGTCTAAAAGGTCTACGTCACTGGGGTGGTGGTTGGCCAAAGTTCTCGGGACTACTAAAATCAGTGGTACCCAAAAGGGGCTGGCTGCTCGGGCATCAGTTTAGTTATCCTTTCTGCTTTTGCTTTAGCTAATTCTAACTGCAATTTTAACAGCTGGTTTTTAGTCTTCCCTAGCTCTTCCTCTTCCTTATTTGTTTTATCGACATCCCTATCTATGTGATGTACTAGGTGTCGTTCCCAAAACTCGTTGCTAGCCACTGGCATGTCTGGGTTGTTTTCTATAGCCTCTTTTACACCATTAGGAGCCCTTGACATTACTGCTGTTCTGAAAATGTCTCTAGTTATCGGGTTGTTTAAACTGTTTTCCTCAACAATCTGCTCCCATTCGGCTGCACACCTGAAATAATACCCTCACCCAGGCTCACCTGATTTTATTTCAAATGTGATGTTCTGAAATGCTGTGTGGAGTGTAGAAAATTGCTTTCTTAGTGCAGCACTAACTGCAGTGCTCACAGTTGTAAATTTACATTCATTAGGGACTCCTGTTATTTGAGCATCAGCCTCATAAGCAGTCATTTGGGATACTGTGAAAATCTGGCCCAACAGGCACCTTAGATCACCCACCGCCATAGTAGTTCCATTACACAAACCCATTTACTTAGTTAACCATCTACTGCCCCCAGAGATAATAGGGGGTAGTTTAGCCAATAAGGCAGTCATGTCACTATGGCTCCATGGCTGATATTTCTATTGTCCACGCCATGTCAGCACTAGTGGCATGTGGTTGAGTGTGGAAAGTTTTCTTTCACAGAGCTGATCCATTACTGTATTGTTATTCCCCATTGTTTTTGATCAGGATCTGTCTGTAATTGGGGCGGAACACATTGTTTCTTTAATAATCACATGCATTTTTAGCTTCTCCTTCTTCACTAACCACACTCCGCTGACTACATAGAGATTTAGATCGGTACTGCAATGGGAGGTTCCCCAGATCCCCCAGCAGGTCCCCTGTTGCCACCAGTCTTTCCTCCTCCTGCTGTAGCTGTTGTGTATGCCGCCTACACGCCCCCTGTTCGTCCCTCTCTTCATTCTCACGTTCTCTGAGACTACGGACTGGTGGAGGTCTGTCTAAGATTAAACCCTTAAGTTCCTGTAACTGTTGTTTCAAGTTTTTTGTTTCAATTTCTCCTTCGTTCACTCTCACCATGATTTGCTGCAAACTCGTTTCATATGGTGGAGGTTTTGTTAATAATTTCAGGTCGGGTTATGTTTTAGGGGGCAGAGAACATGCTGTTTAATTGGATTTAAAAGGCACCCTGTGTATTTCCTGACTCTTTTACCAATTCTTTATCTGACTCAACTGCCTTCACAAGACCTCCTGAACTTTTATGTTTACCCTGACTGAGGGCTGTTGCATTTGAAATCCGCATACACAGCCGGAGATCTGCCCTATGTTTACCCCTGTTAATCCATTTCACATTGCCTTTTTCCTCAACATGTCTCTTTAACCCCACATGAGCACTCTTTTCCATGCCCCTTATCTTCTCTGACACTGTCATCTTTTCAGGTGCATCCCAGCCATTCTCAATTTCTGACTCCATTTCTTTTCAAACACTTTCATTTCTTTTGACATTTAGGCCATACCTGAGCTAACAACATGTCCACTACATTCTTCCACTGTTCTACAATTTCTACAAAGAAATCACAGCAGATATTTTACAGCTTTATGGCTCTCAGACCAAGGGACTCCAACCCAATAGATTTATGGTTCGCCAACCAAGGGACTCTTACCCAACAGAATTTATGGTTACCTTAACCAAGGGACTCTAACCCAACAGAATTTATTTGATCAATGAACCTCCAAATAATTTAGTTATACTCACACGATATGTTCATCAAATTCAACACATTAATTTAAATTGTCCAATAGCAGAATTCGATTAAACAGGTTTCTGCTTACCTTATTTTATGGCCGGTCACTGTGTTCAATCTGACTCCGTCTCGTGTCCAATCCGGTCCTCTGCCGTCTTTAACAATAATGCCTTTTCTCCAATCACGTCGGGGTCACCAAATTGTAGGACTTTTCAAGGGTCCTTCGTGTTAAAAAAATTGGAGGGAGACAATCTCTAATAATAACTGAGGTTTATTAATCAGATATCAAAAATAAAAATACAGCGCTGGGTTGTCAGTCCACGACATCCACACTGACCAACAACTTTATATAGTATGTATCGTCGGTCTATCTTCTAGGGCCGGATGGGATCCACCCCTGCTTCCAAAAAGCAGATCTGGTTCCTTTTTAGTTTTTAATATCTCGTGCGTCAGATGACTTCAGTTTCTGTGGACAAACATATCAAAGAGACAAAGAACACAGCAAAGAAGAACACTACCTCCTTTTCTTTTCTTAATGAGGATAAATAGTAACTCTTAGTTTTTTTGGCATTTGGAAGTGTGTTTTATTCTCGTGCTTAACAACCTCTGCATGAGAGTCCTCATACTGGCAGATAAGAGTAAGGTCAGATGACCCTTCTCCTGCAGCGGTTCTGTTCTTATCACTTCTCCCTTTCTTGCACATACACTTTTCCTGATTTGCAAGCATATTGTTATCAAAAGCACAGTTCAAAGCATTTCTTCTCATGTATGGTTACTTAATTTAAACATATTTTAGTAGAAATTGTAATAGAAAAAAGATTATTTGAATGATTGATAAAACATCAATAAATAAAACATAAGAGCATAATATTGTATAGGAAAGATGATTATTAAAACATCAATTAATAAAACATAAGATCATAATACTATATTATTCCCACATGATGAGTAAGCTTTTACTTTATAGTGCTTTGGTAATAACACGGTATGTCTTGAGTTAATATTGAATCGGATAATTTTAAAATTTTCATCCTAAAAATATAAGATACATCAGCGTCTAACACTTAGGTCTTCAATGCATGGTTTTCTGACATTTACTTTCATTTGGCAAATACAAGCTTTGGAGTTTATAAGGTATTGTAATGACCTGGAGGTCAGTGCTGGCAGCCAGGTGCATTTTGGGAATATTTGTGTTGTATGAATGCTTAGATGTCACCATGGTGGAGAGAGATGTGTGTATGAATGACGATGTATTGTAACCCTGAATGTGTGGTGTTCGATCTGTGAACTCTCAATAAATGAGCAGCAGACAATACTGCCTCGTGTGGTTAATTTGTCCATGCCTCTGCTCTCAAAGACACTCAGGGTCGTGCGGTGTATGGGACATGAGTGTTCTTTCTGCCTACTCACGATAAGTGTATCGCGTCGTGTAGGTGCTAGCGTCCCGCTAGTCGATAGATTATAAAGTCTAGGTTAGCTCCAGTCAGCCCACGTAGCAGAACAATTGGGAGTTGTTACATTGGTGTCAGAAGTGGGATTCGAGGCTGTTTAGAAGACGCCGTTATGGAGCAGAACATAGGCGAAACAGAGCGGGCTCTTAGAGAGAACAGTATCGCACTAGAGCGCCTGACAAAGGAGACGATGCGGAAAAACAGGGCTCCGCACTTACCTGATGGTGCCAGCGTTTCACAGACTTCGTATCGGTCTGCTGGGCATGGGCAGAATGAAGCTCCAACCAACACGCTCCAAGAGTCTGGCTTCTTGATGAGATCAACCGTCAAACTGCCACGATTCAGCGGTTTGACGCCCCTGGAACCCTACCTGGCCCAGGTCGATCTGGCTGCTCTCCACAACGGATGGACCCGGGAGGAGACTGCGACTTACTTGGCCCTCGCCTTGGAGGGACCGGCGCTGCAGGTTCTCATTGATCTGTCCCCTGAAGAGCAGCGGGATCTCCAGGCCCTCACCGTTGCCCTCAACAGCCGTTTTGGACAGAGAATCTCTGCAGAGCAGAGTAGGGAGGAGATCATTAACAGACGTCGACGTGAAGGAGAGAGTTTGGGTGCATTCGCTGCTGACATACGTGTCCATGTTAGGAAAGGCTACTCTACCTTCCCAGCCACAGCGAGGGAAGAGCTGAGCCTCCACGCTTTCCTGCGGGGCCTTACACCTGAGCGGTTACGCCAGCATGTCCGCCTGACAACACCCCGTGATCTGAGTGAGGCACTGAGAGAGGCTGAGCGAGCGGAGGAGGTGCTGCAGGCTGGGCCGATTACGGGTCGATCTCCGCTCCAGCGCCAGCTGACGAGAGCAGCAGAACGACAACAAGACGAGGCCCAACCCCAGGAGGAGGAGGAGGTCAGGCGGGCTCAAACACTCACTACCAGACGGAGGTTGAGATTAGACTGCTGCTTCCGCTGTGGAGAACCGGGGCACTTCGCAAGGGACTGCCCTGCCCCGAGGCCCCGGCCTCGGGCAAATTTCACCCCCGGGAAACGACCTTGGAGTGAGGCAATGAGGGGACCCTCACCCCGTTCTTTGGCACCCCTCGACAATGAATGCCCGACTGTGGGACGCTGTGGGCATAGAGGATTGTATCTTGACTGTGTTATTGATGGGCAGCCTTGCAGAGCCCTGGTGGATACGGGGTCCACCATTTGTCTGATCCGAAAAGGATTTTTACCAGGAACTGCTGGTCCACTTCCGGAGGACTGGACCCCCACCAATACCGAACTGCTCACCGTCACGGGTGAAAGGACAGTTATGCCTGGGAGGAAGTTCCTTTCTGTGGTGGTGGGGATGAGCCAAACAAGCCATGAGTTCTGGCTCGCCGACATCAGAGATGAGTGTATTGTTGGTTTGGACTTGTTGGCC
This sequence comes from Triplophysa yarkandensis, assembly GCA_033220385.1. Classification (NCBI taxonomy): domain Eukaryota; kingdom Metazoa; phylum Chordata; class Actinopteri; order Cypriniformes; family Nemacheilidae; genus Triplophysa; species Triplophysa yarkandensis. The sequence goes on along the minus strand of CM065658.1, from coordinate 4,931,930 downwards.
CACTGGGGAGCATGTGTCGATGTGTCGGGGCCCGCACTCTGCTTAGGTAACGAGAGTGTGCCACTCCGGTTGGGTCGGAGCCATCATGGACAGGCTACTGCCCCGCAGCCACCGCTTAGACACCAGTGTTCAATGGCTCCGGCCCCCAGCCGCCACACAAGATCTGCAGAGACCCAAGGGGTGCTCCAGGGGAGGATTGCAGCTCAGAGCAGTGCATCCCAGTCATTATCACTGCACTCTCCTATCACCCTTCCATCACATGAGACTGTGGCTGCTGTTGAGGAGTTGGGACGGCGAAGCAGTGAGCATCTGAGCGTGCTTCAGCAGGAGCAGCCGCAATGCCTTGCTGATAATTGCCGGTATTGTGCCCGCCTGGAAGCACGAGATCTGGGCCCATCGTCGGCAGCAGCAGAGCAGGGTGGTGGAGATGGAGGGCCATTCACCACCGAGCAGCTGAGACAACAGCAGGCAAATGACCCAGTTCTGGTGAAGGTGAAGGGCTGGCTGGAGGCTCGAGCATGTCCGGACTGGCCGGTGGTGTCCTCACAGGGGCCGGAAGTCAAGTCGCTTCATTCTCAGTGGGGCAGCCTGGAGCTCCACAATGATGTGATCTACAGGTGGTGGCAGGCACCCAGGGGGGGAATTGACCGTCTGCAACTCCTGGTTCCCCACGCTCTGCGGCCAGAAGTCCTCCGTTGGGTTCATGGGGCAGCTGGAGCTGGCCATTTTGGGAACTCTAAAACAGTGCGGCGGCTGCGGCAGCGGTTCTACTGGCCGGGGTGTCGGCAGGATGCAGAGCTACACATTCACTGCTGTGATGTCTGTATGGCACAGAAGGGACCCAGCCGACACTCTCACGGGCCTACCCTTAAGCCAGGGGACAGAGTTTGGGTGTTCTGCCCTCAGAGAAAGCGGGGGTTGTCACCCAAACTGACTCATCATTGGCAGGGACCCGGAGAGATTCTAGACCAAATTTCGGAGGTGGTCTTCCGGGTCCGAATACCTCGACGGGGTAGACGGGTGGTCTACCGACTTCACAAGGATCGGTTGGCACCGTACCACTCACTGGCCCCAGAACAAGAGAATGGGGGAAGTCAGGGAGGCTCCCTACCATCCACTCCCAGCCCCGCAACCGGCAATTACGGACTCAGGGGTAGGCCTGGCGCTGGGGGAAAAACATCAGGGAGGCCGAAGCGTGTTCGACGTAGGCCTGGACATTTGTTGGATTTTGTTGTGGGAGAATAGGGTTGTGGGGACACTAACCCTCTTAGGGGGGGGGTTGTGTAATGACCTGGAGGTCAGTGCTGGCAGCCAGGTGCATTTTGGGAATATTTGTGTTGTATGAATGATTAGATGTCACCATGGTGGAGAGAGATGTGTGTATGAATGACGATGTATTGTAACCCTGAATGTGTGGTGTTCGATCTGTGAACTCTCAATAAATGAGCAGCAGACAATACTGCCTCGTGTGGTTAATTTGTCCATGCCTCTGCTCTCAAAGACACTCAGGGTCGTGCGGTGTATGGGACATGAGTGTTCTTTCTGCCTACTCACGATAAGTGTATCGCGTCGTGTAGGTGCTAGCGTCCCGCTAGTCGATAGATTATAAAGTCTAGGTTAGCTCCAGTCAGCCCACGTAGCAGAACAATTGGGAGTTGTTACAGTATTAACTGGTCCCATCCAATTGGCCATATGAAAAACATTTCAATGTTTTAGGATTTTAAATATGATTGAGGTGAGAAAAGGTCTACTTTATAGTCATGGGATTTAAAATGGGATGGTGGTGAGTAAACGTGTGGTTTTCAGTGCTTTGGGTCTTAAATTAGAAGGCAATGAGTTAATTAGAATAAGACTAGTTTAAACTTTAATTCCCACAAATATAAGTTACAACAGCATCTAACAGTTAAGCCTTAAGTGCAAGGTTTGCTGACCTTTACTTTAAATGGCAAATATAAACTTTGGACATTTTAAGGTATTTTATGGGCCCATACAGTTGGCCATATGAATGACTTTCTAATGCCCTCGGCTTGAAACAGGATGGTGATGAGTAAGATTCTACTTTAAAGTGCTGTGGTAAATACACTGTATGTCTGGATTTAATATTGAATTGGATAATTACAAACTTTCCATCCTACAAATATAAGATACATCAGCATCTAACACTTAGGTCTTTGATGCAAGTTTTTCTTACTTTTACCTTTAATGGCAGATATGAGCTTTGAAGATTGTAAGGTATTAACTGATCCCATACAATTGGCCATATGGACAACATTTTCTTGCTTTGGGGTTAGAAACAGGATCATGTTGGTTAAAGTTCTACTTTGTAGTCATGAGATATATAATGGGATGGTGTTGAGTACAGGTCTAGTTTTCAGTGCTTTGAGTCTTAAATTAGAAGCTATTGAGTTAATAGAATTATACAAGTTTAAACTTTACATCCCACAAATATAAGTTGCAAAAGCATCTAACAGTTAAGTCTTTAGTGCAAGGTTTGCTGACCTTTACCTTAAATGGCAAATTTGAGCTTTGGACATTTTAAAGGATTTACTGCTCCCATACAGTTGGCCATATTAATAACTTTCAAACGCCTTGGGTTTGAAACGGGATGGTGATGGGTAAGATTCTACTTTATAGTGCTGTGGTAAAAACACGGTATGTCTTGAGTTAATATTGAATTGGACAATTTTAAACTTTCCATCCTACAAATATAAGATAGATCAGAATCTAACACTTAGGTCTTCAAAGCAAGTTTTTCCGACATTTACTTTTACTGGCAAATATAAGCTTTGGAGTTTATAAGGTATTAACTGGTCCCATACAATTGGCCATATGGATGACCATTTTACTGCTTTGGAGTTTGACGCAGGAATCGTTGTGAGTAAAGGTCTACATTATAGTCATGAGATTTAAAATGGGATGTTGGGGAGTAAAGGTCTAGTTTTCAGTGCGTTGGGTCTTAAATGAGAAGGTATTGAGTTAATAAGAATTAGACAAGTTTAAACTTTACATCCCAAAAATATAAGGTACAACAGCATCTAACAGTTAAGTCTTCAGTGCAAGATTTTCTTACGTTTACACCTAAATGTTAAGATTGAGCTTTGGACATTTTAAGTCATTAACTGCTCCCATACAGTTGGCCATATGGGTGACTTTCTAACGCCTTAGGCTTGGAACGGGATTGTGATGAGTAAGCTACTACTTTTTAGTACTGTGGTTATAGCACGGTATGTCTTGAGTTAATATTGAATTGGATCTGTATTGTTACCAACAATGTTTAAAGTTTTGTGTTATTTTTGAAGATATTTTTCGGTTTTCTTTATTTGGATATGGTTCCTCTAAGAATTATACCATGTGACATTTTATCAGGAATCAAGCACACATGGCACAGAGAGCAGCATGTTCAGTGTTTCAGAAGCCTTTTTGGTGATATTTGCAGACAACTTATGCCTGTTGTAGCATCGTTGTTTCATTATGCTGCCCTTGGTAAATTTGCAGTATATAACTTGACAGCCAGGTAAACTCTTTCTTTGCAAACGTCAATAAACATGTGGACAAAGAGTTAGTGTCTTCAGAGTCTTGATGTCAAGGAAGAGGTTTCCTGGCTGTCAAGTTTTATACTGCATATATACCAAGGGCAGCATAGTGAAACAACGGCTTAAAGGCAAGATAACGCAATAAAGCTGACAGTTATCCACAAATACATCGTCACACATAGCCAATGGACATCTAAGAGATTATTGGTGTATGAAGATATACACAATCAAATCACGCCATGGCATCAGAAACATCTTCATTAAAGACGCTCTCTCATGCTTCATGTTCTTCAGCACGGTTAAGTACATCGTCAACTGTTTTAGTAGAAGCTAAGGCGAGAGCAAGAGTAGAAGCAACAAAAGCACGTCTTGCCTTCGCTGAAGAGGCAGTTAATCTTAAGCTACAAAAAGTCAAGGTTGAGGCGTCCATGGAAATGCTCCAGCATAAGAAAAAGGCAGCTGCAGCAGTCGCACAAGCAGATGCGCTGGAAGCTGCTATTGAGGAGAATGCTGAGAAACACAGTTGCAAGCAAAGTTTGACTTCAGCTCCCTTGGAAACTAAGCAACGCACGGAACAATATGTTCTTGACCAAACTAAAGTAAGAGGGACAGAACTCTAGCTGCGTGATGTCCCTGCAAAATCAAAACTGAGCCCAAGTTATAGCATTTCAGCTTCACATCTCAAACCTGAAGCCAAACCTTTCCTTGCACAACAAACCAGTGTAGCCTTCCAACCACTTGGTCTTACCTCTAAGCAGCCATGCAACCTAAAAATGGTATGTTCTGGAGTCATGTGAAGTTGGATACGAAAAACATCCATTCTTCTCCTCTACAACATTTAAGGACACAAAATAACAACAGTCATCCAACTCCTGGATCCTACCCCATATCCCATAACTCGTACCATGATAACTTAAACTTAAATGACTTTTTGGGATATCTGGCTCGTCGGGAGCTTGTGGCAAAAGGTTTGCTGCTGTTTAATGACAAACCTCAGAATTACAGAGCTTAGAAACATTCTTTTCAGATTGCAACTACTGATTTAAATCTTACTCCTAGTCAAGGGATGGATCTCTTGCTGAAGTGGCTTGGAAAAGAGTCAGCAGAGCATGTCAAACAGATAGGGCAATACAAGCTTGTCTGGATATGGCATGGGATACACTTGATCAAACATATGGCTCAATGGAGGTTATAAAAGATGCCCTGTTCTAACGAATTGATGCCTTTCCTAAAATACCCAACAGAGACTATTCTAATCTGACAAAATTAAGCGATCTACTAATGGAGCTTCCGGCTGGTAAGGTTGAAGGAGACTTGCCTGGTCTTGCTTTCTTAGATACAGCAAGAGGCGTATATCCAATAGTGCAGAAACTTCCGTTTCGGTTGCAAGAAAGATGGACATCAGATGGTGCAGCATACAAATGACTTAACCATGTTCACTATCCTCCCTTTGCCTACTTCATAGACTTTGTTAGGCAGGAGGCGAGCATTGGAAATGATCCTAGTTTCAACTTTGTCTCTCACAAGAAGTCAGCTTGGAAACCTAAAAAGCAACGAGTAATCTCTGTACACAAGACAGCGGTATCTTCCAGAGATTCCAGTGATGCTGGTGAGCCATCAAATAAATCTGAGGACTGCGTTATTATATGTCCCATTCACAGAAAACCGCATCCTCTGAACAAATGTAAGAAAAGTACAATGTTCACAATGCGAAAGTGAAAGGCACCACACAGTACTCCTACCTGGACCTGCACCCTGGACAGAGGTAGACCCTGCTACAGAGCACGGCGGGCAGGACGAAGAATTTTCCCCTTAATCTCAAGTCACAAGTAAATGCACAGAAGTCTGTGGGCATTATCAATCAGACAGATCTTGCTCTAAAATATGTATTGTAAAAGGTTTTCCAGCTGGCTGTAGAGACGAGGCAGTGAAACTATATGCAATTCTGGACGAACAGAACAACAGATGATTTGTTCGTTCGCAGTTCTTTGAAGTGTTTAATGACAAAAGTCTGAGTTCTCCTTACATGTTGAGAATGTGCGCAGGAGTAAAAGAGTCAGCTGGAAGAAGGGCCAATGGCTATGAGGTGGAATCTCTGGTTGGAACTGTTTGCATACCATTGCCAAGCCTTATAGAATGCAATGACATTCCTGATAATAGAGATGATATACCAACCCCTGATATGGCTCAAAGTCATACAAACCTTAAGTCGGTGGCACACCTCATTCCAGAACAGGAACCATAAGCCCCAATTATGGTTCTCTTAGGTCGGGACATTTTAAGAGTTCATAAAATCCGTAAACAGGTGAATGGCCCACACAATCTGCCCTTTGCTCAGAAGCTGGATCTGGGCTGGATCACCGTAGGCAACGTATTTTGTGGGATTACAAATTTAAGAATCTTCTTAAGATATTCAGATCCCATACTTAGACATAGCATAACATGAAATACTAAGGTTTTCTGTACTTTATTTAGCATTTAAGGTAACCAAGATGACATCAGACAAGTGGTGATCTCAAACAGAGTTTGTAGCAAAAGGTTCCGTAAGTCAAATGAGCCTTTTTATGGAGACTTTTGATACCTGCAGCACCACACAGCGCATTCTCAATACAGAACTCCTCTGAAGATACCCAAGAGTCTCCTGGTCTTCGCTTCTGAGTTTCCAACAGTTTTGCATAGAGCTCGGATAGAGCTCCTCACCTTAATCCAGATTGGAATTTCAAGCTCAACCAAAATCTCATTTTGTTCCTGATTGGACAATTCTCTACCAAGGATTGGTGAGTGTCACTCTATCCGAAAGAACCATTAAAGTCCAGTAACACTGTGTTATCCTCTGTGCCGTCAGAGAAGAGTTAACAGAAAGCTGCAGGGTTTGGTTAAATAGGTAACCCTCTAAAAATCTTCCTTTTGAGATGAAAGTTATCCTCTGTTTAGCCAGGGGAGTTTAGCATTTTGTGCTAGAATTTGGTAGCCTCTGTTTTGGCAGAGAGGAATTTGAAGTTTAGAGTAAATTGCTTGTAGTTTTTGTTTGTCCTCTGCATTGCCAGGGAAAGTTAACAATAATTGATCTATGTTAACAAGCGTACCCTGTGTTCATCAAAGAAGTTGTGGTGTTTTGATTGTGTGGTAAAAAAGAAACACACAAAATGTTAAGGAAAAATCCCAGACTGATCCCACAACTAAAAAAGGTGGACTTGCAACTCCTTTGTGGTCAGATAGTGAATTCAAATCAATATTAAAAGTGCAGATGAAACGAATAGTCACTGAGAAAGTTAGACAAGACCTAACTAAGAAACATGAAATCTATCCAGACAAAACTTGGCCTGTAGATGAATGTAAAAAGGTATTGGGAGAATGTATTCGCAAGAATAATGTGAAGGCCATTATTTGCTGCCAAAGGTAATTTGGTTTAGCACTAGTTACACAAGAGAATCAGCATATCTCAGCGCTAGAAAATCAGAACAAAGAACTCAGTGCTAGAGTATCCTCTTTTACAAAGAAAATGAACCACAAAACTTCAATGAAAACTGATGTTGAACATATTAGACAGCCTGATAACAATTCATCTGACTTGCACACACATTTTGAAACAGACTCAGGCGTTCAAGCAGTAAGTGATGTGTCTATGGAGTCAGTGAAGGTATGTGGTGCTAGAAGAAGATCTCAGGGAATGGAAGGAATTAAGAGTGTTCTTACAAGCTCTTCTGATGTCCAAGTACAAAGCAAAGTATTAGGACCTAAAGATATAGAGAGACTATCCCAGAGCTTACCTTCAGCCCGCCAAAAATTTTCTGAATTTATAGAGGCATTGATCAGTAAAATGCGCCTCTACGATATGTCGTCATCAGAGGTTACACAGCTGATGTCACAAATTCTAACTGAATCTGAATTCAACCGTTTTGAATCCGCTGTGACCTCTGAACTGCAACATGCAAGTAGGGCCGATTTGAGAGAAAGTGTACTGAAAATTCTGAAGAACATCATAGGACCCTAACTAGACTGGTCCAGAATCGCAAATTGTTTGCAAAGGAAAGAAGAAACTGTGAGTGAATACACTGAAAGGTTTTGACAGACAGCTGTAACTTACAGTGGAATAGTTGAAGATGCTGGAGGTGTGCTAGAGGATAAGGGACCCCTAGTCCGCATTTGGTCAGATGGCCTTGAAGCCGAGTACAGAAAAGCATTGACATGGACATTCCTAGATCTAGCTTGGTCTAGCAGAACTGTAAGAAGTAACCTAGATTGCTTAGCTTCATGGGAAAAGGATACGGATGTTATGACAAAGGTGAGAGTAGCAGCAGCTACTTTTAACACAGCGAATCAAAAGTATGCGTATTCTAGGAAGACCATCAAATGTCACTACTGTGGGAAACATGGGCATTTTGCAAAAGAGTGAAGAAAAAGCAAAAAGACTTCCAGAGAAATGAACAACATTTCTCAGCTAATGCAGAGCCTGCTTACAATTTTAAAACAGCCCCTACCATCCCCACTCAACTTATGGGGCAACTTGGTAAGGGCCTAGGCTGTGAGTTTGCAAATATGAAAGAAATCTCATTAAGTTTTGTTTGTTGTTTTGGCTACGAATACATCCTCTTTTATGATGTCTACTATGACTGATGATTTGCTCGAGGATTTAAATTTTTGATTTGCTGATTTGTTTTATTTTGGGTATAAGCTCAAATCTAGAAACATTTAAATTTAGTATGTAAAGTGTGTTCAGTATCACAGGGACAGAGTAGGACACACAGACGGTGAGGAGCCCAGGGAAGAACCGAAGTGCAATATGCATTGGGGGCCAACCCTGAGGTGAAGACTCCCTTATAGGATTTCCCCTTACAGTTTATCCCCACCTCACTTGGTCTTTAGGTGTCAAAATGGTCATTAATCAGGGTAAGAAAGGAAAAACCACTATACGATCAGCAACCTTCTAACGTAAAGGTTTTTTATTTTAAATCTATATGATCAACACCTTTTAACATAAAGGTATTTTATTTTCAATCTATATGATAAACAACATTGTTATGTAAGGTTGGGCACTGAAAGAGAAATATGTTCCATCACTAGTATGTTACTAGGAAGTTTAAACATGAAATGTAGGATCAGAGTACTGCTCTTTTGTGTTTTTCTGTTTGTATTGCAGGTGCTAGAGCAGGACGGTGAAAACCCATTGCTGCCTCCTCATCAATATACCTGCAGTGAATTCATTGATACACACAACACTGGAAATCGTGTTGTGGACAAAGAAGTAATTTACTGAGGGCTCCAAAGTTTTGCCAATCAAGCACACAAAACAGTTGAACAAAACTCCTCTACATCTATGGACTTCAGTTTGAATGACACATATTGTCATTAAGTTTTACAAGAAACAGGTTCTAGATATTCTGTGGCAAATAACCAACAGCCTTAAGTACAATGTGCCTGTAACGATCACAAGTTACAAGAATGAATTTTAAATGTCTAAATTTGTATTTTGTGGGATTTATTAGAACTCTCAAAGGGGGGATTGTGGGATTACAAATTTAAGAATCTTCTTAAGATATTCAGATCCCATACTTAGACATAGCATAACATGAAATACTAAGGTATTGTGTTTTTATTTAGCATTTAAGGTAACCAAGATGACATCAGACAAGTGGTGATCTCAAACAGAGTTTGTAGCAAAAGGTTCCTGCCAGTTCCTCTTGTCCTATTGTAAGTCAAATGAGCCTGATTATGGAGACTGTCATCTTGTGTTTGTACTGGCTTTTGGTGCCGGCTCCCTGGACTTTGAGTATTTATGATAATTGGATGAAGACTGGTGTAAGGGGGGCATTTGGCTACCCCTGAATACTTAATTTACATGCTTTGTTTGGGACCATTACCCAAATGCCTAATCTCTATTTCTGGGGACTGCCCCCTAAATGTATAAAATACAATGTATTCACTGGCTAAGAAAGAATTTTGATGACTGCAGCGCCACGCAGCACATTGTCAATAAAAACTCTGCTAAAGATACCCAAGAGTTAACTGGTCTTCGCTTCTGGATTTCCAACAATGTCGACGAAATGTCCACAAAACAATGACAATAAGAACCTTTCACACAGACACTATAGAACCAAAACGCCCAACGCTCTTTCATCCATGTCCTAACGTCTTCAATGTTAAAGCAACATACAAAGACATACAAATAACAAACTACTCCCTGACAGATTCTGTGGATTGATATTTCCATTATGCTTACCACTTGGGAAGCTCCGTGTTTAAACGAACCAAAGATGACAACCAAGTGGCTCCGTCAATTCAGGACACCTCTTTCATGAAAATCATGGATGAAGGTCTACGGGAGGATTCAAACAATAGTTGGGTAGCGCCATTACCCTTTAGGAGTCCACGTCCACACCTTCCTAACAACAGGCCTTAAGCACTGAAATGCCTTATGTCTCTTAAGCGCAACCTTGAAAGAAAGCCTGTTACGAGAGAACACTTCCTCAGCTTCATGAACCAAATATTTATAAATGGCCACGCTGAGTAATCTCCTCCTCTGAGCGAAAGAGAAGAACGATGGTACCTGCCAACTTTCGGAGTGTACCATCCAAAGAAACCTAACCAAATAAGAGTAGTTTTCGATTCGAGTGCCCAACAAAGTGTTATATCACTCAATGATGTGTTTTTTACCGGGCCTGACCTGAACAACACACTGATAGGAGTACTGATCCGCTTCAGGAAAGAAGCCATTGCCTTAACTGCAGATATAGAACAGATGTTTTACTCTATTTATTAAGGGAAGAAGACAGAAACTTCCTACGTTTCCTGGGGTTTCGGGACAATGACCTTTCCAAAGATATTGTGGATTATCGCATCAGTGTCCATGTCTTTGGAAAAAGCCCCTTGCCCGCGGTGGCTATACATTGTCTACGTCAAGTCTCTTCAGATTGGTGATTTCCATATTGACCCTGATGTCAAGCATTTCGCTATGCTTGACTTCTATGCTGATGACGGGCTAAAATACCTGCCTACAGTGGAAGCTTCTGTCAGTTTGCTAAAGAAAACACAATATGTTCTCTCCAAATCAAAACTGAGACTACGTAAGATCACAGCAAACAACAAAAAGGTCATGGAAGCCTTTCCATCTACAGACCATGCAGGTGACCTTAAAGATCTAGACTTGGAGGCAGACAAATAGCCAATGCAGCGTAGTCTTGTACTTAATTGGGACCTTCATACGGACTGTTTCCTTTTCACTGTCAGTGATGAGGTTAGAGCTTACACCTGGCGAGGTGTCCTATCCACTATCAACAGCCTTTATGATCTTCTTGGATTTGTTGCACCAATCACAATCTAAGGCAAGGCTATTCTGAGAGAACTTACTTCTGTGAATGGTGACTGGGATGCTCCGCTGCCACAAGAAATGGAGGGTGTTTCGACCTCATGGAGAGTTTCCTTGTCAGAACTTTTAGTTTTTTCATCCCCAGAGCCTATACTGAGACTTCACCATCGGCAGATGTCAGGAGGGGATTGTGTGTCTTTGCAGACGTGTCTACAAAAGCCATTGCTGCTGTAACGTATTTAAGAGTCACAGATGCTGTAGGGAATAATCACATTGGGTTTGTAATGGGGAAAGCCAAACTTTCCCTTCGCTCTGAGCACACAGTGTCAAGACTTGAACTTTGTGCGGCAGTGCTTGCAGTTGAGTTGGCAGACTGAATTTCATTTACAATTACAATTACAATTATTCATTTGGCTGACGCTTTTATCCAAAGCGACTTACAGTATTATGCAGTAGTCAATCATCACTGCAGAGCAAACAGGGGTAAGGTGTCTTGCTCAAGGACACTTCAGTCATTGTCTGCTGGCCCTGGGATTCGTACCCGCAACCTTCTGCTTCCAAGTCGAACTCTCTACCACCAGACCACGACTGACCCCCGTTTTGAACTTGACCTTCGACTTGATGCTATAACCTACCACTTAGACAGTAAGGTGGTTCTCAGATACATTTGTAATGAGACTAGGCGTTTCTATGTTTACATTAGCAATCGGGTACGATGTATCCGAAGGTTCTCCAATTAAGATCAGTGGCGATATGTGCTGACAGACCAAAACCCGGCAGATCATGCAACTCGTTTTGTTTCTGCAGCCCACTTACAGTGCTGGCTACCTGGACCCAAATTTCTGCTCACATCAGAACGAGGTACCTCTGAGAGCACTTTCAACCTTGTTGATCCAAGTTCAGACCCAGATATACGACCTCTAGCATCGACTTTTTTTAGCACCACAACATTATCTAAGCAGCTCGGTTCTCAACGGTTTGCCAATTTCTCTTCTTGGAAGTCACTTATAGGTGCAATCACTCGCCTAATTCACACAGGTCACCATTTCAAGACAGCTGAGAACGGAAACAGTGCTTGTAAGGGATGGCATCACTGTAAAGGAGAGTTCACTGTTGAAGAATCCAATAAAGCTTCAGCCATCATCATCAGAGCGGCACAAGAGGAATTTTAAAGTCAAGAGATGAAATATATCCAAAAGCAAGAGAGGTTTCCAAAAAGTAGTCCTCTTCATACTTTGGATTCATACATTGATATGCAAGGTCAGCTGAGGGTTGGAGGTCATCTCCAACGATCTAGCCTCAATCAGAGTGAGAAGACGCCTTTGATAATTCCTGGAAAGCACAACATAGCTACTTTGCTGATTAGACACCACCAAGAGTGTATCCACCATGTGCAGACGGCTCAGAGCTCCACTTAGCATCCAAAAATGGCCAGCCTTCCAGCAGATTGTCTCTCCACAGACTCTCCCTTTACCAATATTGGACTGGATGTGTTTGGTCGTTGGATAGTCACCTCACGTGGGACAAGAGGAGGGTTTTCTCACAGCAGTAGGTGGGCTGTCATTTTTACATGTATGAGCATAAGAGCTGTTCATATTGAAGTCATGAATCCCTTGATACATCCAGCTGCATCAATGCTCTTAGATGTTTTCATGCTGTGCGTGGACCTGTCAAGCATATTCGTTTAGACCGGGGCACAAACTTTGTCGGTGCATGTAAGGACTTAAAGATACCTTCAAACATTAAGTGCAAAACTGTCAAGACGTTCATGTCGGACCAAGGATGCGCTTGGATCTTTAATCCTCTGCATGCTTCCCATTTCATTGGAACTTGGGAAAGAATGATTGGACTAGCAAGAAGAATTCTTGACTCCATGTTCCTCCGGCTGAAAGACAAACTTACTCAAAAGGTTTAGTTGACCTTCATGGCAGAGGTTGCCGTCATTAACAATGCCAGGCCTATTGTTCCTGTGTCAACAGACCCTGATGAGTCATTTATATTCACCATAGCAGTTCTTCTCACGCAAAAATTGAACTTTGTTGCTGCACCTCCATGCGAGTTTGGACTTACGGACCTGTACAAGTGTTAATGGTGGGAAGTTCAACATCTTTCCTAACACATTCTGGGATAGATCGCGGAAGCAATTCCTACCAACCCTACAGGTACGCAAAAAATGGCAAGCTGTCCATCCTAATGTCAGACCAGGAAGTGTTGTTCTCCTTAAGAACAGTCAAGTACCACGAAATGAATGGCCTCTTGGACTGGTAACACAGACTTTCCCTAGACAAGATGTCAAGGTGCGTCAGGTTTTACCCTTTTTCTCAGGTCTGTTACAGAAATAGTGCTCCTGCTTACCCCAGTTTCTGAATTAGATGCATAGTTGTAAGTTCTGAGTGATGTGTAAACACATCAGGCAGGGAGTGTACTATTACCAACAATGTGTTAGTTTTGTGTTATTTTTGAAATTATTTCTTGGTTTTCTTTATTTGGATGTGGCTCTTTAAAGAGTTATACCATGTGACCTTTAATCAGGAAGCAAGCACACATGGCACAGAGAGCAGCATGTTCAGTGTTTCAGAAGCCTTTTTTGTGATATTTGCAGATATCTTATGCCTGTTGTAGCATCGTTGTTTCACTATGCTGCCCTTGGTATATGTGCAGTATATAACTTGACAGCCAGGTAAACTCTTTCTTCGCAAATGTCAATAAACAGGAGAAGCGTGTAGACCAGCTTGAGTACACTTGTAAGAGAATCTGCGTTTTTAACATTGTTTACTGAATTACCTGTTGCGTGAGTACGACCTGTTCACACGAAAGTGTAAGCTATTAGATATAAATAAAGTCCTAGTTTCATTGAGTTAGTGTTAATTTGTTTTATTTAGTTAATTCATTGCTGTGCCATAAAGAGCAATCAAGTTATTGTTACTGTTTATATCCGTAGCACTCATAATCACAGAGTTATTTGTGGTTTCTGTTAGAGCCATTAGTTAATAATTGCCAGCTCATCGAGGCTATTGTTGTGATAATTTACAAGGCGCATTCAGCTCTTTTCACTGATTGCAAAATTAAGTGAGTATTTACGTGCTGCATCTATGCCAACGTGTCAGCTGGAGCGTCAGCCCTCTTGTGAAGCCCTCCTCATGTAAAGACCGACAAGAGTAAAGACCAGCGACTCTAACTGTGCGACTCCACCAAGCAGAGACACCGTCAGGGCACCTGAGTATTATTGTATTTTATCAAAATTTGTATTCCTGTATTCTTTCCTTGTATTTTTCAACACTTACTTCCGTAATCGGTTTCTAAGTATTTAAATTACTGATCTAGCTCTTAGCTCTTCTTTTCTTTTTATTTATTCTCATTTCCTCTCCTCTTTTATTCTCCACTTAACCAAGGACAGTACAACACCGACTGCCCTTTCTACTAACTACGCGTTCTCCCACACCCCACGCTCATCTGGTAGAAGGGGGAAACAGGTCTACTTCTTCCTACTGGATGGAGGTTTAAAACACTTGCACCTTCGGGTGTCAACACTTCTTTGAGTCACATGTAGTTTCTATTACTCATCCACTCAATATCATCTTTGTAGTAATATATCGTCCCCACAGGTCAGCTTGGACATTTTCTAGAGGAGTTGGATGTTCTCCTGTCATCTTTTCCGGAGGATGGGACACCTCTTGTGAGCCTAGGAGGCTTAAACATCCACCTGGAGAAACCTCAGCTAATGACCTACACAACCTCACTGCATCGTTTGACCTAGTCGCATACCCACGCCACCGACCCACAAGTCCGGTAACACACTTGATCTTGTCTTCGCACGCTACTGCTCCACGTATCCCACTCAGGTAACACTACTGCACACATCCGATCATTTTCTCGTCACACTTCTTCTCGACGTGACAACATCCGACGCTCCTCCCCCTTCCACCTCAGACGTAACCTACGCACGCTCTGCTGTTTCCTCTATGCTCCCTCCTCCTGACCAGTTTGCTCTACTTAACACTGACAATGCCACTCACTCTCTATGCTCTACGGTAACATCCTGCTTGGACAATTTATGCCCGCTTACATCTCGACCAGCCCGTGCCAACCCTTCAACACCTTGGCTCTCTGATATCCTCTGGAAACACAGTTCCAAGCTCAGGAAAGCTGAGAGAAAATGGCGCAAATTTAATGACCCTGCAGATCTCTCTGTCTATCAAACTCTTCTCTCTTCTTTCTCTGAGGATGTCTCGGTCGCCGAGACTCAGTTCTACAAGGCAAAAGTAAACAGCTCAACAGACTCTCGCGCTCTCTTCAAGACCTTCTCTGCTCTACTCTGTCCACCCACCCCTCCTGCCTAGTCGGACCTAACAGCTGATGACTTTGCATCCTTCTTTGTGAAGACGACCACGACTATCAGCAGTCAGTTCTCCACTCCGCCACCGCTGGACAATACTCCAGCTCCTCTGACCACCTCTCTCCGCTCTTTCTCTCCGTTGACTGAAAATGACGCTGCGAGAATCATCCTCTCGAACCACCCGACTACCTGTTTGCTGGACCCCATCCCTACCCATCTCTCCATTGGTCATCCCTTCAATTACCCACATCATCAAGTCCTCGCACAACTCTGGCACATTTCCTAGTGCTTTCAAAGAATCCTACCTCTCGGGTAGGTCCTTCAGGGTTTCGTGGAGGAGGTGAAGTCTCAGAATGGACCGTTGCTCTTCTCGATTTACATGACATCACTGGGTTCATTCATATTTTAAGCATGGCTTTTCCTACCACTGCAACTCCACCTTGTGTTTCATCCGGAAGATCAGACAATTTCAACCCGAGTCTCAGCATGTCTGAGCGACATCTCGCTCTGGATGAAGCACCACCACCTGCAACTAAACCTTGCGAAATCGGACCTTCTTGTCATCCCTGCCAATCTGAAGACTGGTCATGACCTCTCTATCCAACTAGGGCCATCAACCATTGTGCCCTCCAGGTCTGCAAGAAACTTGTGGGAGTAATCATCAATGATCAGCTAAACTTCACAGATCATGTTGCTGCGACTGCCAGATCCTGCAGATTTATGCTTTACAACATCAGGAAGATCCGACCGTTTCTCTCAGAACATTCCACACAAACCCTGGTTCAGACTCTGGTCCTGTCCAGGCTGGACTACTGCAATGCCCTGCTTGCTGGACTCTGGATGTGCGCAACTAAACCTCTGCAGATGATACAGAATGCAGTGGCAAGAGTGGTGTTCAAGGAACAAAAAAGGACCCATGTAACACCTCTCTTCATTAAACTACATTGGCTTCCTGTAGCAGCTCGCATTGAATTTAAATGTCTTCTCATTGCCTACAAGACCACCACCGGTTCAGCACTCAGTTACCTTAACTCACTAATTCAAAGGTATAGGCCCTCAATATCTCTGCGCTTTTTGTACTTTTTCTACCTTCAGGTTTTTATCTCACTCTGTGTAACTTGGTAACATTGTTGTGGCACTTGTACACCTATTGTTGTATCGGCTATTTACCGCTTCATTGTCTCCTCGACTATTTGTAAGTCGCTTTGGATAGAAGCGTCTGCTAAATGCTTAAATGTAAATGTAAATGTAAACCTTTGGACAAAGAGTTAATGTCTTCAGAGTCTTGATGTCAAGTTATATACTGCACATATGCCAAGAGCAGCATAGGATCATTTTAAACTTTTCATCCCAAAAATATAACACGCACCAGCTTCTAACAGTTATGCCTTCAATGCATGATTTTCTAACTTTTACTTTTAATTGCAAATATTTAGCTTTGGAGATTATAAGGTATTAACTACTCCAATACAATGAGCCATATGGATGACATTATAATGCTTTGAGGTTTGAAACAGAATGGTTGTGAATATAGGTCTACTTTATAGTCATGGGATTTAAAATGGGATGGTGGTGAGTAAAGGTCTAGTTTTCATTGCTTTGGGACTTAAATGAGAAGGTATTGAGTTAATTTGAATTAAATAAGTTTAAATTTTACATCCCACAAATATGAGGTACAGCAGCATCTAACAGTTAAGGCTTCAGTACAATATTTTCTGACCTTTACTTTAAATGGCAAATTTGAGCTTTGGACATTTTTAAGGTGTTTACTGCTCCCATACAGTTGGCCATATAGAGGACTTTCTTATGCCTTGGGCTTGAAACATGATGGTGATGAGTAAGCTTCTACTTTATAGTGCTATGGTTATAACACAGTATGTATTGAGTTAATAATTCATGGGTCATTTTAAGCTTTTCATCCTAAAAAGATAAGATACATCAGCATCTAACAGTTAGGTCTTCGATGCAAGATTTTCTGATTTTTACTTTTGAAGGCAAATATGAGCTTTGAAGATTGTAAGGTATTAACTGCTCACATACAATTGGCCATATGGAAAACATTTCAATGTTTTGAGATTCGAAACAGGTTTGAGGTGAGTAAAGGTCTACTTTATAGTCATGAGATATAAAATTGGATGGTGGTGAGTAAAGGTCTAGTTTTCAGTGCTTTCAGTCTAAATTGAGAAGGTATTGAAGTAGTCCATATGGCCAACTTCTTTCTTTCCTTTATTTTTTCCTTTCTTTTCATCCTTACTTTTTCCTCATTCCTTGCTTGCTTGCATCTTTCTTTCTTTCTTTCCTACTTTCTTTCTTTTTTTTCTTGATGCTTTCTTTCTTCCTTTTCATTTTCTTTCTTTCTTTCTATCCTTAATTCCTCCTTTCTTTTCTTTTCTTCTTTTCTTCTTTTCTTTTTTGTTTCTTTCCATCTTTTCAATTGTATCTTCTTTCAATTTTTTTTTCTTGCTTCATTCTATCCCTTTCTTTTTCCTTTCTCTCCATCTTCGACAGTGAACTGTCTAATCTCTAAATCTCTGTTTGAAGTTCTTTTAGACACTATAAAATTGTTTAAATATAATAATGTTGATGTGGCACAGCCTTTGTCACTGCCAAAACACTCTAAAGAGCATAAAAAATGCTGGACAACCTCAGAAACAAAGGGAACTAGAGCACAATGCACACGTTTTGACATGTGATGCTGGATAATTAAAAATCAGACAAAACCAAAGAAATACAATTCACATAATTACATTCATTGTATGAAATGCCACGAAATATTCCTTAGGAGATATCTATGAAGACATGTTCGAAGATGTCTTTCAAAACCTGGGCAAGATAAGGCAGATCTGGGAAGAACTAAAGATTTGTCTTTGGCATCAATGTCTGATTCTTCTTTGTGTCAACAAATATCACAGGGTGTTTGGAAGTTATTAATTGCATGATGACATCTCTGCTGCTGTGCGAAGTGACATTTCTAGTCCGCAGCTGTCCAGGTCGAGGAGGTAACAATGAGAGAAAAAAAAGGAACATAATACACAGGGAAAGTTGGCTAAAAAAAAAGACCCTCTCTCAGACTGTCCTAATTAGGAGACCCAGGAGACAAAAAAAGTTCGACATAACAATGCTACGGGGTTGGGTGCAAGGAGTGTAGAGGTGTCTAATGTAGGCAACAGCCATCTAAACCTGCAGCCCAACGAGGAGCGCTGGTCACAGACCCGCCTGCCCACACCAGGTGATAAGCAGTTTGAGAAGCAGTTTCTGCAGTTATCTAATGTCCATCACTGGTCGCCATTTCAGCCAATTTCCTTTGCAAAGTTGCTAGTCTCTCCACGATGTTTTCCATTTTGCGGTCCATGTTTTTCATTTTGCAGTCCATAGCCACGATAGTCACCCCATTGTTATCCATTTTGCGGTCTATGGCCACTATAGCCACTCTGTTGTTTTCCAGTTTTCGGTCTATAACCACCGTGATGTTTTCCAATTTCCGATCCATAGCCACAGCCTGAGTACTAGCAGCTTTGTCCATTGCTGTCTCAATCTATCCGGTCAACTTGCTGCGGCTTTGATCATCGACCATTTTTATCATTCGTCGATTCCACAGGGTCCCACCTAATCCAATCAGCAGAATTCCTACTACCAAAGCTCCGACTAGATAAATATCTTCAACATCTTCCAGGGACAATGTCCCTAGGCACATGAAGCGCCACTTCTCCCACGCGTCCATCATGTATCCAGCTGCAAATGTTCCCTCAGGACATCTGGGTTCCCCCGAACCTGGGCTTTTCGGCGAGAAGATTGTGTCAATTGGGCTCAGAGACCAACTCATCAAATCCATTATTCCTTTTCTGTTTTCGAGAGCAGGGCAAAGAGAGTCTCAGAAACAGAGCAACAAGACAAAGCAAGCAGTTAGGATAGATAAGGGAGAGGAGAGGAAAAAAAGATGCGACTGCCTTCGTCAAGAGCCAAGCGAGATGGATCTCACCAAATACATTTATATTCATCCAAAGCCCCGGGAAGTTGGAAGGCTTCTACTTGTACTGGGAAAACATTTTGAAGTGCATACTCTTGAGGATGCAGTAAAACCTGCTAATTTCAGGGTGGTTATCCAAGCTGTCTAGGTGTATGGGTTTGATCACGAGAAACACTCTTACAGGACTATAATATATGTGACATTTTACATTGCAGATGTCTAATGGCAGAAGATTATAAGGGGATAAAGTCAATGCAGACATTCAAAAACCTATATGAAGAAAAGTGGTCTGAACTTGTTTCTCACACAGCGTTGACTACCTTGAATAAAGGGCCCTTTAACATGCCGTCCAAATTCCTTTTACAGAGGATGAACAACGCCTTCACTAGCATCTTGAAAAGGTTGCTATTTCATCATCTCAGAAATTAAGAGACATGCCATCAGCACAAGTCTATGGGTAACTTTGCAAAGCGACTCTTGCTAAAATCGTAATGTTCAACGGTAAAGACAAGACGTGGAGACAAGGTTGCAAAGGTGCAACTAAAAGGTTTCCTGGAGTGGGATACAGCTCCCCTACATAAAGACTGTTACGTACGCTGTGCTACGTAGTCTGTGTGGATATATATATATATTACGCTGTGCATATATGGGAGTGCATTTGTACCAGCTGTCTGTTTCAGGGATGGGACGTGAGTGGAGGAACCGCCTGTCAGTCAACGGACATCAGACGCTGACGTCAGGATTGCGCAACCAATCACCTGTTCTGAGGCTGTTTATGAATGGCGCGAACTTCAATGGGAGTCTCTGACTCTGGGGAGAGTACACACTCTGTGACGACGGTCTCTTGTTCGAGAGTCCAGTCTGAGAGGCGATCTATACTTGGGGCTCACTGCTGTTACTACTTAGCAGTTATATCAGTTCTCTGTTTGTTCGTGCTTGTGTGTTTTATGCTTGCATATTCGATGATAATGTTTGAGTGACCGCTGTTCGTTGACGCTTCATCTCCAATTATTACTCAACGCTGTATAAACGGGTAAGAGAGGTTGGGAGACAGGTAAGCAGGTCCAGCCTACATTCACCACCTGTAGTTCATTCATGTATTAGACACACCAGGTTTAGCAGTGGTGCTATGATTGTACGTTTGTTTGGAATAGTTAGGTAGTTTAGTTATGGCGTTTTCGGACGCTGAAGATGTTTCTTTCTACATCTTTTGTTGTTAGTTAGTTTACTTCCTAAATCTTTATTTAGATGAGTTTTTAGTTTTTGTTTTGTTCATTGATTTAAGCACCACTCGTTTGCTCCTTCCTCTCTCCCAGTTTGTTTGTTGATATTTTTCTTTATCCTGTTTAATTGTATATTTTGTAAATATTCTTTATTTTCACTACTTTATTACTTTTCACTTTATTGTTATACACAAATTAAACCTTTATCAATTGAAGTCGTTGGTCTTGGGTCATCCTTTTGCAGTCTCCCCTACTGTCTGAAATGCACACACGCTCATCCTGTGTTATGTCTGATTATATGCTAGACAATTTAACATCTAATTAACGAGGGACGTAACAAAGACGTTGCAGTTGGTCTCACAAAGTTTGAGTAAATCTTTGTGCAAATTTCTGTTGGGTTGAAAAAAGATGTAAAAGGGAACGAAATGTTGTGGTGTTGTCATCTCCAGACATGTTGGATTCTTTTACACTCCTCATAAGCAGCAGAGATACATCTGGAGTTCCAGAGGAGAACAATTTCTTATTTGCAAGAGCCAACTGTTTTGTCTCCTTTTCGAGGGCAAGACTGTATAAGGATATGTGCAAATGGATGTGGTGCACCAAACCCAGAACTACTTGGGTCAACACAATTGCGCAAACACTTTGTCATAAGTTTTAAACCATAAAAATCTTGAATTGGTTGAAGTTGCTGACATTTTAGGCAATGATATTCGTGTTCACAGAAAGTATTACAGGCCTCCAGAGGCCATAACCTAGCTGGCAAAAATATCAAAACTACTACTTGCTATGGAGAAAGGTGACACTGTTCCAACTATCTAACCACCGGACCACAACTGACTCTAAAATTAATTAATCTGAGTAAATTTTTTATTAAAAATCTTAAATATTCTAGTTTATATTGTGTGAGAAAAGTGATTGTATTTAGAAGGTGACAGTCACAAGACATGTGGTTCAGAAAGTACAAGACGGCAATGAGATGAATGAGATTTAATCAGTTGTTGAGATAACGTTAAAAAGATATAAAGTACTTTATCCTCAGGACTATTTAAAAAAAGACCTGTCTGCTAAAGAAAAGGCATGGTAAGTTATTTTAAAACTTCCTTAATTGGCTAGACATACAGAGTATGTGTGAAACAGGCATAAGGTATTTATAAAAACCTTAATTATTTCTAAAACAAAACTTGCCAGAACTTTCACATTAAATAATATTGTTCATATTTCAGGGCTGAAGAGACCTAGGTGACCTATTGAGGATTCTCCAGACACCTGAGTTGGTGAATCATCTTGTTCATTGACCGTGTTCAGTCTGACATCTAAATCAATCAGTCCTATTGTTTCTTAAAAGATTACTTTACATTTACATTTACGTTCACAGACCTTTACACTACCATTGAAGACATATCTCAAGGTATGGTCGAAAAAACAAGTTTAAACTGCTGATTTTTTGTTATGATTCAATGTTGTTCAAAATTTTCATGAACGTTTTTCACGTATTTATTATTTTAATTTAGCATTTAATAAAGCAACTGATAGTAAGAACAAATCACAGAAGAGATGTAGGCGGCCTGTTGAGGAACCTTCAGGCACTTAAGATGGTAAAAGCATCCTATGCATCCCGCTTGTTCAGTGTGACTAGATATCATGCTTATATATTTGGAACCTATTTTTCTTTTTGGTAGTGACTCTTGGAAGTTCTGTCACATGAACACAAAAACATCACTGATCTCCAAAAGAAGTTGCTGCAGTAATGAAGCACTTCAGACATTACATTTCAAAGGGTAAACTCACCACCAAAATCAAATGCCAGCACTGGCTAACAGGTCTATCCAAAACATCAAAGACTTTGTAAGAAATCGTTGTGTAACAGTGAGAAGACAACAGTTACAGAATTCTATATATTAGATTAGATTAGATTCAACTTTATTGTCATTGCACATGTAAGATACAAGGCAACGAAATGCAGTTCTAACCATCTAACCAAAAGTGCAATAAGCCGTAAATACAGAATATATATGTAATCTTTACATTAATGATACAGAATAGATGAGTATAGATAAGCATTATGGACAGATTTACAGGTTAAATATACAAGCAGATATACAGGCAGGTGTTCTATGAACAACCTATACATTATGTAAAGTGTATGTACACTATAGACAGAACTATGAACATAATTTACAGTATTGTAGTGGATGGTAAAGTGGATTTGGAATTTTACAGTGTGCAAATGGATTGTCCAGTGTTACTGAGTGAACATGTAACATCTGGTTATTGTGAAGAATATTTAAATAAATAAGAACTAAGCAGGTGTAGTGTTGAAGAGGGGAGAGGAGTCTGTGTGAAAGGTGGGGGGGGGTCGAGGGGTGTCAGAGGGAAGTGTTCAAATTTGAGACAAATTTAGGGGAAAGCTATCCCTTAATATTGTTGTCCTTTTCCGGAGGCTCCCGAAGCGTCTCCCGGGGGCAGGAGGGTAAACAGTCTTTGGTCAGGGTGAGACAAGTTCTTGAGGATGCTGTGAGCTCGACGAAGACAGCTTTTCCTCTTGATGTCCGCAATAGCAGGAAGTGTTGTTCCCGTGATGCGTTGGGCAGTTTTCACCACCCTCTGCAGCGCTTTGCGGTCAGCCACCGAGGAGTTCCCATACCAGGCTGTATTACAGCTGGTCAGGATGCTCTCGATCACACACCTGTAGAAGTTCACCAGGATGGCTGAAGACAGCTGGTTTATCCTCATTGTCCCAAAGAAAAAGCGCTTTTGAGCCTTCTTGACCAGGCAGGAGGTGTTCTCAGAGATGGTGGTTCCCAGGAACTTGAAGCTGGAGAAATGCTCAACAACCATCCCGTTTATGTGGATGGGGTCGTGCGTGCATCCCTTCTGCTTCCTGAAGTCCACAATGAGTGCCTTGTTCTTGGTGGTGTTTAGAAGCAAGTTATTGTCAGCACACCATGTGGCCAGGTGCTGTACCTCTTCCCTGTAGGCAGTCTAATCGTTGTCATTGATGAGGCCTATCACCGTGGTGTCATCTGCAAACTTAATGAGGGAGTTGGATCCATGCACAGGCTTGCAGTCATGGGTGTAAAGGGAGTAGAGGAAAGGGCTCAGCACGCAGCCCTGTGGTACGCCGGTATTAAGTGTGATGGTGGTGGAGTGGGTGTGACCTGACCTAACATGCTGAGGCCTGTTGGTCAGAAAGTCTATAATCCAGCTGCAGAGAGAGGTGTTAATGTCCAGTTCTGCAAGTTTGGAGGTCATTTTGGAGGGGATAACGGTGTTAAATGCTGAGTTGAAGTCAACAAACAACATCCGTACATAAGTGTTGTTATTGTCCAAGTGTGTGAGTGCAGAATGCACAACTATGCATACTGCGTCCTCTGTGCTCCTATTTCTACGATAGGCAAATTGATGTGGGTCAATGTGGGTCTGCCAGTGTAGATGGGAGGCAGTCTTTGAGGTGTGCTAGGACAAGTCGCTCGAAGCACTTCATGATGATGGGTGTGAGTGCTATGGGGCGATAGTCATTCAGGCACATTGGGGAGGAGTTTTTCGGCACAGGTACGATTAATGTGGACTTAAAGCATGTTAGCACAGTTACTTTATATGAGGGACAGTTTGAAAATGTCTGTGAAGATCCCTGGAAGCTGCTTCGCACAGGCCCTAAGCACACATCCAGGATTACCATCTGGGCTGGCAGCTTTGCGTAAGTTGATCTGGCTCAGTGCAGTGTGAACATCTGTGAAGGTGAGTTTAAGAGGTTGGTGGTCTGCTGAGGGTAAGAATTTGGTGGCCGTCTCTTTGCTGTCATAGTTGAAACGAGCATAAAAGTCATTTAGCTCGTTTAGAAAGGAGATGTCCATGACCGTTGTGTTGGTGTTGCTGGATTTGTAGTCAGTGATGGCCTGGATGCCCTGCCACATGCGTTGAGGGTCGGAGTTAGAAAAGTGATCCTCTACCTTCAACTTATAACAGTACTTGGCCTTCTTGATGACCTTTTTCAGGTTAGTCCTGGATGCACTGTAGGCCTGTGCGTCATCTGAGCTGAAGGTGATGTTGCGGGCTTTCAGCAGAAGTCGCACCTCCCTGTTCATCCAAAGCTTCTGATTAGGTAATGTTGTAATTTGTTTTTCTGTTGTTACATCATTAATGGGGTTGTTGATGTAATCCAGTACGGAGGAGGCATAAATATCAATGTCTGAATGAGAGCCTGAGAAGCAAACGTACTCCAGTCCGTGTATATATATTAGAGGTGGGCATAGATAGTTTTTTAATCTCACTGTAAATTTGAAATTAATCTAGATTAATCTAGATTAAAATGGAAAATTTGAATTCTGTCGAAGGCATTCAGAATATGTATGCTACCCGAATAATGACCAAAAGTAAATCATTGCACTCGTGTACAATTTGCCTCATTTGCATTCAATGCGTCATTTGAGCACATTTGCTTTTATTTTACTTTTATTATACTTTAATATAGACAGGAATAAAAGTGACATTTACTGGGAGAAATTTAGAAATTCTCTTTACTCAATTTGTGCTCTATACTGATGGACCTTGTGAAAAATGTCCTTACGTGTAAAAAATCGGAGATCAGACTTGTCGAATAAGTTGAAACTTTTATTGATCAGAATGTGCACAATGTTGTTCTTTTCGCCTCTCGCAGGAGCAAACAACAACAACAACCCTTGAGAATGGTTTTTCAACATATTTATGTGTGTATGTGAAAGGTGTGTCTTCTTTCTTCTGGACAGCCTCCCAATTCCATAGACATCTCTTCCTGACATTCTATCTCCGGCCAGCTGCTGTTTTGGTTCCCTGTAAAACCACACTTCACACACATTCTACCCCACAATAAATCTTTTTTGACACTCTCACATGCCTAGGAACCATGGGCACAAACTATGTCCTTGGTTATCAGTACTTTGGTACATCTGCTAGACTTGTAGGAGTAACGTTGACCATGTTCCTCTTTGGAGTCAACACATTTATCATTTTTATGCCCGTACACAGCACTTTATCCTGTTTCTAGTACATTCTGTTCTTACTCTCAAAAGTTCACACACAAGGTTATATCTCACACACTTAAAAACTAAATCATGATTGTACTACTAATCCTAATAAGTGATTCATCGTTCATATATAAATCAACAGGAATAATCATCAAATATAGGAGGTTATCACTTAAATCATAAATCATCATTGAATATAGTAGATATAACACTTAAATCATATAAAACCCTTTAAATCCATGAGGAAAAATCATAGAAAACCCTTTAATCCCTCTCTTGACCTCTGATAAACCAGAGGTCAAACTTTCCTTTCTTCGTCGCCATCACTGTCTTCACAATCACAAAATTTCACACCCTGACTTGCCAGTAAGGGCATGGCGTATGGTGGAAAATTAACCTCCTTCTTTTCAATTGCCGCCATTATGAGTCTGTTACATAGAGATCTAATACAGGGAATACAACAACAACCACATGTAACCAGTATCGATAGAAAAATTGGAAATCAAAATAGACATGATAACACCCTTTCATTTACCCAGTGCCTTATCCAACCAATGTCCAATTAGGTTTTCAATGCCTGAGTGTTCCTTCATTTCTATAGACAGGACTCTCAGACCCTCCAGCGCTTTGGTCACTGATCCATCAGGAGCTGTATTGTTAGGAATAAAGGTACAACATAAATCAACAAACATATGGCATACTCCTCCTTTATCAGCCAATAGCATATCTAGAGCCATTCTATTTTGGATAGCCATCAGTGAGGTCGGCGCCAACTGTTCCTAGAGACCTTCTACAGCATCTCTAGTCATATTAGTTAGTCTCATAACATTGTAATGGACATAATTTATTCTATCAACATTTTTATTTGGGGTATTTGGAAATAAAGCTGCTATTATGGGAATGTTCCCTAACCCGGTGGCTATTTGGTCTGCTAATTTGTATTCACCTGGTACCCCCTTTGGAATGCCAATTGCATTAATATACGTAGGATATTTAGGCTCAAATCTAACAACATGTTTCTTTTCCTAATCACATGTCTCCTTCTTCTTCTAGTGAGTGCTACATTACCGGTTCTTGTTCCCTGATCACTTTGTTGCAATGCCTGCTCCATATGCACAATCTGCACTTACACAGTGTGCTAGAGGTTCCTCTTGTGGGCTTGAAAAAAGATCACCTGTTTGAATCTAAATTTTAAAATTTCCACTTTGTTTGTTGCCTGGGGTTTCGGTTTCTCTGTCCTCTTTATCCTCCCTCTCTTGGACCTGAATCCTCAGGTCCACAGCAGTCTCGGATAATGACCTGTTTGGTGGATCATAGTTAACACAAGAAGACAAATGATACCATGTGTCGCCTTTTCCTTGTAAGCGAACACAATGTGAGGTTCTGGCAGTGACTCTCAATGGCTCGGTCCATCTGGGTTCGGACCATTTACGCCTGAATTGCTTCAGTCGGACCCATCAGATGGTGGTGTGGCATCAGAATCAGCTTCTGGAATCTGGTGGGAGAAAAGCTTAATCATAGCCGTTAGTTTGTCAAAATTTGCACTGTGAGACAATGTTGGCAGGTTTTGGAGTTCAGCCGGATGACAGGGTCCTTGGAACGGTCTGCCTGTAAACAGTTCAAAAGGGGTAAAACCTGAGCTTCTATTTATGGATGATTGGACTGACATTAATGCTAATGGTAAGGCTGAAAGCCATGTCAATTTGGTCTGTGCACAGATTTGAGCCAATTTTAGTTTTAAAGTGAGGTTCATACGCTCAACTTTACCTTGACTTTGAGGGTGATAAACTGCTCCAAAAACATGTTTCAGACCCAATGATTGTTCTACCACTCTGAAAGGTTCATTTTTTAAATGAGAACCATTGTCTGATCTGATTCTTCTTGGAAAACAATAGTGAGGGATATAGTGATTAACCAGGCACTTTATGACAGCCGTACTGTCTTCACGACCTACAGGATATGCCTCAGGTCACCTTGTGAACTGATCTACCATGACTAATAAGTACCTCTTCCCTTGAACCTTTTCAATCACATCTGTGAAATCTATCACCAATTCCTCACCAGGACTACGGAGAGGTGTAAAACAGTCTCTGGGTTGCTTCAATGTCGGTTTGCTATTGTACTGCTGGCAAATAGCACAGGACAAAACAAAATGTGATACCAAGGTAGCCATGGAAGGGTGCCACCAGTGTTTCAGTGTAGTTAACATTAGTTTGTGTGTAAGTATTCCCTCGTGCCTTGTTTATTTATCCAGTATGAATTAATTGAGACAGAAAACAGAACAACCTGCATGTAACTGGGTTCCCAATCTGTTACCTTGTTTTATCTCTTTGTCAAGGCACCTAACTCTTGTGCTTCATGGCCTGGATGCAGTGCCATTGAAATATGTGGGTCTGCATTGTTTTGCATGCAGTACCATTTATTCTGTTCAGGAGTGAGTACAATAGGTGCAACTACTCCTTCTTTTCCCACATAAAGACCCTTACCCTCTAAATGCCACATGTCTCCTAATACTTCTTGGAACATATGTTGATATGTGACATCGCCAGTTCTGTCATAAATCAATGTGCAATGTAACGGATCAATGGGAGGCAGATAGACAGCTAGTTCTTTTATTCATGATAAATGTTGATTGTAAAGTGTGGTTACACTGTTAAAGGTGACAGAAATATCAAGCTCCACCCAATAGATGTCGGCCATTTCCTGTAGGGGTCCCCCTAACAGGACATTTTGGGTTCTAGCAGCCCCTGGTTCCATTGAGCAATTAATTGAGGTACCATCCGGAAACACAACCACAACTCCATCAGGGGAAAATAAAATGCTAGCCCTCAATTTGATTAATAAATCTCTACCGAGTAAAGGGATATGAGCGTTGTCAGAACAGAGAAACGAATGCGTAAGACACTGGTTTGCCACTTTGGTTGTAATGGGTATTGTCATAGGCCAATGTTCAGGTACCCCATAGAAACCTATTACTCCCACAGTCTCATCACTTAATTGTCCGTTAGTGATACAGTCACTTGTAATGGTGGAGTAGGTATCCCCAGTGTCAACTAAGGCTTGTAGTGGTTTGTTGTTGACCACTATACTCATGAGAGGCTCAGCCAAACCTCTCACAGTCTTTCTCTTTGGGCCCTTCAGTAGCTCTGGTCCTCCTCTCTGGGACCCCATGCTCGAATTGCAGGTGCTTGGAAACTGGTAGGGTCTTGGCCTGGGTGAGGTGGTTGGTATAGTGTGCCTTGGGGTCTGCCACGTCCCATGGGTCCGTGCTGCATCGGACCATAGCTGCCCCGGGGTGGTCCTACTCTCTGACCGCCCCTTCTCAAAGGACATTCGTTCCTCCAATGGTCCAGTGCCCCACAAACAAAACACCCATCCCCACTGTGCTCTATCCATCTGCCGGTAGGACCTCTACCCCAATTACCTGTACCCCTTTGTCAATTACCACCCCTTTGGCCTCCTCTTGGAGGACCTATCTAAGTATTTCCCTGATCATAACCAAAAAATGGTTGAACTTAGGGTGAAGGATAGGGTAAGGGTAAGGGTTAGGGCTAGATTTAGGTTTAGGGTTAAGGTTAAGGTTAAGGTTAAGGTTTAAGGATAGCGTAAGGGTTAGGATTATGGTAAGGGTTAAGTGTTAGGGTTAGGGTTATGTTTACGGTTAGGGTTAGAGGATAGTCTTTCGGTAAGGGTACTTTTAGTGTAAGGGTTGAGGATTAGGTTCAGAGTAAGTACTATGGGTTAGGTTAAGGAATAGGGTCAGGGAAGGTTTAGATTAAAAGTAAGAGTTAGGATTTGTGTTATGTTTTAGGGTTAGGTTTTGGATTTCGGTTAGGGTTAAGGGTTAGGGTTGGGTTTAAGGTAAGGGTTAGGGTTAGGGTTAGGATAAGGGTAAGGGTAAGGGTAAGGGTAAGGGTAAGGGTAAGGGTAAGGGTAAGAGTTAGAGTTAGGGTAAGGGTAAGGGTTAGGGTTAGGGTTAAGGTTGGGGTTAGGGTTACGGTAAGGGTTAGGCTAAGGGTAAGGGTAGGGTTTATAATATAGGGTTCAGGGGTATGTGCTAGGTTAGGTAAGGGTTAAGAGTTAGGTTTAGGGTTAGGGTTAGGTTTAAGGTTAGGGTCAAGAGTTAGGGATAGGGTTAGGTTAGTTAAGGGTTAAGGGATAGAGTTAGAGTTAGGGTTAGGGTAAGGGTAAGTGTTAGGGTAAAGGTTAGGGTTAAGGTTGGGGTTGGGGTTAAGGGTTAAGGGTTAAGGGTTAGTTAAAGGTTAAGGGTTAGGGTTAGGGTTAGGGTAAGGGTTGGCTTTTGGGTTATGTTAGAGCTAGGGTTAAGGTTATTGTTATCATAGGTATTAGTATTATTGGTTAGATAAAGGGATAGGGTCAGTGTAATGTTAAGGTTTAGGGTAACAGTTAGGATTAGTGTTATGCATTAGGGTTTGGGCTAGGATTAAGGTTAGGGTTTAGGGTTACAGTTAGGATTAGGGTTATGCATTAGGGTTATGGATAGGTTAGGTTAGTTTTAAGGTTAGGGTTAGGGTTAGGGTTAGGGTTAGGGTTAGGGTAAGGGTTAGGAGTTAGGGTTAGGGTTAGGGTTAGGGTAAGGGTAAGGTGTAGGGTTAGGGTTGGGGTTTCGGTTAGGGTTAAGGGTTAAGGTTAGGGTTGGGTTCAAGGTAAGGGTAAGGGTTAAGCTAGGGGTAAGGGTAGGGTTTATGTTATAGTGTTCAGGGTTATGTGCTAGGTTAGGTAAGGGTTAAGAGTTAGGGCTAGGTTTAAGGTTAGGATCAAGAGTTAGCGTTAGGGTTCGGTTCGTTAAAGAATAAGGGTTAGGGTTAGGGTTAAGGTTAGGTTAAGGGTTAGGGTTAGGGTTAGGGTTAGGGTTAGGGTTAGGGTTAGGGTTAGGGTTAGAGTTAGGGTAAGGGTTAGGGTTAGGTTTGGGGTTTTGGTTAGGGTTAAGGGTTAGGGTTAGGGTTAGTTTTGGGGTTATGTTAGAGTTAGGGTTAAGGTTATGGTTAGGAAAGGTATTAGTATTATTGGTTAGATAAAGGGATATGGTCAGTGTAATGTTTAGGTTTAGGGTAACAGTTAGGATTAGTGTTATGCATTAGGGTTTTGGTTAGGATTAAGGTTAGGGTTTAGGGTTACAGTTAGGAATAGTGTTATGCATTAGGGTTAGGGTTAGGTTTAAGGTTAGGGTTAGGGATAGGAGTTAGGGATAGGGTTAGGGTTAGGGTAAGGGTAAGGGTAAGGGTTAGGGTGAGTGTTTAGGGTTAGGGTAAGGGTAAGGGTAAGGGTAAGGGTAAGGGTAAGGATAAGGGCAAGGGTTAGGGTTAGGGTTAGGGTTTAGGTTTAGGGTTAGGTTTAGGGTTAAGTTTAAGGTTAAGGTTAAGATTATGGTTTAGGGTTAGGGTTAGGGTTAGGGTTAGGATTATGGTAAGGGTTAAGTGTTAGGGTAAGTGTTAGAGTAAGGGTTAGGGTTAGGATTGAGGTTTGGGTTAAGGATTAGTTAAAGGTTAAGGTTTAGGGTTTATGTTATGGGGTTCAGGGTCATGGGCTAGTCGAGGTAATGGTTAAGTCTTAGGTTTAAATTTAGGGTAAGTGTTAGGATTAGTTTAGAGTAAGAGTTAGGGTTATGGTTAGGATTAGTGTTTTGCATTAGGGTTAAAGTTAGGATTATTTTTATGCATTAGGGTTTGGGTTACAGTTAGGATTTGTGTTATGCATTAGTGTTAGGGTTAGGTTTAAGGTTAGGGTTAGGGTTAGGAGTTAGGGTAAGGGTAAGGGTTAGGGTTAGGGTTAAGGTGAGGGTGAGGGTTAGGGTTAGGGTTTAGGTTTAGGTTTAGGGTTAGGGTTATGGTTTAGGGTTAGGGATAGGGTTAGGGTTAGGGTTAGGGTTAGGGTTAGGGTAACGGTTTGGGTTAGGGTGAGGGATAGGGTTAGGGATAGGTTTAGGGTTGGGATTATGGTAAGGGTTAAGGGTTAAGGGTTAGGGATAGGGATAGGGTTAGGGTTAGGGTAAGTGTTATAGTAAGGGTTAGGATTAGGGATAGGGTAATGTTAGGGTAAGGGTTAGGGTTAAGGGTTAAGGGTTAGTTAAAGGTTAAGTGTTAGTTTTGGGTTATGTCAGAGTTAGGGTTATGGTTATTGTTAGGATAGGTATTAGTATTATTATTTAGATAAAGGGATAGGGTCAGTTTAATGTTTAGGTTTAGGGTAACAGTTAGGATTAGTGTTATGCATTAGGGTTAGGGTTAGGGTTAAGGTTAAGTTAAGGTTAAGGTTAAGGTTAAGGTTAAGGTTAAGGTTAGGGTTAGGGTTAGGGTTAGGGTTAAGGTTAAGTTGGGGTTAAGGTTGGGGTTGGGGTTAAGAGTTAGTTAAAGGTTAAGGATTAGGGTTTATATTATGGGGTTCAGGGTCATGGGCTAGTCGAGGTAATGGTTAAGTGTTAGGTTTAGGTTTAGGTTTAGGTTTAGGTTTAGGTTTAGATTTAGATTTAGATTTAGATTTAGGTTTAGGTTTAGGTTTAGGTTTAGGTTTAGGTTTAGGTTTAGGTTTAGGTTCAGGGTTAGGGTTATGGTTTAGGGTTAGGGTTATTGTTAGGGTTACGGTTAGGGTTAGGGTTAGGGTGAGGGATAGGGTTAGGGATAGGTTTAAGATTATGGTAGGGGTTAAGGGTTAGGGATAGGGTTAGGGTTAGGGTTAGGGTAGGTGTTAGAGTAAGGGTTAGGGTTAGGGTTAGATACTTAAGGGTTAAGGGTTAGGGTTAGGATTACGGTAAGGGTTAAGGGTTAGGGTTAGGGTTAGGGTTAGGGTAAGTGTTAGAGTAAGGGTTAGGGTTAGGGTTGAGGTTGGGGTTAAGGGTTAGTTAAAGGTTAAGGTTTAGGTTTAGGGTTTATGTTATGGGGTTCAGGGTCATGGGCTAGTCGAGGTAATGGTTAAGTGTTAGGTTTAGGTTTAGGTTTAGGGTAAGTGTTAGGATTAGGTTAGAGTAAGAGTTAGGGTTATGGTTAGGATTAGTGTTTTGCATTAGGGTTAAAGTTAGGATTATTTTTATGCATTAGGGTTTGGGTTAGGATTTAGGTTAGGGTTTGGGTTACAGTTAGGATGAGTGTTATGCATTAGGGTTAGGGTTAGGTTTAAGGTTAGGGTTAGGGTTAGGAGTTAGGGTTAGGGTTAGGGTTAGGGTAAGGGTTAGGGTTAGGGTTAGGGTGACGGTGAGGGTTAGGGTTTAGGTTTAGGTTCAGGGTTAGGGTTACGATTATGGTTTAGGGTTAGGGTTAGGGTTAGGGTTAGGGTGAGGGATAGGGATAAGGTTAGGGATAGGGATAGGTTTAGGGTTAGGATTATGGTAAGGGTTAAGGGTTAGGGTTAGGGTTAGGGTTAAGGTTGGGGTTAAGGTTGGGGTTAAGAGTTAGTTAAAGGTTAAGGATTAGGGTTTATAATATGGGGTTCAGGGTCATGGGCTAGTCGAGGTAATGGTTAAGTGTTAGGTTTAGGTTTAGGTTTAGGTTTAGATTTAGATTTAGATTTAGGTTTAGGTTTAGATTTAGGTTTAGGTTTAGGTTTACGGTTAGGGTTAGGATTAAGTTAGAGTAAGAGTTAGGGTTATGGTTAGTTTTTTGCATCAGGGTTTAAGTTAGGATTATTTTTTTGCATTAGGGTTTGGGTTAGTATTAAGGTTAGGGTTTAGGGTTACAGTTAGAATTAGTGTTATACATTAGGTTTAGGGTTAGGTTTAAGGTTAGGGTTAGGGTTAGGGTTAGGGTTAGGAGTTAGGGTTAGGTTAGGTTAGGTTAAGGGTAAGAGTTAGGGTTTAGGTTTAGGTTTAGGTTTAGGTTTCGGGTTAGGGTTAGGGTTAGGGTTAGGGTTAGGGTAAGGGTTAGGGCTAGGGTTAGGGTTAAGGGTTAGGGTAAGTGGTAGAGTAAGGGTTAGGGTTAGGGTTAGATAGTTAAGGGTTAAAGGTTAGGGTTAGGGATAGGGTTATGTTAGGGTAAGGGTTAGGGTTAAGGGTTAGGGTTAGGGTAAGTGTTAGAGTAAGGGTTAGGGTTAGATACTTAAGGGTTAAGGGTTAGGGTTAGGGATAGGGTAATGTTAGGGTAAGGGTAAGGGTTAGGGTTAAGGGTTAAGGGTTAAGGATTAAGGGTTAAGTGTTAGTTAAAGGTTAGGGTTAGGGTTAGGGTTAGGGTTAGGGTTAGGGTTAAGGTTAGGGTTAGGTTAAGGGTTTGTTTTGGGTTTATGTTAGAGTTAGGGTTAAGGTTATGGTTAGGATAGGTATTAGTACTATTATTTAGATAAAGGGATAGGGTCAGTGTAATGTTTAGGTTTAGGGTAACAGTTAGGATTAGGGTTATGCATTAGGGTTTGGGTTAGGATTAAGGTTAGGGTTAGGGTTAGGGTTAGGGTTAGGAGTTAGG
Source organism: Triplophysa yarkandensis (assembly GCA_033220385.1). NCBI lineage: Eukaryota > Metazoa > Chordata > Actinopteri > Cypriniformes > Nemacheilidae > Triplophysa > Triplophysa yarkandensis. Next base: position 4,898,154 of record CM065658.1, on the reverse strand, counting down.
GTTAGGGTAAGGGTAAGGGTAAGGGTAAGGGTAAGGGTAAGGGTTAGGGTTAGGGTGAGGGTTAATTTAGGTTATGGGTTAGGGTTTAGGTTTAGGTTTAGGTTTAGGGTTAGTGTTAGGGTTAGGGTTAGGGTTAGGGTTAGGGTTAGGGTTAGGGTTAGGGTAAGGGTTAGGGCTAGGGTTAGGGTTAGGGTTAGGGTTAAGGGTTGAGGGTTAGTTAAAGGTTAAGGGTTAGGGTTAGATAGTTAAGGGTTAAGGGTTAGGGTTAGGGATAGGGTAATGTTAGGGTAAGGGTTAGGGTTAAGGGTTGAGGGTTAGTTAAAGGTTAAGGGTTAGGGTTAGGGTTTTGGTTAGTGTTAGGTAAAGGGTTAGTTTTGGGGTTATTTTAGAGTTAGGGTTAAGGTTACAGTTAGGATAGGTATTAGTATTATTATTTAGATAAAGGGATAGGGTCAGTGTAATGTTTAGGTTTAGGGTAACAGTTAGGATTAGGGTTATGCAGTAGGGTTTGGGTTAGGATTAAGGTTAGGGTTTTTGGTCATTGGCTAGTCGAGGTAATGGTTAAGTGTTAGGGTTATGTTTAGGTTTAGGTTTAGGTTTAGGTTTAGGTTTAGTTTTAGTTTAGGGTTAGGGTTAAAGTTAAGGTTGAGGTTGAAGGTTAGGGTTAGGGTTAGGGTTAGGGTAAGGGTTAGGGTTAGGGTAAGGGTAAGGGTTAGGATTAGGTTAGAGTAAGAGATAGGGTTATGGTTAGGATTAGTGTTATGCATTAGGGTTAAAGTTAGGATTATTTTTATGCATTGGGGTTAAGGTTAGGAGTTGTGGTTAGGGTTAGGGAAAGGTTTAGGGTGAAGGTTATGTTTAGGGTTGGGGTTAAGTTTAAGGTTAAGGTTAAGGTTAAGGTTAAGGTTAAGGTTTAGGGTAAGGGTAAGGGTAAGGGTTAGGGTTTAGTTTTAGTTTTAGTTTTAGGTTTAGGTTTTGGGTTAGGGTTAGGGTTAGGGTTAAGGTTATGGTTTCGGGTTAGGGTTAGGGTTAGGGTGAGTGATAGGGTTAAGGATAGGTTTAGGGTTAGTATTATGGTAAGGGTTCAGGGTTAGGGTTAGGGTTAGGTTTTGGACTTCTGTTAGGGTTAAGGGTTAGCGTTAGGGTTGGGTTTAAGGTGAGGGTAATGGTTAGGCTAGGGGTATGGGTGGGGTTTATGTTATAGTGTTCAGGGTATGTGCTAGGTTAGGTAAGGGTTAAGAGTTAGGGATAGGGTTAGGGTTAGGGTTAGGGTTAGGGTTAGGTTTAGGTTTAGGGTTAGGGTAAGGGTTAGGGTTAGGTTTGGGGTTTTGGTTAGGGTTTAGGGTTAGGGTTAGGGTTGGGTTTAAGGTAAGTGTAAGGATTAGGCTACAGGTAAGGGTAGGGTTTATGTTATAGTGTTCAGGGTTATGTGCTAGGTTAGGTAAGGGTTAAGATTTAGGGCTAGGGTTAAGGTTAGTATGAAGAGTTATGGGTTAGGTTTCGGTTCGGTTCGTTAAGGGTTAAGGGTTAAGGGTTAGGGTTAGGGTTAGGGTTAGGGATAGGGATAGGGTAAGCGTAAGGTTAAGGTTTAGGGTTTATGTTATGGGGTTCAGGGTCATGGGCTAGTCGAGGTAATGGTTAAGTAATAGTGTTTGGGTTAGGGTTAGGGTTAGGGTTAGGTTTAGGTTTAGGTTTAGGTTTAGGTTTAGGTTTAGGGTTAGGATTAGGTTAGAGTAAGAGTTAGGGTTATGTTTAGGATTAGTTTTATGCATTAGTGTTAAATTTAGGATTATTTTTATGCATTGGGGTTAAGGTAAGGAGTTAGGGTTATGTTTAGGGAAAGGTTTAGGGTGGGGATTAGGTTTAGGGTTAGAGTTAAGGTTAAGGTTAAGGTTAAGGTTAAGGTTTAGTGTTAGGCTGAGGGTTAGGGTTAGGGATAGGTTAAGGAATAGGGTCAGGGAAGATATAGATTAAGAGTAACAGTTGGCCTTAGTGTTATGCGTTAGGGTTAGGTTTTGGATTTCTGTTAGGGTTAAGGGTTAGGGTTAGGTTTGGGTTTAAGGTAAGTGTAATGGTTAGGCTAGGGTTATGGTTGGGGTTTATGTTATAGTGTTCAGGGTTTGTGCTAGGTTAGGTAAGGGTTAAGAGTTAGGGTTAGGCTTAAGGTTAAGGTTACAATCAAGGGTTAGGGTTAGGTTCGCTATGGATTAAGGGTTAGGGTTAGGGTTAGGGTAGGGTTAGGGTTAGGGTTAGGTTTAGGGTTAGGGTTAAGGTTGGGGTTAAGGGTTAGTTAAAGGTTAAGGATTAGGGTTAGGGTTAGGGTTAGGGTTAGGGTTAGGGTAAGGGTTAGGGTTAGGGTTAGGGTTAGGGTTGGGGTTTTGGTTAGGGTTAAGGGTTAGGGTAAGGGTTAAGGTTGGGGTTAGGGTTACAGTAAGGGTTAGGCTAAGGGTAAGGGTAGGGTTTATAGTATAGGGTTCAGGGTTAGGAGTTAGGGTTAGGTAAGGGTTACGAGTTAGGGTTAGGGTTAGGGTTAGGGTTAGTTTTAAGGTTAGGGTTGGGAGTTAGAGTTAGGGTTAGGTTAGTTAAGGGTTAAGGGTTAGGGTAAGGGATAGGGTAAGGGTTAGGGTTAAGGTTGGGGTTAAGTGTTAAGGGTTAGTTAAAGGTTAAGCGTTAGGGTTAGGGCTAGGGTTAGGGTTAGGGTTAGGGTTACGGTTAGGGTAAAGGTTAGGGTTAGGTTAAGGGTTAGTTTTGGGGTTATGTTAGAGTTAGGGTTAAGGTTATGGTTAGGATAGGTATTAGTATTATTGGTTAGATTAAAGTATAGGGTCAGTGTAATGTTTAGGTTTAGGGTAACAGTTAGGATTAGTGTTATGCATTAGGGTTTGGGTTAGGATTAAGGTTAGGGTTAGGAGTTAGGGTTAGGGTTAGGGTAAGTGTTAGGGTAAGGGTTAGGGTTAGGGTAAGTGTTAGGGTAAGGTTTAGGGTTTAGGGTTTATGTTATGGGGTTCAGGGTCATGGGCTAGTCGAGGTAATGGTAAAGTTTAAGGGTTAGGGTTAGGGTTAGGGTTAGGGTTAGGCTTAGGGTTACTGTTAGGATTAGATAAGAGAAAGAGTTAGGGTTATGCTTAGGATTAGTGTTATGCATTAGAGTTAAAGTTAGGATTATTTTTATGCATTGGGGTTAAGGTAAGGAGTTAGGGTTAGGGTTGGGGAAAAGTTAAGGTTAAGGTTAAGGTTAAGGTTAAGGTTGGGGTTGGGGATAAGGGTTAAGTGAAAGTGAAAGTGAAAGTGAAAGTTAAAGGTTAAGGGTTAGGGTTAGGGTTAGGGTTAGGGTTAGGGTTAGGGTTAGGGTTAGGGTTAGGGTTAGGGTTAGGGTTAGAGTTAGGGTTAAGGTTATGGTTAGGATAGGTACTAGTATTATTGGTTAGAAAAGGGATAGGGTCAGTGTAATGTTTAGGTTTAGGGTAACAGTTAGGATTAGTGTTATGCATTAGGGTTTGGGATAGGATTAAGGTTAGGGTTTAGGGTTACGGTTAGGATTAGTGTTATAAATTAGGGTTAGGGTTAGTTTTAAGGTTAAGGTTAAGGTTATGGTTAGGGTTAGGAGTTAGGGTAAGGGTTAGGGTTAGGGTTAGGGTTAGGGTTAGGGTTAGGGTTAGGGTTAGGGTTAGGATTAGGATTAGGGTTAGGGTTAGGGTAAGGTTAAGGGTTAGGGTGTGGGCTAGAGTAATGGGTAAGGGTTTAGGTTTAGGTTTAGGTTTAGGGATAGGGTTAGGGTTAAGGTTTAGGGTGAGGGTGAGGGTTAGGGTTAGGGTAAGGGTAAGGGTAAGGGTAAGGGTAACGGTAACGGTAAGGGTTAGGGTTTAGGGTTAGGGTTAGGGTTAGGGTTAGGGTTAGGGTTAGGGTTAGGGTTAGGGTTAGGGTTAGGGTTAGGGTTAGGATTAGGGTAAGGGTTAGGGTGAGGTTGAGGGCTAGAGTAAGGGTAAGGGTAAGGGTTTAGGTTTAGGTTAAGGTTTAGGGATAGGGATAGGGATAGGGATAGGGATACGTATAGGGATAGGGATAGGGTTAGGGTTAGAGTTAGGGTGAGGGTTAGGGTTTGGGTAAGGGTTAGGGTTAGGTTAAGGGTTAGGGTTTTGGTTAAGGTTGGGGTTAATGGTTAGTTAAAGGTTAAGGGTTAAGGTTAGTGTTAGGGTTAGGGTTAGTTTAAGGGTAAAGGTTAGGGTTAGGGTTAGGTTTAGGGTTTCGATTAGGGTTGGTTTTAAGGTAAGGGTAAGGGTTAGGCTAGGGGTAAGGTTAGGGTTTATGTTATAGTGTTCAGGTTGTGTGCTAGGTTAGATAAGGGTTAAGAGTTAGGGTTAGGGTGAAGGTTAGGGTTAGGGTTGGGTTTAAGGTAAGGGTAATGGTTAGGCTAGGGGTATGGGTGGGGATTATGTTATAGTTTTCAGGTTATGTGCTAGGTTAGATAAGGGTTAAGAGTTAGGGTTAGGGATAGGGTTAGGGTTAGGGTTAGGGTTAGGGTTAGGGTAAGGATTAGGGTTAGGTTAAGGGTTAGGGTTTGGGTTAAGGTTGGGGATAAGGGTTAGTTAAAGGTTAAGGGTTAGGGTTAGGGTTAGTGTAAGGGTAAAGGTTAGGGTTAGGTTTGGGGCTTCGGTTAGGGCTAAGGGTTAGGGTTGGGTTTAAGGTAAGGGTAAGGGTTAGGGTTAGGCTAGGGGTAAGGTTAGGGTTTATGTTATAGTGTTCAGGGTTATGTGCTTGGTTTGGTAAGGGTTAAGAGTTAGGGCTAGGGTTAATGTTAGGATCAAGAGTTAGGGTTAGGGCTCGCTTCGTTAAGGAATAAGGGTTAGGGTTAGGGTTAGGGTTAGGGTAAGGGTAAGGGTTAGGGTTAGGGTAAGGGATAGAGTTAGGGTAAGGGTTAGGGTTAAGGTTGGGGTTAGGGTTACGGTAAAGGTTAGGCTAAGTGTAACGGTAGGGTTTATATAATAGGGTTCAGGGTTATGTGCTAGGATAGGTAAGGGTAAGTGTTAGGGTTAGCGTTAGGGTTAGGGTTAGGGTAAGGGTTAGGGTTAGGTTTAAGGTTGGGTTTAAGGCTTAGTTAAAGTTTAAGGGTTAGGGTTAAGGAAAGGGTTAGCGTTAGGTTTGGGGTTATGTTGCTGGTTAGGGTTATGGTTTTTGTTAGGTTCGGTTTAGGATTAAGGTAAGGTTTAGGGTTTAGGGTTAGGGTTACAGTTAGGGTTAAGGTTTAGGGTTAGAGTAAAGTGTATTGTTAGAGTTAAAGACTAGTCTTATGGATAGAGTCAGAGTTAGGCTCAAGGTTAGGTTTAGGTTCGGGTTAAGATAATATTTAAGGTTTAAGGTTTAAGGTTTAAGGTTTAAGGTTTAAGGTTTAAGGTTAAAGGGTTAAGGATTAAGGGTTAAGGGTTAAGGGTTCAGGGTTTAGGGTTAAGGGTTAAGCGTTAAGGGTTAAGGTTTAGGGTTAAGGGTTAAGGGTTAAGGGTTAAACGTTAAGGGTTAAGGTTTAGGGTTAGAGTTAGAGTTAAGGGTTCATGTAAGAATGAGGGTTTAGGTTTTGTAATGGTTAGGGTTAAGGTTAGGGTTAAGGCTGCGTTTGGTTAGGTAAGGGTTAAGGGTTAAGGGTTAAGGGTTAAGAGTTAAGGGTTAAGGGTTAAGGGTTAAGGGTTAGGGTTAGGGTAAGGGTTCAGTTCGTTAAGGAATAAGGGGTAGGGTTAGGGTTAGGGTTAGGGTTAGGGTAAGGGTAAGGGTTGGAGTTAGGGTATGGGTTAGGGTTAGGGTTAAGGTTGGGGTTAGGGTTACGGTAAGGGTTAAGCTAAGGGTAGGGGTAGGGTTTTTATTATAGGGTTCAGAGTTATGTGCTATGTTAGGTAAGGGTTAAGAGTTAGGGTTAGGGTTAAGATTAGGGTCAAGAGTTAGGTTTAGGGTTTGGTTAGTTAAGGGTTAAGGGTTAGGGTTGGGGTAAGGGTTAGGGTTAGGATCAAGGGTTAGGGTTAGGGTTCGGTTCGTTAAGAAATAAGGGTTAGGGTTAGGGTTAGGGTTACAGTTAGGATTAGTGTTATACATTAGGGTTAGGTTTAGGTTTAAGGTTAGGGTTAGGGTTAGGGTTAGGAGTTAGGCTTAGGTTAGGTTAGGTTAAGGGTAAGAGTTAGGGTTTAGGTTTAGGTTTAGGTTTAGGGTTAGGGTTAGGGTTAGGGTTAGGGTTAGGGCTAGGGTTAGGGTTAAGGGTTAGGTTAAGTGGTAGAGTAAGGGTTAGGGTTAGGGTTAGATAGTTAAGGGTTAAAGGTTAGGGTTAGGGATAGGATTATGTTAGGGTAAGGGTTAGGGTTAAGGGTTAGGGTAAGTGTTAGAGTAAGGGTTAGGGTTAGATACTTAAGGGTTAAGGGTTAGGGTTAGGGATAGGGTAATGTTAGGGTAAGGGTTAGGGTTAAGGGTTAAGGGTTAAGGATTAAGGGTTAAGTGTTAGTTAAAGGTTAGGGTTAGGGTTAGGGTTAGGGTTAAGGTAAGGGTTAGGTTAAGGGTTGGTTTTGGGGTTATGTTAGAGTTAGGGTTAAGGTTATGGTTAGGATAGGTATTAGTATTATTATTTAGATAAAGGGATAGGGTCAGTGTAATGTTTAGGTTTAGGGTGACAGTTAGGATTAGGGTTATGCATTAGGGTTTGGGTTAGGATTAAGGTTAGGGTTAGGGTTAGGGTTAGGGTTAGGAGTTAGGGTTAGGGTAAGGGTAAGGGTAAGGGTTAGGGTTAGGGTGAGGGTTAGGTTAGGTTATGGGTTAGGGTTTAGGTTTAGGTTTAGGTTTAGGGTTAGGGTTAGGGTTAGGGTTAGGGTTAGGGTAAGGGTTAGGGCTAGGGTTAGGGTTAATGGTTAGGGTAAGTGTTAGAGTAAGGGTTAGGGTTAGGGTTAGATAGTTAAGGGTTAAGGGTTAGGGTTAGGGATGGGGTAATGTTAGGGTAAGGGTTAGGGTTAAGGGTTGAGGGTTAGTTAAAGGTTAAGGGTTAGGGTTAGATACTTAAGGGTTAAGGGTTAGGGTTAGGGATAGGGTAATGTTAGGGTAAGGGTTAGGGTTAAGGGTTGAGGGTTAGTTAAAGGTTAAGGGTTAGGGTTAGGGTTTTGGTTAGGGTTAGGTAAAGGGTTAGTTTTGGGGTTATTTTAGAGTTAGGGTTAAGGTTACAGTTAGGATAGGTATTAGTATTATTATTTAGATAAAGGGATAGGGTCAGTGTAATGTTTAGGTTTAGGGTAACAGTTAGGATTAGGGTTATGCAGTAGGGTTTGGGTTAGGATTAAGGTTAGGGTTTTTGGTCATTGGCTAGTCGAGGTAATGGTTAAGTGTTAGGGTTATGTTTAGGTTTAGGTTTAGGTTTAGGTTTAGGGTTAGGGTTAGTGTTACGGTTATGGTTAGTATTAGTGTTTTGCATTAGGGTTAAAGTTAGGATTATTTTAATGCATTAGGGTTTGGGTTAGGATTATGGTTAGGGTTTAGGGTTACAGTTAGGATTAGTGTTTTGCATTAGGGTTAGGGTTAGGTTTAAGGTTAGGGTTAGGGTTAGGGTTAGGGTTGGGTTAGGGTTAGGAGTTAGGGTTAGGGTTAGGGTCAGGGTCAGGGTCAGGGTCAGGGTAAGGGATAGGGTGAGGGTGAGGGTGAGGGTTAGGGTTAGGGTTAGGGTAAGGGTAAGGGTAAGGGTAAGGGTTTAGGTTTAGGTTTAGGTTTAGGGTTAGGTTTAGGTTTAGGTTTAGGTTTAGGTTTAGGTTTAGGTTTAGGTTTAGGTTTAGGTTTAGGTTTAGGTTTAGGTTTAGGTTTAGGTTTAGGGTTAGGGTGAGGGTGAGGGTTATAGTTTAGGGTTAGGGTTAGGGTTCGAGTGAGGGATCGGGTTAGGGATAGGTTTAGGGTTAGGATAATTGTAAGGGTTAAGGGTTAGGGTTAGGGTTAGGGTTAGGGTAAGTGTTAGAGTAAGGGTTAGGGTTAGGGTTAGGTTAGTTAAGGGTTAAGGATTAGGATTAGGATTAGGGATAGGGTAATGTTAGGGTAAGGGTTAGGGTTAAGGATGGGGTTAAGGGTTAAGGGTTAGTTAAAGGTTAAGGGTTAAGGTTAGGGTTAGGTTAAGGGTTAGTTTTGGGGTTATGTTAGAGTTAGGGTTATGGTTAGGATAGGTAATAGTATTATTATTTAGATAAAGGGATAGGGTCAGTGTAATGTTTAGTTTTAGGGGAACAGTTAGGATTAGTGTTATGCATTAGGGTTTGGGTTAGGATTAAGGTTAGGGTTAGGGTTAGGAGTGAGGGTTAGGGTTAGGGTTAGGGTTAAGGTAAGGGTAAGGGTAAGGGTTAGGGTTAGGGTTAGGGTTAGAGTAAGGGTAAGGGTAAGGGTAAGGGTAAGGGTAAGGGTAAGGGTAAGGGTAAGGGTTTAGGTTTAGGTTTAGGTTTAGGTTTAGTTTTAGTTTAGGGTTAGGGTTAAAGTTAAGGTTGAGGTTGAAGGTTAGGGTTAGGGTTAGGGTTAGGGTTAGGGTTAGGGTAAGGGTTAGGGTTAGGGTAAGGGTTAGGATTAGGTTAGAGTAAGAGATAGGGTTATGGTTAGGATTAGTGTTATGCATTAGGGTTAAAGTTCGGATTATTTTTATGCATTGGGGTTAAGGTTAGGAGTTGTGGTTAGGGTTAGGGATAGGTTTAGGGTGAAGGTTATGTTTAGGGTTGGGGTTAAGTTTAAGGTTAAGGTTAAGGTTAAGGTTAAGGTTAAGGTTAAGGTTAAGGTTTAGGGTAAGGGTAAGGGTAAGGGTAAGGGTAAGGGTTAGGGTTTAGTTTTAGTTTTAGTTTTAGGTTTAGGTTTTGGGTTAGGGTTAGGGTTAAGGTTATGGTTTCGGGTTAGGGTTAGGGTTAGGGTGAGTGATAGGGTTAAGGATAGGTTTAGGGTTAGTATTATGGTAAGGGTTAAGGGTTATGGTTAGGGTTAGGTTTTGGACTTCTGTTAGGGTTAAGGGTTAGCGTTAGGGTTGGGTTTAAGGTGAGGGTAATGGTTAGGCTAGGGGTATGGGTGGGGTTTATGTTATAGTGTTCAGGGTATGTGCTAGGTTAGGTAAGGGTTAAGAGTTAGGGATAGGGATAGGGTTAAGGTTGGGGTTAAGGGTTAGTTAAAGGTTAAGGATTAGGGTTAGGGATAGGGTTAGGGTTAGGGTTAGGGTTAGGGTTAGGGTTAGGGTTAGGGTTAGGGTTAGGTTTAAAGTTGGGGATAAGTGTAAGGGTAAGGGTAATGGTAAGGGTTAGGTTATGGGTTAGGGTGTAGGGTTTAGGGTTTAGGGCATAGGGTTTATGTTATGGGTTTGAGGGTCATGGGCTAGTCAAAGTAATGGTTAACGGTTAGGGTTAGGGAACGGGTTAAGGGTTAGGGTTAGGGTAAGCTTAAGTGTTAGGGCTAGGGTTAGGGTTAGGTTTAGGGTTAAGGTTAAGGTTAAGGTTAAGGTTAAGGTTAAGGTTAAGGTTCAGGTTAAGGTTAAGGTTAAGGTTAAGGTTAAGGTTAAGGTTAAGGTTAGCGTTAGGATTAGGTTAGAGTTAGAGTAAGGGTTATGGTTATGGTTAGGATTAGTGTTATGCATTAGGGTTAAAGTTAGGATTATTTTTATGGTTAGGGTTGGGGTTAGGGAAAGGGTAAGGGTAAGGGTTAGGGTTAGGGTAAGCTTAAGTGTCAGGGCTAGGGTTAGGGTTAGGGTTAAGGTTAAGGTTAAGGTTAAGGTTAAGGTTAAGGTTAAGGTTAAGGTTAAGGTTAAGGTCAAGGTTAAGGTTAAGGTTAAGGTTAGGGTTAGGATTAGGTGAGAGTTAGAGTAAGGGTTATGGTTATGGTTAGGATTAGTGTTATGCATTAAGGTTAAAGTTAGGATTATTTTTATGGTTAGGGTTAGGGTTTAGGGTTAAGGGTTAAGGGTTAAGGGTTAAGGGTTAAGGGTTAAGGGTTAAGGGTTAAGGGTTAAGGGTTAAGGGTTAAGGGTTAAGCGTTAAGGGTTAAGGTTTAGGGTAAGGGGTAAGGGTTTAGGTAAGAATGAGGGTTTAGGTTTTGTAATGGTTAGGGTTAAGGTTAGGGTTAAGGCTGGGTTTGGTTAACTAAGGGTTAAGGGTTAAGGGTTAAGGGTTAAGGGTTAAGGGTTAAGGGTTAAGGGTTAAGGGTTAAGGGTTAGGGTGAGGGTTCAGTTAATTAAGGAATAAGGGGTAGGGTTAGGGTTAGGGTTAGGGTTAGGGTTAGGGTAAGGGTAAGGGTAAGGGTTAAGGTTTGGGTTAGGGTTAGGGTTAGGGTTAGGGTTAGGGTTAGTGTTAGGGTTAGGGTAAGGGTAAGGGTAAGGGTTAAGCTAAGGGTAAGGGTAGGGTTTATATTATAGGGTTAAGGGTTATGTGCTAGGTTAGGTAAGGGTTAAGAGTTAGGGTTAGAGTTAGGGTTAAGATTAGGGTCAAGAGTTAGGGTTTGGTTAGTTAAGGGTTAAGGGTTAGGGTTAGGGTTAGGGTTAGGATCAAGAGTTAGGGTTAGGGTTCGGTTCGTTAAGGAATAAGGGTTAGGGTTAGGGTTAGGGTTAGGGTCAAGAGTTAGGGTTAGGGTTAGGTTAGTTAAGGGTTAAGGGTTAGGGTTAGGGTTAGGGTTAGGGTTAGGGTTAGGGTTAGGGTTAGGGTTAGGGTTAGGGTAAGTGTTAGGGTAAGGGTTAGGGTAAGGGTTAGGATGGGGTTAAGGGTTAGTTAAAGGGTAAGATTTAGGGTTAGGGTTAGGGTTAGGGTAAGGGTAAGGATTAGGGTTAGGTTTAAGGTTGGGATTAAGGGTTAGTTAAAGGTTAAGGGTTAAGGTTAGAGTTAGGGTAAGGGTTAGGGTTAGGGAAAGGGTAAGCCTTAGGTTTGGGTTTATGTTATGCTAAGGTTTAGGGTGAGGGTTCAGTTAATTAAGGAATAAGGGGTAGGGTTACGGTTAAGGTTATGGTTAGGATAAGGGATTGGTTAGATTAAGGTATAGGGTCAGTGTAAGGTTTAGGTTTAGGGTAACAGTTAGGATTAGTGTTATGCATTAGGGTTAGGGTTAGGATTTAGGTTATGGTTTAGGGCTACAGTTAGGAATAGTGTAATGCATTAGGGTTAAGTTTAAAGTGAGGGATAAGTGTAAGGGTAAGGGTAAGGGTAAGGGTTATGTAATTGGTTAGGGTGTATGGTTTAGGGTTTAGGGTATAGGGTTTATGTTTAGGGGTTGACGGTCATGGGCTATTCAAAGTAATGGTTAACGGTTAGGGTTAAGGAACGGGTTAAGGGTTAGGGTTAGGGTAAGCTTAAGTGTTAGGGCTAGGGTTAGGGTTAGGGTTAAGGTTAATGTTAAGGTTAAGGTTAAGGTTAAGGTTAAGGTTAAGATTAAGGTTAAGGTTAAGGTTAAGGTTAAGGTTAAGGTTAAGGTTAAGGTTAAGGTTAAGGTTAAGGTTAGGGTTAGGATTAGGTTAGAGTAAGGGTTATGGTTATGGTTAGGATTAGTGTTATGCATTAGGGTTAAAGTTAGGATTATTTTTATGGTTAGGTTTAGGGTAAGGGTTAAGGTTAAGGTTAAGGTTAAGGTTGAGGTTAGTGTTACGATTAGGTTAGAGTTAGAGTAAGGGTTATGGTTATGGTTATGGTTAGGATTAGTGTTTTGCATTAGGGTTAAAGTAAGGATTATTTTTATGGTTAGGGTTAGGGTAAGGTTTAAGGTTAAGGTTAAGGTTAAGGTTAAGGTTAAGGTTAAGGTTAAGGTTAAGGTTAAGGTTAAGGTTAAGGTTAAGGTTAAGGTTAAGTTTAAGGTTAGGGTTAGGATTAGGTTAGAGTTAGAGTAAGGGTTATGGTTATGGTTAGGATTAGTGTTATGCATTAGGGTTAAAGTTAGGATTATTTTTATGGTTAGGGTTAGGGTTAGGGTTAAGGGTTAAGGGTTAAGGGTTAAGGGTTAAGCGTTAAGGGTTAAGGTTTATGGTAAGTGTTAAAGGTTTAGGTAAGAATGAGGGTTTAGGTTTTGTAATGGTTAGGGTTAAGGTAAGGGTTAAGGCTGGGTTTGGTTAGGTAAGGGTTAAGGGTTAAGGGTTAAGGGTTAGGGTTAGGGTTAGGGTTAGGGTTATGGTTAGGGTTAGGGTTAGGGTAAGGGTTAGGGTAAGGGTAAGGGTAAGGGTAAGGGTTAGAGTTAGGGTAAGGGTTAGGGTTAGGGTAAGGGTAAGGGTAAGGGTAAGGGTAAGGGTAAGGGTAAGGGTAAGGGTTAGAGTTAGGGTAAGGGTTAGGGTTAGGGTTAAGGTTAAGGTTGGGGTTAGGGTTACGGTAAGGGTTAGGCTAAGGATAAGGGTAGGGTTAATATTATAGCGTTCAGGGTTATGTACTAGGATAGGTAATGGTTAAGAGTTAGGTTTAGGGTTAGGGTTAAGGTTAGGATCAAGAGTTAGGGTTAGGGTTAGGTTAGTTAAGGGTTAAGGGTTAGGGTTAGGATCAAGAGTTAGGGTTAGAGTTCGGTTCGTTAAGGAATAAGGGTTAGGGTTAAGGGTTTAGCTAAAAATGAGGGTTTAGGTTTTGTAATGGTTAGGGTTAAGGTTATGGTTAAGGCTGGGTTTGGTTAGGTAAGGGTTAAGGGTTAAGGGTTAAGGGTTAAGGGTTAAGGGTTAAGGGTTAAGGGTTAAGGGTTAGGGTTAGGGTTAGGGTTCAGTTCGTTAAGGAATAAGGGGTAAGAATATGGTTAGGGTTAGGGTTAGGGTTAGGGGTATGGTTATGGTTAGGGTTAGGGTTAGGGTTAGGGTAAGGGTAAGGGTAAGGGTTAGAGTTAGGGTAAGAGTTAGGGTTAGGGTTAGGGTTAGGGTAAGGGTAAGGGTTAGAGTTAGGGTAAGGGTTAGGTTTAGGGTTAAGGTTGGGGTTAGGGTTACGGTAAGGGTTAAGCTAAGGGTAAGGGTAGGGTTTATATTATAGGGTTCAGGGTTATGTGCTAGGTTAGGTAAGTGTTAAGAGTTAGGGTTAGGGTTAAGATTAGGGTCAAGAGTTAGGGTTAGGGTTTGGTTAGTTAAGGGTTAAGGTTAGGTTTAGGGTTATGATCAAGAGTTAGGGTTAGGGTTCGGTTCGTCAAGGAATAAGGGTTAGGGTTAGGGTTAGGGTTAGGGTTAGGGTAAGGGTAAGGGTAAGGGTAAGGGTTAGAGTTAGGGTAAGGGTCAGGGTAAGGGTTAGGGTTAGGGTTAGGGTTAAGGTTGGGGTTAGGGTTACGGTAAGGGTTAGGCTAAGGATAAGGGTAGGGTTAATATTATAGCGTTCAGGGTTATGTACTACGATAGGTAAGGGTTAAGAGTTAGGTTTAGGGTTAGGGTTAAGGTTAGGGTCAAGAGTTAGGGTTACGTTAGTTAAGGGTTAAGGGTTAGTTAAAGGGTATGGGTTAGTGTTAGGGTAAGGGTTAGGGTTAGGTTTAAGGTTGGGGTTAGGGTTAGGGAAAGGGTAAGCCTTAGGTTTGGGGTTATGTTAGAGTTACGGTTAAGGTTATGGTTATGATAAGTATTAGTATTATTGGTTAGATTAAGTAATAGGGTCAATATAAGGATTAGGTTTAGGGTAACAGTTAGGATTAGTGTTATGCATTAGGGTTAGGGTTAGGATTTAGGTTATGGTGTAGGGTTACAGTTAGGATTAGTGTAATGCATTAGGGTTTAGTATAAAGTTAGGGATAAGTGTAAGGGTAAGGGTAAGGGTTAGGTTCTGGGTTAGGGTGTAGGGTTTAGGGTTTTGGTTTAAGGTTGGGGGTAGGGTTAGGATTAGTGTTATGCATTAGGGTTAGGGTTAGGTTTAGGTTTAGGGTTAGGGTTAAGGGTTAGGGTTAGGGTTGGGTTTAAGGTAAGTGTAAGGGTTAGGCTAGGGGTAAGGGTAGAGTTTATGTTATAGTGTTCAGGGTTATGTGCTAGGTTAGGTAAGGGTTAATATTTAGGGCTAGGGTTAAGGTTAGGATCAAGAGTTAGGGTTAGGGTTAGGTTTCGGTTCGTTAAGGAATACGGGGTTTGGGTTAGGGTTAGTGTTAGGGATAGGGTATGGGTTAGAGTTAGGGTAAGGGTTAGGGTTAAGGTTGGGGTTAGGGTTACGGTAAGGGTTAGGCTAAGGGTAGGGTTTATAGTATAGGGTTCAGGGTTATGTGCTAGGTTAGGTAAGGGTTAAGAGTTAGGGTTAGGATTAAGGTTAGGGTCAAGAGTAAGAGTTAGGGTTAGGTTAGTTAAGGGTTAAGGGTTAGGGTTAGGGTTAGGGTAGGGTTAGGGATAGGGTAAGTGTTAGGGTAAGGGTTAGGGTAAAGGTTGGGGTTAAGGGTTAGGGATAGTTAAAGGCTAAGGGTTAGGGTTAGGGTTAGGGTTAGGGTTAGGGTTAGGGTCAGGGTCAGGGTCAGGGTCAGGGTCAGGGTCAGGGTTAAGGTTAGGGTAAAGGTTAGTTTTGGGGTTATGTTAGAGTTAGGGTTAAGGTTATGGTTAGGATAGGTATTAGTATTTTTGGTTAGATAAAGGGATAGAGTCAGTGTAATGTTTATGTTTAGGGTAACAGTTAGGATTAGTGTTATCCATTAGGGTTTGGGTCAGGATTAAGGTTAGGGTTTAGGGTTACATTTAGGATTAGTGTTATGCATTAGGGTTAGGGTTAGGTTTAAGATTAAGGTTAGGGATAGGGTTAGTGTAAGGGTAATGGTAAGGGTTAGTGTTAGGGTTAGGGTGAGGGTGAGAGTTAGGGTTAAGGTTAGGATCAAGTGTTAGGGTTAGGTTTCATTTCATTAAGGAATACGGGGTTTGGGTTAGGGTTAGGTTTAGGGTTAGGGTAAGGGTTATAGTTAAGGTAAGGGTCAGGGTAAGGGTTAGGGTTAGGGTTAAGGTTGGGGTTAGGGTTACGGTAAGAGTTAGGCTAAGGATAAGGGTAGGGTTAATATTATAGCGTTCAGGGTTATGTACTACGATAGGTAAGGGTTAAGAGTTAGGTTTAGGGTTAGGGTTAAGGTTAGGGTCAAGTGTTAGGGTTAGGTTAGTTAAGGGTTAAGGGTTAGTTAAAGGGTATGGGTTAGTGTTAGGGTAAGGGTTAGGGTTAGGTTTAAGGTTGGGGTTAGGGTTAGGGAAAGGGTAAGCCTTAGGTTTGGGGTTATGTTAGAGTTACGGTTAAGGTTATGGTTATGATAAGTATTAGTATTATTGGTTAGATTAAGTAATAGGGTCAATATAAGGATTAGGTTTAGGGTAACAGTTAGGATTAGTGTTATGCATTAGGGTTAGGGTTAGGATTTAGGTTATGGTGTAGGGTTACAGTTAGGATTAGTGTAATGCATTAGGGTTAAGTATAAAGTTAGGGATAAGTGTAAGGGTAAGGGTAAGGGTTAGGTTCTGGGTTAGGGTGTAGGGTTTAGGGTTTTGGTTTGGGGTTGGGGGTAGGGTTAGGATTAGTGTTATGCATTAGGGTTAGGGTTAGGTTTAGGTTTAGGTTTAGGGTTAGGGTTAAGGCTTAGGGTTAGGGTTGGGTTTAAGGTAAGTGTAAGGGTTAGGCTAGGGGTAAGGGTAGAGTTTATGTTATAGTGTTCAGGGTTATGTGCTAGGTTAGGTAAGGGTTAATATTTAGGGCTAGGGTTAAGGTTAGGATCAAGAGTTAGGGTTAGGGTTAGGTTTCGGTTCGTTAAGGAATACGGGGTTTGGGTTAGGGTTAGTGTTAGGGATAGGGTATGGGTTAGAGTTAGGGTAAGGGTTAGGGTTAGGGTTAAGGTTGGGGTTAGGGTTACGGTAAGGGTTAGGCTAAGGGTAGGGTTTATAGTATAGGGTTCAGGGTTATGTGCTAGGTTAGGTAAGGGTTAAGAGTTAGGGTAAGGATTAAAGTTAGGGTCAAGAGTAAGAGTTAAGGTTAGGTTAGTTAAGGGTTAAGGGTTAGCGTTAGGGTTAGGGCTAGGGTAAGGAATAGGGTAAGTGTTAGGGTAAGGGTTAGGGTAAAGGTTGGGGTTAAGGGTTAGGGATAGTTAAAGGTTAAGGGTTAGGGTTAGGGTTAGGGTTAGGGTCAGGGTCAGGGTCAGGGTCAGGGTTAATGTTAGTTTAAAGGTTAGTTTTGGGGTTATGTTAGAGTTAGGGTTAAGGTTATGGTTAGGATAGGTATTAGTATTATTGGTTAGATAAAGGGATAGAGTCAGTGTAATGTTTATGTTTAGGGTAACAGTTAGGATTAGTGTTATCCATTAGGGTTTGGGTCAGGATTAAGGTTAGGGTTTAGGGTTACATTTAGGATTAGTGTTATGCATTAGGGTTAGGATTAGGTTTAAGATTAAGGTTAGGGATAGGGTTAGTGTAAGGGTAATGGTAAGGGTTAGTGTTAGGGTTAGGGTGAGGGTGAGAGTTAGGGTAAGGGTAAGGGTAAGGGTAAGTGTAAGGGTAAGGCTAAAGGTAAGGGTAAGGGTTAGGGTTAGGGTTTAGGGTTAGGGGTATGGTTTAGGGTTTGGGTTAGGGTTAGGGTTAGGGTTACGGTTAGGGTTAGGGTGAGGGATAGGGTAAATGATAGGTTTAGGGCTAGGATTATGGTAAGGGTTAAGGGTTATGGTTAGGGTTAGGGTTAGGGTAAGTGTTAGAGTAAGGGTTAGGGTTAGGGTTAGATAGTTAAGGGTTAAGGGTTAGGGTTAGGGATAGGGTAATGTTAGGGTAAGGGATAGGGTTAAGGATGGGGTTAAGGGTTAAGGGTTAGTTAAAGATTAAGGGTTATGGTTAGGGTTAGGGTTAGGGTTAGGGTAAGGATAAGGATAAGGATAAGGGTTAGGGTTAGGGTTAGGGTAAGGGTAAGGGTTAGGGTAAGGGTTAGGGTTAGGGTTAGGGTTAGGTTTAGGGTTAAGGTTGGGGTTAGGGTTACGGTAAGGGTTAAGCTAAGGGTAAGGGTAGGGTTTATATTATAGGGTTCAGGGTTATGTGCTAGGTTAGGTAAGTGTTAAGAGTTAGGGTTAGGGTTAAGATTAGGGTCAAGAGTTAGGGTTAGGGTTTGGTTAGTTAAGGGTTAAGGGTTAGGTTTAGGGTTATGATCAAGAGTTAGGGTTAGGGTTCGGTTCGTCAAGGAATAAGGGTTAGGGTTAGGGTTAGGGTTAGGGTTAGGGTTAGGGTAAGGGTAAGGGTTAGAGTTAGGGTAAGGGTCAGGGTCAGGGTAAGGGTTAGGGTTAGGGTTAAGGTTGGGGTTAGGGTTACGGTAAGGGTTAGGCTAAGGATAAGGGTAAGGTTAATATTATAGAGTTCAGGGTTATGTACTACGATAGGTAAGGGTTAAGAGTTAGGTTTAGGGTTAGGGTTAAGGTTAGGGTCAAGAGTTAGGGTTACGTTAGTTAAGGGTTAAGGGTTAGTTAAAGGGTATGGGTTAGTGTTAGGGTAAGGGTTAGGGTTAGGTTTAAGGTTGGGGTTAGGGTTAGGGAAAGGGTAAGCCTTAGGTTTGGGGTTATGTTAGAGTTACGGTTAAGGTTATGGTTATGATAAGTATTAGTATTATTGGTTAGATTAAGTAATAGGGTCAATATAAGGATTAGGTTTAGGGTAACAGTTAGGATTAGTGTTATGCATTAGGGTTAGGGTTAGGATTTAGGTTATGGTGTAGGGTTACAGTTAGGATTAGTGTAATGCATTAGGGTTAAGTATAAAGTTAGGGATAAGTGTAAGGGTAAGGGTAAGGGTTAGGTTCTGGGTTAGGGTGTAGGGTTTAGGGTTTTGGTTTAGGGTTGGGGGTAGGGTTAGGATTAGTGTTATGCATTAGGGTTAGGGTTAGGTTTAGGTTTAGGTTTAGGTTTAGGGTTAGGGTTAAGGGTTAGGGTTAGGGTTGGGTTTAAGGTAAGTGTAAGGGTTAGGCTAGGGGTAAGGGTAGAGTTTATGTTATAGTGTTCAGGGTTATGTGCTAGGTTAGGTAAGGGTTAATATTTAGGGCTAGGGTTAAGGTTAGGATCAAGAGTTAGGGTTAGGGTTAGGTTTCGGTTCGTTAAGGAATACGGGGTTTGAGTTAGGGTTAGTGTTAGGGATAGGGTATGGGTTAGAGTTAGGGTAAGGGTTAGGGTTAAGGTTGGGGTTAGGGTTACGGTAAGGGTTAGGCTAAGGGTAGGGTTTATAGTATAGGGTTCAGGGTTATGTGCTAGGTTAGGTAAGGGTTAAGAGTTAGGGTTAGGATTAAGGTTAGGGTCAAGAGTAAGAGTTAGGGTTAGGTTAGTTAAGGGTTAAGGGTTAGGGTTAGGGTTAGGGCTAGGGTAAGGAATAGGGTAAGTGTTAGGGTAAGGGTTAGGGTAAAGGTTGGGGTTAAGGGTTAGGGATAGTTAAAGGTTAAGGGTTAGGGTTAGGGTTAGGGTTAGGGTTAGGGTCAGGGTCAGGGTCAGGGTCAGGGTTAAGGTTAGGGTAAAGGTTAGTTTTGGGGTTATGTTAGAGTTAGGGTTAAGGTTATTGTTAGGATAGGTATTAGTATTATTGGTTAGATAAAGGGATAGAGTCAGTGTAATGTTTATGTTTAGGGTAACAGTTAGGATTAGTGTTATCCATTAGGGTTTGGGTCAGGATTAAGGTTAGGGTTTAGGGTTACATTTAGGATTAGTGTTATGCATTAGGGTTAGGGTTAGGTTTAAGATTAAGGTTAGGGATAGGGTTAGTGTAAGGGTAATGGTAAGGGTTAGTGTTAGGGTTAGAGTGAGGGTGAGAGTTAGGGTAAGGGTTAGGGTTAGGGTTTAGGGTTAGGGGTATGGTTTAGGGTTTGGGTTAGGGTTAGGGTTAGGGTTACGGTTAGGGTTAGGGTGAGGGATAGGGTAAATGATAGGTTTAGGGCTAGGATTATGGTAAGGGTTAAGGGTTAGGGTTAGGGTTAGGGTAAGTGTTAGAGTAAGGGTTAGGGTTAGGGTTAGATAGTTAAGGGTTAAGGGTTAGGGTTAGGGATAGGGTAATGTTAGGGTAAGGAATAGGTTTAAGGATGGGGTTAAGGGTTAAGGGTTAGTTAAAGATTAAGGGTTATGGTTAGGGTTAGGGTTAGGGTAAGGATAAGGATAAGGATAAGGTTTAGGGTTAGGGTTAGGGTAAGGGTAAGGGTAAGGGTTAGGGTAAGGGTTAGGGTTAGGGTTAGGGTTAGTTTTGGGGTTATGTTAGAGTTAGGTATAGGTATTAGTATTATTGGTTAGATTAAAGTATAGGGTCAGTGTAATGTTTAGGTTTAGGGTAACAGTTAGGATTAGTGTTATGCATTAGGGTTTGGGTTAGGATTAAGGTTAGGGTTAGAAGTTAGGGTTAGGGTTAGGGTAAGTGTTAGGGTAAGGGTTAGGTTTAGGGTAAGTGTTAGGGTAAGGTTTAGGGTTTAGGGTTTATGTTATGGGGTTCAGGGTCATGGGCTAGTCGAGGTAATGGTAAAGTTTTAGGGTTAGGGTTAGGGTTAGGGTTAGGGTTAGGGTTAGGCTTAGGGTTACTGTTAGGATTAGATAAGAGAAAGAGTTAGGGTTATGCTTAGGATTAGTGTTATGCATTAGAGTTAAAGTTAGGATTATTTTTATGCATTGGGGTTAAGGTAAGGAGTTAGGGTTAGGGTTGGGGAAAAGTTAAGGTTAAGGTTAAGGTTAAGGTTGGGGTTGGGGATAAGGGTTAAGTGAAAGTGAAAGTGAAAGTTAAAGGTTAAGGGTTAGAGTTAGGGTTAGGGTTAGGGTTAGGGTTAGGGTTAGAGTTAGGGTTAAGGTTATGGTTAGGATAGGTACTAGTATTATTGGTTAGAAAAGGGATAGGGTCAGTGCAATGTTTAGGTTTAGGGTAACAGTTAGGATTAGTGTTATGCATTAGGGTTTGGGTTAGGATTAAGGTTAGGGTTTAGGGTTACGGTTAGGATTAGTGTTATAAATTAGGGTTAGGGTTAGTTTTAAGGTTAAGGTTATGGTTAGGGTTAGGAGTGAGGGTAAGGGTTAGGGTTAGGGTTAGGATTAGGATTAGGATTAGGATTAGGATTAGGATTAGGGTTAGGGTTAGGGTAAGGTTAAGGGTTAGGGTGTGGGTTAGAGTAATGGGTAAGGGTAAGGGTTTAGGTTTAGGTTTAGGTTTAGGTTTAGGGATAGGGTTAGGGTTAAGGTTTAGGGTGAGGGTGAGGGTTAGGGTTAGGGTAAGGGTAAGGGTAAGGGTAACGGTAAGGGTTAGGGTTTAGGGTTAGGGTTAGGGTTAGGGTTAGGGTTAGGGTTAGGGTTAGGGTTAGGTTTAGGATTAGGGTAAGGGTTAGGGTGAGGGTGAGGGCTAGAGTAAGGGTAAGGGTAAGGGTTTAGGTTTAGGTTTAGGTTAAGGTTAAGGTTTAGGGATAGGGATAGGGATAGGGATAGGGATAGGGTTAGGGTTAGGGTTAGAGTTAGGGTGAGGGTTAGGGTTTGGGTAAGGGTTAGGGTTAGGTTAATGGTTAGGGTTTTGGTTAAGGTTGGGGTTAATGGTTAGTTAAAGGTTAAGGGTTAAGGTTAGTGTTAGGGTTAGGGTTAGTTTAAGTGTAAAGGTTAGGGTTAGGGTTAGGTTTAGGGTTTCGATTAGGGTTGGTTTTAAGGTAAGGGTAAGGGTTAGGCTAGGGGTAAGGTTAGGGTTTATGTTATAGTGTTCAGGTTGTGTGCTAGGTTAGATAAGGATTAAGAGTTAGGGTTAGGGTGAAGGTTAGGGTTAGGGTTGGGTTTAAGGTAAGGGTAATGGTTAGGCTAAGGGTATGGGTGGGGATTATGTTATAGTTTTCAGGTTGTGTGCTAGGTTAGATAAGGGTTAAGAGTTAGGGTTAGGGATAGGGTTAGGGTTAGGGTTAGGGTTAGGTTAAGGTTTAGGGTTTGGGTTAAGGTTGGGGATAAGGGTTAGTTAAAGGTTAAGGGTTAGGGTTAGGGTTAGTGTAAGGGTAAAGGTTAGGGTTAGGTTTGGGGCTTCGGTTAGGGCTAAGGGTTAGGGTTGGGTTTAAGGTAAGGGTAAGGGTTAGGGTTAGGCTAGGGGTAAGGTTAGGGTTTATGTTATAGTGTTCAGGGTTATGTGCTTGGTTGGGTAAGGGTTAAGAGTTAGGGCTAGGGTTAATGTTAGGATCAAGAGTTAGGGTTAGGGCTCGGTTCGTTAAGGAATAAGGGTTAGGGTTAGGGTAAGGGTTAGGGTCTAGGGTAAGAGATAGAGTTAGGTTAAGGGTTAGGGTTAAGGTTGGGGTTAGGGTTACGGTAAAGGTTAGGCTAAGGGTAACGGTAGGGTTTATATAATAGGGTTCAGGGTTATGTGCTAGGATAGGTAAGGGTAAGTGTTAGGGTTAGGGTTAGGGTTAGGGTTAGGTTTAAGGTTGGGTTTAAGGCTTAGTTAAAGTTTAAGGGTTAGGGTTAGGAAAAGGGTTAGCGTTAGGTTTGGGGTTATGTTGCTGGTTAGGGTTATGGTTTTTGTTAGGTTCGGTTTAGGATTAAGGTAAGGTTTAGGGTTTAGGGTTAGGGTTACAGTTAGGGTTAAGGTTAAGGTTTAGGGTTAGAGTAAAGTTTATTGTTAGAGTTAAAGGCTAGTCTTATAGATAGAGTCAGAGTTAGGCTCAAGGTTAGGTTTAGGTTCGGGTTAAGATAATATTTAAGGTTTAAGGTTTAAGGTTTAAGGTTTAAGGTTAAAGGGTTAAGGGTTAAGGGTTAAGCGTTACGGGTTAAGGTTCAGGGTTAAGGGTTAAGGGTTAAGGGTTAAGGGTTAAACGTTAAGGGTTAAGGTTTAGGGTTAGAGTTAGAGTTAAGGGTTCATGTAAGAATGAGGGTTTAGGTTTTGTAATGGTTAGGGTTAAGGTTAGGGTTAAGGTTGCGTTTGGTTAGGTAAGGGTTAAGGGTTAAGGGTTAAGGGTTAAGGGTTAAGGGTTAAGGGTTAAGGGTTAAGGGTTAAGGGTTAGGGTTAGGGTAAGGGTTCAGTTCGTTAAGGAATAAGGGGTAGGGTTAGGGTTAGGGATAGGGTTAGGGTTAGGGTTAGGGTAAGGGTAAGGGTAAGGGTTGGAGTTAGGGTATGGGTTAGGGTTAGGGTTAGGGTTAAGGTTGGGGTTAGGGTTACGGTAAGGGTTAAGCTAAGGGTAGGGGTAGGGTTTTTATTATAGGGTTCAGAGTTATGTGCTATGTTAGGTAAGGGTTAAGAGTTAGGGTTAGGGTTAGGGTTAAGATTAGGGTCAAGAGTTAGGTTTAGGGTTTGGTTAGTTAAGGGTTAAGGGTTAGGGTTAGGGTTAGGGTTAGGGTTAGGGTTAGGATCAAGGGTTAGGGTTAGGGTTCGGTTCGTTAAGAAATAAGGGTTGGGGTTAGGGTTAGGGTTAGGGTTAGGGTTAGGATTAGCGTTAGAGTTAGGGTGAGGGTTAGGGTAAGGGTTAAGGTTAGGGTCAAGAGTTAAGGTTAGGTTTAGGTTAGTTAAGGGTTAAGGGTTAGGGTTAGGGTTAGGGTTAGGGTTAAGGTTAGGGTTAGGGTTAGGGTTAGGGTTAGGGTTAGGGTTAGTGTTAGGGTTAGGATTAGGGTTAGAGTTAGGGTAAGAATTAGGGTAAGGGTTAAGGTTAGGGTCAAGAGTTAGGGATAGGGTTAGTTTAGGTTAGTTAAGGGTTAAGGGTTAGGGTTAGGGTTAGGGTAAGTGTTAGGGTAAGGGTTAGGGTTAGGGTAAGGATGGGGTTAAGGGTTAGTTAAAGGGTAAGATTTAGGGTTAGGGAAAGGGTAAGCCTTAGGTTAGGATTAGTGTTATGCATTAGGGTTTGGGTTATGATTTAGGTTATGGTTTAGGTCTACAGTTAAGATTAGGGTAATGCATTAGGGTTAGGTTTAAAGTTGGGGATAAGTGTAAGGGTAAGGGTAATGGTAAGGGTTAGGTTATGGGTTAGGGTGTAGGGTTTAGGGTTTAGGGCATAGGGTTTATGTTATGGGTTTGAGGGTCATGGGCTAGTCAAAGTAATGGTTAACGGTTAGGGTTAGGGAACGGGTTAAGGGTTAGGGTTAGGGTAAGCTTAAGTGTTAGGGCTAGGGTTAGGGTTAGGTTTAGGGTTAAGGTTAAGGTTAAGGTTAAGGTTAAGGTTAAGGTTAAGGTTAAGGTTCAGGTTAAGGTTAAGGTTAAGGTTAAGGTTAAGGTTAAGGTTAAGGTTAAGGTTAGCGTTAGGATTAGGTTAGAGTTAGAGTAAGGGTTATGGTTATGGTTAGGATTAGTGTTATGCATTAGGGTTAAAGTTAGGATTATTTTTATGGTTAGGGTTGGGGTTAGGGAAAGGGTAAGGGTAAGGGTTAGGGTTAGGGTAAGCTTAAGTGTCAGGGCTAGGGTTAGGGTTAGGGTTAAGATTAAGGTTAAGGTTAAGGTTAAGGTTAAGGTTAAGGTTAAGGTTAAGGTTAAGGTCAAGGTTAAGGTTAAGGTTAAGGTTAGGGTTAGGATTAGGTGAGAGTTAGAGTAAGGGTTATGGTTATGGTTAGGATTAGTGTTATGCATTAAGGTTAAAGTTAGGATTATTTTTATGGTTAGGGTTAGGGTTTAGGGTTAAGGGTTAAGGGTTAAGGGTTAAGGGTTAAGGGTTAAGGGTTAAGGGTTAAGGGTTAAGGGTTAAGGGTTAAGGGTTAAGGGTTAAGGGTTAAGGGTTAAGCGTTAAGGGTTAAGGTTTAGGGTAAGGGGTAAGGGTTTAGGTAAGAATGAGGGTTTAGGTTTTGTAATGGTTAGGGTTAAGGTTAGGGTTAAGGCTGGGTTTGGTTAACTAAGGGTTAAGGGTTAAGGGTTAAGGGTTAAGGGTTAAGGGTTAAGGGTTAAGGGTTAAGGGTTAAGGGTTAAGGGTTAAGGTTTAGGGTGAGGGTTCAGTTAATTAAGGAATAAGGGGTAGGGTTAGGGTTAGGGTTAGGGTTAGGGTAAGGGTAAGGGTAAGGGTTAAGGTTTGGGTTAGGGTTAGGGTTAGGGTTAGGGTTAGGGTTAGTGTTAGGGTTAGGGTAAGGGTAAGGGTAAGGGTTAAGCTAAGGGTAAGGGTAGGGTTTATATTATAGGGTTAAGGGTTATGTGCTAGGTTAGGTAAGGGTTAAGAGTTAGGGTTAGAGTTAGGGTTAAGATTAGGGTCAAGAGTTAGGGTTTGGTTAGTTAAGGGTTAAGGGTTAGGGTTAGGGTTAGGGTTAGGATCAAGAGTTAGGGTTAGGGTTCGGTTCGTTAAGGAATAAGGGTTAGGGTTAGGGTTAGGGTTAGGGTCAAGAGTTAGGGTTAGGGTTAGGTTAGTTAAGGGTTAAGGGTTAGGGTTAGGGTTAGGGTTAGGGTTAGGGTTAGGGTTAGGGTTAGGGTTAGGGTTAGGGTTAGGATGGGGTTAAGGGTTAGTTAAAGGGTAAGATTTAGGGTTAGGGTTAGGGTTAGGGTTAGGGTTAGGGTTAGGGTTAGGGTAAGGGTAAGGATTAGGGTTAGGTTTAAGGTTGGGATTAAGGGTTAGTTAAAGGTTAAGGGTTAAGGTTAGAGTTAGGGTAAGGGTTAGGGTTAGGGAAAGGGTAAGCCTTAGGTTTGGGTTTATGTTAGAGTTACGGTTAAGGTTATGGTTAGGATAAGGGATTGGTTAGATTAAGGGATAGGGTCAGTGTAAGGTTTAGGTTTAGGGTAACAGTTAGGATTAGTGTTATGCATTAGGGTTAGGGTTAGGATTTAGGTTATGGTTTAGGGCTACAGTTAGGAATAGTGTAATGCATTAGGGTTAAGTTTAAAGTGAGGGATAAGTGTAAGGGTAAGGGTAAGGGTAAGGGTTATGTAATTGGTTAGGGTGTATGGTTTAGGGTTTAGGGTATAGGGTTTATGTTATGGGGTTGACGGTCATGGGCTATTCAAAGTAATGGTTAACGGTTAGGGTTAAGGAACGGGTTAAGGGTTAGGGTTAGGGTAAGCTTAAGTGTTAGGGCTAGGGTTAGGGTTAGGGTTAAGGTTAATGTTAAGGTTAAGGTTAAGGTTAAGGTTAAGATTAAGGTTAAGGTTAAGGTTAAGGTTAAGGTTAAGGTTAGGGTTAGGATTAGGTTAGAGTAAGGGTTATGGTTATGGTTAGGATTAGTGTTATGCATTAGGGTTAAAGTTAGGATTATTTTTATGGTTAGGTTTAGGGTAAGGGTTAAGGTTAAGGTTAAGGTTAAGGTTAAGGTTGAGGTTAGTGTTACGATTAGGTTAGAGTTAGAGTAAGGGTTATGGTTATGGTTATGGTTAGGATTAGTGTTTTGCATTAGGGTTAAAGTAAGGATTATTTTTATGGTTAGGGTTAGGGTAAGGTTTAAGGTTAAGGTTAAGGTTAAGGTTAAGGTTAAGGTTAAGGTTAAGGTTAAGGTTAAGGTTAAGGTTAAGGTTAAGTTTAAGGTTAGGGTTAGGATTAGGTTAGAGTTAGAGTAAGGGTTATGGTTATGGTTAGGATTAGTGTTATGCATTAGGGTTAAAGTAAGGATTATTTTTATGGTTAGGGTTAGGGTTAGGGTTAAGGGTTAAGGGTTAAGGGTTAAGGGTTAAGCGTTAAGGGTTAAGGTTTATGGTAAGTGTTAAAGGTTTAGGTAAGAATGAGGGTTTAGGTTTTGTAATGGTTAGGGTTAAGGTAAGGGTTAAGGCTGGGTTTGGTTAGGTAAGGGTTAAGGGTTAAGGGTTAAGGGTTAGGGTTAGGGTTAGGGTTAGGGTTATGGTTAGGGTTAGGGTTAGGGTAAGGGTTAGGGTAAGGGTAAGGGTAAGGGTAAGGGTTAGAGTTAGGGTAAGGGTTAGGGTTAGGGTAAGGGTAAGGGTAAGGGTAAGGGTAAGGGTAAGGGTTAGAGTTAGGGTAAGGGTTAGGGTTAGGGTTAAGGTTAAGGTTGGGGTTAGGGTTACGGTAAGGGTTAGGCTAAGGATAAGGGTAGGGTTAATATTATAGCGTTCAGGGTTATGTACTAGGATAGGTAAGGGTTAAGAGTTAGGTTTAGGGTTAGGGTTAAGGTTAGGATCAAGAGTTAGGGTTAGGGTTAGGTTAGTTAAGGGTTAAGGGTTAGGGTTAGGATCAAGAGTTAGGGTTAGAGTTCGGTTCGTTAAGGAATAAGGGTTAGGGTTAAGGGTTTAGCTAAAAATGAGGGTTTAGGTTTTGTAATGGTTAGGGTTAAGGTTATGGTTAAGGCTGGGTTTGGTTAGGTAAGGGTTAAGGGTTAAGGGTTAAGGGTTAAGGGTTAAGGGTTAGGGTTAGGGTTAGGGTTCAGTTCGTTAAGGAATAAGGGGTAAGAATATGGTTAGGGTTAGGGTTAGGGTTAGGGTTAGGGTTATGGTTATGGTTAGGGTTAGGGTTAGGGTTAGGGTTAGGGTAAGGGTAAGGGTAAGGGTTAGAGTTAGGGTAAGAGTTAGGGTTAGGGTTAGGGTTAGGGTTAGGGTAAGGGTAAGGGTTAGAGTTAGGGTAAGGGTTAGGTTTAGGGTTAAGGTTGGGGTTAGGGTTACGGTAAGGGTTAAGCTAAGGGTAAGGGTAGGGTTTATATTATAGGGTTCAGGGTTATGTGCTAGGTTAGGTAAGTGTTAAGAGTTAGGGTTAGGGTTAAGATTAGGGTCAAGAGTTAGGGTTAGGGTTTGGTTAGTTAAGGGTTAAGGTTAGGTTTAGGGTTATGATCAAGAGTTAGGGTTAGGGTTCGGTTCGTCAAGGAATAAGGGTTAGGGTTAGGGTTAGGGTTAGGGTAAGGGTAAGGGTAAGGGTAAGGGTTAGAGTTAGGGTAAGGGTCAGGGTAAGGGTTAGGGTTAGGGTTAGGGTTAAGGTTGGGGTTAGGGTTACGGTAAGGGTTAGGCTAAGGATAAGGGTAGGGTTAATATTATAGCGTTCAGGGTTATGTACTACGATAGGTAAGGGTTAAGAGTTAGGTTTAGGGTTAGGGTTAAGGTTAGGGTCAAGAGTTAGGGTTACGTTAGTTAAGGGTTAAGGGTTAGTTAAAGGGTATGGGTTAGTGTTAGGGTAAGGGTTAGGGTTAGGTTTAAGGTTGGGGTTAGGGTTAGGGAAAGGGTAAGCCTTAGGTTTGGGGTTATGTTAGAGTTACGGTTAAGGTTATGGTTATGATAAGTATTAGTATTATTGGTTAGATTAAGTAATAGGGTCAATATAAGGATTAGGTTTAGGGTAACAGTTAGGATTAGTGTTATGCATTAGGGTTAGGGTTAGGATTTAGGTTATGGTGTAGGGTTACAGTTAGGATTAGTGTAATGCATTAGGGTTTAGTATAAAGTTAGGGATAAGTGTAAGGGTAAGGGTAAGGGTTAGGTTCTGGGTTAGGGTGTAGGGTTTAGGGTTTTGGTTTAAGGTTGGGGGTAGGGTTAGGATTAGTGTTATGCATTAGGGTTAGGGTTAGGTTTAGGTTTAGGTTTAGGGTTAGGGTTAGGGTTAAGGGTTAGGGTTAGGGTTGGGTTTAAGGTAAGTGTAAGGCTTAGGCTAGGGGTAAGGGTAGAGTTTATGTTATAGTGTTCAGGGTTATGTGCTAGGTTAGGTAAGGGTTAATATTTAGGGCTAGGGTTAAGGTTAGGATCAAGAGTTAGGGTTAGGGTTAGGTTCCGGTTCGTTAAGGAATACGGGGTTTGGGTTAGGGTTAGTGTTAGGGATAGGGTATGGGTTAGAGTTAGGGTAAGGGTTAGGGTTAAGGTTGGGGTTAGGGTTACGGTAAGGGTTAGGCTAAGGGTAGGGTTTATAGCATAGGGTTCAGGGTTATGTGCTAGGTTAGGTAAGGGTTAAGAGTTAGGGTTAGGATTAAGGTTAGGGTCAAGAGTAAGAGTTAGGGTTAGGTTAGTTAAGGGTTAAGGGTTAGGGTTAGGGTTAGGGTAGGGTTAGGGATAGGGTAAGTGTTAGGGTAAGGGTTAGGGTAAAGGTTGGGGTTAAGGGTTAGGGATAGTTAAAGGTTAAGGGTTAGGGTTAGGGTTAGGGTTAGGGTTAGGGTTAGGGTCAGGGTCAGGGTCAGGGTCAGGGTCAGGGTCAGGGTCAGGGTTAAGGTTAGGGTAAAGGTTAGTTTTGGGGTTATGTTAGAGTTAGGGTTAAGGTTATGGTTAGGATAGGTATTAGTATTTTTGGTTAGATAAAGGGATAGAGTCAGTGTAATGTTTATGTTTAGGGTAACAGTTAGGATTAGTGTTATCCATTAGGGTTTGGGTCAGGATTAAGGTTAGGGTTTAGGGTTACATTTAGGATTAGTGTTATGCATTAGGGTTAGGGTTAGGTTTAAGATTAAGGTTAGGGATAGGGTTAGTGTAAGGGTAATGGTAAGGGTTAGTGTTAGGGTTAGGGTGAGGGTGAGAGTTAGGGTTAAGGTTAGGATCAAGTGTTAGGGTTAGGTTTCATTTCATTAAGGAATACGGGGTTTGGGTTAGGGTTAGGTTTAGGGTTAGGGTAAGGGTTATAGTTAAGGTAAGGGTCAGGGTAAGGGTTAGGGTTAGGGTTAAGGTTGGGGTTAGGGTTACGGTAAGAGTTAGGCTAAGGATAAGGGTAGGGTTAATATTATAGCGTTCAGGGTTATGTACTACGATAGGTAAGGGTTAAGAGTTAGGTTTAGGGTTAGGGTTAAGGTTAGGGTCAAGTGTTAGGGTTAGGTTAGTTAAGGGTTAAGGGTTAGTTAAAGGGTATGGGTTAGTGTTAGGGTAAGGGTTAGGGTTAGGTTTAAGGTTGGGGTTAGGGTTAGGGAAAGGGTAAGCCTTAGGTTTGGGGTTATGTTAGAGTTACGGTTAAGGTTATGGTTATGATAAGTATTAGTATTATTGGTTAGATTAAGTAATAGGGTCAATATAAGGATTAGGTTTAGGGTAACAGTTAGGATTAGTGTTATGCATTAGGGTTAGGGTTAGGATTTAGGTTATGGTGTAGGGTTACAGTTAGGATTAGTGTAATGCATTAGGGTTAAGTATAAAGTTAGGGATAAGTGTAAGGGTAAGGGTAAGGGTTAGGTTCTGGGTTAGGGTGTAGGGTTTAGGGTTTTGGTTTAGGGTTGGGGGTAGGGTTAGGATTAGTGTTATGCATTAGGGTTAGGGTTAGGTTTAGGTTTAGGTTTAGGGTTAGGGTTAAGGCTTAGGGTTAGGGTTGGGTTTAAGGTAAGTGTAAGGGTTAGGCTAGGGGTAAGGGTAGAGTTTATGTTATAGTGTTCCAGGGTTATGTGCTAGGTTAGGTAAGGGTTAATATTTAGGGCTAGGGTTAAGGTTAGGATCAAGAGTTAGGGTTAGGGTTAGGTTTCGGTTCGTTAAGGAATACGGGGTTTGGGTTAGGGTTAGTGTTAGGGATAGGGTATGGGTTAGAGTTAGGGTAAGGGTTAGGGTTAGGGTTAAGGTTGGGGTTAGGGTTACGGTAAGGGTTAGGCTAAGGGTAGGGTTTATAGTATAGGGTTCAGGGTTATGTGCTAGGTTAGGTAAGGGTTAAGAGTTAGGGTAAGGATTAAAGTTAGGGTCAAGAGTAAGAGTTAAGGTTAGGTTAGTTAAGGGTTAAGGGTTAGGGTTAGGGTTAGGGCTAGGGTAAGGAATAGGGTAAGTGTTAGGGTAAGGGTTAGGATAAAGGTTGGGGTTAAGGGTTAGGGATAGTTAAAGGTTAAGGGTTAGGGTTAGGGTTAGGGTTAGGGTCAGGGTCAGGGTCAGGGTCAGGGTCAGGGTTAAGGTTAGTTTAAAGGTTAGTTTTGGGGTTATGTTAGAGTTAGGGTTAAGGTTATGGTTAGGATAGGTATTAGTATTATTGGTTAGATAAAGGGATAGAGTCAGTGTAATGTTTATGTTTAGGGTAACAGTTAGGATTAGTGTTATCCATTAGGGTTTGGGTCAGGATTAAGGTTAGGGTTTAGGGTTACATTTAGGATTAGTGTTATGCATTAGGGTTAGGATTAGGTTTAAGATTAAGGTTAGGGATAGGGTTAGTGTAAGGGTAATGGTAAGGGTTAGTGTTAGGGTTAGGGTTAGGGTGAGGGTGAGAGTTAGGGTAAGGGTAAGGGTAAGTGTAAGGGTAAGGCTAAAGGTAAGGGTAAGGGTTAGGGTTAGGGTTTAGGGTTAGGGGTATGGTTTAGGGTTTGGGTTAGGGTTAGGGTTAGGGTTACGGTTAGGGTTAGGGTGAGGGATAGGGTAAATGATAGGTTTAGGGCTAGGATTATGGTAAGGGTTAAGGGTTATGGTTAGGGTTAGGGTTAGGGTAAGTGTTAGAGTAAGGGTTAGGGTTAGGGTTAGATAGTTAAGGGTTAAGGGTTAGGGTTAGGGATAGGGTAATGTTAGGGTAAGGGATAGGGTTAAGGATGGGGTTAAGGGTTAAGGGTTAGTTAAAGATTAAGGGTTATGGTTAGGGTTAGGGTTAGGGTAAGGATAAGGATAAGGATAAGGATAAGGGTTAGGGTTAGGGTTAGGGTAAGGGTAAGGGTTAGGGTAAGGGTTAGGGTTAGGGTTAGGGTTAGGTTTAGGGTTAAGGTTGGGGTTAGGGTTACGGTAAGGGTTAAGCTAAGGGTAAGGGTAGGGTTTATATTATAGGGTTCAGGGTTATGTGCTAGGTTAGGTAAGTGTTAAGAGTTAGGGTTAGGGTTAAGATTAGGGTCAAGAGTTAGGGTTAGGGTTTGGTTAGTTAAGGGTTAAGGGTTAGGTTTAGGGTTATGATCAAGAGTTAGGGTTAGGGTTCGGTTCGTCAAGGAATAAGGGTTAGGGTTAGGGTTAGGGTTAGGGTTAGGGTTAGGGTAAGGGTAAGGGTTAGAGTTAGGGTAAGGGTCAGGGTCAGGGTAAGGGTTAGGGTTAGGGTTAAGGTTGGGGTTAGGGTTACGGTAAGGGTTAGGCTAAGGATAAGGGTAAGGTTAATATTATAGAGTTCAGGGTTATGTACTACGATAGGTAAGGGTTAAGAGTTAGGTTTAGGGTTAGGGTTAAGGTTAGGGTCAAGAGTTAGGGTTACGTTAGTTAAGGGTTAAGGGTTAGTTAAAGGGTATGGGTTAGTGTTAGGGTAAGGGTTAGGGTTAGGTTTAAGGTTGGGGTTAGGGTTAGGGAAAGGGTAAGCCTTAGGTTTGGGGTTATGTTAGAGTTACGGTTAAGGTTATGGTTATGATAAGTATTAGTATTATTGGTTAGATTAAGTAATAGGGTCAATATAAGGATTAGGTTTAGGGTAACAGTTAGGATTAGTGTTATGCATTAGGGTTAGGGTTAGGATTTAGGTTATGGTGTAGGGTTACAGTTAGGATTAGTGTAATGCATTAGGGTTAAGTATAAAGTTAGGGATAAGTGTAAGGGTAAGGGTAAGGGTTAGGTTCTGGGTTAGGGTGTAGGGTTTAGGGTTTTGGTTTAGGGTTGGGGGTAGGGTTAGGATTAGTGTTATGCATTAGGGTTAGGGTTAGGTTTAGGTTTAGGTTTAGGTTTAGGTTTAGGGTTAGGGTTAAGGGTTAGGGTTAGGGTTGGGTTTAAGGTAAGTGTAAGGGTTAGGCTAGGGGTAAGGGTAGAGTTTATGTTATAGTGTTCAGGGTTATGTGCTAGGTTAGGTAAGGGTTAATATTTAGGGCTAGGGTTAAGGTTAGGATCAAGAGTTAGGGTTAGGGTTAGGTTTCGGTTCGTTAAGGAATACGGGGTTTGAGTTAGGGTTAGTGTTAGGGATAGGGTATGGGTTAGAGTTAGGGTAAGGGTTAGGGTTAAGGTTGGGGTTAGGGTTACGGTAAGGGTTAGGCTAAGGGTAGGGTTTATAGTATAGGGTTCAGGGTTATGTGCTAGGTTAGGTAAGGGTTAAGAGTTAGGGTTAGGATTAAGGTTAGGGTCAAGAGTAAGAGTTAGGGTTAGGTTAGTTAAGGGTTAAGGGTTAGGGTTAGGGTTAGGGCTAGGGTAAGGAATAGGGTAAGTGTTAGGGTAAGGGTTAGGGTAAAGGTTGGGGTTAAGGGTTAGGGATAGTTAAAGGTTAAGGGTTAGGGTTAGGGTTAGGGTTAGGGTTAGGGTTAGGGTTAGGGTCAGGGTCAGGGTCAGGGTCAGGGTTAAGGTTAGGGTAAAGGTTAGTTTTGGGGTTATGTTAGAGTTAGGGTTAAGGTTATTGTTAGGATAGGTATTAGTATTATTGGTTAGATAAAGGGATAGAGTCAGTGTAATGTTTATGTTTAGGGTAACAGTTAGGATTAGTGTTATCCATTAGGGTTTGGGTCAGGATTAAGGTTAGGGTTTAGGGTTACATTTAGGATTAGTGTTATGCATTAGGGTTAGGGTTAGGTTTAAGATTAAGGTTAGGGATAGGGTTAGTGTAAGGGTAATGGTAAGGGTTAGTGTTAGGGTTAGAGTGAGGGTGAGAGTTAGGGTAAGGGTTAGGGTTAGGGTTTAGGGTTAGGGGTATGGTTTAGGGTTTGGGTTAGGGTTAGGGTTAGGGTTACGGTTAGGGTTAGGGTGAGGGATAGGGTAAATGATAGGTTTAGGGCTAGGATTATGGTAAGGGTTAAGGGTTAGGGTTAGGGTTAGGGTAAGTGTTAGAGTAAGGGTTAGGGTTAGGGTTAGATAGTTAAGGGTTAAGGGTTAGGGTTAGGGATAGGGTAATGTTAGGGTAAGGAATAGGTTTAAGGATGGGGTTAAGGGTTAAGGGTTAGTTAAAGATTAAGGGTTATGGTTAGGGTTAGGGTTAGGGTAAGGATAAGGATAAGGATAAGGATAAGGTTTAGGGTTAGGGTTAGGGTAAGGGTAAGGGTAAGGGTAAGGGTAAGGGTTAGGGTAAGGGTTAGGGTTAGGGTTAGGGTTAGGTTTAGGGTTAAGGTTGGGGTTAAGGGTTAGGGTTAGGGTTAGGGTTAGGGTAAGGTTTAGGTTTAGGGTTAGGGTTAGGGTTAAGGTTAGTGTAAGGGTTAGAGTTAGGTTAGGTTTGGGGTTTTCGTTAGGTTTAAGGGTTAGGGTTAGGGTTAGGGTTGGGTTTAAGGTAAGTGTAAGGGTTAGGCAAGGGGTAAGGGTAGGGTTTATGTTATAGTGTTCAGGGTTATGTGCTAGGTTAGGTAAGGGTAAAGATTTAAGGCTAGGGTTAAGGTTAGGATCAAGTGTTAGGGTTAGGTTTCATTTAATTAAGGAATACGGGGTTTGCGTTAGGGTTAGGGTTAGGGTAAGGGTTATAGTTAGGGTAAGGGTGAGGGTTAGGGTTAGGGTTAGGCTTAGGGTTAAGGTTGCGGTTAGGGTTACGGTAAGGGTAAGGGTAGGGTTTATAGTATAGGGTTCAGGGTTAGGATTTAGGGTTATTTAAGGGTTAAGAGTTAGGGTTACGGTTAGGGTTAAGATTAGGGTTGGGAGTTAGAGTTAGGGTTAGATTAGTTAAGGGTTAAGGGTTAAGGGTTAAGGGTTAGGGTTAGGGTTAGGGTTAGGGTTAGGGTTAGGGTTTGGGTTAGGGTTAAGGTTAGGGTTAGGGTAAGGGTTAGTTTTGGGGTTATGTTAGAGTTAGGGTTAAGGTTATGGTTAGGAAAGGTATTAGTATTATTGGTTAGATAAAGGGATAGGGTCAGTGTAATGTTTAGGTTTAGGGTAACAGTTAGGATTAGTGTTATGCATTAGGGTTTCGGTTAGGATTAAGGTTAGGGTTTAGGGTTACAGTTAGGAATAGTGTTATGCATTAGGGTTAGGGTTAGGTTTAAGTTTAGGGTTAGGGTTAGGGTTAGGGTTAGGAGTTAGGGTTAGGGTTAGGGTTAGGGTAAGGGTTAGGGTTAGGGTTAGGGTTAGGGTTAGGGTTAGGGTAAGGGTAAGGGTAAGGGTAAGGGTAAGGGTTAGGGTTAAGGTTAAGGTTTAGGTTTAGGTTTATGGTTATGGTTAGGGATAGGGTTATGCATTAGGGTTTTGTTTAGGATTAAGGTTAGGGTTTAGGGTTACAGTTAGGAATAGTGTTATGCATTAGGGTTAGGGTTAGGTTTAAGGTTAGGGTTAGGGTTAGGGTTAGGAGTTAGGGTTAGGGTTAGGGTAAGGGTAAGGGTTAGGGTTAGGGTGAGTGTGAGTGTGAGGGTTAGGGTAAGGGTAAGGGTTAGGGTTAAGGTTTAGGTTTAGGTTTAGGTTTAGGGTTATGGTTAGGGTTAGGGTTAGGGTAAGGGTTAGGGTTAGGGTTAGGGTAAGGGTTAGGGTTAGGGTTAGGGTTAGTGTAAGGGTAATGGTAAGAGTAAGTGTTAGGGTTAGGGTGAGGGTGAGAGTTAGGGTAAGGGTAAGGGTAAGGGTAAGGCTAAAGGTAAGGGTAAGGGATAGGTTTAGGGCTAGGATTATGGTAAGGGTTAAGGGTTAGGGTTAGGGTTAGGGTTAGGGTTAGGGTTAGGGTTAGGGTAAGTGTTAGAGTAAGGGTTAGGGTTAGGGTTAGATAGTTAAGGGTTAAGGGTTAGGGTTAGGGATAGGGTAGTGTTAGGGTAAGGGATAGGGTTAAGGATGGGGTTAAGGGTTAAGGGTTAGTTAAAGATTAAGGGTTAGGGTAAGGGTAAGGGTAAGGGTAATGGTTAGGGTAAGGGTAAGGGTAAGGGTTAGGGTTAGGGTTAGGGTTAGGTTTAGGGTTAGGGTTAAGGTAGGGGTTAAGGGTTAGGGTTAGGGTTAGGGTTAGGGTTAGGGTTAGGGTTAGGTTTAGGTTTAGGTTTAGGTTTAGGGTTAGGGTTAAGGTTAGTGTAAGGGTTAGAGTTAGGTTTGGTTTGGGGTTTTCGTTAGGGTTAAGGGTTAGGGTTAGGGTTAGGGTTGGGTTTAAGGTAAGTGTAAGGGTTAGGCAAGGGGTAAGGGTAGGGTTTATGTTATAGTGTTCAGGGTTATGTGCTAGGTTAGGTAAGGGTTAAGATTTAAGGCTAGGGTTAAGGTTAGGATCAAGTGTTAGGGTTAGGTTTCATTTCATTAAGGAATACGGGGTTTGGGTTAGGGTTAGGTTTAGGGTTAGGGTAAGGTTTATAGTTAGGGTAAGGGTTAGGGTTAGGGTTAGGGTTAGGTTTGGGGTTAAGGGTTAGGGTTAGGGTTGGGTTTGGAGTTTTGGTTAGGGTTTAGGGTTAGGGTTAGGGTTAGGGTTGGGTTTAAGGTAAGTGTAATGGTTAGGCTACAGGTAAGGGTAGGGTTTATGTTATAGTGTTCAGGGTTATGTGGTAGGTTAGGTAAGGGTTAAGATTTAGACATAGGGTTAAGGTTAGGATCAAGAGTTAGGGTTAGGTTTCGGTTCGTTAAGGAATGCGGGGTTAGGGTTAGGGTTAGGTTTAGGAGGTAGGGTAAGGGTTAGGGTTAGGGTTAGGGTTAGGGTTAGGGTTAGGGTTAGGGTTAGGGTTAGGGTTAGGGTAAGGGTAAGGGTTAGGGTTAGGTTAAGTGTGAGGGTTATGGTAAGGGTAAGGGTAAGGGTAAGGGTTAGGGTTTAGGTTTAGGGTTAGGTTTAGGTTTAGGGTTAAGTTTAAGGTTAAGATTATGGTTTAGGGTTAGGGTTAGGGATAGGGTTAGGATTATGGTAAGGGTTAAGTATTAGGGTTGGGTTAGGGTTAGGGTAAGTGTTAGAGTAAGGATTAGGCTTAGGTTTGAGGTATGGGTTAAGAGTTAGATAAAGGTTTAGGTTTAGGTTTAGGTTTAGGTTTAGGTTTAGGTTTAGGTTTAGGTTTAGGTTTAGGTTTAGGGTTAGGGTTAGTGTTAGGATTAGGTTAGAGTAAGAGTTACGGTTATGGTTAGGATTAGCGTTTTGCATTAGGGTTAAAGTTAGGATTATTTTAATGCATTAGGGTTTGGGTTAGGATTATGGTTACGGTTTAGGGTTACAGTTAGGATTAGTGTTAATTATTAAGGTTATGGTTAGGTTTAAGGTTACGTTTAGGGTTACGGTTGGGTTAGGGTTAGTGTTAGGAGTTAGGGTTAGGGTTAGGGTAAGGGTCAGGGTCAGGGTCAGGGTCAGGGTCAGGGTAAGGGATAGGGTTAAGGTTAGGGTTAGGGTAAGGGTAAGGGTTAGGGTTTAGGTTTAGGGTTAGGTTTAGGGTTAGGTTTAGGTTTAGGTTTAGGTTTAGGTTTAGGTTTAGGTTTAGGTTTAGGTTTAGGTTTAGGTTTAGGTTTAGGGTTAGGGTTAGGGTGAGGGTTATTGTTTAGGGTTAGGGTTAGGGTTCGAGTGAGGGATAGGGTTAGGGAAAGGTTTAGGGTTAGGATAATTGTAAGGGTTAAGGGTTAGGGTTAGGGTAAGCGTTAGAGTAAGGGTTAGGGTTAGGGTTAGGTTAGTTAAGGGTTAAGGATTAGGATTAGGGGAAGAGTAATGTTAGGGTAAGGGTTAGGGTTTTGGATGGGGTTAAGGGTTAGTTAAAGGTTAAGGGTTAGGGTTAGGGTTAGGGTTAGGGTTAGGGTTAAGGTTAGGGTTAGGTTAAGGGTTAGTTTTTGGGTTATGTTAGAGTTAGGGTTAAGATTATGGTTAGGATAGGTATTAGTATTATTATTTAGATAAAGGGATAGGGTCAGTGTAATGTTTAGTTTTAGGGTTAAAGTTAGGATTAGTGTTATGCATTAGGGTTTGGGTTAGGATTAAGGTTAGGGTTTAGGGTTACAGTTAAGATTAGTGTTATGCATTAGGGTTAGGGTTAGGGTTAGGTTTAAGGTTCGGGTTAGGGTTAGGAGTGAGGGTTAGAGTTAGGGTTAAGGTAAGGGTAAGGGTAAGGGTTAGGGTTAGGGTTAGGGTTAGGGTTAGAGTAAGGGTAAGTGTAAGGGTAAGGGTAAGGGTAAGGGTAAGGGTAAGGGTAAGGGTAAGGGTAAGGGTAAGGGTAAGGGTTTAGGTTTAGGTTTAGGTTTAGGTTTAGGTTTAGGTTTAGGTTTAGGTTTAGGTTTAGTTTTAGTTTAGGGTTAGGGTAAGGGTTAAAGTTAAGGTTGAGGTTGAAGGTTAGGGTGAGGGATAGGGTAAGGGTTAGGATTATGGTATGGGTTAAGGGTTAGGGTTAGGGTTAGGGTTAGCGTTAGGGTAAGGGCTAGGGTTAGGGTTAGGGTTAGGGTAAGTGTTAGGGTAAGGGTTAGGGTTAAGGTAGGGGTTAAGAGTTAGTTAATTGTTAAGGTTTAGTGTTTAGGGTTTATGTTATGGGGTTCAGGGTCATGGGCTAGTCGGGGTAATGGTTATGTGTTAGGGTTAGGGTTAGTGTTTAAGGTTTGGGTTTATGTTTTGGGTTAGGGTTAGGGTTATGGTTTCGGGTTAGGGTTAGGGTTAGAGTTAGGGTTAGGGTTAGGGTGAGGGATAGGGTTAAGGATAGGTTTAGGGTTAGTATTATGGTAAGGGTTAAGGGTTAGGGTTAGGTTTTGGACTTCTGTTAGGGTTAAGGGTTAGCGTTAGGGTTGGGTTTAAGGTGAGGGTAATGGTTAGGCTAGGGGTATGGGTTGGGTTTATGTTATAGTGTTCAGGGTATGTGCTAGGTTAGGTAAGGGTTAAGAGTTAGGGTTAGGGTTAGGGTTAAGGTTACGATCAAAGGTTAGGGTTAGGTTCGCTATGGATTAAGGGTTAGGGTTAGGGTTAGGGTTAGGGTTAGGGTTAGGGTTAGGGTAAGGGTTAGGGTTGGGGTTAGATTTAGGGTTAGGGTTGGGGTTAAGGGTGAGTTAAAGGTTAAGGATTAGGGTTAGGGTTGGGGTTAGGGTTAGGGTTAGGGTTAGGGTTAGGGTTAGGGGTTAGGTTTAGGGTTAGGTTTAGGGTTAGGGTAAGGGTTAGGGTTAGGTTTGGGGTTTCGATTAGGGTTAAGGGTTAGGTTTCGGGTTGGGTTGAAGGTAAGGGTTAGGTTAGGGGTAAGGGTAGGGTTTATGTTATAGTGTTCAGGGTTATGTGCTAGGTTAGGTAAGGGTTAAGAGTTAGTTCTAGGGTTAAGGTTAGGATCAAGAGTTAGGGTTAGGGTTCAGTTCGTTAAGGAAAAAGGGTTAGGGATAGGGTTAGAATTAGGGTAAGGGTTAGGGTAAGGGTTAGAAATAGGGTAAGGGTTAGGGTTTGGGTTAAGGTTGGGGTAAGGGTTAGGGTTTGGGTTAGGCTAAGGGTAAGGGTAGGGTTTATATTATAGGGATCAGGGTTCTGTGCTAGGTTAGGTAAGGGTTAAGATTTAGGGCTAGGGTTAAGGTTAGGATGAAGAGTTATGGGTTAGGTTTCGTTTCGGTTCGTTAAGGGTTAAGGGTTAAGGGTTAGGGTTTAGGGTTTATGTTATGGGGTTCAGGGTCATGGGCTAGTCGAGGTAATGGTTAAGTTATAGGGTTTGGGTTAGGGTTAGGGTTAGTGTTAGGGTTAGGGTTAGGGTTAGGGTTAGGGTTAGGGTTAGGTTTAGGTTTAGGGTTAGGGTTCAGGTTAGGGTTAGGGTTAGGTTTAGGGTTAGGGTTAGGATTAGGGTTAAATTTAGGATTATTTTTATGCATTGGGGTTAAGGTAAGGAGTTAGGGTTATGTTAAGGGAAAGGTTTAGGGTGGGGGTTAGGTTTAGGGTTAGAGTTAAGGTTAAGGTTAAGGTTAAGGTTTAGTGTTAGGGTGAGGGTTAGGGCTAGGGATAGGTTAAGGAATAGGGTCAGGGAAGATATAGATTAAGAGTAACAGTTGGCCTTAGTGTTATGCGTTAGGGTTAGGTTTTGGATTTCTGTTAGGGTTAAGGGTTAGGGTTAGGTTTGGGTTTAAGGTAAGGGTAATGGTTAGGCTAGGGGTATGGGTGGGGTTTATGTTATAGTGTTCAGGGTTTGTGCTAGGTTAGGTAAGGGTTAAGAGTTAGGGTTAGGGTTAAGGTTAAGGTTACGATCAAGCGTTAGGGTTAGGTTCGCTATGGATTAAGGGTTAGGGTTAGGGTTAGGGTTAGGGTAAGGGTTAGGTTTAGGGTTAAGGTTGGGGTTAAGGGTTAGTTAAAGGTTAAGGATTAGGGTCAGGGTTAGGGTTAGGGTTAGGGTTAGGGTTAGGGTAAGTGTTAGGGTTAGGGTTAGGTTTGGGGTTTTGGTTAGGGTCAAGTGTTAGGGTTAGGGTTAGGGTTGGGTTTAAGGTAAGTGTAAGGGTTAGGCTAGGGGTAAGGGTAGGGTTTATGTTATAGTGTTCAGCGTTATGTGCCATATTAGGTAAGGGTTAAGATTTAGGGCTAGGGTTAAGGTTAGGATCAAGAGTTAGGTTTAGGTTTCGGTTCGTTAAGGAATACGGGGTTTGGGTTAGTGTTAGGGTTAGGGTTAGGGTTAGGGTTAGGGTTAGGGTAAGGGTTAGGGTAAGGGTTAGGGTAAGGGTTAAGGTTGGGGTTAGGGTTACGGTAAGGGTTAGGCTAAGGGTAAGGGTAAGGGTAGGGTTTATAGTATAGGGTTCAGGGTTAGGAGTTAGGGTTAGGTAAGGGTTAGAAATAGGGTAAGGGTTAGGGTTTGGGTTAAGGTTGGGGTAGGTTTGGGTTTAAGGTAAGGGTAATGGTTAGGCTAGGGGTATGGGTGGGGTTTATGTTATAGTGTTCAGGGTTTGTGCTAGGTTAGGTAAGGGTTAAGAGTTAGGGATAGGGTTAAGGTTATGGTTACGATCAAGGTTTAGGGTTCGGTTCGCTATGGATTAAGGGTTAGGGTTAGGGTTAGGGTAAGGGTAAGGGTAAGGGTTAGGGTTAGGGTTAGGGTTAGGGTTAGGGTTAGGGTAAGGGTTAGGTTTAGGGTTAAGGTTGGGGTTAAGGGTTAGTTAAAGGTTAAGGATTAGGGTCAGGGTTAGGGTTAGGGTTAGGGTTAGGGTTAGGGTTAGGGTTAGGGTTAGGGTTAGGGTTAGGGTAAGTGTTAGGGTTAGGGTTAGGTTTGGGGTTTTAGTTAGGGTTAAGGGTTAGGGTTAGGGTTAGGGATGGGTTTAAGGCAAGTGTAAGGGTTAGGCTAGGGGTAAGGGTAGGGTTTATGTTATAGTGTTCAGTGTTATGTGCTATGTTAGGTAAAGGTTAAGATTTAGGGCTAGGGTTAAGGTTAGGATCAAGAGTTAGGGTTAGGTTTCGGTTCGTTAAGGAAAACAGGGTTTGGGTTAGGGTTAGGGTTAGGGTAAGGGTTAGGGTAAGGGTTAGGGTAAGGGTTAAGGTTGGGGTTAGGGTTACGGTAAGGGTTAGGCTAAGGGTAAGGGTAAGGGGAGGGTTAATAGTATAAGGTTCAGGGTTAGGAGTTAGGGTTAGGTAAGGGTTAAGAGTTAGGGTTAGGGTTAGGGTTAGGGTTAGTGTTAAGGTTAGGGTAAGGAGTTAGAATTAGGGTTAGGTTAGTTAAGGGTTAAGGGTTAGGGTAAGGGATAGGGTAAGGGTTAGGGTTAAGGTTGGGGTTAAGAGTTAAGGGTTAGTTAAAGGTTAAGCGTTAGGGTTAGGGCTAGGATTAGGGTTAGGGTTAGGGTTAGGGTTAGGGTTAGGGTTAGGGTTAGGGTTAGGCTTAAGGTTAAGGTTAAGGTTAAAGTTAAGGTTAAGTTTAGGGTTTAAGGTTTAAGGTTTAAGGTTTAAGGTTTAAGGGTCAAGGTTTAAGGTTTAAGGTTTAAGGTTTAAGGTTTAAGGTTAAAGGTTAAAGGTTAAAGGTTAAAGGTTAAAGGTTAAAGGTTAAAGGTTTAATGTTTAAGGGTGAAGGGTGAAGGGTTAAGGGTTAAGGGTTAAGGGTTAAGGGTTAAGGGTCAAGGTTAAGGTTAAGGTTAAGGTTAAGGTTAAGATTGGGGTTAAGGGTTAAGTGAAAGTTAAAGGTTAAGGGTTAGGGTTAGGTTTAGGTTTAGGGTTAGAGTTAGTGTTAAGGTTATGGTTAGGATAGGTATTAGTATTATTGGTTAGAAAAAGGGATAGGGTGAGTGCAATTCTTACGTTTATGGTAACATTTAGGATTAGTGTTATTCATTAGGGTTTGGGTTAGGATTAAGGTTAGGGTTTAGGGTTACAGTTAGGATTAGTGTTATAAATTAGGGTTAGGGTTAGGTTTAAGGTTATGGTTATGGTTAGGGTTAGGAGTGAGAGTGAGGGTAAGGGTTAGGGTTAGGGTTAGGGTGAGGGTTAGAGTAAGGGTAAGGGTAAGGGTAAGGGTTTAGGTTTAGGTTAAGGTTAAGGTTAAGGTTTAGGGATAGGGTTAGGGTTAGGGTTAGTGTTAGGGTGAGGATTAGGGATAGGGAAAGGGTTAGGGTTAAGGTTTAAGGTTAGGGTGAGGGTTAGGGTTAAGTTATGGAATAGGTTCAGGGAAGATTTAGATTAAGAGTAACAGTTGGCCTTAGTGTTATGCGTTAGGGTTAGGTTTTGCATTTCTGTTAGGGTTAAGGTTTATGGTTAGGGTTGGGTTTAAGGTAAGGGTAATGGTTAGGCTAGGGGTATGGGTGGGGTTTATGTTATAGTTTTCAGGTTGTGTGCTAGGTTAGATAAGGGTTAAGAGTTAGGGTTAGGCCTAGGGTTAGGGTTAGGGTTAGTGTAAGGGTTAGGGTTAGGGTTAGGGTAAGGGTTAGGGTTATGTTAAGGGTTAGGGTTAGGGTTTGGGTTATGGTTGGGGTTAAAGGTTAGTTAAAGGTTAAGGGTTAGGGTTAGGGTTAGTGTAAGGGTAAAGGTTAGGGTTAGGTTTGGGGCTTCGGTTAGGGCTAAGGGTTAGGGTTGGGTTTAAGGTAAGGGTAAGGGTTAGGGTTAGGGTTAGGCTAGGGGTAAGGTTAGGGTTTATGTTATAGTGTTCAGGGTTATGTGCTTGGTTGGGTAAGGGTTAAGAGTTGGGGCTAGAGTTAGGGTTAGGATCAAGAGTTAGGGTTAGGGCTCGGTTCGTTAAGGAATAAGGGTTAGGGTTAGGGTAAGGTTAAGGTTAAGGATAAGGTTAAGATTGGGGTTAAGGGTTAAGTGAAAGTTAAAGGTTAAGGGTTAGGGTTAGGGTTAGGTTTAGGTTTAGGGTTAGAGTTAGTGTTAAGGTTATGGTTAGGATAGGTATTAGTATTATTGGTTAGAAAAAGGGATAGGGTGAGTGCAATTCTTACGTTTATGGTAACATTTAGGATTAGTGTTATTCATTAGGTTGGGGTTAGGGTTACGGTAAGGGTTAAACTAAGTGTAGGGGTAGGGTTTTTATTATAGGGTTCAGAGTTATGTGCTAGGTTAGGTAAGGGTTAAGAGTTAGGGTTAGGGTTAGGGTTAAGGTTAGGGTCAAGAGTTAGGGTTAGGGTTTGGTTAGTTAAGGGTTAAGGGTTAGGGTTAGGGTTAGGGTTAGGATCAAGAGTTAGGGTTAGGGTTCGGTTCGTTAAGAAATAGGGGTTAGGGTTAGGGTTAGTGTTAGGGTTAGGATTAGGGTTAGAGTTAGGGTAAGGGTTAGGGTAAGGGTTAAGGTTAGGGTCAAGAGTTAGGGTTAGGTTTAGGTTAGTTAAGGGTTAAGGGTTAGGGTTAGGGTTAGGGTTAGGGTTAGGGTTAGGGTTAGGGTAAGTGTTAGGGTAAGGGTTAGGGTTAGGGTAAGGATGGGGTTAAGGGTTAGTTAAAGGGTAAGATTTAGGGTTAGGGAAAGGGTAAGCCTTAGGTTTGGGGTTATGTTAGAGTTACGGTTAAGGTTATGGTTAGGATAAGTATTAGTATTATTGGTTAGATTAAGGGATAGTGTCAGTGTGAGGTTTAGGTTTAGGGTAACAGTTAGGATTAGTGTTATGCATTAGGGTTAGGGTTATGATTTAGGTTATGGTTTAGGTCTACAGTTAAGATTAGGGTAATGCTTTAGGGTTAAGTTTAAAGTTGGGGATAAGGGTAAGGGTAAGGGTAAGGGTAAGGGTAAGGGTAAGGGTAATGGTAATGGTAAGGGTTAGGTTATGGGTTAGGGTGTAGGGTTTAGGGTTTAGGGCATAGGGTTTATGTTATGGGTTTGAGGGTCATGGGCTAGTCAAAGTAATGGTTAACGGTTAGGGTTAGGTAACGGGTTAAGGGTTAGGGTTAGGGTAAGCTTAAGTGTTAGGGCTAGGGTTAGGGTTAGGGTTAGGGTTAGGGTTAAGGTTAAGGTTAAGGTTAAGGTTAAGGTTAAGGTTAAGGTTAAGGTTAAGGTTAAGGTTCAGGTTAAGGTTAAGGTTAAGGTTAAGGTTAAGGTTAGCGTTAGGATTAGGTTAGAGTTAGAGTAAGGGTTATGGTTATGGTTAGGATTAGTGTTATGCATTAGGGTTAAAGTTAGGATTATTTTTATGGTTAGGGTTGGGGTTAGGGTAAGGGTTAGGGTAAGGGTAAGGGTAAGGGTTAGGGTTAGGGTAAGCTTAAGTGTTAGGGCTAGGGTTAGGGTTAAGGTTAAGGTTAAGGTTAAGGTTAAGGTTAAGGTTAAGGTTAAGGTTAAGGTCAAGGTTAAGGTTAAGGTTAAGGTTAAGGTTAAAATTAGGGTTAGGATTAGGTGAGAGTTAGAGTAAGGGTTATGGGTCAAGGTTAAGGTTAAGGTTAAGGTTAAGGTTAAGATTGGGGTTAAGGGTTAAGTGAAAGTTAAAGGTTAAGGGTTAGGGTTAGGTTTAGGTTTAGGGTTAGAGTTAGTGTTAAGGTTATGGTTAGGATAGGTATTAGTATTATTGGTTAGAAAAAGGGATAGGGTGAGTGCAATTCTTACGTTTATGGTAACATTTAGGATTAGTGTTATTCATTAGGGTTTGGGTTAGGATTAAGGTTAGGGTTTAGGGTTACAGTTAGGATTAGTGTTATAAATTAGGGTTAGGGTTAGGTTTAAGGTTATGGTTATGGTTAGGGTTAGGAGTGAGAGTGAGGGTAAGGGTTAGGGTTAGGGTTAGGGTTAGGGTGAGGGTTAGAGTAAGGGTAAGGGTAAGGGTAAGGGTTTAGGTTTAGGTTTAGGTTTAGGTTAAGGTTAAGGTTTAGGGATAGGGATAGGGTTAGGGTTAGGGTTAGTGTTAGGGTAAGGATTAGGGATAGGGAAAGGGTTAGGGTTAAGGTTTAAGGTTAGGGTGAGGGTTAGGGTTAGGGATAAGTTATGGAATAGGTTCAGGGAAGATTTAGATTAAGAGTAACAGTTGGCCTTAGTGTTATGCGTTAGGGTTAGGTTTTGCATTTCTGTTAGGGTTAAGGTTTATGGTTAGGGTTGGGTTTAAGGTAAGGGTAATGGTTAGGCTAGGGGTATGGGTGGGGTTTATGTTATAGTTTTCAGGTTGTGTGCTAGGTTAGATAAGGGTTAAGAGTTAGGGTTAGGCCTAGGGTTAGGGTTAGGGTTAGTGTAAGGGTTAGGGTTAGGGTTAGGGTAAGGGTTAGGGTTATGTTAAGGGTTAGGGTTAGGGTTTGGGTTATGGTTGGGGTTAAAGGTTAGTTAAAGGTTAAGGGTTAGGGTTAGGGTTAGTGTAAGGGTAAAGGTTAGGGTTAGGTTTGGGGCTTCGGTTAGGGCTAAGGGTTAGGGTTGGGTTTAAGGTAAGGGTAAGGGTTAGGGTTAGGTTTAGGCTAGGGGTAAGGTTAGGGTTTAT
Organism: Triplophysa yarkandensis; assembly: GCA_033220385.1. Lineage (NCBI taxonomy): Eukaryota > Metazoa > Chordata > Actinopteri > Cypriniformes > Nemacheilidae > Triplophysa > Triplophysa yarkandensis. Next base: position 4,854,047 of record CM065658.1, on the reverse strand, counting down.
GTTATAGTGTTCAGGGTTATGTGCTTGGTTGGGTAAGGGTTAAGAGTTAGGGCTAGAGTTAGGGTTAGGATCAAGAGTTAGGGTTAGGGCTCGGTTCGTTAAGGAATAAGGGTTAGGGTTAGGGTAAGGGTTAGGGTTAGGGTAAGGGATAGAGTTAGGGTAAGGGTTAGGGTTAAGGTTGGGGTTAGGGTTACGGTAAAGGTTAGGCTAAGTGTAACGGTAGGGTTTATATAATAGGGTTCAGGGTTATGTGCTAGGATAGGTAAGGGTAAGAGTTAGGGTTAGGGTTAGGGTTAGGGTTAGGGTTAGGGTTAGGTTTAGGGTTAGGGTAAGGGTTAGGGTTAGCTTTAAGGTTGGGTTTAAGGCTTAGTTAAAGTTTAAGGGTTAGGGTTAGGGAAAGGGTTAGCGTTAGGTTTGGGGTTATGTTGCTGGTTAGGGTTATGGTTTTTGTTAGGTTCGGTTTAGGATTAAGGTAAGGTTTAGGTTTTAGGGTTAGGGTTACAGTTAGGGTTAAGGTTTAGGGTTAGAGTAAAGTTTATTGTTAGAGTTAAAGGTTAGTCTTATGGATAGAGTCAGAGTTAGGCTTAAGGTTAGGTTAAGTTTCGGGTTAAGATAATATTTAAGGTTTAAGGTTTAAGGTTTAAGGTTTAAGGTTTAAGGTTAAAGGGTTAAGGGTTAAGGGTTAAGGGTTAAGGGTTAAGGGTTCAGGGTTCAGGGTTAAGGGTTAAGCGTTAAGGGTTAAGGTTTAGGGTTAAGGGTTAAGGGTTAAGGGTTAAGGGTTAAGGGTTAAGGGTTAAACGTTAAGGGTTAAGGTTTAGGGTTAGAGTTAGAGTTAAGGGTTCAGGTAAGAATGAGGGTTTAGGTTTTGTAATGGTTAGGGTTAAGGTTAGGGTTAAGGCTGCGTTTGGTTAGGTAAGGGTTAAGGGTTAAGGGTTAGGGTTAGGGTAAGGGTTCACTTCGTTAAGGAATAAGGGGTAGGGTTAGGGTCAGGGTTAGGTTTAGGGTTAGGGTAAGGGTAAGGGTTGGAGTTAGGGTATAGGTTAGGGTTAGGGTTAGGGTTAGGGTTAAGGTTGGGGTTAGGGTTACGGTAAGGGTTAAGCTAAGTGTAGGGGTAGGGTTTTTATTATAGGGTTCAGAGTTATGTGCTAGGTTAGGTAAGGGTTAAGATTAGGGTCAAGAGTTAGGGTTAGGGTTTGGTTAGTTAAGGGTTAAGGGTTAGGGTTAGGGTTAGGGTTAGGATCAAGAGTTAGGGTTAGGGTTCGGTTCGTTAAGAAATAAGGGTTAGGGTTAGGGTTAGTGTTAGGGTTAGGATTAGGGTTAGAGTTAGGGTAAGGGTTAGGGTAAGGGTTAAGGTTAGGGTCAAGAGTTAGGGTTAGGTTTAGGTTAGTTAAGGGTTAAGGGTTAGGGTTAGGGTTAGGGTTAGGGTTAGGGTTAGGGTTAGGGTAAGTGTTAGGGTAAGGGTTAGGGTTAGGGTTCAGGGTTCAGGGTTAAGGGTTAAGCGTTAAGGGTTAAGGTTTAGGGTTAAGGGTTAAGGGTTAAGGGTTAAGGGTTAAGGGTTAAACGTTAAGGGTTAAGGTTTAGGGTTAGAGTTAGAGTTAAGGGTTCAGGTAAGAATGCGGGTTTAGGTTTTGTAATGGTTAGGGTTAAGGTTAGGGTTAAGGCTGCGTTTGGTTAGGTAAGGGTTAAGGGTTAAGGGTTAGGGTTAGGGTAAGGGTTCAGTTCGTTAAGGAATAATGGGTAGGGTTAGGGTCAGGGTTAGGTTTAGGGTTAGGGTAAGGGTAAGGGTTGGAGTTAGGGTATGGGTTAGGGTTAGGGTTAGGGTTAAGGTTGGGGTTAGGGTTACGGTAAGGGTTAAACTAAGTGTAGGGGTAGGGTTTTTATTATAGGGTTCAGAGTTATGTGCTAGGTTAGGTAAGGGTTAAGAGTTAGGGTTAGGGTTAGGGTTAAGGTTAGGGTCAAGAGTTAGGGTTAGGGTTTGGTTAGTTAAGGGTTAAGGGTTAGGGTTAGGGTTAGGGTTAGGATCAAGAGTTAGGGTTAGGGTTCGGTTCGTTAAGAAATAAGGGTTAGGGTTAGGGTTAGGGTTAGGGTTAGGGTTAGTGTTAGGGTTAGGATTAGGGTTAGAGTTAGGGTAAGGGTTAGGGTAAGGGTTAAGGTTAGGGTCAAGAGTTAGGGTTAGGTTTAGGTTAGTTAAGGGTTAAGGGTTAGGGTTAGGGTTAGGGTTAGGGTTAGGGTTAGGGTTAGGGTAAGTGTTAGGGTAAGGGTTAGGGTTAGGGTTCAGGGTTCAGGGTTAAGGGTTAAGCGTTAAGGGTTAAGGTTTAGGGTTAAGGGTTAAGGGTTAAGGGTTAAGGGTTAAACGTTAAGGGTTAAGGTTTAGGGTTAGAGTTAGAGTTAAGGGTTCAGGTAAGAATGCGGGTTTAGGTTTTGTAATGGTTAGGGTTAAGGTTAGGGTTAAGGCTGCGTTTGGTTAGGTAAGGGTTAAGGGTTAAGGGTTAGGGTTAGGGTAAGGGTTCAGTTCGTTAAGGAATAATGGGTAGGGTTAGGGTCAGGGTTAGGTTTAGGGTTAGGGTAAGGGTAAGGGTTGGAGTTAGGGTATGGGTTAGGGTTAGGGTTAGGGTTAAGGTTGGGGTTAGGGTTACGGTAAGGGTTAAACTAAGTGTAGGGGTAGGGTTTTTATTATAGGGTTCAGAGTTATGTGCTAGGTTAGGTAAGGGTTAAGAGTTAGGGTTAGGGTTAGGGTTAAGGTTAGGGTCAAGAGTTAGGGTTAGGGTTTGGTTAGTTAAGGGTTAAGGGTTAGGGTTAGGGTTAGGGTTAGGATCAAGAGTTAGGGTTAGGGTTCGGTTCGTTAAGAAATAAGGGTTAGGGTTAGAGTTAGGGTAAGGGTTAGGGTAAGGGTTAAGGTTAGGGTCAAGAGTTAGGGTTAGGTTTAGGTTAGTTAAGGGTTAAGGGTTAGGGTTAGGGTTAGGGTTAGGGTTAGGGTTAGGGTTAGGGTTAGGGTTAGGGTAAGTGTTAGGGTAAGGGTTAGGGTTAGGGTAAGGATGGGGTTAAGGGTTAGTTAAAGGGTAAGATTTAGGGTTAGGGAAAGGGTAAGCCTTAGGTTTGGGGTTATGTTAGAGTTACGGTTAAGGTTATGGTTAGGATAAGTATTAGTATTATTGGTTAGATTAAGGGATAGTGTCAGTGTGAGGTTTAGGTTTAGGGTAACAGTTAGGATTAGTGCTATGCATTAGGGTTAGGGTTATGATTTAGGTTATGGTTTAGGTCTACAGTTAAGATTAGGGTAATGCATTAGGGTTAAGTTTAAAGTTGGGGATAAGGGTAAGGGTAAGGGTAAGGGTAAGGGTAAGGGTAAGGGTAATGGTAATGGTAAGGGTAAGGGTTAGGTTATGGGTTAGGGTGTAGGGTTTAGGGTTTAGGGCATAGGGTTTATGTTATGGGTTTGAGGGTCATGGGCTAGTCAAAGTAATGGTTAACGGTTAGGGTTAGGTAACGGGTTAAGGGTTAGGGTTAGGGTAAGCTTAAGTGTTAGGGCTAGGGTTAGGGTTAGGGTTAGGGTTAAGGTTAAGGTTAAGGTTAAGGTTAAGGTTAAGGTTAAGGTTAAGGTTAAGGTTAAGGTTAAGGTTAAGGTTCAGGTTAAGGTTAAGGTTAAGGTTAGCGATAGGATTAGGTTAGAGTTAGAGTAAGGGTTATGGTTATGGTTAGGATTAGTGTTATGCATTAGGGTTAAAGTTAGGATTATTTTTATGGTTAGGGTTGGGGTTAGGGTAAGGGTTAGGGTAAGGGTAAGGGTAAGGGTTAGGGTTAGGGTAAGCTTAAGTGTTAGGGCTAGGGTTAGGGTTAAGGTTAAGGTTAAGGTTAAGGTTAAGGTTAAGGTTAAGGTCAAGGTTAAGGTTAAGGTTAAGGTTAAAATTAGGGTTAGGATTAGGTGAGAGTTAGAGTAAGGGTTATGGTTATGGTTAGGATTTGTGTTATGCATTAAGGTTAAATTTAGGATTATTTTATGGTTAGGGTTAGGGTTTAGGGTTAAGGGTTAAGGGTTAAGGGTTAAGGGTTAAGGGTAAGGGTAAGGGTTAAGGTTGGGGTTAGGGTTAGGGTTAGTGTTAGGGTTAGGGTAAGGGTAAGGGTAAGGGTTAAGCTAAGGGTAAGGGTAGGGTTTATATTATAGGGTTCAGGGTTATGTGCTAGGTTAGGTAAGGGTTAAGAGTTAGGGTTAGAGTTAGGGTTAAGATTAGGGTCAAGAGTTAGGGTTTGGTTAGTTAAGGGTTAAGGGTTAGGGTTAGGGTTAGGGTTAGGATCAAGAGTTAGGGTTAGGGTTCGGTTCGTTAAGGAATAAGGGTTAGGTTTAGGGTTAGGGTTAGGGTCAAGAGTTAGGGTTAGGGTTAGGTTAGTTAAGGGTTAAGGGTTAGGGTTAGGGTTAGGGTTAGGGTAAGTGTTAGGGTAAGGGTTAGGGTTAGGATGGGGTTAAGGGTTAGTTAAAGGGTAAGATTTAGGGTTAGGGTTAGGGTTAGGGTTAGGGTTAGGGTTAGGGTTAGGGTAAGGATTAGGGTTAGGTTTAAGGTTGGGGTTAAGGGTTAGTTAAAGGTTAAGGGTTAAGGTTAGAGTTAGGGTAAGGGTTAGGGTTAGGGAAAGGCTAAGCCTTAGGTTTGGGGTTATGTTAGAGTTACGGTTAAGGTTATGGTTAGGATAAGGGATTGGTTAGATTAAGGGATAGGGTCAGTGTAAGGTTTAGGTTTAGGGTAACAGTTAGGATTAGTGTTATGCATTAGGGTTAGGGTTAGGATTTAGGTTATGGTTTAGGGCTACAGTTAGGATTAGTATTATGCAATAGGGTTAAGTCAGGGATAAGTGTAAGGGTAAGGGTAAGGGTTATGTTATGGGTTAGGGTGTAGGGTTTGGGGTTTAGGGTATAGGGTTTATGTTATGGGGTTGACGGTCATGGGCTATTCAAAGTAATGGTTAACGGTTAGGGTTAAGGAACGGGTTAAGGGTTAGGGTTAGGGTAAGCTTAAGTGTTAGGGCTAGGGTTAGGGTTAGGGTTAAGGTTAAGGTTAAGTTTAAGTTTAAGTTTAAGGTTAAGGTTAAGGTTAAGGTTAAGGTTAAGGTTAAGGTTAAGGTTAAGGTTAAGGTTAGGGTTAGGATTAGGTTAGAGTTAGAGTAAGGGTTATGGTTATGGTTATGGTTAGGATTAGTGTTATGCATTAGGGTTAAAGTTAGGATTATTTTTATGGTTAGGTTTAGGGTAAGGGTTAAGGTTAAGGTTAAGGTTAAGGTTAAGGTTAAGGTTAAGGTTAAGGTTAAGGTTAAGGTTAGGATTAGGTTAGAGTTAGAGTAAGGGTTATGGTTATGGTTATGGTTAGGATTAGTGTTATGCATTAGCGTTAAGGTAAGGATTATTTTTATGGTTAGGGTTAGGATAAGGTTTAAGGTTAAGGTTAAGGTTAAGGTTAAGGTTAAGGTTAAGGTTAAGGTTAAGGTTAAGGTTAAGGTTAAGGTTAAGGTTAGGGTTAGGATTAGGTTAGAGTTAGAGTAAGGGTTATGGTTATGGTAAGGATTAGTGTTATGCATTAGGGTTAAAGTTAGGATTATTTTTATGGTTAGGGTTAGGGTTTAGGGTTTAGGGTTTAGGGTTAAGGGTTAAGGGTTAAGCGTTAAGGTTTAGGGTTAGGGTTAAAGGTTTAGGTAAGAATGAGGGTTTAGGTTTTATAATGGTTAGGCTTAAGGTTAGGGTTAAGGCTGGGTTTGGTTAGGTAAGGGTTAAGGGTTAAGGGTTAAGGGTTAGGGTAAGGGTACAGTTCGTTAAGGAATAAGGGGTAGGGTTAGGGTTAGGGTTAGGGTTAGGGTAAGGGTAAGGGTAAGGGTAAGGGTAAGGGTTAGAGTTAGGGTAAGGGTTAGGGTTAGGGTTAGGGTAAGGGTAAGGGTAAGGGTAAGGGTTAGAGTTAGGGTAAGGGTTAGGGTTAGGGTTTAGGTTGGGGTTAGGGTTACGGTAAGGGTTAAGCTAAGGGTAAGGGTAAGGGTAGGGTTTATATTATAGGGTTCAGGGTTATGTGCTAGGTTAGGTACGGGTTAAGAGTTAGGGTTAGGGTTAGTGTTAAGATTAGGGTCAAGAGTTAGGGTTAGGGTTTGGTTAGTTAAGGGTTAAGGGTTAGGGTTAGGGTTAGGATCAAGAGTTAGGGTTAGGGTTCGGTTCGTTAAGGAATAAGGGTTAGGTTTAGGGTTATGGTTAGGGTAAGGGTTAGAGTTAGGGTAAGGGTCAGGGTCAGGGTAAGGGTTAGGGTTACGGTTAAGGGTTAGGGTTAGGGTACAGTTCGTTAAGGAATAAGGGGTAGGGTTAGGGTTAGGGTTAGGGTTAGGGTAAGGGTAAGGGTAAGGGTAAGGGTAAGGGTTAGAGTTAGGGTAAGGGTTAGGGTTAGGGTTAGGGTTAGGGTTAGGGTAAGGGTAAGGGTAAGGGTTAGAGTTAGGGTAAGGGTTAGGGTTAGGGTTTAGGTTGGGGTTAGGGTTACGGTAAGGGTTAAGCTAAGGGTAAGGGTAAGGGTAGGGTTTATATTATAGGGTTCAGGGTTATGTACTACGATAGGTAAGGGTTAAGAGTTAGGTGTAGGGTTAGGGTTAAGGTTAGGGTCAAGAGTTAGGGTTAGGGTTAGGTTAGTTAAGGGTTAAGGGTTAGTTAAAGGGTAAGGGTTAGGGTTAGGTTAAGGGTTAGGGTTAGGTTTAAGGTTGGGGTTAGGGTTAGGGAAAGGGTAAGCCTTAGGTTTGGGGTTATGTTAGAGTTACGTTTAAGGTTATGGTTAGGATAAGTATTAGTATTATTGGTTAGATTAAGGGATAGGGTCAGTGTAAGGTTTAAGTTGAGGGTAACAGTTAGGATTAGTGTTATGCATTAGGGTTAGGGTTAGGATTTAGGTTGTGGTTTAGGGTTACAGCTAGGATTAGTTTAATGCATTAGGGTTAAGTTTAAAGTTAGGGATAAGTGAAAGGGTAAGGGTAAGGGTAAGGTTAAGGGTTAGGTTCTGGGTTAGAGTGTAGGGTTTAGGGTTTAGGGTTAGGGTTAGGGTTATGACTTAGGGTTAGAGTTAGTGTAAGGGTAAGGGTAAGGGTTAGGGTAAGGGTTTGGGTTAGGTTTAAGATTGGGGTTAAGGATTAGTTAAAGGTTAAGGGTTAAGGTTAGGGTTAGGGTAAGGGTAAGGGTTAGGGTTAGGGAAAGGGTAAGCCTTAGGTTTGGGGTTATGTTAGAGTTACGGTTAAGGTTATGGTTAGGATAAGTATTAGTATTATTGGTTAGATTAAGGGATAGGGTCAGTGTAAGGTTTAAGTTGAGGGTAACAGTTAGGATTAGTGTTATGCATTAGGGTTAGGGTTAGGTTATGGTTTAGGGTTACAGTTAGGATTAGTGTAATGCATTAGGGTTAAGTTTAAAGTTAGGGATAAGTGAAAGGGTAAGGGTAAGTTTAAGGGTTAGGTTCTGGGTTAGGGTTTAGGGTTTAGGGTTAGGGTTAGGGTTATGACTTAGGGTTAGGGTTAGGGTTAGGGTTAGTGTAAGGGTAAGGGTAAGGGATAGGGTAAGGGTTTGGGTTAGGTTTAAGATTGGGGTTAAAGATTAGTTAAAGGTTAATGGTTAAGGTTAGGGTTAGGGTAAGGGTTAGGGTTAGGGAAAGGGTAAGCCTTAGGTTTTGGGTTATCTTAGAGTTACGGTTAAGGTTTTGGTTAGGATAAGTTTTATATGATTGGTTAGAGTAAGGGATAGGGTCAGTGTAAGGTTTAGGTTTAGGGTAACAGTTAGGATTAGTGTTATGCATTAGGGTTAGGGTTATGATTTAGGTTATGGTTTATGGCTACAGTTAGGATTAGTGTAATGCATTAGGGTTAAGTTTAAAGTCAGGGATAAGTGTAAGGGTTAGAGTTAGGGTAAGGGTTATGTTATGGGTTAGGGTGTAGGGTTTAGGGTTTAGGGTATAGGGTTTATGTTATGGGGTTGACGGTCATGGGCTATTCAAAGTTATGGTTAACGGTTAGGGTTAAGGAACGGGTTAAGGGTTAGGGTTAGGGTAAGCTTAAGTGTTAGGGCTAGGGTTAAGGTTAAGGTTAAGGTTAAGGTTAAGGTTAAGGTTAAGGTTAAGGTTAGGGTTAGGGTTAGGATTAGGTTAGAGTTAGAGTAAGGGTTATGGTTATGGTTAGGATTAGTGTTATGCATTAGGGTTAAAGTTAGGATTATTTTTATGGTTAGGTTTAGGGTAAGGGTTAAGGTTAAGGTTAAGGTTAAGGTTAAGGTTAAGGTTAAGGTTAAGGTTAAGGTTAAGGTTAAGGTTAAAGTTAAGGTTAAGGTTAGGGTTAGGATTAGGTTAGAGTTAAAGTAAGGGTTATGATTATGGTTAGGATTAGTGTTATGCATTAGGGTTAAAGTTAGGATTATTTTTATGGTTAGGGTTAGGGTTAGGGTTAGGGTTAGGGTTAGGGTTTAGGGTTAAGGGTTAAGAATTAAGGGTTAAGGGTTAAGCGTTAAGGGTTAAGGTTCATGGTTAGTGTTAAAGGTTTAGGTAGGAATTTGGTTTTAGGTTTTGTAATGGTTAGGGTTAAGGTAAGGGTTAAGGCTGGGTTTGGTTAGGGTTAGGGTTATGGTTAGGGTTAGGGTTAGGGTTAGGGTAAGGGTAAGGGTTAGGGTTAGGGTAAGGGTAAGGGTAAGGGTTAGAGTTAGGGTAAGGGTTAGGGTTAGGGTTAGGGTAAGGGTAAGGGTTAGAGTTAGGGTAAGGGTTAGGGTTAGGGTTAAGGTTGGGGTTAGGGTTACGGTAAGGGTTAAGCTAAGGGTAAGCGTAGGGTTTATATTATAGGGTTCAGGGTTATGTGCTAGGTTAGGTAAGGGTTAAGATTTAGGGTTAGAGTTAGGGTTAAGATTAGGGTCAAGAGTTAGGGTTCGGTTCGTTAAGGAATAAGGGTTAGGGTTAGGGTTAGGGTTAGGGTTAGGGTTAGGGTTAGGGTAAGGGTAAGGGTTAGAGTTAGGGTAAGGGTTAGGGTTAGGGTTTAGGTTGGGGTTAGGGTTACGGTAAGGGTTAAGCTAAGGGTAAGGGTAAGGGTAGGGTTTATATTATAGGGTTCAGGGTTATGTACTAGGATAGGTTAGGGTTAAGAGTTAGGTTTAGGGTTAGGGTTAAGGTTAGGGTCAAGAGTTAGGGTTAGGGTTAGGTTAGTTAAGGGTTAAGGGTTAGTTAAAGGGTAAGGGTTAGGGTTAGGTTAAGTGTTAGGGTTAGGTTTAAGGTTGGGGTTAGGGTTAGGGAAAGGGTAAGCCTTAGGTTTGGGGTTATGTTAGAGTTACGGTTAAGGTTATGGTTAGGATAAGTATTAGTATTATTGGTTAGATTAAGGGATAGGGTCAGTGTAAGGTTTAAGTTGAGGGTAACAGTTAGGATTAGTGTTATGCATTAGGGTTAGGGATAGGATTTAGGTTATGGTTTAGGGTTACAGCTAGGATTAGTTTAATGCATTAGGGTTAAGTTTAAAGTTAGGGATAAGTGAAAGGGTAAGGGTAAGGGTAAGGTTAAGGGTCAGGTTCTGGGTTAGGGTGTAGGGTTTAGGGTTTAGGGTTAGGGTTAGGGTTATGACTTAGGGTTAGGGTTAGGGTTAGTGTAAGGGTAAGGGTAAGGGTAAGGGTTAGGGTAAGGGTTTGGGTTAGGTTTAAGATTGGGGTTAAGGATTAGTTAAAGGTTAAGGGTTAAGGTTAGGGTTAGGGTAAGGGTTAGGGTTAGGGAAAGGGTAAGCCTTAGGTTTGGGGTTATGTTAGAGTTACGGTTAAGGTTATGGTTAGGATAAGTATTAGTATTATTGGTTAGATTAAGGGATAGGGTCAGTGTAAGGTTTAAGTTGAGGGTAACAGTTAGGATTAGTGTTATGCATTAGGGTTAGGGTTAGGTTATGGTTTAGGGTTACAGTTAGGATTAGTGTAATGCATTAGGGTTAAGTTTAAAGTTAGGGATAAGTGAAAGGGTAAGGGTAAGGGTAAGTTTAAGGGTTAGGTTCTGGGTTAGGGTTTAGGGTTTAGGGTTAGGGTTAGGGTTATGACTTAGGGTTAGGGTTAGGGTTAGTGTAAGGGTAAGGGTAAGGGTTAGGGTAAGGGTTTGGGTTAGGTTTAAGATTGGGGTTAAGGATTAGTTAAAGGTTAATGGTTAAGGTTAGGGTTAGGGTAAGGGTTAGGGTTAGGGAAATGGTAAGCCTTAGGTTTGGGGTTATCTTAGAGTTACGGTTAAGGTTTTGGTTAGGATAAGTTTTATATGATTGGTTAGAGTAAGGGATAGGGTCAGTGTAAGGTTTAGGTTTAGGGTAACAGTTAGGATTAGTGTTATGCATTAGGGTTAGGGTTAGAATTTATTTTATGGTTTATGGCTACAGTTAGGATTAGTGTAATGCATTAGGGTTAAGTTTAAAGTCAGGGATAAGTGTAAGGGTTAGAGTTAGGGTAAGGGTTAGGGTCAGGGTTAAGGTTGGGGTTAGGGTTTGGTTAGTTAAGGGTTAAGGGTTAGGGTTAGGGTTAGGATCAAGAGTTAGGGTTAGGGTTCGGTTCGTTAAGGAATAAGGGTTAGGGTTAGGGTTAGGGTTAGGGTAAGTGTTAGGGAAGGGTTAGGGTTAGGATGGGGTTAAGGGTTAGTTAAAGGGTAAGATTTAGGGTTAGGGTTAGGGTTAGGGTTAGGGTAAGGGTTAGGGTTAGGGTTAGGTTTAAGGTTGGGGTTAAGGGTTAGTTAAAGGTTAAGGGTTAAGGTTAGAGTTAGGGTAAGGGTTAGGGTTAGGGAAAGGGTAAGCCTTAGGTTTGGGGTTATGTTAGAGTTACGGTTAAGGTTATGGTTAGGATAAGGGATTGGTTAGATTAAGGGATAGGGTCAGTGTAAGGTTTAGGTTTAGGGTAACAGTTAGGATTAGTGTTATGCATTAGGGTTAGGTTTAGGATTTAGGTTATGGTTTAGGGCTACAGTAAGGATTAGTGTAATGCAATAGGGTTAAGTTTAAAGTCAGGGATAAGTGTAAGGGTAAGGGTAAGGGTAAGGGTTATGTTATGGGTTAGGGTGTAGGGTTTAGGGTTTAGGGTATAGGGTTTATGTTATGGGGTTGACGGTCATGGGCTATTCAAAGTAATGGTTAACGGTTAGGGTTAAGGAACGGGTTAAGGGTTAGGGTTAGGGTAAGCTTAAGTGTTAGGGCTAGGGTTAGGGTTAGGGTTAAGGTTAAGGTTAAGGTTAAGGTTAAGGTTAGGGTTAGGATTAGGTTAGAGTTAGAGTAAGGGTTATGGTTATGGTTATGGTTAGGATTAGTGTTATGCATTAGGGTTAAAGTTAGGATTATTTTTATGGTTAGGTTTAGGGTAAGGGTTAAGGTTAAGGTTAAGGTTAAGGTTAAGGTTAAGGTTAAGGTTAAGGTTAAGGTTAAGGTTAAGGTTAAGGTTAGGGTTAGGATTAGGTTAGAGTTAGAGTAAGGGTTATGGTTATGGTTATGGTTAGGATTAGTGTTATGCATTAGGGTTAAAGTAAGGATTATTTTTATGGTTAGGGTTAGGGTAAGGTTTAAGTTTAAGGTTAAGTTTAAGGTTAAGTTTAAGGTTAAGGTTAAGGTTAGGGTTAGGATTAGGTTAGAGTTAAAGTAAGGGTTATGATTATGGTTAGGATTAGTGTTATGCATTAGGGTTAAAGTTAGGATTATTTTTATGGTTAGGGTTAGGGTTAGGGTTAGGGTTTAGGGTTAAGGGTTAAGAATTTAGGGTTAAGGGTTAAGCGTTAAGGGTTAAGGTTTATGGTTAGTGTTAAAGGTTTAGGTAGGAATTTGGTTTTAGGTTTTGTAATGGTTAGGGTTAAGGTAAGGGTTAAGGCTGGGTTTGGTTAGGGTTAGGGTTATGGTTAGGGTTAGGGTTAGGGTTACGGTAAGGGTAAGGGTCAGGGTAAGGGTTAGGGTTAGGGTTAGGGTAAGGGTAAGGGTAAGGGTAAGGGTAAGGGTTAGAGTTAGGGTAAGGGTTAGGGTTAGGGTTAAGGTTGGGGTTAGGGTTACGGTAAGGGTTAAGCTAAGGGTAAGGGTAAGGGTAGGGTTTATATTATAGGGTTCAGGGTTATGTGCTAGGTTAGGTAAGGGTTAAGAATTAGGGTTAGAGTTAGGGTTAAGATTAGGGTCAAGAGTTAGGGTTTGGTTAGTTAAGGGTTAAGGGTTAGGGTTAGGGTTAGGTTTAGGATCAAGAGTTAGGGTTAGGGTTCGGTTCGTTAAGGAATAAGGGTTAGGGTTAGGGTTAGGGTCAAGAGTTAGGGTTAGGTTAGTTAAGGGTTAAGGGTTAGGGTAAGGGTTAGGGTTAGGGTTAGGGTTAGGGTTAGGGTAAGTGTTAGGGTAAGGGTAAGGGTTAGGGTTAGGGTTAGGATGGGGTTAAGGGTTAGTTAAAGGGTAAGATTTAGGGTTAGGGTTAGGGTTAGGTTAAGGATTAGGGTTAGGTTTAAGGTTGGGGTTAAGGGTTAGTTAAAGTTTAAGGGTTAAGGTTAGAGTTAGGGTAAGGGTTAGGGTTAGGGAAAGGGTAAGCCTTAGGTTTGGGTTTATGTTAGAGTTACGGTTAAGGTTATGGTTAGGATAAGGGATTGGTTAGATTAAGGGATAAGGTCAGTGTAAGGTTTAGGTTTAGGGTAACAGTTAGGATTAGTGTTATGCATTAGGGTTAGGGTTAGGATTTAGGTTATGGTTTAGGGCTACAGTTAGGATTAGTGTAATGCATTAGGGTTAAAGTTAGGATTATTTTTATGATTAGGTTTAGGGTAAGGGTTAAGGTTAAGGTTAAGGTTAAGGTTAAGGTTAAGGTTAAGGTTAAGGTTAGGGTTAGGATTAGGTTAGAGTTATAGTAAGGGTTATGGTTATGGTTATGGTTAGGATTAGTGTTATGCATTAGGGTTAAAGTAAGGATTATTTTTATGGTTAGGGTTAGGGTAAGGTTTAAGGTTAAGGTTAAGGTTAAGGTTAAGGTTAAGGTTAAGGTTAAGGTTAAGGTTAAGGTTAAGGTTAGGGTTGGGATTAGGTTAGAGTTAAAGTAAAGGTTATGGTTATGGTTAGGATTAGTGTTATGCATTAGGGTTAAAGTTAGGATTATTTTTATGGTTAGGGTTAGGGTTAGGGTTAGGGTTTAGGGTTAAGGGTTAAGAATTAAGGGTTAAGGGTTAAGGGTTAAGCGTTAAGGGTTAAGGTTTATGGTTAGTGTTAAAGGTTTAGGTAGGAATTTGGCTTTAGGTTTTGTAATGGTTAGGGTTAAGGTAAGGGTTAAGGCTGGGTTTGGTTAGGCTTAGGGTTAAGGTTAGGGTTAGGGTTAGGGTTATGGTCAGGGTTAGGGTTAGGGTTAGGGTAAGGGTAAGGGTTAGGGTAAGGGTAAGGGTAAGGGTTAGAGTTAGGGTAAGGGTTAGGGTTAGGGTAAGGGTAAGGGTAAGGGTAAGGGTAAGGGTAAGGGTAAGGGTAAGGGTAAGGGTTAGAGTTAGGGTAAGGTTTAGGGTTAGGGTTAAGGTTGGGATTAGGGTTACGGTAAGGGTTAAGCTAAGGGTAAGGGTAAGGGTAGGGTTTATATTATAGGGTTCAGGGTTATGTGCTAGGTTAGGTAAGGGTTAAGAGTTAGGGTTAGGGTTAAGGTTAGGGTCAAGAGTTAGGGTTAGGGTTAGGTTAGTTAAGGGTTAAGGGTTAGGGTTAGGATCAAGAGTTAGGGTTAGAGTTCGGTTCGTTAAGGAATAAGGGTTAGGGTTAGGGTAAGGGTTAGGGTTAGGGAAAGGGTAAGCCTTAGGTTTGGGGTTATGTTAGAGTTACGGTTAAGGTTATGGTTAGGATAAGTATTAGTATTATTGGTTAGATTAAGGGATAGGGTCAGTGTAAGGTTTAAGTTGAGGGTAACAGTTAGGATTAGTGTTATGCATTAGGGTTAGGGTTAGGTTATGGTTTAGGGTTACAGTTAGGATTAGTGTAATGCATTAGGGTTAAGTTTAAAGTTAGGGATAAGTGAAAGGGTAAGGGTAAGTTTAAGGGTTAGGTTCTGGGTTAGGGTTTAGGGTTTAGGGTTAGGGTTAGGGTTATGACTTAGGGTTAGGGTTAGGGTTAGTGTAAGGGTAAGGGTAAGGGATAGGGTAAGGGTTTGGGTTAGGTTTAAGGTTGGGGTTAAGGATTAGTTAAAGGTTAATGGTTAAGGTTAGGGTTAGGGTAAGGGTTAGGGTTAGGGAAAGGGTAAGCCTTAGGGTTAGGGTTAGGGTTAGGGTTAGGGTTAGGATTATTTTTATGGTTAGGGTTAGGGTTAGGGTTAGGGTTTAGGGTTAAGGGTTAAGAATTTAGGGTTAAGGGTTAAGCGTTAAGGGTTAAGGTTTATGGTTAGTGTTAAAGGTTTAGGTAGGAATTTGGTTTTAGGTTTTGTAATGGTTAGGGTTAAGGTAAGGGTTAAGGCTGGGTTTGGTTAGGGTTAGGGTTATGGTTAGGGTTAGGGTTAGGGTTACGGTAAGGGTAAGGGTCAGGGTAAGGGTTAGGGTTAGGGTTAGGGTAAGGGTAAGGGTAAGGGTTAGAGTTAGGGTAAGGGTTAGGGTTAGGGTTAAGGTTGGGGTTAGGGTTACGGTAAGGGTTAAGCTAAGGGTAAGGGTAAGGGTAGGGTTTATATTATAGGGTTCAGGGTTATGTGCTAGGTTAGGTAAGGGTTAAGAATTAGGGTTAGAGTTAGGGTTAAGATTAGGGTCAAGAGTTAGGGTTTGGTTAGTTAAGGGTTAAGGGTTAGGGTTAGGGTTAGGTTTAGGATCAAGAGTTAGGGTTAGGGTTCGGTTCGTTAAGGAATAAGGGTTAGGGTTAGGGTTAGGGTCAAGAGTTAGGGTTAGGTTAGTTAAGGGTTAAGGGTTAGGGTAAGGGTTAGGGTTAGGGTTAGGGTTAGGGTTAGGGTAAGTGTTAGGGTAAGGGTAAGGGTTAGGGTTAGGGTTAGGATGGGGTTAAGGGTTAGTTAAAGGGTAAGATTTAGGGTTAGGGTTAGGGTTAGGTTAAGGATTAGGGTTAGGTTTAAGGTTGGGGTTAAGGGTTAGTTAAAGTTTAAGGGTTAAGGTTAGAGTTAGGGTAAGGGTTAGGGTTAGGGAAAGGGTAAGCCTTAGGTTTGGGTTTATGTTAGAGTTACGGTTAAGGTTATGGTTAGGATAAGGGATTGGTTAGATTAAGGGATAAGGTCAGTGTAAGGTTTAGGTTTAGGGTAACAGTTAGGATTAGTGTTATGCATTAGGGTTAGGGTTAGGATTTAGGTTATGGTTTAGGGCTACAGTTAGGATTAGTGTAATGCATTAGGGTTAAAGTTAGGATTATTTTTATGATTAGGTTTAGGGTAAGGGTTAAGGTTAAGGTTAAGGTTAAGGTTAAGGTTAAGGTTAAGGTTAAGGTTAGGGTTAGGATTAGGTTAGAGTTATAGTAAGGGTTATGGTTATGGTTATGGTTAGGATTAGTGTTATGCATTAGGGTTAAAGTAAGGATTATTTTTATGGTTAGGGTTAGGGTAAGGTTTAAGGTTAAGGTTAAGGTTAAGGTTAAGGTTAAGGTTAAGGTTAAGGTTAAGGTTAGGGTTGGGATTAGGTTAGAGTTAAAGTAAAGGTTATGGTTATGGTTAGGATTAGTGTTATGCATTAGGGTTAAAGTTAGGATTATTTTTATGGTTAGGGTTAGGGTTAGGGTTAGGGTTTAGGGTTAAGGGTTAAGAATTAAGGGTTAAGGGTTAAGGGTTAAGCGTTAAGGGTTAAGGTTTATGGTTAGTGTTAAAGGTTTAGGTAGGAATTTGGCTTTAGGTTTTGTAATGGTTAGGGTTAAGGTAAGGGTTAAGGCTGGGTTTGGTTAGGCTTAGGGTTAAGGTTAGGGTTAGGGTTAGGGTTATGGTCAGGGTTAGGGTTAGGGTTAGGGTAAGGGTAAGGGTTAGGGTAAGGGTAAGGGTAAGGGTTAGAGTTAGGGTAAGGGTTAGGGTTAGGGTAAGGGTAAGGGTAAGGGTAAGGGTAAGGGTAAGGGTAAGGGTAAGGGTTAGAGTTAGGGTAAGGTTTAGGGTTAGGGTTAAGGTTGGGATTAGGGTTACGGTAAGGGTTAAGCTAAGGGTAAGGGTAAGGGTAGGGTTTATATTATAGGGTTCAGGGTTATGTGCTAGGTTAGGTAAGGGTTAAGAGTTAGGGTTAGGGTTAAGGTTAGGGTCAAGAGTTAGGGTTAGGGTTAGGTTAGTTAAGGGTTAAGGGTTAGGGTTAGGATCAAGAGTTAGGGTTAGAGTTCGGTTCGTTAAGGAATAAGGGTTAGGGTTAGGGTAAGGGTTAGGGTTAGGGAAAGGGTAAGCCTTAGGTTTGGGGTTATGTTAGAGTTACGGTTAAGGTTATGGTTAGGATAAGTATTAGTATTATTGGTTAGATTAAGGGATAGGGTCAGTGTAAGGTTTAAGTTGAGGGTAACAGTTAGGATTAGTGTTATGCATTAGGGTTAGGGTTAGGTTATGGTTTAGGGTTACAGTTAGGATTAGTGTAATGCATTAGGGTTAAGTTTAAAGTTAGGGATAAGTGAAAGGGTAAGGGTAAGTTTAAGGGTTAGGTTCTGGGTTAGGGTTTAGGGTTT
Organism: Triplophysa yarkandensis; assembly: GCA_033220385.1. Classification (NCBI taxonomy): domain Eukaryota; kingdom Metazoa; phylum Chordata; class Actinopteri; order Cypriniformes; family Nemacheilidae; genus Triplophysa; species Triplophysa yarkandensis. The sequence continues at coordinate 4,837,481 of CM065658.1, read as the reverse complement.
AGGGTTAGGGTTAGGGTTATGACTTAGGGTTAGGGTTAGGGTTAGTGTAAGGGTAAGGGTAAGGGATAGGGTAAGGGTTTGGGTTAGGTTTAAGGTTGGGGTTAAGGATTAGTTAAAGGTTAATGGTTAAGGTTAGGGTTAGGGTAAGGGTTAGGGTTAGGGAAAGGGTAAGCCTTAGGTTTGGGGTTATCTTAGAGTTACGGTTAAGGTTTTGGTTAGGATAAGTTTTATATGATTGGTTAGAGTAAGGGATAGGGTCAGTGTAAGGTTTAGGTTTAGGGTAACAGTTAGGATTAGTGTTATGCATTAGGGTTAGGGTTATGATTTAGGTTATGGTTTATGGCTACAGTTAGGATTAGTGTAATGCATTAGGGTTAAGTTTAAAGTCAGGGATAAGTGTAAGGGTTAGAGTTAGGGTAAGGGTTATGTTATGGGTTAGGGTGTAGGGTTTAGGGTTTAGGGTATAGGGTTTATGTTATGGGGTTGACGGTCATGGGCTATTCAAAGTTATGGTTAACGGTTAGGGTTAAGGAACGGGTTAAGGGTTAGGGTTAGGGTAAGCTTAAGTGTTAGGGCTAGGGTTAGGGTTAGGGTTAAGGTTAAGGTTAAGGTTAAGGTTAAGGTTAAGGTTAAGGTTAAGGTTAAGGTTAAGGTTAGGGTTAGGATTAGGTTAGAGTTAGAGTAAGGGTTATGGTTATGGTTAGGATTAGTGTTATGCATTAGGGTTAAAGTTAGGATTATTTTTATGGTTAGGTTTAGGGTAAGGGTTAAGGTTAAGGTTAAGGTTAAGGTTAAGGTTAAGGTTAAGGTTAAGGTTAAGGTTAAGGTTAAGGTTAAGGTTAAGGTTAGGGTTAGGATTAGGTTAGAGTTAAAGTAAGGGTTATGATTATGGTTAGGATTAATGTTATGCATTTGGGTTAGGGTTAGGATTTAGGTTATGGTTTAGGGTTACAGTTAGGATTAGTGTAATGCATTAGGGTTGAGTTTAAAGTTAGGGATAAGTGTAAGGGTAAGGGTAAGGTTAAGGGTTAGGTTCTGGGTTAGGGTGTAGGGTTTAGGGTTTCGGTTTAGGGTTGGGGTTAGGGTTAGGATTAGTGTTATGCATTAGGGTTAGCGTTAGGGTTAGGTTTAGGTTTAGGTTTAGGTTTAAGGTTAGGGTTAGGGTTATGAGTTAGGGTTAGGGTTAGGCTTAGTGTAAGGGTAAGGGTAAGGGTAAGGGTAAGGGTAAGGGTAAGGGTAAGGGTTAGGGTAAGGGTTAGGGTTAAGGTTGGGGTTAGGGTTACGGTAAGGGTTAGGCTAAGGATAAGGGTAGGGTTAATATTATAGGGTTCAGGGTTATGTACTAGGATAGGTAAGGGTTAAGAGTTAGGTTTAGGGTTAGGGTTAGGGTTAAGGTTAGGGTCAAGAGTTAGGGTTAGGGTTAGGTTAGTTAAGGGTTAAGGGTTAGGGTTAGGGTAAGTGTTAGGGTAAGGGTTAGGGTTAGGATGGGGTTAAGGGTTAGTTAAAGGGTAAGATTTAGGGTTAGGGTTAGGGTTAGGGTAAGGGTTAGGGTTAGGGTTAGGGAAAGGGTAAGCCGTAGGTTTGGGGTTATGTTAGAGTTACGGTTAAGGTTATGGTTAGAATAAGTATTAGTATGATTGGTTAGATTAAGGGATAGGGTCAGTGTAAGGTTTAGGTTTAGGGTAACAGTTAGGATTAGTGTTATGCATTAGGGTTAGGGTTAGGATTTAGGTTATGGTTTATGGCTACAGTTAGGATTAGTGTAATGCATTAGGGTTAAGTTTAAAGTCAGGGATAAGTGTAAGGGTAAGGGTAAGGGTAAGGGTTATGTTATGGATTAGGGTGTAGGGTTTAGGGTTTAGGGTATAGGGTTTATGTTATGGGGTTGAGGGTCATGGGCAATTCAAAGTAATGGTTAACAGTTAGGATTAAGGAACGGGTTAAGGGTTAGGGTTAGGGTAAGCTTAAGTGTTAGGGCTAGGGTTAGGGTTAAGGTTAAGGTTAAGTTTAAGGTTAAGGTTAAGGTTAAGGTTAAGGTTAAGGTTAAGGTTAAGGTTAAGGTTAGGATTAGGTTAGAGTTAGAGTACGGGTTATGGTTAGGATTAGTGTTATGCATTAGGTTTAAAGTTAGGATTATTTTTATGGTTAGGTTTAGGGTAAGGGTTAAGGTTAAGGATAAGGTTAAGGTTAGGATTAGGTTAGAGTTAGGGTAAGGGTTATGGTTATGTTTAGGATTAGTGTTATGCAGTAGGGTTAAAGTTAGGATTATTTTTATGGTTAGGGTTAGGGTTTAGGGTTAAGGGTTAAGGGTTAAGGGTTAAGGGTTAAGGGTTAAGGGTTAAGGGTTAAGCGTTAAGGGTTAAGGTTTAGGGTTAGGGTTAAGGGTTTAGCTAAGAATGAGGGTTTAGGTTTTGTAATGGTTAGGGTTAAGGTTATGGTTAAGGCTGGGTTTGGTTAAGTAAGGGTTAAAGGTTAAGGGTTAAGGGTTAGGGTTCAGTTCGTTAAGGAATAAGGGGTAGGGTTAGGATTAGGGTTAGAGTTAGGGTTAGGGTTTTGTTTAGGGTTAGGGTTAGGGTTAGGGTAAGGGTAAGGGTAAGGGTAAGGGTTAGAGTTATGGTAAGAGTTAGGGTTAGGGTAAGGGTAAGGGTTAGAGTTAGGGTAAGGGTTAGGGTTAAGGTTGGGGTTAGGGTTACGGTAAGGGTTAAGCTACGGGTAAGGGTAAGGGTAGGGTTTATATTATAGGGTTCAGGGTTAGGTGCTAGGTTAGGTAAGGGTTAAGACTTAGGGTTAGGGTTAGGGTTAAGATTAGGGTCAAGAGTTAGGGTTTGGTTAGTTAAGGGTTAAGGGTTAGGGTTAGGATCAAGAGTTAGGGTTAGGGTTCGGTTCGTTAAGGAATAAGGGTTAGGGTTAGGGTTAGGGTAAGGGTTAGAGTTAGGGTAAGGGTCAGGGTAAGGGTTAGGGTTAGGGTTAAGGTTGGGGTTAGGGTTACGGTAAGGGTTAGGCTAAGGATAAGGGTAGGGTTAATATTATAGGGTTCAGGGTTATGTACTAGGATATGTAAGGGTTAAGAGTTAGGTTTATGGCTAGGGTTAAGGTTAGGGTCAAGAGTTAGGGTTAGGGTTAGGTTAGTTAAGGGTTAAGGGTTAGGGTTAGGGTTAGTGTTAGGGTAAGGGTTAGGGTTAGGATGGGGTTAAGGGTTAGTTAAAGGGTAAGATTTAGGGTTAGGGTTAGGGTTAGGATTAGGGTAAGGATTAGGGTTAGGGATAGGGTTAGGTTTAAGGTTAGGGTTAGGTAGAGGGTAAGCTTTAGGTTTGGGGTTATGTTAGAGTTACGGTTAAGGTTATGGTTGGGATAAGTATTAGTATGATTGGTTAGATTAAGGGATAGGGTCAGTGGAAGGTTTATGTTTAGGGTAACAGTTAGGACTAGTGTTATGCATTAGGGTTAAAGTTAGGATTATTTTTATGGTTAGGTTTAGGGTAAGGGTAAGGGTTAAGGTTAAGGTTAAGGTTAAGGTTAAGGTTAAGGTTAAGGTTAGGGTTAGGATTAGGTTAGAGTTAGAATTAGGATTAAGGTTAGGATTAGTGTTATGCATTAGGGTACAAGTTAGGATTATTTTTATGCATTAGGGTAAGGGTTAGGAGTGAGGATTAGGCTTTATGGTCTATGTAATAGACTTTAAGATTTAAGGTTAAAGGTTAAACGTTAAAGGTTAAAGATTAAAGGTTAAATGTTAAATGTTTAAGGGTTAAGGGATAAGGGTTAAGGGTTAAGGGTTAGGGTTAAGGTTTATGGGTTAAGGGTTAAGGGTTAAGGGTTAAGGGTTAATGGTTAAGGGTTAAGGGTTCAGGGATAAGGGTTAAGCATTAAGGGTTAAGGGTTTAGGTAAGAATGAGGGTTTAGGTTTTGTAATGTTAGGGTTAAGGTTAGGGTTAAGGCTGGGTTTGGTTAGGTAAGGGTTAAGGGTAAGGGTAAGGGTTAAGGGTTAGGGTAAGGGTTAGGGTTAGGAGTTAGGGTCAGGGTTAGGGTAAGGGTTAGGGTGAAGGATAGGGTAAGGGTTAGGGTTAGGGTTAGGGTTAGGGTTAAGGTTAAGGTTAAGGTTAAGATTAAGATTAGGGTAAGGGTTAGTTTTGGGGTTATGTTAGAGTTAGGGTTAAGGTTATGGTTAGGATAGGTATTAGTATTTTTGGTTAGATAAAGGGATAGGGTCAGTGAAATGTTTAGGTTTAGGGTAACAGTTAGGATTAGTGTTATGCATTAGGGTTAGGGTTAGGTTTAAGGTTAGGGTTAGGGTTTGGAGTTAGGTTTAGGGTTAGGGTAAGGGTTAGGGTGAGGGTGAGGGTTAGGGTAAGGGTAAGGGTAAGGGTAAGGGTAAGGGTAAGGGTTAGGGTTTAGGTTTAGGTTTAGGTTTAGGGTTAGGTTTAAGGTTAATGTTAAGGTTAAGGTTAAGGTTAAGGTTAAGGTTAAGGTTAAGGTTAAGGTTAAGGTTAAGTTTAAGGTTAAGGTTGAGTTAAAGTTAAAGTTAAAGTTAAAGTTAAAGTTAAAGTTTAAGGTTAAGGTTAAGGTTAAGGTTAAGGTTAAGGTTAAGGTAAAGGTAAAGGTAAAGGTAAAGGTTAAGGTTAAGGTTAAGGCTAAGTTTAAGTTTAAGGTTATGGTTAAGGTTAAGGTTACGGTTAGGATTAGTGTTATGCTTTAGGGTGAGGGTTAGGATTAAGGTTAGGGTTAAGGGTAAGGGTTAGGATTTGCGTAAGGTTAGGCTTCGGGTTAATCTTAGGGTAAGGTTTAAAGTCAAGGCTAAAGGTTAGTCTTATGGTTAGAGTTAGGCTTACAATTAGGGTTAAGGGTAGGGTAAAGATTAGGGTTAAGGATAGGGTCAAGAATTGTAGTAAGGGTTGGGGTTAGGTTAGGTTAGATAAGGGTTAAGGGTTAGGGTTAGGGTTAGGGTTAGGGTTAGGGTTAGGGTCAGGGTAAGGTTAGGGTGAGGGTTAGGGTAAGGGTTAGGGTGTAGGTTAGAATTAAGGTTTAGGGTTAGGGTAAGGGTTAGGGTTAGGATTATGGTAAGGTTTAAGGGTTAGGGTTAGGGTTAGAAGTTATACTTTTGGTAAGGGTAGTTTTAGTGTAGGGGTAGTTTTATAGTAGGTGGTGAGGGTTAGGGTCAGAGTTAATGTTATGGGTTAGTTTTAGGAATAGGGTCAGGGTAAGGTTAAGAGCAAGGGTAACAGTTAGGATTAGTGTTATGCGTTACACTTATGTTTTTGATATCGGTTAGGGTAAAGGGAAAGGGTCAGGGTTGGGTTTAATGTTAGGATTAGGGTTAGGGTTAGCGTTAGGGTTAGGTTTAGGTTTAGGGTTAAGATTAAGATTAAGATTAAGATTAAGATTAAGATTAAGATTATGATTAAGATTAAGGTTAGGGTTTGGGTTTGGGTTAGGGTTTGGATTAGGGTAAGGGTAAGGGTACGGGTTAGGCTAAGGGTAAGGGTAGGGTTTATACTATAGGGTTCAGGGATAAGTGCTAGGTTAGGTAAGGATTAACAGTTAGGATTAGGTTCATGGCGAGGGTTAAAGGTTAGGGTTAGTGTTAATGTTAGTGTTAGTGTTAGTGTAAGTGTTAGTGTTAGGGTTAGGATTAGTGTTATTGGTTAGGTTAAGGAATAGGGTAAGGTTTAGTGTTAGGGTTAAAGTCAGGATCAGTGTTATGTGTTTTAGTAAGGGTTAGGGTAAGGGTTAGGATTACGGGTAGGGTTAAGGGTTAGAGTCACGGTAAGGTTTGTGTTAGTTTAGGTTTAGGGTTAGCGTAAGGTTAGGGTTAAAGGTTAGTGTTATGGTTACGGTAGTGTTAGTGTTGGGGTGAGGGTAGGTTTGAGGTTAGGGTTAGGGTTAGGGTAAGAGTTAGGGTTTAGCGTTTATGTTATAGGGTTCATGGTTATTGGCTGGGTTAGGTAAAGGTAAAGGGTTGGGGATAGAGTCAGGGTGCGGGTTAAGGTTAGGGTTACGGTTTGTGTTATATTAGGGTTAGGTTCAAGGATAGGGTTAAGGGTTAGGGTTAGAGAAAGGTTTATGGTTAGGGTTAAAGTTTAGTCTTATTGTTAGAGTTAGGGTTAGGCTTACGGTTAGGTTTGGGTTCAGGTTTTGGTTCCGTATAGGGTTAAGATTTAAGGGTTAAGGGATAGGTTAAGGGTTAGGATTAGGATGAGGGTTAGGGTAAGGGTTAGGGTTAAAAGTTAGTGTTATGGTTGTGTTAGTGTTAGGGTATGTGGGTAAGGTCAGGGTTAAGGTTAGGGTTAGGGGTTTGGTTAGGGTTAGGGTTAGGGTAAGGGTTAGGGTTTATGTTTCTCGTTTGTCTCTTGCCGAAGGCGTTCACATCATTTCCCTCTCCTCTCCCTTATCTCTCCTAACTGCTCTTGCTTTGTCTTGTTACTCTGTCCTGAGACTATCTTTGCCCTGCTTTCGAAACAGAAAAGGAATTATGGATTTGATTAGCTGGTCTCTGAGTGCAATCGACACCCTCTTCTCAACGAGAAGTCCGGGTTCGGGGGATCCCAGCTGTCATGACTGAACATTTGCAGCTGGATACATGATGGACGGGTAGGAAAAGTGGCACATCGTTTGCCTGGTTACATTGTCATTGGAGGATGTTGAAGATATTAGCCTATTCGTAGCCTTGGCAGCAGGGATTCTACTGATTGGATTAGGTGGGACCCTGTGGAAGGGTTAGGGTTAGGGTTGGGTTATGTTCAAGGTTAGATTTAAGGGCTAGGGGCTAGGAGCTAGGGGCTAGGGGTTAGGGGCTAGGGGCTAGGGGCTAGGAGCTAGGGGCTAGGGACTAGGGGCTAGGGTAAGGGTTACGGTTAGGGTTTGGGTTAGGCTAGGGTTAGGTCTACCTTCAGGGTTAAGGATTAGGGTTAGGGTAACGATTAGGGTTGATATTATGGGTTTTTGTTAGTTTAGAGTTAGGGTTAGGGTAAGTGTTAGGGTAAGGGCGAGGGTTAGGGATAGGGAAAGAGTTAGCGATTAGGATTGTGTTAGTGTTAGGGTTAATGTTAGGTTTAGGTTTATGGTGAGGGTTAAAGCTTAAGGTGAGGGTTAGGGTAAGGGTAAGGGTAAGGGTTAGGGTTAGGGTTGGGGTTAGGCTTAGGCTTAGGCTTAGGGTTAGTATTAGGATTAGGATAAGGGTTAGTGTTATTGGTTAGATTAAGGGATAGGGTTATGGTTATGGTTAGGGATTAGGGTCAGGTAGGGTAGGGTAGGGTAGGGTAGTTAGAGGTATGGGCTAGTTCAGAGATAGGATTAGGGTTAGGGTAAGATTAACTGTTTGGATTAGGGTTAGTTTTAAGTAAAAGGAATATTGATAGTGTTAGCGTTATGTTTCAAGCTAGGGTTCAGGCAATGGTTAGGGTAAGTGTGAGGATTAGTCTTAGGGTATGGGATTAGGGATCAGAGTAGGGTTAGGGTTATCGTTAAGTAAGGTTAGGTAAGGTTAGGTTTTGAGTTAGGGTTAGTACAAGGGTAAGGGTTAGGGTTAGTATAAGGGTTATAGTTATGGTTAGGGTTAGGGTAAGGGTTAGTTTTAGGATTAAGGTTTAGAGTTACAGGTAGGATTAATATCATGGGTTAGGTAAAAGAATTGGGTAAGGGTTAGGGTAAGGTTAGAACTGGTGGTATGAGATAGGGTTAGGGTAGGGTTAGGGTGAAGATTAATATCATTTTAGGTTTAGGGTTAGGTTAGGGTGGGAGTAGAGTTAGGGTTAGGGTTACCGTAAGGGTAAGGGTATAGGTAAGGGGAAGGGTAAGGGTAGGGGTAAGGGTTAGGGAGAGGGTTAGGGATATTGTTAGGTTAAGGGTTAGTTTAGGTTAGGTTAGGGTTAGGGTTATTGATAGGTTTAGGGTTAGGTTAGGTTAGTTTAGGTTAGGTTAGTTTAGGTTAGGATAGTTTAGGTTGGAAAGAGGGTAAGGGTTAGGATAGGGTTAAGGTTAAGTTAAGGATAAGTACCATGGGTTTGATTAAGGAATAGGGTCAGGTTAGTTGTTAGGGTTATGGTTAGGATCAATGTTTTGCGCTAGGGTTAGGGTGGGGTGAGCGTTGAGCGTTTTTATAGTTAGGGTTAGAACTAGGGTTAAGGCTAGAGTTAGGGTTATTCTTAGGGATTGGGTTAGGGTCATGGGTGAGGGTGAGGGTGAGGGTGAGGGTGAGGGTGAGGGTAAGGGTAAGGGTAAGGGTAAGGGAAAGGGAAAGGGTAAGGGTTAGTGTCAGGTTGACGGTTAGTGTTAAGCATTATGTATAGGGTTAGTGTTAGGATTATGGTTAGGGATAGGGTCAGGGTTGTGGTAGTTTAGATTTAGGGCTGGGTAATGTTAAGGGTTAGAGTTAGGTTTACCTTTAGGGTTAAGGACAAGGGTTAGGGTAACGATTAGGGTTAGGGTTTTGGTTTTGTGTTAGTTTATGGTTAGGGTTGGGGTAAGAGTTAGGGTTAATGTTAGGTTTAGGGTTAGGTTAGAGTTTGGGATAAGGTTAGGATGTAGATTAGGTTAGGTAATGTAAGGTTAGGTTAGGGTTAGGGTTAAGGGTTGGGGTTCCTGTTAAGGGTTTGAGATAGGGATAGGGTTACGGTTAGGATTAGGTTAAGGGTTAAGGTTTAAGAGTTAAGGGATTCATCTAGGGATTGGGTTAGGGTGAGGGTTAGGTTAAGGGTTAGGGTTAAAGGTTAGTGTTATGGTTAGGGTAGTGTTAGTTTTGAGGGTTAAGGTTAGGGTTAAGGTTAAGTTTAGGGTTGGGGTAAGGGTAAGGGTAAGGGTAAGGGTAAGGCTAAGGGTAAGGGTTAGGGTTTAGGGTTTATATTAGATGGTTCAGGGGTATGGTCCGGGCTGGGCTAGGTAAGAGTTAAAGGTTGGGTGCTGGTTAGGTTTAGGGTTTGTGCTAGGTTAGGTTAGGGTTAGGTTTAAGGTTGGGGTTAGGTTTACAGTTAGGATTAGGTTAAGGGTTAGTGTTAGAGTTAGGATTATTGTTAGGGTTAAAGGTTAGTCTTATGGTTAGATTTAGGGTTAGGCTTAAGGTTAGGTTTGGGTACGGGTATGGGTTAGGGATGGGGTTAAGGTTAAAGTTAAGGTTTAGGTTAAGGTGAACACATTTTCTCACGCCCGAACTATGTTCAGGAACAAGTTATTCCCTGTCCATCCCATTTTGCGAAAACCCTAGCTATTTAATTATTTTGGAGGTGCTTTAGTTCAGTGCAGGGTTCGTCTCTGTTTTAGGGTTAGAATTTTTTGCCCAAGGATCTAAACTTAAAATTAATATCTGGTCTTCTGTATCCAGTGTTTATGGTCAAAGGTTATGGTTAGGGCTGGTTTATGGTAAGGGTAAGGGTTAGGGTTAGGGTTAGGGTTAGGGTTAGGGTTACGGTTAGGGTTAGTGTTAGGGTTAGGTTCAGGGTCAGGGTGAGGGTGAGGGTAAGGGTTAGTTGTTAGGGTTAGAATAGGGTAGGTTAGGGTTAGGGTTATACACTTTAGGGTAGAGTTCAGGTTTGCTATGGGGATTCGATATTTTGATCCAAGAAATACATCAAGGGGTCTCCATTTAGGTTTGTTTTGGGTTTGGTATAAAAGTGTTAGTTTTAGAATTGTATTGTTCATTTAGACCTCTTGGAAAAGGGGTATATAATCTATTAATCCATCTTGTCTCCATGAACAGTCTGTCCTTCAGGGTTCCCTGTGGATTCGACTCGAGACCTGCTTCCCTCAATGTGTGTGTTTCTTTCTACTTTATTTTTAATATTAAAAATGTGACAACACACTATTTGTTGTATTGAGTTTTTTGCTTGTCTAACATATTGTTTGCCACACTTGTAACACGAGATTAAATATACGCAGTTGGACGTCAAAGGCGTGAGAGGCTTTAAAAGTTTAAAGATTTCTTTCTTAATGTGACCGGTATTCTAACTTTTGGGTTCACAGTACTTTGGTATTGTACTTTTATTTTATTTAATGTTTTTATTGGGGATAATTTACTTTTGACTAATAGGTCTTTGAAATTTTTATTTTTCCTAAAGGCTGAAATACTTTTGTGTTCTTTGAGGTAGGGTGTGTTTGACAAAAATTCTGAAAATGTTCCTTTGTTTGTAGATTAAGTTTCACACTCATTGCGTAGAATGTGTTGACGAAAGGAATGATTTTACTCTAATTTTGGGTATTTTGAGATTTATTAAGTAATCCTTTTAGTGTTTTTCTTAGAAAAGATCTCGAGTATCCCCTGACTCTCAGGGCTTCCATTAAATGTTCCTTATTGGTACAGATTTTATGAAAAAGTAGTTGCGATTTAACGATTCCCCTAAATGTATGTTGGGGTTGATAGCTGCTTTTGTGTAAGAGCGAGTGAGTGTCTGTTGATTTAAAATAAACCTTGAAGTCTAAAACTGTCCAGTTTCTCAAAACCTTGTCCCTTTGAATGAGATGACGTCCAAAAAGTTCACCTGAGTATCATCAATCATGTGTTTTATTTGGATTGATTTTTGATGTGTGTTAAGATGATTTGTGAACACTATAAAGTGTTCTTTGGAACACGTCAAGACTCCCCAGATGTCGTCGAGGAATCTATAATAAAGAAGAGGTTTCAATGGGGCCGAGTCCAAAGCTGATTCTTCCCATTGAGCCATAAAAATATTGGCACATCAGGGTGCGAATTTCTTTCCCATCGCTGTGCCTTTCCGTTGCAAGTAGAATTTGGAATCAAATTCAAAATCCTTTTTAGTTAAATTGATTTCAAGAAGTTCCATCAATTGTTTATCAGGTCTCTGTAGGTTTGGATACTTTTCAAAGCATTTTATAACAGCCAAGAGCTCGGCTTCAGTTTCGATATTCGTATACATACTATCTACATCTATCGTGAACAAGAGTGCTTTAGGAGAAATTTGGATTTTGCCAATTTTTTCAATCAAATAGTATCCATCTTTCAAGTAGCTAGAGTGCTTCTGTGATATTTGGTTAAGAAAATATTCAATATATTCAGCAGTATAATAGGACTCACTATCACAATCTGAGAATATAGGTCTGCCAGGTGGGATTTCCCTTGGCAGGCTCCAGGTTTCAGGACCTTTATGTATTTTTGGTAGCACATAAAATTGTTTAAGTCTTGGCATAGGACCGCCCAGTAAATATTCCCTCTGGTAACAATTAAGGTATTTCTGACTAAAGAGGTCCTTTAGGATATCCTTAGTTCTTCCATTGTTTTTAAGTAAATGGGTCTAGATAGTTTGATATTGTGGTCCACATTATTCAATTGCCTCTCACAATTCTTCCTTTCTTTTATTTTGTATTTTTTTTCTTAAGCCTCACTTTACTCAGCCAAAGTAACAGGCTGTCAAGTAATGAAAATGAACACTTAGCCTGTAGGAGATTGGTATCAGTTGAAATAGATAATAAAGAAAGCAAAAAAGGTTAAGGCTCACATCACCTGGTAATCCCAGGTGGTCTCCCATCCATTAAATGTAGTGAATTTTCACATCTCATATATCTTTTAAGTCAGAATTCTGGTTTTCTTTCTTTAATGTTTTTTTTCAAAAGCCAAACCTTGTTTATAAGAAAGCCACTGGTTTTTCAAGGCTTGACAATTAACCACGAGCCTGTAGGCCATGGGAATCAGTTGAAAAAGAAATAAAGTTAAGACAGAAAGATAAAGGCTTACAGCACCTGATATTACCAGGTGGTCTCCCATCCAAGTACTTACCAGGTCCAACCCTGCTTAGCTTCTGGGATCAGACGTAACCAGGGTGGTTTGGCCGTAAGCGAAATAACCAGGGACTGGCAAGCCCTTTAAAAACTTGCATAGCTAGCCAAGCCCTTGCTTAATACTACTTGACTCTTCTTCTTCAAGCCACTGATAGGTTCCTTTAAAGACCGTCTTAAGACCAGGTTTAATATTTGCAAGGAAAATGTTTTATCTTCCTGGGTCTTTTTTAAGGTTGTTATTCATCAGATGTCCAGTTACCTTCCCCTTTTCAGAATAACCCTTTCAAGAACATTTGTGTTTGAATCAACTAAACGGTTTTGAATTTTCACATCTTGTATGTTTTTCAAGTTTTTTCTTTTCTTTTCAAAAGACTAACTTCGCTCAGCCAAAGTCACTGGGCTGTCAAGTCATGAAAATGAACACTGAGCCTGTAGGAGATTTGTATCAGTTGAAAGAGAAATTAAATAAAGCCAAAAAAGGTTAAGGCTCACATCACCTGGGGCTTTATTTATAAAACTGTGCGTAGTATCTTTACCAAAACTCTACGTACGCACAAAAGCCAAAAATAGCGTACACAAAAAAATATTCAGATTTATAAAACCATGCGTACGCACACCTTCAGGCAATTTCCACTTTATAAAACACAGCCTACCTGATAATTTGTGCATGCAAAAAAATATTATTTATCGCCCTCTATCCGCCCACATTCAGCCATATATAGACCATGCAAATTAACTCATTGGCCATGCATATTAAAAAGAGCGTGGAAAAATGTGTTTTAAAAAACAAAATCATGACAGCAATTAAGAGCAAGGGCAAGAAGCAACATTTCTCTGAGGCAGAAATAGAGATTCTTGTGAGTGAGATAGATGAAAGGAAGGTTATTTTGTTTGGTGGCCATAGCTGTGGAATTACTAATAAAAATAATATTTAGAGTGGCAACACATCACTGCCTCGGTAAACAGAACCGATCCAGATAAAAAAAATAAGTGGTCCGATCTTAAGGTGAGAAATGGCTTGCCTCTCACAGACAGAATGTGTGGGCGACTGGTGGGGGCAAAGGCGCCCCCGATTCTCAGCCAAACCAGTGTGTGTGTGGCATTGTGTCTGAGAGGGAAGGAGACACAGAGGTGCTGATACAGGGGAACCAGGTAAATAACTTTATTGCTTGTGTGCACAATAAAATAAAATAAATTACACAATTGGTTTAGTCCTCACCCAGATAGCATGTAACCTTTGAAACCATGTTCAGTCAGTGTTGATGCGTCAACGCTGATTACATTTAAATGACGTTAGAAAGTGATGTTGTTTTACCATCACTCTTGCAACCTCAGTTAATATTGAAATAATCTTTAGATTTCAACCACAAATCAATGGTGATAGTAGTGCTTCAACATTGTAAAGTGATGTTGTTTCAATGTTACTTTTGCACCCTCAGTTAATATTGAAATAATCTTCAGATTTCAACCACAAATCAATGGTGTTAGTATTGCTTCAACATTGTAAAGTAATGTCGTTTCAACGTCACTTTTGCACCCACATTTGAAACATTATTAAATATAGAAGACAAAAACATGCTAATAACATTGAATTAATATTCAAACAACTATATTAATAAAAAATTTAAAACACTGTTTCAATCAGATTCTTCTTTATTTTCCAGTCTTTGTACTTTTAATTCATTCAACTCAAAGCACTCAATTCCATGTAAAAACAAAACAAAAAACTATCATACAGACTCAAAAGTAAACCATTAAACAAATAAACCAACGAACAAAAAACAAATTAATTTGTATCTGGAGGCACCGACGGAACAGTTGCACTTGTTTGAAGTGCAGTTTCCCCACACGGTACGGTGCATATCGGAGCCATTTCTGGACTACCTGACTGTATTCATACTGGGAAACTTTTCCCACACCCATCTGCAAAGTCATTGCATCTAACAAAAGATAAACAACGGGATAGGAAATGTATGCAATTGAATACATTAATGGAGGAACTGGAACAGGGAAATATTGCATTAAGTAAGGTCTATTTCTGGGAGCACAAAAGGCAGAACGACAATTAAAGTCATTGAGAGTACTAACTCACCAAATAAACACATATTCAAGAACGTATCCTTGAATGCCCTCTTTTGCCTTAACTGCTTTTTAACCATCTTCCCAGCCCAATTTAGTGACGATGCCAGCTCATTGGTCAAAGAAAGCATGCGACGGACCCTAACTTCCAATGACAGAGTTTACTTTTCAGTGACAGCTTTTCTGAACTGTTTGCCAAGACTAAGGCTATGGAGCACTGGACCGTCAAAATGTGTCTGACTTAAGTAGCACTTGTGAGGCTCTGGTGAATCTGGACTTGGCATCTCAGGTAACCTTTTCACAACTTGCTGTAAGAGTAAGTGAGGCTTGTGCAGAAGATGTTTTATTTGTCCTAAATAATTCTCAAAAGGAAATACTGACACATTATCCAAAGGTCCAAAAAGACAATACTCTTCAGCCAGATGAGTGAGCTGGTGTATATTGTAGACTATTTCATGTGTACCATACAGCTGTCCAAAGGGACATACAAATGAGACAAGCAATTCATGAGCACAATCAATCATCGCCTCTGGGGTTCCAGAGGATAAAAGCAAATGCATTGCAACAGAAAACAGCATAAAGTTCTCATACATCGACATTTGAATGCTACTCTGAAGCACAACAGGGCCTGTGTAAAACATAAAAGAACACAGCTCAGTAGCTTTCCAGCGGTCAAATTCTGATAACCCTCTTGGTTTCCAACTAAACTCAACCGGGGTGTAGGGACTCAGCAGCTTTAACTTTTCAGAAATGTCAGCTACAGTTTGAGTGGACAACCTAGTAGTATGTGCTTTACCTCTGATCCATAAGTTCAAAAGTTTCCCAGTGACGCCTAGACAGCACAAGTGCATATAATCTAATGGAAACATAATAACCATTTTTACCAACCCAGCTAAAGGAGAAAGTTTTTGGTTCAAGTGGTGGTCTTCATCAATCATATCATTAAAATCAGAATCCGTCCTCAACTTTGCATCAGTTTCTGGGTATATCATTTTATTTTGCCACTTAAACACTTAAACACTTTTGTCACAGCCTGAGTAGCCATTGTGAGATTTATATTTTTAACAAAGGCTCTTGCAGGGGCATCACACACAAAAGAGCTTACTTCTACCTATATGTTTTGACCATTGTAAAGAATACCACCCGTAAGAAAATCAGCTAAATCATAAATAAATGGCTTTAAGAACTCAAAAATGCACTTGGGCTTTTTCATAACACAGTAAAGGCCAACAAGGCAGGGATGTTTAATATAGTCACAATTGACAATGGCAAGAATTGTCAAGAACTGAAGTGTAGAGCTTTTGAAAAGTGGTAGGCCATCTAAATTGAGCTGTACTTTAACCATTTTCAATTGTTCAGGTAGAATTAAGCTTTTCAAACACAACAATATCCCCTTTGCCAAGCCAAAATGATAATACTCCCCACTGTCATGATTCTGCCTCTCTTGATCATGGTTTTCATGATTTTGCAGAATCATGGCAGACCCATATGTTTTGTGTGAGACACATGGCATTGTTTGGTACGACATGCCATGTGCTCTCTTGTCTCATCTCCTGGCTCCGCCCCCTCGTTGTCTTGTCTATCTTCCCATCATTGTTTCATTCCCCACACCTGCCCCCATGTCATTATCCCTCGTTATGTTTCCCTATTTAAACCCCTTGTGTTTTCTGTTCTTTGCTGGTTTGTTAGGTATGCTTTTAGTATTGTGAGTTGCTGTGTCCTGTTTCGCTCCATGCCTGTTTTTTTGTATGCGTAAATCTACCCAAGTTTTGTGATTTGTTCCTTGTTTTGCCCCCTCGTGGGAAGTTTTTGTTTTGAATTTTATGATGTAGTTTTTCCCGATTGTGGGTCTATTGTTTATTAAAGTTGATATCAACTCTGCTGCCTGCATCTAGGTTCGCTCTCCACACAACCGTGACACCCACCTTCCATCTTTATGGTAGATACATGGGTTTTGGGTCTTAAAAATTGTCCTGGCAGCTGTGGGCAATTCTGGATGAAATATTCTCAAAATACTTAAAAGTGCACTGAGTGCAACAAGTGAGACTGAGAAGGTTGAGGCCCAATATCGCAAACTCCTTAAAAGGAACTCACTTGTTGGAGCTTCTGACTCAGTATCAGAGTCAACATCGGATAAGTTGACTGTGTCATTATTAACATTGTGTATATTGGTTAGATGCCAAAGAAACTCATCATACACCCCACCAGGGAACTCATCTGTGACTGATTCATTACAATCTGAAGCAGCTAAGTCTATAAGAACTTTAGGGTATTCAACATAATCTTTTACTGCTTCAACATGATTTTCTTCTGACACAGAATTCTGTGCACTGGTTTCATTGAGTTGTTGTAGTATTTCTGACTCTGTGGACACTGTGGCCTCTTTGACCACCATGAAGTCATTATTGCTGCAAGTGGTGGAACGGTTCAATTTGATAAAATCTGGCTCACTATGTCAGACGTGGACGGGTGCTGACTGAAGCTGTTCTGCAGACACAGAGAGACCCCATTATTGCAATTACTGTCATCGCAGATGAGCTTAAGCAAATAAGGGTTGTGCTTGGTGACATTGCATCTACATTAAAGGATCTTGTTAAGGCTCTTCATGCTGGTGTTGTGGTAGGTCGGGAGAAACAGGGATACCATTCATACATCTGAATACTGTTTCCCTCTGAAGTCTGCCATTGTCATAATGTTCTAGCAGTGCCAGCGCATCCATCATACAATATGCATTGAAGTGTTGCTGCAGTAGGCTATTTATGTTTTACTTTTTCTACGAGATTTGTATTAGTTGAAATGGATATTAAAGAAAGCCAAAAAAGGTTAAGGCTCACATCACCTGGTATTCTCAGGCGGTCTCCCATCCATTTATTTTAGTCCATTTATTCATATATCGTATATTTTTTCAAATCAGAATTCTGGCTTTCTTTCTTTCTTTCTTTAAAAAAAAAAAGCCTTACCTTGTTTAGAAGAAAGCTTCTGGCTTTTCAAGGCTTGAACATGAAAGATGGGCATGTAGGCCTTAGGCATCAGTTGAAAAAGAAATATAGTTTGGCCAAAAAGATATAGGCTTACAGTACCTGGTATTCCCAGGCGCTCTCCCATCCAAGTACTTACCAGGCCCAACCCTGCTTAGCTTCTGAGATCAGGCGTGACCAGGGTGGTTTGGCCGTAAGCAAAATGACCTGGGACTGGCAAGCTCTTTAAAAACGTGCATAGCTAGCCAAGCCCTGGCCTGATACTACTTGACTCTTCTTCTTCAAGCCACTGTTTAGGTTCCTATTAAGACCGTCTTAAGACCAGGTTTAATATTTGCAACAAAAATATTTTATATTCCTGGGACTATTTTAAGGTTGTTATTCATCAGATGTCCTGTTACTAAAGGGTTTTCTATGTTTGTCTATGTTTGTAATAATCAAGTGTGAATTAATTAAGACAGGAATATAACTTTGTGTACTAAAAGAACATGTTGACACGAGGATAGGGGGTCGTTCCAACGGGACTTCCTGGGGGACCCCCTGGGGGGAAGAACAAAGAACAAATGGCACGAGGAGAGGGGGTCTTCCTAGCGGGCTTCCTGGGGGGAGACAGTTGCACTGGGTCATCAGTTGTGCAGAATATGCATGAGTGTTGTGTTACAGTGAACCAAAACGAGAAGCTGATTGGAGAGAGAACGAAAGGAGGAGATCTATATAGAACTGGGAGGCTGTCCCGAAGAAAGAAGACACACCTTACACATACACATATAAATATGCTGTAACACATTTGCATGGGGTTGTTGTTGTTTACTCCTACTCCTACAAGAGGATGCGTAAATAGAACAACCCGGCCGTGGTTGTTTGCTCCTGTCAAAGAAAGCATAAATAGAACAACCCGGCCGTTGTGTTTATTCTGATCAATAAAAGTTTCAACTTATTCTACAAGTCTGATCTCCGATTTTTGAGCAGGTAAGGACATTTTCAAGGTCCATCAAATGGTGACCCCGACGTGATCGGCAGAGACGACGTGATCGGCAGAGACGACGAATTCATAAAGACAGTTCCTTGAGGAGGACACACAGAGAGGATTCGATTTCAACACAAACTAGCCAGTAAATAAAGGTTAGCAGAAACCTGTTATATCAAATTCTGCAGATTGGACATTGTCAAATTAAATTTGTTGGAATTGAAAAACTAATTCTTGTGTAGAATAAAATAATGAATGATTGAAATTTTATTGATCATAATAAAAGGTCACCTGGTTCACATACCGGGAGAGGGCGGCGTCCCTAAAAGGAAAATAAGTAACGGGCGGCGTTCCCGTAAGATATTTAAGGTAAAAAGGGCGGCGTCCCTAAAGAAATAAAAGTAACGGGCGGCGTTCCCGTAAGATATTTAAGGTAAAAAGGGCGGCGTCCCTAAAGAAATAAAAGTAACGGGCGGCGTTCCCGTAAGATATTTAAGGTAAAAAGGGCGGCGTCCCTAAAGAAATAAAAGTAACGGGCGGCGTTCCCGTAAGATATTTAAGGTAAAAAGGGCGGCGTCCCTAAAGAAATAAAAGTAACGGGCGTCGTTCCCGTAAGATATTTAAGGTAAAAAGGCGGCGTCCCTAAAGAAATAAAAGTTACGGGCGGCGTTCCCGTAAGATATTTAAGGTAAAAAGGGCGGCGTCCCTAAAGAAATAAAAGTAACGGGCGGCATTTCCCTAAGATATTTTAAGTTTAAAAGGATAAAAGGGCGGCGTCCCTAAAGTTTGTTATTTTAAAGGACGAGGTCCATAAAGTTTGTTATTTTCTTTGGTTTAAAAGTTTAAAAGGATAAAAGGGCGGCGTCCCTAAAGTTTGTTATTTTAAAGGACGAGGTCTCTAAAGTTTTGTTATTTTCTTTGGTTTAAAAGTTTAAAAGGATAAAAGAGCGGCGTCCCTAAAGTTTGTTATTTTAAAGGACGAGGTCCCTAAAGTTTATTATTTTCTTTGAGTTAGAAGTTTAAAAGGATTAAAGGACGAGGTCTCTAAAGTTTTGTTATTTTCTTTGAGTTAAAAGTTTAAAAGGAAGGTCGTATTTTATTTTAGAAATGGAGTCACATAAGATGTGCGAGGTAGAAGGAAAAGATCTGGATGTAAAGTCCCAATGGGACAAGATTGTAAAGATGTTATCAGCGCAGACAGAGGGAAAATATCAGAAGAAAGAAACAAAAGTTTGGGAAGACATATGGAGTCAGATGTGGTGTTTTGGGTATTAGCTCAAAGCTAGTAACATTTACATTTAGTATGTAAAATGTGTTCAGTATCACAGGGACAGAGTAGGACACACAGACCGGTGAGGAGCCCAGGGAAGAACCGAAGTGCAATATGCATCGGGGGCCAACCCTGAGGTGAAGACTCCCTTATAGGATTTCCCCTTACAGTTTATCCCCACCTCACTTGGTCTTTAGGTGTCAAAATGTTCATTAATCAGGGTAAAGAAGGAAAAACCAATATACGATCAGCAACCTTTTAACTTAAAGGTATTTTATTTTCAATCTGTACGATCAACAACATTGTTATATTAGGTTGGGCACTGACATAGAAATATATTCTATCACTAGTATGTTACAAGGAAGTTAAAACATGAAATGTAGTATCAGAGTACTGCTCTTTTGTGTTTTCCAATTTGTATTGCAGGTGCTAGAGCAAGACATTGAAAACCCATTGCTGCCTCCTCATCAATATACCTGCTGTGAATTCATCGATACAGACAACAAACTCCTGATGGATCAGTGACCAAACCGCTGGAGGGTCTGAGAGTCCTGTCTATAGAAAAGAAAGATGTCAATCCTCCGCCCTACACCATGCCCTTATTGGCAAGCCAGGGAATGGAATACTGTGATGACAATGACGGTGACGACAACGAAGAGAACGAAGTTTGACCTCTGATTAATCAGAGGTCAAGAGAGGGATTAAAGGGTTTTCTATGTTTGTCTATGTTTGTAATAATCAAGTGTGAATTAATTAAGACAGGAATATAACTTTGTGTACTAAAAGAACATGTTGACACGAGGATAGGGGGTCGTTCCAACGGGACTTCCTGGGGGACCCCCTGGGGGGAAGAACAAAGAACAAATGGCACGAGGAGAGGGGGTCTTCCTAGCGGGCTTCCTGGGGGGAGACAGTTGCACTGGGTCATCAGTTGTGCAGAATATGCATGAGTGTTGTGTTACAGTGAACCAAAACGAGAAGCTGATTGGAGAGAGAACGAAAGGAGGAGATCTATATAGAACTGGGAGGCTGTCCCGAAGAAAGAAGACACACCTTACACATACACATATAAATATGCTGTAACACATTTGCATGGGGTTGTTGTTGTTTACTCCTACTCCTACAAGAGGATGCGTAAATAGAACAACCCGGCCGTGGTTGTTTGCTCCTGTCAAAGAAAGCGTAAATAGAACAACCCGGCCGTTGTGTTTATTCTGATCAATAAAAGTTTCAACTTATTCTACAAGTCTGATCTCCGATTTTTGAGCACGTAAGGACATTTTCAAGGTCCATCATTACCTTGCCCTGTTCAGAATAACCCATTCAAGGACATTTGTGTTTTAATCAACTAAAAGGTTTTGAATTTTCATATCTCGTATGTTTTTCAAGTCAGAATTCTGCGTTTATGTTTTTTCTTTTCTTTTCGAAAGCCTCACTTCGCTCAGCCAAAGTCACTGGGCTGTCAGGTCATGAAAATGAACAATGAGCCTGTAGGAGATTGGTATCAGTTAAAAGAGAAATTAAATAAAGCCAAAAAAGGTTAAGGCTCACATCACCTGGTATTCCCAGGTGGTGTCCAATCCATTAAATGTAGTGAATTTTCATATCTCGTATATTTCTTCAAGGCAGAATTCTGGCTTTCTTTCTATCATTTTATTTTAAAGGGCCTAACCTTGTTTAGAAGAAAACCACTGGTTTTTCAAGGCTTGAAAATGAACAATGAGCCTGTAGGCCATTGGCATCAGTTGAAAAAGAAATTAAGTTAAGCCCCCCCCCCAAAAAAAGGCTTACAGCACCTATAGTCTCCCATCCACGTTTTAACCAGGGCCGATCCTGCTTAGCTTCTGATATCAGACGTATTTTTTTTTTAATAAAAAATGATTCAATCAAAATTTCCATTTAATGCTTTCCATATTAAAAAACAAACATCAAGATCAACAGCTGTTTGTTCCAGAGACCCGCTGGGTGAATCACAAGCAACACAAGAAGACAAGTGATACCAGGTATCACTTTTGAATTACAGGCGAACACAGTGTGATGTTCTGGGAACGACACGCAGTGGTGTAGACCACCTAGGTTCTGGATCTGTTTCTGGTATGACCTGCTGAGAAAAGTGTTGGATCAATGCAGTTAGTTTTTCAAAATAAGCACTATGCTACAAAGGCTCAATAATATCCTCTCTCAATGGGTTGACTGGACCCGGAAATGAGCGACCTGTAAACAATTCATAAGGTTAAAACCAGAAATCTTGTTAAGAGAAGAAATAACAGACATTAATGCTATAGGGAGAGCCGACAACTATGTTAATTTGGTCTATGCACAGATTTTAGCCAATTTTAGTTTAAGTGTTTTTTCTTTACTTTTCCTTGAGTCATGGAATTCTCTTTAGAGTAACCTTGGCATTTTATAGTTGCCACTTCAGCGGGTATCATCAGACCCTCTAAGGTCTCTGGCTTCACATGCATGTGTAATTGGTCGACCTGAGGTGGTAATAAAACCAAACCTCTGCCAAACTGGTAGTTCAACATATACAGCTCTTACGACATAAGCATAATCACAAAAAAATTTTACCCTATTTTTTCCTGCAAATTTGAAAGCTACAGTTACTGCTAACTTTTCTGCTTCTGCGCTGACTGTTTACCTTGCAATTTCTGTGAGACCCTATTGATAAATCCTCATCTGTCTTTTCTACCACAGAAAATCCAGCTGTTAGTGAGCCATCCTCTGATCTGAAGCAACACCCATCTGTTAACAGCGTTATCAGTTCTGGTGGCGTGGAAGTGGAGAGGCAAAGAGGTTTGCTCTTACACGCAAAGCCAGTTCTGTGATAGGAACACAGTCATGTGTTAGGCCATCTGATAAGAGATCAGCCATGTTAATAACCTTCATGGGTTTACGTATGTGTGGTGCTGTCAATGTTTTAGCTTGTCTACATTGTCTCAATGGAAAAAAAAAATGAATGCTGCAGCATTCACAAATGACATTATGGAGTCTGTTGTCAAAACAGTCTGAGGAGTTTTCTCAATTACTTTTGCTAATCCTGCAGTAAACCAAGCACAACTCGGCTGGCGTTGTTCAATGCTTTCCAGGAGCACGCTGACATACTTAAAAATCGTCCTAGTCCCTGCCTGCTTCTGGAATAGCACCCCGTGTGCACTGCTTCCTGTTTCAGAAACATCCAGGAAAAAACTCAACACAATTTAAAAGAGCTGCATGTGACAGTTGCGTTTTCAATGAAATAAAAGCTTGTTCTGCTTCTGGGGTCCATATAAACTTGTTGGGGATGGTGAAATATCTATTTCTACCCAGTAGATGTCAGCAGCTTCTTTTAATGGGCCTCCTAAAAGGACATTTTGTGTACACCCCATATAAGGGCCAAAGAACAATTAACCTGTGTGCCGTCTGAAAAACTAACAATTACTTCCTCTGGTAAACATAAAATGCTTGCTCCCAATTTTATAAGGAGATCCCTCCCCAATATAGGTGTCGGAGCATTGGAGGAGTACAAGAACGAGTGCGATATGCTCTGATTAGCAATCTTCGCTGTCAACATTTTTGTCATCGGCCATTTTTCTAACGCACCAGAGAAACCCATCACTTCCACTTTCTTATCACTCAGAACTTTTTGTGTCATAGTGCCCTTTGTGACAGTGGATTATGTTGCTCCAGTATCCACCAGAGCTTGTAGTGGTCTGTTGTTAAACACTATTTCCATGAAGAGGTTCAGCCATTCCCCTCATGGTGGTTCTCTGTGGGCCCAATCAACAATCCTCCTCTTCCGCCCCCGGGCCCCATTTTGGGTGCATGGGCGCCTGTAGGTTGGGTGGGGCTGAAAGTCGTTGCCCCTGGTGTTTTTGGGCGTGTGGTCCACTGCCATGACCACCAGGTCCACCTCTATGAGGTTCCCGACCCCCGCAGGTGGCCCTGTATTTCGGCCTTCCCCACGCATGGGGCAGCTTCTTATCCCATGTCCCCCACCCTCTCGTCTCTTATTTCCATTTCCCCTATACCATCCCCATTGTCTAAAAGGTCTACGTCACTGGGGTGGTGGTTGGCCAAAGTTCTCGGGGCTACTAAAATCAGTGGTACCCAAAAGGGGCTGGCTGCTCGGGCATCAGTTTAGTTATCCTTTCTGCTTTTGCTTTAGCTAATTCTAACTGCAATTTTAACAGCTGGTTTTTAGTCTTCCCTAGCTCTTCCTCTTCCTTATTTGTTTTATCGACATCCCTATCTATGTGATGTACTAGGTGTCGTTCCCAAAACTCGTTGCTAGCCACTGGCATGTCTGGGTTGTTTTCTATAGCCTCTTTTACACCATTAGGAGCCCTTGACATTACTGCTGTTCTGAAAATGTCTCTAGTTATCGG
Source organism: Triplophysa yarkandensis (assembly GCA_033220385.1). NCBI lineage: Eukaryota > Metazoa > Chordata > Actinopteri > Cypriniformes > Nemacheilidae > Triplophysa > Triplophysa yarkandensis. Next base: position 4,814,099 of record CM065658.1, on the reverse strand, counting down.
GTTGTTTAAACTGTTTTCCTCAACAATCTGCTCCCATTCGGCTGCACACCTGAAATAATACCCTCACCCAGGCTCACCTGATTTTATTTCAAATGTGATGTTCTGAAATGCTGTGTGGAGTGTAGAAAATTGCTTTCTTAGTGCAGCACTAACTGCAGTGCTCACAGTTGTAAATTTACATTCATTAGGGACTCCTGTTATTTGAGCATCAGCCTCATAAGCAGTCATTTGGGATACTGTGAAAATCTGGCCCAACAGGCACCTTAGATCACCCACCGCCATAGTAGTTCCATTACACAAACCCATTTACTTAGTTAACCATCTACTGCCCCCAGAGATAATAGGGGGTAGTTTAGCCAATAAGGCAGTCATGTCACTATGGCTCCATGGCTGATATTTCTATTGTCCACGCCATGTCAGCACTAGTGGCATGTGGTTGAGTGTGGAAAGTTTTCTTTCACAGAGCTGATCCATTACTGTATTGTTATTCCCCATTGTTTTTGATCAGGATCTGTCTGTAATTGGGGCGGAACACATTGTTTCTTTAATAATCACATGCATTTTTAGCTTCTCCTTCTTCACTAACCACACTCCGCTGACTACATAGAGATTTAGATCGGTACTGCAATGGGAAGTTCCCCAGATCCCCCAGCAGGTCCCCTGTTGCCACCAGTCTTTCCTCCTCCTGCTGTAGCTGTTGTGTATGCCGCCTACACGCCCCCTGTTCGTCCCTCTCTTCATTCTCACGTTCTCTGAGACTACGGACTGGTGGAGGTCTGTCTAAGATTAAACCCTTAAGTTCCTGTAACTGTTGTTTCAAGTTTTTTGTTTCAATTTCTCCTTCGTTCACTCTCACCATGATTTGCTGCAAACTCGTTTCATATGGTGGAGGTTTTGTTAATAATTTCAGGTCGGGTTATGTTTTAGGGGGCAGAGAACATGCTGTTTAATTGGATTTAAAAGGCACCCTGTGTATTTCCTGACTCTTTTACCAATTCTTTATCTGACTCAACTGCCTTCACAAGACCTCCTGAACTTTTATGTTTACCCTGACTGAGGGCTGTTGCATTTGAAATCCGCATACACAGCCGGAGATCTGCCCTATGTTTACCCCTGTTAATCCATTTCACATTGCCTTTTTCCTCTACATGTCTCTTTAACCCCACATGAGCACTCTTTTCCATGCCCCTTATCTTCTCTGACACTGTCATCTTTTCAGGTGCATCCCAGCCATTCTCAATTTCTGACTCCATTTCTTTTCAAACACTTTCATTTCTTTTGACATTTAGGCCATACCTGAGCTAACAACATGTCCACTACATTCTTCCACTGTTCTACAATTTCTACAAAGAAATCACAGCAGATATTTTACAGCTTTATGGCTCTCAGACCAAGGGACTCCAACCCAATAGATTTATGGTTCGCCAACCAAGGGACTCTTACCCAACAGAATTTATGGTTACCTTAACCAAGGGACTCTAACCCAACAGAATTTATTTGATCAATGAACCTCCAAATAATTTAGTTATACTCACACGATATGTTCATCAAATTCAACACATTAATTTAAATTGTCCAATAGCAGAATTCGATTAAACAGGTTTCTGCTTACCTTATTTTATGGCCGGTCACTGTGTTCAATCTGACTCCGTCTCGTGTCCAATCCGGTCCTCTGCCGTCTTTAACAATAATGCCTTTTCTCCAATCACGTCGGGGTCACCAAATTGTAGGACTTTTCAAGGGTCCTTCGTGTTAAAAAAATTGGAGGGAGACAATCTCTAATAATAACTGAGGTTTATTAATCAGATATCAAAAATAAAAATACAGCGCTGGGTTGTCAGTCCACGACATCCACACTGACCAACAACTTTATATAGTATGTATCGTCGGTCTATCTTCTAGGGCCGGATGGGATCCACCCCTGCTTCCAAAAAAGCAGATCTGGTTCCTTTTTAGTTTTTAATATCTCGTGCGTCAGATGACTTCAGTTTCTGTGGACAAACATATCAAAGAGACAAAGAACACAGCAAAGAAGAACACTACCTCCTTTTCTTTTCTTAATGAGGATAAATAGTAACTCTTAGTTTTTTTGGCATTTGGAAGTGTGTTTTATTCTCGTGCTTAACAACCTCTGCATGAGAGTCCTCATACTGGCAGATAAGAGTAAGGTCAGATGACCCTTCTCCTGCAGCGGTTCTGTTCTTATCACTTCTCCCTTTCTTGCACATACACTTTTCCTGATTTGCAAGCATATTGTTATCAAAAGCACAGTTCAAAGCATTTCTTCTCATGTATGGTTACTTAATTTAAACATATTTTAGTAGAAATTGTAATAGAAAAAAGATTATTTGAATGATTGATAAAACATCAATAAATAAAACATAAGAGCATAATATTGTATAGGAAAGATGATTATTAAAACATCAATTAATAAAACATAAGATCATAATACTATATTATTCCCACATGATGAGTAAGCTTTTACTTTATAGTGCTTTGGTAATAACACGGTATGTCTTGAGTTAATATTGAATCGGATAATTTTAAAATTTTCATCCTAAAAATATAAGATACATCAGCGTCTAACACTTAGGTCTTCAATGCATGGTTTTCTGACATTTACTTTCATTTGGCAAATACAAGCTTTGGAGTTTATAAGGTATTAACTGGTCCCATCCAATTGGCCATATGAAAAACATTTCAATGTTTTAGGATTTTAAATATGATTGAGGTGAGAAAAGGTCTACTTTATAGTCATGGGATTTAAAATGGGATGGTGGTGAGTAAATGTGTGGTTTTCAGTGCTTTGGGTCTTAAATTAGAAGGCAATGAGTTAATTAGATAAGACTAGTTTAAACTTTAATTCCCACAAATATAAGTTACAACAGCATCTAACAGTTAAGTCTTAAGTGCAAGGTTTGCTGACCTTTACTTTAAATGGCAAATATAAACTTTGGACATTTTAAGGTATTTTATGGGCCCATACAGTTGGCCATATGAATGACTTTCTAATGCCCTCGGCTTGAAACAGGATGGTGATGAGTAAGATTCTACTTTAAAGTGCTGTGGTAAATACACTGTATGTCTGGATTTAATATTGAATTGGATAATTACAAACTTTCCATCCTACAAATATAAGATACATCAGCATCTAACACTTAGGTCTTTGATGCAAGTTTTTCTTACTTTTACCTTTAATGGCAGATATGAGCTTTGAAGATTGTAAGGTATTAACTGATCCCATACAATTGGCCATATGGACAACATTTTCTTGCTTTGGGGTTAGAAACAGGATCATGTTGGTTAAAGTTCTACTTTGTAGTCATGAGATATATAATGGGATGGTGTTGAGTACAGGTCTAGTTTTCAGTGCTTTGAGTCTTAAATTAGAAGCTATTGAGTTAATAGAATTATACAAGTTTAAACTTTACATCCCACAAATATAAGTTGCAAAAGCATCTAACAGTTAAGTCTTTAGTGCAAGGTTTGCTGACCTTTACCTTAAATGGCAAATTTGAGCTTTGGACATTTTAAAGGATTTACTGCTCCCATACAGTTGGCCATATTAATAACTTTCAAACGCCTTGGGTTTGAAACGGGATGGTGATGGGTAAGATTCTACTTTATAGTGCTGTGGTAAAAACACGGTATGTCTTGAGTTAATATTGAATTGGACAATTTTAAACTTTCCATCCTACAAATATAAGATAGATCAGAATCTAACACTTAGGTCTTCAAAGCAAGTTTTTCCGACATTTACTTTTACTGGCAAATATAAGCTTTGGAGTTTATAAGGTATTAACTGGTCCCATACAATTGGCCATATGGATGACCATTTTACTGCTTTGGAGTTTGACGCAGGAATCGTTGTGAGTAAAGGTCTACATTATAGTCATGAGATTTAAAATGGGATGTTGGGGAGTAAAGGTCTAGTTTTCAGTGCGTTGGGTCTTAAATGAGAAGGTATTGAGTTAATAAGAATTAGACAAGTTTAAACTTTACATCCCAAAAATATAAGGTACAACAGCATCTAACAGTTAAGTCTTCAGTGCAAGATTTTCTTACGTTTACACCTAAATGTTAAGATTGAGCTTTGGACATTTTAAGTCATTAACTGCTCCCATACAGTTGGCCATATGGGTGACTTTCTAACGCCTTAGGCTTGGAACGGGATTGTGATGAGTAAGCTACTACTTTTTAGTACTGTGGTTATAGCACGGTATGTCTTGAGTTAATATTGAATTGGATCTGTATTGTTACCAACAATGTTTAAAGTTTTGTGTTATTTTTGAAGATATTTTTCGGTTTTCTTTATTTGGATATGGTTCCTCTAAGAATTATACCATGTGACATTTTATCAGGAATCAAGCACACATGGCACAGAGAGCAGCATGTTCAGTGTTTCAGAAGCCTTTTTGGTGATATTTGCAGACAACTTATGCCTGTTGTAGCATCGTTGTTTCATTATGCTGCCCTTGGTAAATTTGCAGTATATAACTTGACAGCCAGGTAAACTCTTTCTTTGCAAACGTCAATAAACATGTGGACAAAGAGTTAGTGTCTTCAGAGTCTTGATGTCAAGGAAGAGGTTTCCTGGCTGTCAAGTTTTATACTGCATATATACCAAGGGCAGCATAGTGAAACAACGGCTTAAAGGCAAGATAACGCAATAAAGCTGACAGTTATCCACAAATACATCGTCACACATAGCCAATGGACATCTAAGAGATTATTGGTGTATGAAGATATACACAATCAAATCACGCCATGGCATCAGAAACATCTTCATTAAAGACGCTCTCTCATGCTTCATGTTCTTCAGCACGGTTAAGTACATCGTCAACTGTTTTAGTAGAAGCTAAGGCGAGAGCAAGAGTAGAAGCAACAAAAGCACGTCTTGCCTTCGCTGAAGAGGCAGTTAATCTTAAGCTACAAAAAGTCAAGGTTGAGGCGTCCATGGAAATGCTCCAGCATAAGAAAAAGGCAGCTGCAGCAGTCGCACAAGCAGATGCGCTGGAAGCTGCTATTGAGGAGAATGCTGAGAAACACAGTTGCAAGCAAAGTTTGACTTCAGCTCCCTTGGAAACTAAGCAACGCACGGAACAATATGTTCTTGACCAAACTAAAGTAAGAGGGACAGAACTCTAGCTGCGTGATGTCCCTGCAAAATCAAAACTGAGCCCAAGTTATAGCATTTCAGCTTCACATCTCAAACCTGAAGCCAAACCTTTCCTTGCACAACAAACCAGTGTAGCCTTCCAACCACTTGGTCTTACCTCTAAGCAGCCATGCAACCTAAAAATGGTATGTTCTGGAGTCATGTGAAGTTGGATACGAAAAACATCCATTCTTCTCCTCTACAACATTTAAGGACACAAAATAACAACAGTCATCCAACTCCTGGATCCTACCCCATATCCCATAACTCGTACCATGATAACTTAAACTTAAATGACTTTTTGGGATATCTGGCTCGTCGGGAGCTTGTGGCAAAAGGTTTGCTGCTGTTTAATGACAAACCTCAGAATTACAGAGCTTAGAAACATTCTTTTCAGATTGCAACTACTGATTTAAATCTTACTCCTAGTCAAGGGATGGATCTCTTGCTGAAGTGGCTTGGAAAAGAGTCAGCAGAGCATGTCAAACAGATAGGGCAATACAAGCTTGTCTGGATATGGCATGGGATACACTTGATCAAACATATGGCTCAATGGAGGTTATAAAAGATGCCCTGTTCTAACGAATTGATGCCTTTCCTAAAATACCCAACAGAGACTATTCTAATCTGACAAAATTAAGCGATCTACTAATGGAGCTTCCGGCTGGTAAGGTTGAAGGAGACTTGCCTGGTCTTGCTTTCTTAGATACAGCAAGAGGCGTATATCCAATAGTGCAGAAACTTCCGTTTCGGTTGCAAGAAAGATGGACATCAGATGGTGCAGCATACAAATGACTTAACCATGTTCACTATCCTCCCTTTGCCTACTTCATAGACTTTGTTAGGCAGGAGGCGAGCATTGGAAATGATCCTAGTTTCAACTTTGTCTCTCACAAGAAGTCAGCTTGGAAACCTAAAAAGCAACGAGTAATCTCTGTACACAAGACAGCGGTATCTTCCAGAGATTCCAGTGATGCTGGTGAGCCATCAAATAAATCTGAGGACTGCGTTATTATATGTCCCATTCACAGAAAACCGCATCCTCTGAACAAATGTAAGAAAAGTACAATGTTCACAATGCGAAAGTGAAAGGCACCACACAGTACTCCTACCTGGACCTGCACCCTGGACAGAGGTAGACCCTGCTACAGAGCACGGCGGGCAGGACGAAGAATTTTCCCCTTAATCTCAAGTCACAAGTAAATGCACAGAAGTCTGTGGGCATTATCAATCAGACAGATCTTGCTCTAAAATATGTATTGTAAAAGGTTTTCCAGCTGGCTGTAGAGACGAGGCAGTGAAACTATATGCAATTCTGGACGAACAGAACAACAGATGATTTGTTCGTTCGCAGTTCTTTGAAGTGTTTAATGACAAAAGTCTGAGTTCTCCTTACATGTTGAGAATGTGCGCAGGAGTAAAAGAGTCAGCTGGAAGAAGGGCCAATGGCTATGAGGTGGAATCTCTGGTTGGAACTGTTTGCATACCATTGCCAAGCCTTATAGAATGCAATGACATTCCTGATAATAGAGATGATATACCAACCCCTGATATGGCTCAAAGTCATACAAACCTTAAGTCGGTGGCACACCTCATTCCAGAACAGGAACCATAAGCCCCAATTATGGTTCTCTTAGGTCGGGACATTTTAAGAGTTCATAAAATCCGTAAACAGGTGAATGGCCCACACAATCTGCCCTTTGCTCAGAAGCTGGATCTGGGCTGGATCACCGTAGGCAACGTATTTTGTGGGATTACAAATTTAAGAATCTTCTTAAGATATTCAGATCCCATACTTAGACATAGCATAACATGAAATACTAAGGTTTTCTGTACTTTATTTAGCATTTAAGGTAACCAAGATGACATCAGACAAGTGGTGATCTCAAACAGAGTTTGTAGCAAAAGGTTCCGTAAGTCAAATGAGCCTTTTTATGGAGACTTTTGATACCTGCAGCACCACACAGCGCATTCTCAATACAGAACTCCTCTGAAGATACCCAAGAGTCTCCTGGTCTTCGCTTCTGAGTTTCCAACAGTTTTGCATAGAGCTCGGAATCCCAGACTGATCCCACAACTAAAAAAGGTGGACTTGCAACTCCTTTGTGGTCAGATAGTGAATTCAAATCAATATTAAAAGTGCAGATGAAACGAATAGTCACTGAGAAAGTTAGACAAGACCTAACTAAGAAACATGAAATCTATCCAGACAAAACTTGGCCTGTAGATGAATGTAAAAAGGTATTGGGAGAATGTATTCGCAAGAATAATGTGAAGGCCATTATTTGCTGCCAAAGGTAATTTGGTTTAGCACTAGTTACACAAGAGAATCAGCATATCTCAGCGCTAGAAAATCAGAACAAAGAACTCAGTGCTAGAGTATCCTCTTTTACAAAGAAAATGAACCACAAAACTTCAATGAAAACTGATGTTGAACATATTAGACAGCCTGATAACAATTCATCTGACTTGCACACACATTTTGAAACAGACTCAGGCGTTCAAGCAGTAAGTGATGTGTCTATGGAGTCAGTGAAGGTATGTGGTGCTAGAAGAAGATCTCAGGGAATGGAAGGAATTAAGAGTGTTCTTACAAGCTCTTCTGATGTCCAAGTACAAAGCAAAGTATTAGGACCTAAAGATATAGAGAGACTATCCCAGAGCTTACCTTCAGCCCGCCAAAAATTTTCTGAATTTATAGAGGCATTGATCAGTAAAATGCGCCTCTACGATATGTCGTCATCAGAGGTTACACAGCTGATGTCACAAATTCTAACTGAATCTGAATTCAACCGTTTTGAATCCGCTGTGACCTCTGAACTGCAACATGCAAGTAGGGCCGATTTGAGAGAAAGTGTACTGAAAATTCTGAAGAACATCATAGGACCCTAACTAGACTGGTCCAGAATCGCAAATTGTTTGCAAAGGAAAGAAGAAACTGTGAGTGAATACACTGAAAGGTTTTGACAGACAGCTGTAACTTACAGTGGAATAGTTGAAGATGCTGGAGGTGTGCTAGAGGATAAGGGACCCCTAGTCCGCATTTGGTCAGATGGCCTTGAAGCCGAGTACAGAAAAGCATTGACATGGACATTCCTAGATCTAGCTTGGTCTAGCAGAACTGTAAGAAGTAACCTAGATTGCTTAGCTTCATGGGAAAAGGATACGGATGTTAAGACAAAGGTGAGAGTAGCAGCAGCTACTTTTAACACAGCGAATCAAAAGTATGCGTATTCTAGGAAGACCATCAAATGTCCCTACTGTGGGAAACATGGGCATTTTGCAAAAGATTGAAGAAAAAGCAAAAAGACTTCCAGAGAAATGAACAACATTTCTCAGCTAATGCAGAGCCTGCTTACAATTTTAAAACAGCCCCTACCATCCCCACTCAACTTATGGGGCAACTTGGTAAGGGCCTAGGCTGTGAGTTTGCAAAGATGAAAGAAATCTCATTAAGTTTTGTTTGTTGTTTTGGCTACTAATACATCCTCTTTTATGATGTCTACTATGACTGATGATTTGCTCGAGGATTAAAATTTTTGATTTGCTGATTTGTTTTATTTTGGGTATAAGCTCAAATCTAGAAACATTTAAATTTAGTATGTAAAGTGTGTTCAGTATCACAGGGACAGAGTAGGACACACAGACGGTGAGGAGCCCAGGGAAGAACCGAAGTGCAATATGCATTGGGGGCCAACCCTGAGGTGAAGACTCCCTTATAGGATTTCCCCTTACAGTTTATCCCCACCTCACTTGGTCTTTAGGTGTCAAAATGGTCATTAATCAGGGTAAGAAAGGAAAAACCACTATACGATCAGCAACCTTCTAACGTAAAGGTTTTTTATTTTAAATCTATATGATCAACACCTTTTAACATAAAGGTATTTTATTTTCAATCTATATGATAAACAACATTGTTATGTAAGGTTGGGCACTGAAAGAGAAATATGTTCCATCACTAGTATGTTACTAGGAAGTTTAAACATGAAATGTAGGATCAGAGTACTGCTCTTTTGTGTTTTTCTGTTTGTATTGCAGGTGCTAGAGCAGGACGGTGAAAACCCATTGCTGCCTCCTCATCAATATACCTGCAGTGAATTCATTGATACACACAACACTGGAAATCGTGTTGTGGACAAAGAAGTAGTTTACTGAGGGCTCCAAAGTTTTGCCAATCAAGCACACAAAACAGTTGAACAAAACTCCTCTACATCTATGGACTTCAGTTTGAATGACACATATTGTCATTAAGTTTTACAAGAAACAGGTTCTAGATATTCTGTGGCAAATAACCAACAGCCTTAAGTACAATGTGCCTGTAACGATCACAAGTTACAAGAATGAATTTTAAATGTCTAAATTTGTATTTTGTGGGATTTATTAGAACTCTCAAAGGGGGGATTGTGGGATTACAAATTTAAGAATCTTCTTAAGATATTCAGATCCCATACTTAGACATAGCATAACATGAAATACTAAGGTATTGTGTTTTTATTTAGCATTTAAGGTAACCAAGATGACATCAGACAAGTGGTGATCTCAAACAGAGTTTGTAGCGAAAGGTTCCTGCCAGTTCCTCTTGTCCCATTGTAAGTCAAATGAGCCTGATTATGGAGACTGTCATCTTGTGTTTGTACTGGCTTTTGGTGCCGGCTCCCTGGACTTTGAGTATTTATGATAATTGGATGAAGACTGGTGTAAGGGGGGCATTTGGCTACCCCTGAATACTTAATTTACATGCTTTGTATGGGACCATCACCCAAATGCCCAATCTCCATTTCTGGGGACTGCCCCCTAAATGTATAAAATACAATGTATTCACTGGCTAAGAAAGAATTTTGATGACTGCAGCGCCACGCAGCACATTGTCAATAAAAACTCTGCTAAAGATACCCAAGAGTTAACTGGTCTTCGCTTCTGGATTTCCAACAATGTCGACGAAATGTCCACAAAACAATGACAATAAGAACCTTTCACACAGACACTATAGAACCAAAACGCCCAACGCTCTTTGATCCATGTCCTAACGTCTTCAATGTTAAAGCAACATACAAAGACATCCAAATAACAAACTACTCCCTGACAGATTCTGTGGATTGATCTTTCCATTATGCTTACCACTTGGGAAGCTCCGTGTTTAAACGAACCAAAGATGACAACCAAGTGGCTCCGTCAATTCAGGACACCTCTTTCATGAAAATCATGGATGAAGGTCTAAGGGAGGATTCAAACAATAGTTGGGTAGCGCCATTACCCTTTAGGAGTCCACGTCCACACCTTCCTAACAACAGGCCTTAAGCACTGAAATGCCTTATGTCTCTTAAGCGCAACCTTGAAAGAAAGCCTGTTACAAGAGAACACTTCCTCAGCTTCATGAACCAAATATTTATAAATGGCCACGCTGAGTAATCTCCTCCTCTGAGCGAAAGAGAAGAACGATGGTACCTGCCAACTTTCGGAGTGTACCATCCAAAGAAACCTAACCAAATAAGAGTAGTTTTCGATTCGAGTGCCCAACAAAGTGTTATATCACTCAATGATGTGTTTTTTACCGGGCCTGACCTGAACAACACACTGACAGGAGTACTGATCCGCTTCAGGAAAGAAGCCATTGCCTTAACTGCAGATATAGAACAGATGTTTTACTCTATTTATTAAGGGAAGAAGACAGAAACTTCCTACGTTTCCTGGGGTTTCGGGACAATGACCTTTCCAAAGATATTGTGGATTATCGCATCAGTGTCCATGTCTTTGGAAAAAGCCCCTTGCCCGCGGTGGCTATACATTGTCTACGTCAAGTCTCTTCAGATTGGTGATTTCCATATTGACCCTGATGTCAAGGATTTCGCTATGCTTGACTTCTATGCAGATGACGGGCTAAAATACCTGCCTACAGTGGAAGCTTCTGTCAGTTTGCTAAAGAAAACACAATATGTTCTCTCCAAATCAAAACTGAGACTACGTAAGATCACAGCAAACAACAAAAAGGTCATGGAAGCCTTTCCATCTACAGACCATGCAGGTGACCTTAAAGATCTAGACTTGGAGGCAGACAAATAGCCAATGCAGCGTAGTCTTGTACTTAATTGGGACCTTCATACGGACTGTTTCCTTTTCACTGTCAGTGATGAGGTTAGAGCTTACACCTGGCGAGGTGTCCTATCCACTATCAACAGCCTTTATGATCTTCTTTGATTTGTTGCACCAATCACAATCTAAGGCAAGGCTATTCTGAGAGAACTTACTTCTGTGAATGGTGACTGGGATGCTCCGCTGCCACAAGAAATGGAGGGTGTTTCGACCTCATGGAGAGTTTCCTTGTCAGAATTTTTAGTTTTTTCATCCCCAGAGCCTATACTGAGACTTCACCATCGGCAGCTGTCAGGAGGGGATTGTGTGTCTTTGCAGACGTGTCTAAAAAAGCCATTGCTGCTGTAACGTATTTAAGAGTCACAGATGCTGTAGGGAATAATCACATTGGGTTTGTAATGGGGAAAGCCAAACTTTCCCTTCGCTCTGAGCACACAGTGTCAAGACTTGAACTTTGTGCGGCAGTGCTTGCAGTTGAGTTGGCAGACTGAATTTCATTTACAATTACAATTACAATTATTCATTTGGCTGACGCTTTTATCCAAAGCGACTTACAGTATTATGCAGTAGTCAATCATCACTGCAGAGCAAACAGGGGTAAGGTGTCTTGCTCAAGGACACTTCAGTCATTGTCTGCTGGCCCTGGGATTCGTACCCGCAACCTTGATTGATCCAAGTTCAAACCCAATATACAACCTCTAGCATCGACTTTTTTTAGCACCACAACATTATCTAAGCAGCTCGGTTCTCAACGGTTTGCCAATTTCTCTTCTTGGAAGTCACTTATAGGTGCAATCACTCGCCTAATTCACACAGGTCACCATTTCAAGACAGCTGAGAACGGAAACAGTGCTTGTAAGGGATGGCATCACTGTAAAGGAGAGTTCACTGTTGAAGAATCCAATAAAGCTTCAGCCATCATCATCAGAGCGGCACAAGAGGAATTTTAAAGTCAAGAGATGAAATATATCCAAAAGCAAGAGAGGTTTCCAAAAAGTAGTCCTCTTCATACTTTGGATTCATACATTGATATGCAAGGTCAGCTGAGGGTTGGAGGTCGTCTCCAACGATCTAGCCTCAATCAGAGTGAGAAGACGCCTTTGATAATTCCTGGAAAGCACAACATAGCTACTTTGCTGATTAGACACCACCAAGAGCGTATCCACCATGTGCAGACGGCTCAGAGCTCCACTTAGCATCCAAAAATGGCCAGCCTTCCAGCAGATTGTCTCTCCACAGACTCTCCCTTTACCAATATTGGACTGGATGTGTTTGGTCGTTGGATAGTCACCTCACGTGGGACAAGAGGAGGGTTTTCTCACAGCAGTAGGTGGGCTGTCATTTTTACATGTGAATAATGATGAGCATAAGAGCTGTTCATATTGAAGTCATGAATCCCTTGATACATCCAGCTGCATCAATGCTCTTAGATGTTTTCATGCTGTGCGTGGACCTGTCAAGCATATTCGTTTAGACCGGGGCACAAACTTTGTCGGTGCATGTAAGGACTTAAAGATACCTTCAAACATTAAGTGCAAAACTGTCAAGACGTTCATGTCGGACCAAGGATGCGCTTGGATCTTTAATCCTCTGCATGCTTCCCATTTCATTGGAACTTGGGAAAGAATGATTGGACTAGCAAGAAGAATTCTTGACTCCATGTTCCTCCGGCTGAAAGACAAACTTACTCAAAAGGTTTAGGTGACCTTCATGGCAGAGGTTGCCGTCATTAACAATGCCAGGCCTATTGTTCCTGTGTCAAAAGACCCTGATGAGTCATTTATATTCACCATAGCAGTTCTTCTCACGCAAAAATTGAACTTTGTTGCTGCACCTCCATGCGAGTTTGGACTTACGGACCTGTACAAGTGTCAATGGTGGGAAGTTCAACATCTTTCCTAACACATTCTGGGATAGATCGCGGAAGCAATTCCTACCAACCCTACAGGTACGCAAAAAATGGCAAGCTGTCCATCCTAATGTCAGACCAGGAAGTGTTGTTCTCCTTAAGAACAGTCAAGTACCACGAAATGAATGGCCTCTTGGACTGGTAACACAGACTTTCCCTAGACAAGATGTCAAGGTGCGTCAGGTTTTACCCTTTTTCTCAGGTCTGTTACAGAAATAGTGCTCCTGCTTACCCCAGTTTCTGAATTAGATGCATAGTTGTAAGTTCTGAGTGATGTGTAAACACATCAGGCAGGGAGTGTACTATTACCAACAATGTGTTAGTTTTGTGTTATTTTTGAAATTATTTCTTGGTTTTCTTTATTTGGATGTGGCTCTTTAAAGAGTTATACCATGTGACCTTTAATCAGGAAGCAAGCACACATGGCACAGAGAGCAGCATGTTCAGTGTTTCAGAAGCCTTTTTTGTGATATTTGCAGATATCTTATGCCTGTTGTAGCATCGTTGTTTCACTATGCTGCCCTTGGTATATGTGCAGTATATAACTTGACAGCCAGGTAAACTCTTTCTTCGCAAATGTCAATAAACAGGAGAAGCGTGTAGACCAGCTTGAGTACACTTGTAAGAGAATCTGCGTTTTTAACATTGTTTACTGAATTACCTGTTGCGTGAGTACGACCTGTTCACACGAAAGTGTAAGCTATTAGATATAAATAAAGTCCTAGTTTCATTGAGTTAGTGTTAATTTGTTTTATTTAGTTAATTCATTGCTGTGCCATAAAGAGCAATCAAGTTATTGTTACTGTTTATATCCGTAGCACTCATAATCACAGAGTTATTTGTGGTTTCTGTTAGAGCCATTAGTTAATAATTGCCAGCTCATCGAGGCTATTGTTGTGATAATTTACAAGGCGCATTCAGCTCTTTTCACTGATTGCAAAATTAAGTGAGTATTTACGTGCTGCATCTATGCCAACGTGTCAGCTGGAGCGTCAGCCCTCTTGTGAAGCCCTCCTCATGTAAAGACCGACAAGAGTAAAGACCAGCGACTCTAACTGTGCGACTCCACCAAGCAGAGACACCGTCAGGGCACCTGAGTATTATTGTATTTTATCAAAATTTGTATTCCAGTATTCTTTCCTTGTATTTTTCAACACTTACTTCCGTAATTGGTTTCTAAGTATTTAAATTACTGATCTAGCTCTTAGCTCTTCTTTTCTTTTTATTTATTCTCATTTCCTCTCCTCTTTTATTCTCCACTTAACCGAGGACAGTACAACACCGACTGCCCTTTCTACTAACTACGCGTTCTCCCACACCCCACGCTCATCTGGTAGAAGGGGGAAACAGGTCTACTTCTTCCTACTGGATGGAGGTTTAAAACACTTGCACCTTCGGGTGTCAACACTTCTTTGAGTCACATGTAGTTTCTATTACTCATCCACTCAATATCATCTTTGTAGTAATATATCGTCCCCACAGGTCAGCTTGGACATTTTTATAGAGGATTTGGATGTTCTCCTGTCATCTTTTCCGGAGGATGGGACACCTCTTGTGAGCCTAGGAGGCTTCAACATCTACCTGGAGAAACCTCAGCTAATGACCTACACAACCTCTCTGCATCGTTTGACCTAGTCGCATACCCACGCCGCCGACCCACAAGTCCGGTAACACACTTGATCTTGTCTTCGCACGCTACTGCTCCACGTATCCCACTCAGGTAACACTACTGCACACATCCGATCATTTTCTCGTCACACTTCTTCTCGACGTGACAACATCCGACGCTCCTCCCCCTTCCACCTCAGGCGTAACCTACGCACGCTCTTTCCTCTCACCCTATCCTCTGCTGTTTCCTCTATGCTCCCTCCTCCTGACCAGTTTGCTCTACTTAACACTGACAATGCCACTCACTCTCTATGCTCTACAGTAACATCCTGCTTGGACAATTTATGCCCGCTTACATCTCGACCAGCCCGTGCCAACCCTTCAACACCTTGGCTCTCTGATATCCTCTGGAAACACAGTTCCAAGCTCAGGAAAGCTGAGAGAAAATGGCGCAAATTTAATGACCCTGCAGATCTCTCTGTCTATCAAACTCTTCTCTCTTCTTTCTCTGAGGATGTCTCGGTCGCCGAGACTCAGTTCTACAAGGCAAAAGTAAACAGCTCAACAGACTCTCGCGCTCTCTTCAAGACCTTCTCTGCTCTACTCTGTCCACCCACCCCTCCTCCCTAGTCGGACCTAACAGCTGATGACTTTGCATCCTTCTTTGTGAAGACGACCACGACTATCAGCAGTCAGTTCTCCACTCCGCCACCGCTGGACAATACTCCAGCTCCTCTGACCACCTCTCTCTGCTCTTTCTCTCCGTTGACTGAAAATGACGCTGCGAGAATCATCCTCTCGAACCACCCGACTACCTGTTTGCTGGACCCCATCCCTACCCATCTCTCCATTGGTCATCCCTTCAATTACCCACATCATCAAGTCCTCGCACAACTCTGGCACATTTCCTAGTGCTTTCAAAGAATCCTACCTCTCGGGTAGGTCCTTCAGGGTTTCGTGGGGGAGGTGAAGTCTCAGAATGGACCGTTGCTCTTCTCGATTTACATGACATCACTGGGTTCAGTCATATTTTAAGCATGGCTTTTCCTACCACTGCAACTCCACCTTGTGTTTCATCCGGAAGATCAGACAATTTCAACCCGAGTCTCAGCATGTCTGAGCGACATCTCGCTCTGGATGAAGCACCACCACCTGCAACTAAACCTTGCGAAATCGGACCTTCTTGTCATCCCTGCCAACCTGAAGACTGGTCATGACCTCTCTATCCAACTAGGGCCATCAACCATTGTGCCCTCCAGGTCTGCAAGAAACTTGTGGGAGTAATCATCAATGATCAGCTAAACTTCACAGATCATGTTGCCGCGACTGCCAGATCCTGCAGATTTATGCTTTACAACATGAGGAAGATCCGACCGTTTCTCTCAGAACATTCCACACAAACCCTGGTTCAGACTCTGATCCTGTCCAGGCTGGAGTACTGCAATGCCCTGCTTGCTGGACTCTGGATGTGCGCAACTAAACCTCTGCAGATGATACAGAATGCAGTGGCAAGAGTGGTGTTCAAGGAACAAAAAAGGACCCATGTAACACCTCTCTTCATTAAACTACATTGGCTTCCTGTAGCAGCTCGCATTGAATTTAAATGTCTTCTCATTGCCTACAAGACCACCACCGGTTCAGCACTCAGTTACCTTAACTCACTAATTCAAAGGTATAGGCCCTCAATATCTCTGCGCTTTTTGTACTTTTTCTACCTTGAGGTTTTTATCTCACTCTGTGTAACTTGGTAACATTGTTGTGGCACTTGTACACCTATTGTTGTATCGGCTATTTACCGCTTCATTGTCTCCTCGACTATTTGTAAGTCGCTTTGGATAGAAGCGTCTGCTAAAGGCTTAAATGTAAATGTAAATGTAAACCTTTGGACAAAGAGTTAATGTCTTCAGAGTCTTGATGTCAAGTTATATACTGCACATATGCCAAGAGCAGCATAGGATCATTTTAAACTTTTCATCCCAAAAATATAACACGCACCAGCATCTAACAGTTATGCCTTCAATGCATGATTTTCTAACTTTTACTTTTAATTGCAAATATTTAGCTTTGGAGATAATAAGGTATTAACTACTCCAATACAATGAGCCATATGGATGACATTATAATGCTTTGAGGTTTGAAACAGAATGGTTGTGAATATAGGTCTACTTTATAGTCATGGGATTTAAAATGGGATGGTGGTGAGTAAAGGTCTAGTTTTCATTGCTTTGGGACTTAAATGAGAAGGTATTGAGTTAATTTGAATTAAATAAGTTTAAATTTTACATCCCACAAATATGAGGTACAGCAGCATCTAACAGTTAAGGCTTCAGTACAATATTTTCTGACCTTTACTTTAAATGGCAAATTTGAGCTTTGGACATTTTTAAGGTGTTTACTGCTCCCATACAGTTGGCCATATAGAGGACTTTCTTATGCCTTGGGCTTGAAACAGGATGGTGATGAGTAAGCTTCTACTTTATAGTGCTATGGTTATAACACAGTATGTATTGAGTTAATAATTCATGGGTCATTTTAAGCTTTTCATCCTAAAAAGATAAGATACATCAGCATCTAACAGTTAGGTCTTCGATGCAAGATTTTCTGATTTTTACTTTTGAAGGCAAATATGAGCTTTGAAGATTATAAGGTATTAACTGCTCACATACAATTGGCCATATGGAAAACATTTCAATGTTTTGGGATTCGAAACAGGTTTGAGGTGAGTAAAGGTCTACTTTATAGTCATGAGATATAAAATTGGATGGTGGTGAGTAAAGGTCTAGTTTTCAGTGCTTTCAGTCTAAATTGAGAAGGTATTGAAGTAGTCCATATGGCCAACTTCTTTCTTTCCTTTATTTTTTCCTTTCTTTTCATCCTTACTTTTTCCTCATTCCTTGCTTGCTTGCATCTTTCTTTCTTTCTTTCCTACTTTCTTTCTTTTTTTTCTTGATGCTTTCTTTCTTCCTTTTCATTTTCTTTCTTTCTTTCTATCCTTAATTCCTCCTTTCTTTTCTTTTCTTCTTTTCTTTTCTTCTTTTCTTTTTTGTTTCTTTCCATCTTTTCAATTGTATCTTCTTTCAAATTTTTTTTCTTGCTTCATTCTATCCCTTTCTTTTTCCTTTCTTTCCATCTTCGACAGTGAACTGTCTAATCTCTAAATCTCTGTTTGAAGTTCTTTTAGACACTATAAAATTGTTTAAATATAATAATGTTGATGTGGCACAGCCTTTGTCACTGCCAAAACACTCTAAAGAGCATAAAAAATGCTGGACAACCTCAGAAACAAAGGGAACTAGAGCACAATGCACACGTTTTGACATGTGATGCTGGATAATTAAAAATCAGACAAAACCAAAGAAATACAATTCACATAATTACATTCATTGTATGAACTGCCACGAAATGTTCCTTAGGAGATATCTATGAAGACATGTTCGAAGATGTCTTTCAAAACCTGGGCAAGATAAGGCAGATCTGGGAAGAACTTAAGATTTGTCTTTGGCATCAATGTCTGATTCTTCTTTGTGTCAACAAATATCACAGGGTGTTTGGAAGTTATTAATTGCATGATGACATCTCTGCTGCTGTGCGAAGTGACATTTCTAGTCTGCAGCTGTCCAGGTCGAGGAGGTAACAATGAGAGAAAAAAAAGGAACATAATACACAGGGAAAGTTGGCTAAAAAAAAAAGACCCCCTCTCAGACTGTCCTAATTAGGAGACCCAGGAGACAAAAAAAGTTCGACATAACAATGCTACGGGGTTGGGTGCAAGGAGTGTAGAGGTGTCTAATGTAGGCAACAGCCATCTAAACCTGCAGCCCAACGAGGAGCGCTGGTCACAGACCCGCCTGCCCACACCAGGTGATAAGCAGTTTGAGAAGCAGTTTCTGCAGTTATCTAATGTCCATCACTGGTCGCCATTTCAGCCAATTTCCTTTGCAAAGTTGCTAGTCTCTCCACGATGTTTTCCATTTTGCGGTCCATGTTTTTCATTTTGCAGTCCATAGCCACGATAGTCACCCCATTGTTATCCATTTTGCGGTCTATGGCCACTATAGCCACTCTGTTGTTTTCCAGTTTTCGGTCTATAACCACCGTGATGTTTTCCAATTTCCGATCCATAGCCACAGCCTGAGTACTAGCAGCTTTGTCCATTGCTGTCTCAATCTATCTGGTCAACTTGCTGCGGCTTTGA
The DNA here is from genome assembly GCA_033220385.1 of Triplophysa yarkandensis. Taxonomy (NCBI): domain Eukaryota; kingdom Metazoa; phylum Chordata; class Actinopteri; order Cypriniformes; family Nemacheilidae; genus Triplophysa; species Triplophysa yarkandensis. The sequence goes on along the minus strand of CM065658.1, from coordinate 4,795,139 downwards.
TCATCGACCATTTTTATCATTCGTCGATTCCACAGGGTCCCACCTAATCCAATCAGCAGAATTCCTACTACCAAAGCTCCGACTAGATAAATATCTTTAACATCTTCCAGGGACAATGTCCCTAGGCACATGAAGCGCCACTTCTCCCACACGTCCATCATGTATCCAGCTGCAAATGTTCCCTCAGGACATCTGGGTTCCCCCGAACCTGGGCTTTTCGTCGAGAAGATTGTGTCAATTGGGCTCAGAGACCAGCTCATCAAATCCATTATTCCTTTTCTGTTTTCGAGAGCAGGGCAAAGAGAGTCTCAGAAACAGAGTAACAAGACAAAGCAAGCAGTTAGGATAGATGAGGGAGAGGAGAGGAAAAAAAGATGCGACTGCCTTCGTCAAGAGCCAAGCGAGATGGATCTCACCAAATACATTTATATTCATCCAAAGCCCCGGGAAGTTGGAAGGCTTCTACTTGTACTGGGAAAACATTTTGAAGTGCATACTCTTGAGGATGCAGTAAAACCTGCTAATTTAAGGGTGGTTATCCAAGCTGTCTAGGTGTATGGGTTTGATCACGAGAAACACTCTTACAGGACTATAATATATGTGACATTTTACATTGCAGATGTCTAATGGCAGAAGATTATAAGGGGATAAAGTCAATGCAGACATTCAAAAACCTATATGAAGAAAAGTGGTCTGAACTTGTTTCTCACACAGCGTTGACTACCTTGAATAAAGGGCCCTTTAACATGCCGTCCAAATTCCTTTTACAGAGGATGAACAACGCCTTCAGTAGCATCTTGAAAAGGTTGCTATTTCATCATCTCAGAAATTAAGAGACATGCCATCAGCACAAGTCTATGGGTAACTTTGCAAAGCGACTCTTGCTAAAATCGTAATGTTCAACGGTAAAGACAAGACGTGGAGACAAGGTTGCAAAGGTGCAACTAAAAGGTTTCCTGGAGTGGGATACAGCTCCCCTACATAAAGAGTGTTACGTACGCTGTGCTACGTAGTCTGTGTGGATATATATATATATTACGCTGTGCATATATGGGAGTGCATTTGTACCAGCTGTCTGTTTCAGGGATGGGACGTGAGTGGAGGAACCGTTTGTCAGTCAACGGACGTCAGACGCTGACGTCAGGATTGCGCAACCAATCACCTGTTCTGAGGCTGTTTATGAATGGCGCGAACTTCAATGGGAGTCTCTGACTCTGGGGAGAGTACACACTCTGTGACGACGGTCTCTTGTTCGAGAGTCCAGTCTGAGAGGCGATCTATACTTGGGGCTCACTGCTGTTACTACTTAGCAGTTATATCAGTTCTCTGTTTGTTCGTGCTTGTGTGTTTTATGCTTGCATATTCGATGATAATGTTTGAGTGACCGCTGTTCGTTGACGCTTCATCTCCAATTATTACTCAACGCTGTATAAACGGCTAAGAGAGGTTGGGAGACAGGTAAGCAGGTCGCGACCTACATTCACCACCTGTAGTTCATTCATGTATTAGACACACCAGGTTTAGCAGTGGTGCTATGATTGTACGTTTGTTTGGAATAGTTAGGTAGTTTAGTTATGGCGTTTTCGGACGCTGAAGATGTTTCTTTCTACATCTTTTGTTGTTAGTTAGTTTACTTCCTAAATCTTTATTTAGATGAGTTTTTAGTTTTTGTTTTGTTCATTGATTTAAGCACCACTCGTTTGCTCCTTCCTCTCTCCCAGTTTGTTTGTTGATATTTTTCTTTATCCTGTTTAATTGTATATTTTGTAAATATTCTTTATTTTCACTACTTTATTACTTTTCACTTTATTGTTATACACAAATTAAACCTTTATCAATTGAAGTCGTTGGTCTTGGGTCATCCTTTTGCAGTCTCCCCTACTGTCTGAAATGCACACACGCTCATCCTGTGTTATGTCTGATTATATGCTAGACAATTTAACATCTAATTAACGAGGGACGTAACAAAGACGTTGCAGTTGGTCTCACAAAGTTTGAGTAAATCTTTGTGCAAATTTCTGTTGGGTTGAAAAAAGATGTAAAAGGGAACGAAAGGTTGTGGTGTTGTCATCTCCAGACATGTTGGATTCTTTTACACTCCTCATAAGCAGCAGAGATACATCTGGAGTTCCAGAGGAGAACAATTTCTTATTTGCAAGAGCCAACTGTTTTGTCTCCTTTTCGAGGGCAAGACTGTATAAGGATATGTGCAAATGGATGTGGTGCACCAAACCCAGAACTACTTGGGTCAACACAATTGCGCAAACACTTTGTCATAAGTTTTAAACCATAAAAATCTTGAATTGGTTGAAGTTGCTGACATTTTAGGCAATGATATTCGTGTTCACAGAAAGTATTACAGGCCTCCAGAGGCCATAACCTAGCTGGCAAAAATATCAAAACTACTACTTGCTATGGAGAAAGGTGACACTGTTCCAACTATCTAACCACCGGACCACAACTGACTCTAAAATTAATTAATCTGAGTAAATTTTTTATTAAAAATCTTAAATATTCTAGTTTATATTGTGTGAGAAAAGTGATTGTATTTAGAAGGTGACAGTCACAAGACATGTGGTTCAGAAAGTACAAGACGGCAATGAGATGAATGAGATTTAATCAGTTGTTGAGATAACGTTAAAAAGATATAAAGTACTTTATCCTCAGGACTATTTAAAAAAAGACCTGTCTGCTAAAGAAAAGGCATGGTAAGTTATTTTAAAACTTCCTTAATTGGCTAGACATACAGAGTATGTGTGAAACAGGCATAAGGTATTTATAAAAACCTTAATTATTTCTAAAACAAAACTTGCCAGAACTTTCACATTAAATAATATTGTTCATATTTCAGGGCTGAAGAGACCTAGGTGACCTATTGAGGATTCTCCAGACACCTGAGTTGGTAAATCATCTTGTTCATTGACCGTGTTCAGTCTGACATCTAAATCAATCAGTCCTATTGTTTCTTAAAAGATTACTTTACATTTACATTTACATTCACAGACCTTTACACTACCATTGAAGACATATCTCAAGGTATGGTCGAAAAAACAAGTTTAAACTGCTGATTTTTTGTTATGATTCAATGTTGTTCAAAATTTTCATGAACGTTTTTCACGTATTTATTATTTTAATTTAGCATTTAATAAAGCAACTGATAGTAAGGACAAATCACAGAAGAGATGTAGGCGGCCTGTTGAGGAACCTTCAGGCACTTAAGATGGTAAAAGCATCCTATGCATCCCGCTTGTTCAGTGTGACTAGATATCATGCTTATATATTTGGAACCTATTTTTCTTTTTGGTAGTGACTCTTGGAAGTTCTGTCACATGAACACAAAAACATCACTGATCTCCAAAAGAAGTTGCTGCAGTAATGAAGCACTTCAGACATTACATTTCAAAGGGTAAACTCACCACCAAAATCAAATGCCAGCACTGGCTAACAGGTCTATCCAAAACATCAAAGACTTTGTAAGAAATCGTTGTGTAACAGTGAGAAGACAACAGTTACAGAATTCTATATATTAGATTAGATTAGATTCAACTTTATTGTCATTGCACATGTAAGATACAAGGCAACGAAATGCAGTTCTAACCATCTAACCAAAAGTGCAATAAGCCGTAAATACAGAATATATATGTAATCTTTACATTAATGATACAGAATAGATGAGTATAGATAAGCATTATGGACAGATTTACAGGTTAAATATACAAGCAGATATACAGGCAGGTGTTCTATGAACAACCTATACATTATGTAAAGTGTATGTACACTATAGACAGAACTATGAACATAATTTACAGTATTGTAGTGGATGGTAAAGTGGATTTGGAATTTTACAGTGTGCAAATGGATTGTCCAGTGTTACTGAGTGAACATGTAACATCTGGTTATTGTGAAGAATATTTAAATAAATAAGAACTAAGCAGGTGTAGTGTTGAAGAGGGGAGAGGAGTCTGTGTGAAAGGTGGGGGGGGGGGTCGAGGGGTGTCAGAGGGAAGTGTTCAGTAAGGAGACAAATTTAGGGGAAAGCTATCCCTTAATATTGTTGTCCTTTTCCGGAGGCTCCTGAAGCGACTCCCGGGGGCAGGAGGGTAAACAGTCTTTGGTCAGGGTGAGACAAGTTCTTGAGGATGCTGTGAGCTCGACGAAGACAGCTTTTCCTCTTGATGTCCGCAATAGCAGGAAGTGTTGTTCCCGTGATGCGTTGGGCAGTTTTCACCACCCTCTGCAGCGCTTTGCGGTCAGCCACCGAGGAGTTCCCATACCAGGCTGTATTACAGCTGGTCAGGATGCTCTCGATCACACACCTGTAGAAGTTCACCAGGATGGCTGAAGACAGCTGGTTTATCCTCATTGTCCCAAAGAAAAAGCGCTTTTGAGCCTTCTTGACCAGGCAGGAGGTGTTCTCAGAGATGGTGGTTCCCAGGAACTTGAAGCTGGAGAAATGCTCAACAACCATCCCGTTTATGTGGATGGGGTCGTGCGTGCATCCCTTCTGCTTCCTGAAGTCCACAATGAGTGCCTTGTTCTTGGTGGTGTTTAGAAGCAAGTTATTGTCAGCACACCATGTGGCCAGGTGCTGTACCTCTTCCCTGTAGGCAGTCTAATCGTTGTCATTGATGAGGCCTATCACCGTGGTGTCGTCTGCAAACTTAATGAGGGAGTTGGATCCATGCACAGGCTTGCAGTCATGGGTGTAAAGGGAGTAGAGGAAAGGGCTCAGCACGCAGCCCTGTGGTACGCCGGTATTAAGTGTGATGGTGGTGGAGTGGGTGTGACCTGACCTAACATGCTGAGGCCTGTTGGTCAGAAAGTCTATAATCCAGCTGCAGAGAGAGGTGTTAATGTCCAGTTCTGCAAGTTTGGAGGTCATTTTGGAGGGGATAACGGTGTTAAATGCTGAGTTGAAGTCAACAAACAACATCCGTACATAAGTGTTGTTATTGTCCAAGTGTGTGAGTGCAGAATGCACAACTATGCATACTGCGTCCTCTGTGCTCCTATTTCTACGATAGGCAAATTGATGTGGGTCAATGTGGGTCTGCCAGTGTAGATGGGAGGCAGTCTTTGAGGTGTGCTAGGACAAGTCGCTCGAAGCACTTCATGATGCGATAGTCATTCAGGCACATTGGGGAGGAGTTTTTCGGCACAGGTACGATTAATGTGGACTTAAAGCATGTTAGCACAGTTACTTTATATGAGGGACAGTTTGAAAATGTCTGTGAAGATCCCTGGAAGCTGCTTCGCACAGGCCCTAAGCACACATCCAGGATTACCATCTGGGCTGGCAGCTTTGCGTAAGTTGATCTGGCTCAGTGCAGTGTGAACATCTGTGAAGGTGAGTTTAAGAGGTTGGTGGTCTGCTGAGGGTAAGAATTTGGTGGCCGTCTCTTTGCTGTCATAGTTGAAACGAGCATAAAAGTCATTTAGCTCGTTTAGAAAGGAGATGTCCATGACCGTTGTGTTGGTGTTGCTGGATTTGTAGTCAGTGATGGCCTGGATGCCCTGCCACATGCGTTGAGGGTCGGAGTTAGAAAAAGTGATCCTCTACCTTCAACTTATAACAGTACTTGGCCTTCTTGATGACCTTTTTCAGGTTAGTCCTGGATGCACTGTAGGCCTGTGCGTCATCTGAGCTGAAGGTGATGTTGCGGGCTTTCAGCAGAAGTCGCACCTCCCTGTTCATCCAAAGCTTCTGATTAGGTAATGTTGTAATTTGTTTTTCTGTTGTTACATCATTAATGGGGTTGTTGATGTAATCCAGCACGGAGGAGGCATAAATATCAATGTCTGAATGAGAGCCTGAGAAGCAAACGTACTCCAGTCCGTGTATATATATTAGAGGTGGGCATAGATAGTTTTTTAATCTCACTGTAAATTTGAAATTAATCTAGATTAATCTAGATTAAAATGGAAAATTTGAATTCTGTCGAAGGCATTCAGAATATGTATGCTACCCGAATAATGACCAAAAGTAAATCATTGCACTCGTGTACAATTTGCCTCATTTGCATTCAATGCGTCATTTGAGCACATTTGCTTTTATTTTACTTTTATTATACTTTAATATAGACAGGAATAAAAGTGACATTTACTGGAAGAAATTTAGAAATTCTCTTTACTCAATTTGTGCTCTATACTGATGGACCTTGTGAAAAATGTCCTTTCGTGTAAAAAATCGGAGATCAGACTTGTCGAATAAGTTGAAACTTTTATTGATCAGAATGTGCACAATGTTGTTCTTTTCGCCTCTCGCAGGAGCAAACAACAACAACAACCCTTGAGAATGGTTTTTCAACATATTTATGTGTGTATGTGAAAGGTGTGTCTTCTTTCTTCTGGACAGCCTCCCAATTCCATAGACATCTCTTCCTGACATTCTATCTCCGGCCAGCTGCTGTTTTGGTTCCCTGTAAAACCACACTTCACACACATTCTACCCCACAATAAATCTTTTTTGACACTCTCACATGCCTAGGAACCATGGGCACAAACTATGTCCTTGGTTATCAGTACTTTGGTACATCTGCTAGACTTGTAGGAGTAACGTTGACCATGTTCCTCTTTGGAGTCAACACATTTATCATTTTTATGCCCGTACACAGCACTTCATCCTGTTTCTAGTACATTCTGTTCTTACTCTCAAAAGTTCACACACAAGGTTATATCTCACACACTTAAAAACTAAATCATGATTGTACTACTAATCCTAATAAGTGATTCATCGTTCATATATAAATCAACAGGAATAATCATCAAATATAGGAGGTTATCACTTAAATCATAAATCATCATTGAATATAGTAGATATAACACTTAAATCATATAAAACCCTTTAAATCCATGAGGAAAAATCATAGAAAACCCTTTAATCCCTCTCTTGACCTCTGATAAACCAGAGGTCAAACTTTCCTTTCTTCGTCGCCATCACTGTCTTCACAATCACAAAATTTCACACCCTGACTTGCCAGTAAGGGCATGGCGTATGGTGGAATATTAACCTCCTTCTTTTCAAGTGCCGCCATTATGAGTCTGTTACATAGAGATCTAATACAGGGAATACAACAACAACCACATGTAACCAGTATCGATAGAAAAATTGGAAATCAAAATAGACATGATAACACCCTTTCATTTACCCAGTGCCTTATCCAACCAATGTCCAATTAGGTTTTCAATGCCTGAGTGTTCCTTCATTTCTATAGACAGGACTCTCAGACCCTCCAGCGCTTTGGTCACTGATCCATCAGGAGCTGTATTGTTAGGAATAAAGGTACAACATAAATCAACAAACATATGGCATACTCCTCCTTTATCAGCCAATAGCATATCTAGAGCCATTCTATTTTGGATAGCCATCAGTGAGGTCGGCGCCAACTGTTCCTAGAGACCTTCTACAGCATCTCTAGTCATATTAGTTAGTCTCATAACATTGTAATGGACATAATTTATTCTATCAACATTTTTATTTGGGGTATTTGGAAATAAAGCTGCTATTATGGGAATGTTCCCTAACCCGGTGGCTATTTGGTCTGCTAATTTGTATTCACCTGGTACCCCCTTTGGAATGCCAATTGCATTAATATACGTAGGATATTTAGGCTCAAATCTAACAACATGTTTCTTTTCCTAATCACATGTCTCCTTCTTCTTCTAGTGAGTGCTACATTACCGGTTCTTGTTCCCTGATCACTTTGTTGCAATGCCTGCTCCATATGCACAATCTGCACTTACACAGTGTGCTAGAGGTTCCTCTTGTGGGCTTGAAAAAAGATCACCTGTTTGAATCTAAATTTTAAAATTTCCACTTTGTTTGTTGCCTGGGGTTTCGGTTTCTCTGTCCTCTTTATCCTCCCTCTCTTGGACCTGAATCCTCAGGTCCACAGCAGTCTCGGATAATGACCTGTTTGGTGGATCATAGTTAACACAAGAAGACAAATGATACCATGTGTCGCCTTTTCCTTGTAAGCGAACACAATGTGAGGTTCTGGCAGTGACTCTCAATGGCTCGGTCCATCTGGGTTCGGACCATTTACGCCTGAATTGCTTCAGTCGGACCCATCAGATGGTGGTGTGGCATCAGAATCAGCTTCTGGAATCTGGTGGGAGAAAAGCTTAATCATAGCCGTTAGTTTGTCAAAATTTGCACTGTGAGACAATGTTGGCAGGTTTTGGAGTTCAGCCGGATGACAGGGTCCTTGGAACGGTCTGCCTGTAAACAGTTCAAAAGGGGTAAAACCTGAGCTTCTATTTATGGATGATTGGACTGACATTAATGCTAATGGTAAGGCTGAAAGCCATGTCAATTTGGTCTGTGCACAGATTTGAGCCAATTTTTTTGAAATGAGAACCATTGTCTGATCTGATTCTTCTTGGAAAACAATAGTGAGGGATATAGTGATTAACCAGGCACTTTATGACAGCCGTACTGTCTTCACGACCTACAGGATATGCCTCAGGTCACCTTGTGAACTGATCTACCATGACTAATAAGTACCTCTTCCCTTGAACCTTTTCAATCACATCTGTGAAATCTATCACCAATTCCTCACCAGGACTACGGAGAGGTGTAAAACAGTCTCTGGGTTGCTTCAATGTCGGTTTGCTATTGTACTGCTGGCAAATAGCACAGGACAAAACAAAATGTGATACCAAGGTAGCCATGGAAGGGTGCCACCAGTGTTTCAGTGTAGTTAACATTAGTTTGTGTGTAAGTATTCCCTCGTGCCTTGTTTATTTATCCAGTATGAATTAATTGAGACAGAAAACAGAACAACCTGCATGTAACTGGGTTCCCAATCTGTTACCTTGTTTTATCTCTTTGTCAAGGCACCTAACTCTTGTGCTTCATGGCCTGGATGCAGTGCCATTGAAATATGTGGGTCTGCATTGTTTTGCATGCAGTACCATTTATTCTGTTCAGGAGTGAGTACAATAGGTGCAACTACTCCTTCTTTTCCCACATAAAGACCCTTACCCTCTAAATGCCACATGTCTCCTAATACTTCTTGGAACATATGTTGATATGTGACATCGCCAGTTCTGTCATAAATCAATGTGCAATGTAACGGATCAATGGGAGGCAGATAGACAGCTAGTTCTTTTATTCATGATAAATGTTGATTGTAAAGTGTGGTTACACTGTTAAAGGTGACAGAAATATCAAGCTCCACCCAATAGATGTCGGCCATTTCCTGTAGGGGTCCCCCTAACAGGACATTTTGGGTTCTAGCAGCCCCTGGTTCCATTGAGCAATTAATTGAGGTACCATCCGGAAACACAACCACAACTCCATCAGGGGAAAATAAAATGCTAGCCCTCAATTTGATTAATAAATCTCTACCGAGTAAAGGGATATGAGCGTTGTCAGAACAGAGAAACGAATGCGTAAGACACTGGTTTGCCACTTTGGTTGTAATGGGTATTGTCATAGGCCAATGTTCAGGTACCCCATAGAAACCTATTACTCCCACAGTCTCATCACTTAATTGTCCGTTAGTGATACAGTCACTTGTAATGGTGGAGTAGGTATCCCCAGTGTCAACTAAGGCTTGTAGTGGTTTGTTGTTGACCACTATACTCATGAGAGGCTCAGCCAAACCTCTCACAGTCTTTCTCTTTGGGCCCTTCAGTAGCTCTGGTCCTCCTCTCTGGGACCCCATGCTCGAATTGCAGGTGCTTGGAAACTGGTAGGGTCTTGGCCTGGGTGAGGTGGTTGGTATAGTGTGCCTTGGGGTCTGCCACGTCCCCTGGGTCCGTGCTGCATCGGACCATAGCTGCCCCGGGGTGGTCCTGGTCTCTGACCGCCCCTTCTCAAAGGACATTAGTTCCTCCAATGGTCCAGTGCCCCACAAACGTAACACCCATCCCCACTGTGCTCTATCCATCTGCCGGTAGGACCTCTACCCCAATTACCTGTACCCCTTTGTCAATTACCACCCCTTTGGCCTCCTCTTGGAGGACCTATCTAAGTATTTCCCTGATCATAACCAAAAAATGGTTGAACTTAGGGTGAAGGATAGGGTAAGGGTTAGGGTTAGGGTTAGGGTTAGGGTTAGGGTTAAGGTTAAGGTTTAGGGATAGCGTAAGGGTTAGGATTATGGTAAGGGTTAAGTGTTAGGGTTGGTGTTATGTTTTACGGTTAGGGTTAGAGGATAGTCTTTCGGTAAGGGTACTTTTAGTGTAAGGGTTGAGGATTAGGTTCAGAGTAAGTATTATGGGTTAGGTTAAGGAATAGGGTCAGCGAAGGTTTAGATTAAGAGTAACAGTTAGGATTAGTGTTATGTGTTAGGGTTAGGTTTTGGATTTCGGTTAGTGTTCAGGGTTATGTGCTAGGTTAGGTAAGGGTTAAGAGTTAGGGCTAGGGTTAAGGTTAGAATCAAGAGTTAGCGTTAGGGTTCGGTTCGTTAAGGAATAAGGGTTAGGGTTAGGGTAAGGGTAAAGGTAAGGGTAAGTGTTAGAGTTAGGGTAAGGGTTAGGGTTAAGGTTGGGGTTAGGGTTACGGTAAGGGTTAGGCTAAGGGTAAGGGTAGGGTTTATATTATAGGGTTCAGAGTTATGTGCTAGGTTAGGTAAGGGTTAAGAGTTAGGGTTAGGGTTAAGGTTAGAGTCAAGAGTTAGGGTTAGGGTTTGGTTAGTTAAAGGTTAGGGTTAAGGTTAGGATCAAGAGTTTGTGTTAGGGTTTGGTTTGTTAAGGAATAAGGGTTAGGGTTAGGGTAAGGGTTAGAGTTAGAGTTAGAGTTAGAGTTAGAGTTAGAGTTAGAGTTAGAGTTAGAGTTAGAATAGGGTAAGGGTTAGGGTTAGGGTTAAGGTTGGGGTTAGGGTTACGGTAAGGGTTAGGCTAAGGGTAAGGGTAGGGCATATATTATAGGGTTCAGGGTTATGTGCTAGAATAGGTAAGGGTTAAGAATTAGGGTTAGGGTTAAGGTTAGGGTAAAGAGATAGAGTTACGGTTAGGTTAGTTAAGGATTAAGGGTTAGGGTTAGGGTAAGAGTTAGGGTAAGGGTTAGGGTTAGGAAGGGGTTAAGGGTTAGTTAAAAGGTAAGGGTTAGGATTAGGGTTAGGGTTAGGTTTAAGGTTGGGGTTAAGGGTTAGTTAAAGGTTAAGGGTTAGGGTTAGGGTTAGGGAAAGGGTTAGCGTTAGGTTCGGGGGTAGGGTTAGGATTAAGGCTGAGTTTGGTTAGGGTTAGGGTTAGGGTAAGGGTTAGGGTTAGGAGTTATGGTTAAGGTTAGGGTAAGAGTTAGGGTGAAGGATAGGGTAAGGGTAAGGGTTAGGGCTAGATTTAGGTTTAGGGTTAAGGTTAAGGTTAAGGTTAAGGTTTAGGGATAGCGTAAGGGTTAGGATTATGGTAAGGGTTAAGTGTTAGGGTTGAGGATTAGGTTCAGAGTAAGTACTATGGGTTAGGTTAAGGAATAGGGTCAGGGAAGGTTTAGATTAAAAGTAAGAGTTAAGATTTGTGTTATGTTTTAGGGTTAGGTTTTGGATTTCGGTTAGGGTTAAGGGTTAGGGTTGGGTTCAAGGTAAGGGTTAGGGTTAGGGTTAGGGTTAGGATAAGGGTAAGGGTAAGGGTAAGAGTTAGAGTTAGGGTAAGGGTTAGGGTTAGGGTTAGGGTTAAGGTTGGGGTTAGGGTTAGGGTAACGGTAAGGGTTAGGCTAAGGGTAAGGGTAGGGTTTATATTATAGGGTTCAGGGGTATGTGCTAGGTTAGGTAAGGGTTAAGAGTTAGGTTTAGGGTTAGGGTTAGGTTTAAGGTTAGGGTCAAGAGTTAGGGATAGGGTTAGGTTAGTTAAGGGTTAAGGGATAGAGTTAGGGTTATGGTAAGGGTAAGTGTTAGGGTAAAGGTTAGGGTTAAGGTTGGGGTTAAGGGTTAAGGGTTAAGGGTTAGTTAAAGGTTAAGGGTTAGGGTTAGGGTTAAGGTTAGGGTAAGGGTTAGCTTTGGGGTTATGTTAGAGCTAGGGTTAAGGTTATTGTTATCATAGGTATTAGTATTATTGGTTAGATAAAGGGATAGGGTCAGTGTAATGTTAAGGTTTAGGGTAACAGTTAGGATTAGTGTTATGCATTAGGGTTTGGGCTAGGATTAAGGTTAGGGTTTAGGGTTACAGTTAGGATTAGGGTTATGCATTAGGGTTATGGTTAGGTTAGGTTAGTTTTAAGGTTAGGGTTAGGGTTAGGGTTAGGGTTAGGGTTAGGGTTAGGAGTTAGGGTTAGGGTTAGGGTTAGGGTAAGGGTAAGGTGTAGGGTTAGGGTTGGGGTTTCGGTTAGGGTTAAGGGTTAAGGTTAGGGTTGGGTTCAAGGTAAGGGTAAGGGTTAAGCTAGGGGTAAGGGTAGGGTTTATGTTATAGTGTTCAGGGTTATGTGCTAGGTTAGGTAAGGGTTAAGAGTTAGGGCTACGTTTAAGGTTAGGATCAAGAGTTAGCGTTAGGGTTCGGTTCGTTAAAGAATAAGGGTTAGGGTTAGGGTTAGGGTTAGGGTTAGGGTTAGGGTAAGGGTAAGGGTAAGTGTTAGAGTTAGGGTAAGGGTTAGGGTTACGGTTGGGGTTAGGCTAAGGGTAAGGGTAAGGGTAGGGTTTATATTATAGGGTTCAGAGTTATGTGCTAGATTAGGTAAGGGTTAAGAGTTAGGGTAAGGGTTAAGGTTAGGGTCAAGAGTTAGGGTTAGGGTTTGGTTAGTTAATGGTTAGGGTTAAGGTTAGGATCAAGAGTTAGGGTTAGGGTTTGGTTTGTTAAGGAATAAGGGTTAGGGTTAGGGTTAGGGTTAGGGTTAGGGTTAGGGTAAGGGTAAGGGTTAGAGTTAGAGTTAGAGTTAGAGTTAGAGTTAGAGTTAGAGTTAGAGTTAGAGTTAGAGTTAGAGTTAGAGTTAGGGTAAGGGTTAGGGTTAAGGTTTGGGTTAGGGTTACGGTAAGGGTTAGGCTAAGAGTAAGGGTAGGGTTTATATTATAGGGTTCAGGGTTATGTGCTAGAATAGGTAAGGGTTAAGAATTAGGGTTAGGGTTAGGGTTAAGGTCAGGGTAAAGAGATAGGGTTAGGGTTAGGGTTAGGGTTAGGGTTAGGGTTAGGGTTAGTGTAAGGGTAAGGGTAAGGGTAAGAGTAAGGGTAAGGGTTAGTGTTAGGGTTAGGGTTAGGGTGAGAGTTAGGGTAAGGGTAAGGGTAAGGGTAATGGTAAGGGTAAGGCTAAAGGTAAGGGTAAGGGTAAGGGTAAGGGTTAGGGTTAGGGTTTAGGGTTAGGGGTATGGTTTAGGGTTTGGGTTAGGGTTAGGGTTAGGGTTAGGGTTAGGGTTAGGGTTATGGTTAGGGTTAGGGTGAGGGATAGGGTAAGGGATAGGTTTAGGGCTAGGGCTAGGATTATAGTAAGGGTTAAGGGTTAGGGTTAGGGTTAGGGTAAGTGTTAGAGTAAGGGTTAGGGTTAGATAGTTAAGGGTTAAGGGTTAGGGTTAGGGATAGGGTAATGTTAGGGTAAGGGTTAGAGTTAAGTATGGGGTTAAGGGTTAAGGGTTAGTTAAAGATTAAGGGTTAGGGTTAGGGTTAGGGTTAGGGTTAGGGTAAGGGTAAGGGTTAGGGTTAGGGTTAGGGTAAGGGTTAGGGTTAGGGTGAGTGTGAGGGTTAGGGTTAGGTAAGGAATACGGGGTTTGGGTTAGGGTTAGGGTTAGGGTAAGGGTTATAGTTAGGGTAAGGGTTAGGGTTAGGGTTAGGGTTAAGGTTGCGGTTAGGGTTACGGTAAGGGTAAGTGTAGGTTTTATAGTATAGGGTTCAGGATTAGCAGTTAGGGTTATTTAAGGGTTAAGAGTTAGGGTTACGGTTAGGGTTAAGGTTGGGAGTTAGAGTTAGGGTTAGGTTAATTAATGGTTAAGGGTTAAGGGTTAAGGGTTAGGGTTAGGGTTAGGGTTAGGGTTAGGGTTAGGGTTTGGGTTAGGGTTAAGGTTAGGATTAGGGTAAGGGTTAGTTTTGGGGTTATGTTAGAGTTAGGGTTAAGGTTATGGTTAGGAAAGGTATTAGTATTGGTTAGATAAAGGGATAGGGTCAGTGTAATGTTTAGGTTTAGGGTAACAGTTAGGATTAGTGTTATGCATTAGGGTTTTGGTTAGGATTAAGGTTAGGGTTTAGGATTACAGTTAGAAATAGTGTTATGCATTAGGGTTAGGGTTAGGTTTAAGATTAGGGTTAGGAGTTAGGGTTAGGGTTAGGGTAAGGGTAAGGGTAAGGGTTAGGGTTAGGGTTAGGGTGAGTTTGAGGGTTAGGGTAAGGGTAACGGTAAGGGTAAGGGTTTAGGTTTAGGGTTATGGTTAAGGTTAGGGTTAAGGGCTAGGGTTAGGGTTAGGGTGGGGTTTAAGGTTAGTGTAAGGGTTAGGCAAGAGGTAAGGGTAGGGTGTATGTTATAGTTTTCAGGGTTATGTGCTAGGTTAGGTAAGGGTTAAGATTTAAGGCTAGGGTTAAGGTTAGGATCCAGAGTTAGGGTTAGGTTTCGGTTCATTAAGGAATTCGGGGTTTGGGTTAGGGTTAGGGTTAGGGTTAGGGTTAGGGTTAGGGTAAGGGTTATAGTTAGGGTAAGGGTTAGGCATAGGTTTAGGGTTAGGGTTAGAGTTGGGGTTAGGGTTACGGTAAGGGTAAGGGTAGGGTTTATAGTATAGGGTTCAGGGTTAGGAGTTAGGGTTATTTAAGGGTTAAGAGTTAGGGTTACGGTTAGGGTTAGGGTTGGGAGTTAGAGTTAGGGTTAGGTTAGTTAAGGGTTAAGGGTTAAGGGTTAGGGTTTGGGTTAGGGTTAAGGTTAGGGTTAGGGTAAGGGTTAGTTTTGGGGTTATGTTTGAGTTAGGGTTAAGGTTATGGTTAGGAAAGGTATTAGTATTATTCTTTAGATAAAGGGATAGGGTCAGTGTAATGTTTAGGTTTAGGGTAACAGTTAGGATTAGTGTTATGCATTAGGGTTTTGGTTAGGATTAAGGTTAGGGTTTAGGGTTACAGTTAGGAATAGTGTTATGCATTAGGGTTAGGCTAAGGTTTAAGATTAGGATTAGGGTTAGGGTTAGGGTTAGGAGTTAGAGTTAGAGTTAGGGTTAGGGTTAGGGTTAGGGTAAGGGTACGGGTACGGGTACGGGTACGGGTAAGGGTTAGGGTTAGGGTTAGGGTGAGTGTGAGGGTTAGGGTAAGGGTAAGGGTAAGGGTAAGGGTTAGGGTTTAGGTTTAGGGTTAGGTTTAGGGTTAAGTTTAAGGTTAAGGTTAAGATTATGGTTTAGGGTTAGGGTTAGGGTTATGATTATGGTAAGGGTTAAGTATTAGGGTTAGGGTTAGGATTATGGTAAGGGTTAAGTATTAGGGTTAGGGTTAGGGTAAGTGTTAGAGTAAGGATTACGGTTAGGGTTGAGGTTGGGTTTAAGGGTTAGATAAAGGTTAAGGTTTAGGGTTTAGGGTTTATGTTATGGGGTTCAGGGTTATGGGCTAGTCGAGGTAATGGTTAAGTGTTAAGTTTAGGTTTAGGTTTAGGTTTAGGTTTAGGGTAAGTGTTAGGATTAGGTTAGAGTAAGAGTTGGGTTATGGTTGGATTAGTGTTTTGCATTAGGGTTTGGGTTAGGATTTAGGTTAGGGTTTAGGGTTACAGTTAGGATTAGTGTTATGCATTAGGGTTAGGGTTAGGTTTAAGTTTAGGGTTAGGGTTAGGGTTAAGAGTTAGGGTTAGGGTTAGGGTAAGGGTTAGGGTTAGGATGAGGGTGAGGGTGAGGGTTAGGGTTAGGGTTAGGGTTAGGGTTTAGGTTTAGGTTTAGGTTTAGGTTTAGGTTCAGGGTTAGGGTTATGGTTTAGGGTTAGGGTTATTGTTAGGGTTACGGTTAGGGTTAGGTTGAGTGATAGGGTTAGGGAAATGTTTAGGGTTAGGACTATGGTAGGGGTTAAGGGTTAGGGTTAGGGTTAGGGTAAGTGTTAGAGTAAGGGTTAGGGTTAGATACTTAAGGGTTAAGGGTTAGGGTTAGGGATAGGGTAATGTTAGGGTAAGGGTTAGGGTTAAGGGTTAAGGGTTAAGGGTTAGTTAAAGGTTAGGGTTAGGGTTAGGGTTAAGTTAAGGGTTAGTTTTGGGTTTATGTTAGAGTTAGGGTTAAGGTTATGGTTAGGATAGGTATAAGTATTATTATTTAGATAAAGGGATAGGGTCAGTGTAATGTTTAGGTTTAGGGTAACAGTTAGGATTAGGGTTATGCATTATGGTTTGGGTTAGGATTAAGGTTAGGGTTTTTGGTCATTGGCTAGTCGAGGAAATGGTTAAGTGTTAGGGTTAGGTTTAGGTTTAGGTTTAGGTTTAGGGTTAGGTTAGGTTTGGGGTTTTCGTTAGGGTTAAGGGTAAGGGTTAGGGTTGGGTTTAAGGTAAGTGTAAGGGTTAGGCTAGGGGTAAGGGTAGGGTTTATGTTATAGGGTTCAGGGTTATGTGCTAGGTTAGGTAAGGGTTAAGATTTAGGGCTAGGGTTAAGGTTAGGATCAAGAGTTAGGGTTAGGTTTCGGTTCGTTAAGGAATGCGGGGTTTGGGTTAGGGTTAGGGTTAGGTTAAGGGTTAGGGTTAAGGTTAGGGTTAGAGTTAGGGTAAGGGTTAGGGTTAGGGTTAGGTTTGGGGTTTTGGTTAGGGTTAAGGGTTAGGGTTAGGGTTAGTTTTGGGGTTATGTTAGAGTTAGGGTTAAGGTTATGGTTAGGAAAGGTATTAGTATTATTGGTTAAATAAAGGGATAGGGTCAGTGTAATGTTTAGGTTTAGGGTAACAGTTAGGATTAGTGTTATGCATTAGGGTTTTGGTTAGGATTAAGGTTAGGGTTTAGGGTTACAGTTAGGAATAGTGTTATGCATTAGGGTTAGGGTTAGGTTTAAGGTTAGGGTTAGTGTTAGGAGTTGGGGATAGGGTTAGGGTAAGGGTAAGGGTAAGGGTTAGGGTTAGGGTGAGTGTGAGGGTTAGGGTAAGGGTAAGGGTAAGGGTAAGGGTAAGGGTTAGGGTTAGGGTTTAGGTTTAGGGTTAGGTTTAGGGTTAGGATTATGGTATGGGTTAAGGGTTAGGGTTAGGGTTAGGGTAAGTGTTAGAGTAAGGGTTAGGGTTAGGATTGAGGTTGGGGTTAAGGATTAGTTAAAGGTTAAGGTTTAGGGTTTAGGGTTTATGTTATGGGGTTCAGGGTCATGGGCTAGTCGAGGTAATGGTTAAGTCTTAGGTTTAGGTTTAGGTTTAGGTTTAGGTTTAGGTTTAGGTTTAGGTTTAGAGTAAGTGTTAGGATTAGGTTAGAGTAAGAGTTAGGGTTATGGTTAGGATTAGTGTTTTGCATTAGGGTTAAAGTTAGGATTATTTTTATGCATTAGGGTTTGGGTTAGGATTTAGGTCAGGGTTTAGGGTTACAGTTAGGATTAGTGTTATGCATTAGTGTTAGGGTTAGGCTTAAGGTTAGGGTTAGGGTTAGGGTTAGGGTTAGGAGTTAGGGTTAGGGTAAGGGTAAGGGTTAGGGTTAGGGTTAAGGTGAGGGTGAGGGTTAGGGTTTAGGTTTAGGGTTAGGGTTAGGGTTAGGGTTATGGTTTAGGGTTAGGGTTAGGGTTAGGTTTAGGGTTAGGGTTAGGGTTAGGGTTAGGGTTAGGGTTAGGGTTAGGGTTAGGGTTACGGTTAGGGTGAGGGATAGGGTTAGGGATAGGTTTAGGGTTGGGATTATGGTAAGGGTTAAGGGTGAGGGATAGGGATAGGGATAGGGTTAGGGTTAGGGTAAGTGATAGAGTAAGGGTTAGGGATAGGGTAATGTTAGGGTAAGGGTTAGGGTTAAGGGTTAAGGGTTAAGGGTTAGTTAAAGGTTAAGTGTTAGGGTTAGGGTTAGGGTTAGGGTTAGGGTTAAGGTTAGGGTTAGGTTAAGGGTTAGTTTTGGGTTTTGTCAGAGTTAGGGTTATGGTTATGGTTAGGATAGGTATAAGTATTATTTTTTAGATAAAGGGATAAGGTCAGTTTAATGTTTAGGTTTAGGGTAACAGTTAGGATTAGTGTTATGCATTAGGGTTAGGGTTAGGGTTAGGGTTAGGGTTGGGTTAGGGTTAAGGTTAAGTTAAGGTTAAGGTTAAGGTTAAGGTTAAGGTTAAGGTTAAGGTTAAGGTTAAGGTTAGGGTTAGGGTTAGGGTTAGGGTTAGGGTTAGGGTTAAGGTTGATTTAGATTTAGATTTAGATTTAGGTTTAGGTTTAGGTTTAGGGTAAGTGTTAGGATTAGGTTAGAGTAAGAGTTAGGGTTATGGTTAGGATTAGTGTTTTGCATTAGGGTTTGGGTTAGGATTTAGGTTAGGGTTGAGGGTTACAGTTAGGATTAGTGTTATGCATTATGGTTAGGGTTAGGGTTAGGGTGAGGGATAGGGTTAGGGATAGGTTTAGGGTTACGATTATGGTAGGGGTTAAGGGTTAGGGTTAGGGTTAGGGTTAGGGTTAGGGTTAGGGTTAGGGTAAGTGTTAGAGTAAGGGTTAGGGTTAGATACTTAAGGGTTAAGGGTTAAGGGTTAGGGTTAGGGTTAGGATTACGGTAAGGGTTAGGGTTAGGGTTAGGGTAAGTGTTAGAGTAAGGGTTAGGGTTAGGGTTGAGGTTGGGGTTAAGGGTTAGTTAAAGGTTAATGTTTAGGGTTTAGGGTTTATGTTATGGGGTTCAGGGTCATGGGCTAGTCGAGGTAATGGTTAAGTGTTAGGTTTAGGTTTAGGTTTAGGTTTAGGTTTAGGTTTAGGTTTAGGTTTAGGTTTAGGTTTAGGTTTAGGTTTAGGTTAAGTGTTAGGATTAGGTTAGAGTAAGAGTTAGGGTTATGGTTAGGATTAGTGTTTTGCATTAGGGTTAAAGTTAGGATTATTTTTATGCATTAGGGTTTGGGTTAGGATTTAGGTTAGGGTTTGGGTTACAGTTAGGATTAGTGTTATGCATTAGGGTTAGGGTTAGGGTTAGGTTTAAGGTTAGGGTTAGGGTTAGGGTTAGGTTTAGGAGTTAGGGTTAGGATAAGGGTTAGGGTTAGGGTTAGGGTTAGGGTTAGGGTGACGGTGAGGGTTAGGGTTTAGGTTCAGGGTTAGGGTTAGGGTTAGGGTTATGGTTTAGGGTTAGGGTTAGGGTTTATAATATGGGGTTCAGGGTCATGGGCTAGTCGAGGTAATGGTTAAGTGTTGGGTTTAGGTTTAGGTTTAGGTTTAGGGTAAGTGTTAGGATTAGGTTAGAGTAAGAGTTAGGGTTATGGTTGGATTAGTGTTTTGCATTAGGGTTTGGGTTAGGATTTATGTTAGGGTTGAGGGTTACAGTTAGGATTAGTGTTATGCATTAGGGTTAGGGTTAGGTTTAAGGTTAGGGTTAGGGTTAGGGTTAGGGTTAAGAGTTAGGGTTAGGGTTAGGGTTAGGGTAAGGGTAAGGGTTAGGGTTAGGATGAGGGTGAGGGTGAGGGTTAGGGTTAGGGTTAGGGTTAGGGTTTAGGTTTAGGTTTAGGTTTAGGTTTAGGTTTAGGTTTAGGTTTAGGTTTAGGTTTAGGTTCAGGGTTAGGGTTAGGGTTATGGTTATGGTTTAGGGTTAGGGTTATTGTTAGGGTTACGGTTAGGGTTAGGGTGAGGGATAGGGTTAGGGAAATGTTTAGGGTTAGGACTATGGTAGGGGTTAAGGGTTAGGGTTAGGGTTAGGGTTAGGGTAAGTGTTAGTTAAGGTTAAGTTAAGGTTAAGGTTAAGGTTAAGGTTAAGGTTAAGGTTAAGGTTAAGGTTAAGGTTAAGTTTAAGGTTAGGGTTAGGGTTAGGGTTAGGGTTAAGGTTGGGGTTAAGGTTGGGGTTAAGAGTTAGTTAAAGGTTAAGGATTAGGGTTTATATTATGGGGTTCAGGGTCATGGGCTAGTCGAGGTAATGGTTAAGTCTTAGGTTTAGGTTTAGGTTTAGGTTTAGGTTTAGATTTAGATTTAGATTTAGATTTAGATTTAGATTTAGATTTAGATTTAGATTTAGGTTTAGGTTTAGGGTAAGTGTTAGGATTAGGTTAGAGTAAGAGTTAGGGTTATGGTTAGGATTAGTGTTTTGCATTAGGGTTAAAGTTAGGATTATTTTTATGCATTAGGGTTTGGGTTAGGATTTAGGTTAGGGTTTGGGTTACAGTTAGGATTAGTGTTATGCATTAGGGTTAGGGTTAGGTTTAAGGTTAGGGTTAGGGTTAGGGTTAGGAGTTAGGGTTAGGGTTAGGGTAAGGGTAAGGGTAAGGGTTAGGGTTAGGGTTAGGGTGAGGGTTAGGGTTAGGGTTAGGGTTAGGGTTTAGGTTTAGGTTTAGGTTTAGGTTTAGGTTCAGGGTTAGGGTTATGGTTTATGGTTAGGGTTAGGGTTAGGGTGAGGGATAGGGTTAGGGATAGGTTTAGGGTTACGATTATGGTAGGGGTTAAGGGTTAGGGTTAGGGTTAGGGTAAGTGTTAGAGTAAGGGTTAGGGTTAGATACTTAAGGGTTAAGGGTTAAGGGTTAGGGTTAGGGTTAGGGTTAGGATTACGGTAGGGGTTAAGGGTTAGGGTTAGGGTTAGGGTAAGTGTTAGAGTAAGGGTTAGGGTTAGGGTTGAGGTTGGGGTTAAGGGTTAGTTAAAGGTTAATGTTTAGGGTTTAGGGTGTATGTTATGGGGTTCAGGGTCTAGGGCTAGTCGAGGTAATGGTTAAGTGTTAGGTTTAGGTTTAGGTTTAGGTTTAGGTTTAGGTTTAGGTTTAGGTTTAGGTTTAGGTTAAGTGTTAGGATTAGGTTAGAGTAAGAGTTAGGGTTATGGTTAGGATTAGTGTTTTGCATTAGGGTTAAAGTTAGGATTATTTTTATGCATTAGGGTTTGGGTTAGGATTTAGGTTAGGGTTTGGGTTACAGTTAGGATTAGTGTTATGCATTAGGGTTAGGGTTAGGTTTAAGGTTAGGGTTAGGGTTAGGGTTAGGGTTAGGTTTAGGAGTTAGGGTTAGGGTAAGGGTTAGGGTTAGGGTTAGGGTTAGGGTTAGGGTTAGGGTGACGGTGAGGGTTAGGGTTTAGGTTCAGGGTTAGGGTTAGGGTTAGGGTTATGGTTTAGGGTTAGGGTTAGGGTTTATAATATGGGGTTCAGGGTCATGGGCTAGTCGAGGTAATGGTTAAGTGTTAGGTTTAGGTTTAGGTTTAGGTTAAGTGTTAGGATTAGGTTAGAGTAAGAGTTAGGGTTATGGTTGGATTAGTGTTTTGCATTAGGGTTTGGGTTAGGATTTAGGTTAGGGTTGAGGGTTACAGTTAGGATTAGTGTTATGCATTAGGGTTAGGGTTAGGTTTAAGGTTAGGGTTAGGGTTAGGGTTAAGAGTTAGGGTTAGGGTTAGGGTAAGGGTAAGGGTTAGGGTTAGGGTTAGGATGAGGGTGAGGGTGAGGGTTAGGGTTAGGGTTAGGGTTTAGGTTTAGGTTTAGGTTTAGGTTTAGGTTTAGGTTTAGGTTTAGGTTCAGGGTTAGGGTTAGGGTTATGGTTATGGTTTAGGGTTAGGGTTATTGTTAGGGTTACGGTTAGGGTTAGGGTGAGGGATAGGGTTAGGGAAATGTTTAGGGTTAGGACTATGGTAGGGTTAAGGGTTAGGGTTAGGGTTAGGGTTAGGGTAAGTGTTAGAGTAAGGGTTAGGCTTAGATACTTAAGGGTTAAGGGTTAAGGGTTAGGGTTAGGGATAGGGTAATGTTAGGGTAAGGGTTAGGGTTAAGGGTTAAGGGTTAAGGGTTAGTTAAAGGTTAGGGTTAGGGTTAGGGTTAAGTTAAGGGTTAGTTTTGGGGTTATGTTAGAGTTAGGGTTAAGGTTATGGTAAGGATAGGTATAAGTATTATTATTTAGATAAAGGGACAGGGTCAGTGTAATGTTTAGGTTTAGGGTAACAGTTAGGATTAGGGTTATGCATTATGGTTTGGGTTACTATTAAGGTTAGGGTTTTTGATCATTGGCTAGTCGAGGAAATGGTTAAGTGTTAGGGTTAGGTTTAGGTTTAGGTTTAGGGTTAGGTTAGGTTTGGGGTTTTTGTTAGGGTTAAGGGTTAGGGTTAGGGTTGGGTTTAAGGTAAGTGTAAGGGTTAGGCTAGGGGTAAGGATAGGGTTTATGTGTTAGGGTTCAGGGTTATGTGCTAGGTTAGGTAAGGGATAAGATTTAGGGCTAGGGTTAAGGTTAGGATCAAGAGTTAGGGTTAGGTTTCGGTTCGTTAAGGAATGAGGGGTTTTGGTTAGGGTTAGGGTTAAGGTTAGGGTTAGAGTAAGGGTAAGGGTTAGGGTTAGGGTTAGGTTTGGGGTTTTGGTTAGGGTTAAGGGTTAGGGTTAGGGTTAGTTTTGGGGTTATGTTAGAGTTAGGGTTAAGGTAATGGTTAGGAAAGGTATTAGTATTATTGGTTAGATAAAGGGATAGGGTCAGTGTAATGTTTAGGTTTAGGGTAACAGTTAGGATTAGTGTTATGCATTAGGGTTTTGGTTAGGATTAAGGTTAGGGTTTAGGGTTACAGTTAGGAATAGTGTTATGCATTAGGGTTAGGGTTAGGTTTAAGGTTAGGGTTAGGGTGAGGTTTAGGTTTAGGTTTAGGTTTAGGTTTAGGGTTAGGGTTAGGGTTAGTGTTAGGATTAGGTTAGAGTAAGAGTTACGGTTATGGTTAGTATTAGTGTTTTGCATTAGGCTTAAAGTTAGGATTATTTTAATGCATTAGGGTTTGGGTTAGGATTATGGTTAGGGTTTAGGGTTACGGTTAGGATTAGTGTTATGCATTAGGGTTAGGGTTAGGTTTAAGGTTAGGGTTAGGGTTAGGGTTAGGGTTGGGTTAGGGTTAGGAGTTAGGGTTAGGGTTAGGGTTAGGGTAAGGGTCAGGGTCATGGTAAGGGATAGGGATAGGGATAGGGATAGGGATAGGGTTAGGGTGAGGGTGAGGGTGAGGGTTAGGGTAAGGGTAAGGGTTAGGGTTAGGGTTTAGGTTTAGGTTTAGGTTTAGGTTTAGGTTTTGGTTTAGGTTTAGGTTTAGGTTTAGGGTTAGGTTTAGGTTTAGGGTTAGGTTGAGGGTTATAGTTCAGGGTTAGGGTTAGGGTTAGGGTTCGAGTGAGGGATAGGGTTAGGGATAGGTTTAGGGTTAGGATAATTGTAAGGGTTAAGGGTTAGGTTTAGGGTTAGGTAAGTGTTAGAGTAAGGGTTAGGGTTAGGGTTAGGTTAGTTAAGGGTTAAGGATTAGGATAAGGGATAGGGTAATGTTAGGGTAAGGGTTAGGGTTAAGGATGGGGTTAAGGGTTATGGGTTAGTTAAAGGTTAAGGGTTAGGGTTAGGGTTAGGGTTAGGGTTAAGGTTAGGGTTAGGTTAAGGGTTAGTTTTGGGGTGATGTTAGAGCTAGGGTTAAGGTTATGGTTAGGATAGGTAATAGTATTATTATTTAGATAAAGGGATAGGGTCAGTGTAATGTTTAGTTTTAGGGTAACAGTTAGGATTAGTGTTATGCATTACGGTTAGGGTTAGGTTTAAGGTTAGGGTTAGGGTTAGGAGTGAGGGTTAGGGTTAGGGTTAGGGTTAAGGTAAGGGTAAGGGTTAGGGTTAGGGTTAGGGTTAGGGTTAGAGTAAGGGTAAGGGTAAGGGTAAGGGTAAGGTTAAGGGTTTAGGTTTAGGTTTAGGTTTAGGTTAAGGTTTAGTTTTAGTTTAGGGTTAGGGTTAGTTAAGGTTGAGGTTGAAGGTTAGTGTGAGGGTTAGGGATAGGGTAAGGGTTAGGATTATGGTATGGGTTAAGGGTAAGGGTTAGGGTTAGGGTTAGTGTAAGGGCTAGGGTTAGGGTTAGGATAAGTGTTAGGATTAGGTTAGAGTAAGAGTTAGGGTTATGGTTAGGATTAGTGTTATGCATTAGGGTTAAAGTTAGGATTATTTTTATGCATTGGGGTTAAGGTTAGGAGTTGGGGTTAGGGTTAGGGAAAGGTTTAGGGTGAAGGTTATGTTTAGGGTTGGGGTTAAGTTTAAGGTTAAGGTTAAGGTTAAGGTTAAGGTTAAGGTTAAGGTTAAGGTTAAGGTTAAGGTTTAGGGTAAGGGTAAGGGTAAGGGTAAGGGTAAGGGTTAGGGTTAGGGTTTAGTTTTAGTTTTAGGTTTAGGTTTTGGGTTAGGGTTAGGGTTAAGGTTATGGTTTCGGGTTAGGGTTAGGGTTAGGGTTAGGGTGAGGGATAGGGCTAAGGATAGGTTTAGGGTTAGTATTATGATAAGGGTTAAGGGTTAGGGTTAGGGTTAGGTTTTGGACTTCTGTTAGGGTTAAGGGTTAGCGTTAGGGTTGGGTTTAAGGTGAGGGTAATGGTTAGGCTAGGGGTATGGTTGGGGTTTATTTTATAGTGTTCAGGGTATGTGCTAGGTTAGGTTAGGGTTAAGAGTTAGGGTTAGGGTTAAGGTTACGATCAAAGGTTAGGGTTAGGTTCGCTATGGATTAAGGGTCAGGGTTAGGGTTAGATTTAGGGTAAGGGTTAGATTTAGGGTTAGGGTTGGGGTTAAGGGTGAGTTAAAGGTTAAGGATTAGGGTTAGGGTTAGGGTAAGGGTTAGGGTTAGGGTTAGGGTTAGGGTTACGGTTAGGGTTGGGGTTAGGTTTAGGGTTAGGTTTAGGGTAAGGGTAAGGGTTAGGTTAGGGGTAAGGGTAGGGTTTATGTTATAGTGTTCAGGGTTATGTGCTAGGTTAGGAAAGGGTTAAGAGTTAGGGCTAGGGTTAAGGTTAGGATCAAGAGTTAGGGTTAGGGTTCAGTTCGTTAAGTAATAAGGGTTAGGGATAGGGTTAGGGTAAGGGTTAGAATTAGGGTAAGGGTTAGGGTAAGGGTTAGAATTAGGGTAAGGGTTAGGCTTTTGGTTAAGGTTGGGGTAAGGGTTACGGTAAGGGTTAGGCTAAGGGTAAG
This sequence comes from Triplophysa yarkandensis, assembly GCA_033220385.1. Classification (NCBI taxonomy): domain Eukaryota; kingdom Metazoa; phylum Chordata; class Actinopteri; order Cypriniformes; family Nemacheilidae; genus Triplophysa; species Triplophysa yarkandensis. Next base: position 4,770,313 of record CM065658.1, on the reverse strand, counting down.
GGTAGGGTTTATATTATAGGGATCAGGGTTCTGTGCTAGGTTAGGTAAGGGTTAAGAGTTAAAGTTAGGGTTAAGTTAGTTAAGGGTTAAGGGTTAGGGTTAGGGATAGGGTTAAGTTTGGGGTTAAGGTTTAGTTAAAGGTTAAGGATTAGGGTTAGGGATAGGGATAGGGTTAGGGTTAGGGTTAGGGTTAGGGTTAGGTTTAGGTTTAGGTTTAGGTTTAGGTTTAGGTTTAGGTTTAGGTTTAGGTTTAGGGTTAGGGTAAGGGTTAGGGTTAGGGTTAGGTTTGGGGTTTTGGTTAGGGTTTAGGGTTAGGGTTAGGGTTAGGGTTAGGGTTGGGTTTAAGGTAAGTGTAAGGATTAGGCTACAGGTAAGGGTAGGGTTTATGTTATAGTGTTCAGGGTTATGTGCTAGGTTAGGTAAGGGTTAAGATTTAGGGCTAGGGTTAAGGTTAGGATGAAGAGTTATGGGTTAGGTTTCGGTTCGGTTCGTTAAGGGTTAAGGGTTAGGGTTAGGGTTAGGGATAGGGTAAGCGTAAGGTTAAGGTTTAGGGTTTATGTTATGGGGTTCAGGGTCATGGGCTAGTCGAGGTAATGGTTAAGTAATAGGGTTAGGGTTAGGGTTAGGTTTAGGTTTAGGTTTAGGTTTAGGTTTAGGTTTAGGTTTAGGTTTAGGTTTAGGGTTAGGGTTAGGGTTAGGGTTAGGTTTAGGGTTAGGGTTAGGAAAAGGTTAGAGTAAGAGTTAGGGTTATGTTTAGGATTAGTGTTTTGCATTAGGGTTAAATTTAGGATTATTTTTATGCATTGGGGTTAAGGTAAGGAGTTAGGGTTATGTTTAGGGAAAGGTTTAGGGTGGGGGTTAGGTTTAGGGTTAGAGTTAAGGTTAAGGTTAAGGTAAAGGTTTAGTGTTAGGCTGAGGGTTAGGGATAGGTTACGGAATAGGGTCAGGGAAGATATAGATTAAGAGAAACAGTTGGCCTTAGTGTTATGCGTTAGGGTTAGGTTTCGGATTTCTTTTATTGTTAAGGGTTAGGGTTAGGTTTGGGTTTAAGGTAAGGGTAATGGTTAGGCTAGGGGTATGGGTGGGGTTTATGTTATAGTGTTCAGGGTTTGTGCTAGGTTAGGTAAGGGTTAAGAGTTAGGGTTAGGCTTAAGGTTAAGGTTACGATCAAGGGTTAGGGTTAGGTTCGCTATGGATTAAGGGTTAGGATTAGGGTAAGGGTTAGGGTTAGGGTTAGGGTTAGGGTTAGGTTTAGGGTAAGGGTTAAGGTTGGGGTTAAGGGTTAGTTAAAGGTTAAGGATTAGGGTTAGGGTTAGGGTTAGGGTTAGGGTTAGGGTTAGGGTTAGGGTTAGGGTTAGGTTAAGGGTTAGGGTTTGGGTTAAGGTTGGGGTTAAGGGTTAGTTAAAGGTTAAGGGTTAGGGTTAGGGTTAGTGTAAGGGTAAAGGTTAGGGTTAGGTTTGGGGCTTCGGTTAGGGCTAAGGTTTAGGGTTGGGTTTAAGGTAAGGGTAAGGGTTAGGGTTAGGCTAGGGGTAGGGTTAGGGTTTATGTTATAGTGTTCAGGGTTATGTGCTTGGTTGGGTAAAGGTTAAGAGTTAGGGATAGGGTTAATGTTAAGATCAAGAGTTAGGGTTAGGGCTCGGTTCGTTAAGGAATAAGGGTTAGGGTTAGGGTTAGGGTTAGGGTTAGGGTTAGGGTTAGGGTTAGGGTTAGGGTAAGGGTTAGGGTTAGGGATAGAGTTAGGGTAAGGGTTAGGGTTAAGGTTGGGGTTAGGGTTACAGTAAAGGTTAGGCTAAGGGTAACGGTAGGGTTTATATAAAAGGGTTCAGGGTTATGTGCTAGGATAGGTAAGGGTAAGTGTTAGGGTTAGGTTTAGGGTTAGGGTTAGGGTTAGGGTTAGGGTTAGGGTAAGGGTTAGGGTTAGGTTTAAGGTTGGGTTTAAGGCTTAGTTAAAGTTTAAGGGTTAGGGTTAGGGAAAGGGTTAGCGTTAGGTTTGGGGTTATGTTGCTGGTTAGGGTTATGGTTTTTGTTAGGTTCGGTTTTGGATTAAGGTAAGGGTTAGGGTTTAGGGTTAGGGTTACAGTTAGGGTTAAGGTTTAGGGTTAGAGTAAGGTTTATTTTTAGAGTTAAAGGTTAGTCTTATGGATAGAGTCAGAGTTAGGCTTAAGGTTAGGTTTAGGTTCGGGTTAATATAATATTTAAGGTTTAAGGTTTAAGGTTTAAGGTTAAAGGGTTAAGGGTTAAGGGTTAAGGGTTAAGGGTTAAGGGTTAAGGGTTCAGGGTTAAGGGTTAAGGGTTAAGCGTTAAGGGTTAAGGGTTACAGTTAGGAATAGTGTTATGCATTACGGTTAGGCTTAGGTTTAAGTTTAGGATTAGGGTTAGGGTTAGGGTTAGGAGTTAGGAGTAAGGGTTAGGGTTAGGGTACGGGTACGGGTACGGGTACGGGTAAGGGTAAGGGTTAGGGTTAGGGTGAGCGTTAGGGTAAGGGTAAGGGTAAGGGTAAGGGTTAGGGTTTAGGTTTAGGTTTAGGGTTAGGTTTAGGGTTAAGTTTAAGGTTAAGGTTAAGGTTAAGGTTAAGATTATGGTTTAGGGTTAGGGTAAGGGTTAGGGTTAGGACTATGGTAAGGGTTAAGGGTTAGGGTTAGGGTAATTGTTAGAGTAAGGGTTAGGGTTGAGGTTGGGGTTAAGGGTGAGTTAAAGGTTAAGGTTTAGGGTTTAGGGTTTGTGTTATGGGGTTCAGGGTCATGGGCTAGTCGAGGTAATGGTTAAGTCTTTGAATTAGGTTTAGGTTTAGGTTTAGGTTTAGGTTTAGATTTAGATTTAGGTTTAGGTTTAGGTTTAGGTTTAGGTTTAGGTTTAGGTTTAGGTTTAGGTTTAGGTTTAGGGTAAGTGTTAGGATTAGGTTAGAGTAAGAGTTAGGGTTATGGTTAGGATTAGTGTTTTGCATTAGGGTTAAAGTTAGGATTATTTTTATGCATTAGGGTTTGGGTTAGGATTTAGGTTAGGGTTTGGGTTACAGTTAGGATTAGTGTTATGCATTAGGGTTAGGGTTAGGTTTAAGGTTATGGTTAGGGTTAGGAGTTAGGGTTAGGGTAAGGGTTAGGGTTAGGGTTAGGGTGACGGTGAGGGTTAGGGTTAGGGTTTAGGTTCAGGGTTAGGGTTAGGGTTATGGTTTAGGGTTAGGGTTAGGGTTAGGGTGAGGGATAGGGATAGGGTTAGGGATAGGGATAGGTTTAGGGTTAGGATTAAGGTAAGGGTTAAGGGTTAGGGTTAGGGTTAGGGTTAGGGTTAGGGTTAGGGTTAGGGTTTGGGTTAGGGTAAGTGTTAGAGTAAGGGTTAGGGTTAGGGTTAAGGTTGGGGTTAAGGGTGGGGTTAAGAGTTAGTTAAAGGTTAAGGATTAGGGTTTATAATATGGGGTTCAGGGTCATGGGCTAGTCGAGGTAATGGTTAAGTGTTAGGTTTAGGTTTAGGTTTAGATTTAGGTTTACGGTTAGGGTTAGGATGAAGTTAGAGTAAGAGTTAGGGTTATGGTTAGGATTAGTGTTTTGCATTAGGGTTTAAGTTAGGATTATTTTTTTGCATTAGGGTTTGGGTTAGGATTAAGGTTAGGGTTTAGGGTTACAGTTAGAATTAGTGTTATACATTAGGGATAGGGTTAGGTTTAAGGTTAGGGTTAGGGTTAGGGTTAGGAGTTAGGGTTAGGTTAGGTTAGGTTAAGGGTAAGGGTTATGGTTTAGGTTTAGGTTTAGGGTTAGGGTTAGGGTTAGGGTTAGGGTTAGAGTAAGGGTTAGGGCTAGGGTTAGGGTTAAGGGTTAGGGTAAGTGGTAGAGTAAGGGTTAGGGTTAGATAGTTAAGGGTTAAAGGTTAGGGTTAGGGATAGGGTTATGTTAGGGTAAGGGTTAGGGTTAAGGGTTAGGGTTAGGGTAAGTGTTAGAGTAAGGGTTAGGGTTAGGGTTAGATACTTAAGGGTTAAGGGTTAGGGTTAGGGATAGGGTAATGTTAGGGTAAGGGTTAGGATTAAGGGTTAAGGGTTAAGGGTTAAGGGTTAAGGGTTAGTTAAAGGTTAGGGTTAGGGTTAGGGTTAGGGTTAAGGTTAGGGTTAGGTTAAGGGTTAGTTTTGGGCTTATGTTAGAGTTAGGGTTAAGGTTATGGTTAGGATAGGTATTAGTATTATTATTTAGATAAAGGGATAGGGTCAGTGTAATGTTAAGGTTTAGGGTAACAGTTAGGATTAGGGTTATGCATTAGGGTTTGGGTTAGGATTAAGGTTAGGGTTAGGGTTAGGAGTTAGAGTTAGAGTTAGGGTTAGGGTAAGGGTAAGGGTAAGGGTAAGGGTAAGGGTTAGGGTTAGGGTGAGGGTTAGGTTAGGTTAGGTTAAGGGTTAGGGTTAGGGTTAGGGTTTAGGTTTAGGTTTAGGTTTAGGTTTAGGGTTAGGGTTAGGGTTAGGGTTAGCGTTAGGGTTAGGGTAAGGGTTAGGGCTAGGTTTAGGGTTAAGGGTTAGGGTAAGTGTTAGAGTAAGGGTTTGGGTTAGGGTTAGATACTTAAGGGTTAAGGGTTAGGGTTAGGGATAGGGTAATGTTAGGGTAAGGGTTAGGGTTAAGGGTTGAGGGTTAGTTAAAGGTTAAGGGTTAGGGTTAGGGTTTCGGTTAGGGTTAAGTTAAGGGTTAGTTTTGGGGTTATTTTAGAGTTAGGGTTAAGGTTACAGTTAGGATAGGTATTAGTATTATTATTTATATAAAGGGATAGGGTCAGTGTAATTTTTAGGTTTAGGGTAACAGTTAGGATTAGGGTTATGCAGTAGGGTTTGGGTTAGGATTAAGGTTAGGGTTTTTGGTCATTGGCTAGTCGAGGTAACGGTTAAGTGTTAGGGTTATGTTTAGGTTTAGGTTTAGGTGTAGGTTTAGGTTTAGGTTTAGGTTTAGGTTTAGGTTTAGGTTTAGGTTTAGGTTTAGGGTTAGGGTTAGGGTTAGTGTTAGGATTAGGTTAGAGTAAGAGTTAGGGTTATACATTAGGGTTAGGGTTAGGTTTAAGGTTAGGGTTAGGGTTAGGGTTAGGGTTGGGTTAGGGTTAGGGTTAGGAGTTAGGGTGAGGGTTAGGTTAGGTTAGGTTAAGGGTTAGGGTTAGGGTTAGGGTTTAGGTTTAGGTTTAGGTTTAGGTTTAGGTTTAGGTTTAGGTTTAGGGTTAAGGTTAGGGTTAGGGTTAGGGTTAGGGTTAGGGTTAGGGTTAGGGTTAGGGTAAGGGTTAGGGCTAGGGTTAGGGTTAAGGGTTAGGGTAAGTGTTAGAGTAAGGGTTAGGGTTAGGGTTAGATAGTTAAGGGTTAAGGGTTAGGGTTAGGGATAGGGTAATGTTAGGGTAAGGGTTAGGGTTAAGTGTTGAGGGTTAGTTAAAGGTTAAGGGTTAGGGTTAGGGTTTTGGTTAGGGTTAGGTTAAGGGTTAGTTTTGGGGTTATTTTAGAGTTAGGGTTAAGGTTACAGTTAGGATAGGTATTAGTATTATCATTTAGATAAAGGGATAGGGTCAGTGTAATGTTTAGGTTTAGGGTAACAGTTGGGATTAGGGTTATGCAGTAGGGTTTGGGTTAGGATTAAGGTTAGGGTTTTTGGTCATTGGCTAGTCGAGGTAATGGTTAAGTGTTAGGGTTATGTTTAGGTTTAGGTTTAGGTTTAGGTTAAGGTTAAGGTTTAGGTTTAGGGTTAGGGTTAGGGTTAGTGTTAGGATTAGGTTAGAGTAAGAGTTACGGTTATGGTTAGTATTAGTGTTTTGCATTAGGGTTAAAGTTAGGATTATTTTAATGCATTAGGGTTTGGGTTAGGATTATGGTTAGGGTTTAGGGTTACAGTTAGAATTAGTGTTATGCATTTGGGTTAGGTTTAAGGTTAGGGTTAGGGTTAGGGTTGGGTTAGGGTTAGGGTTAGGGTTAGGAGTTAGGGTTAGGGTTAGGGTACGGGTAAGGGTCAGGGTCAGGGTCAGGGTCAGGGATAGGGTTAGGGTGAGGGTGAGGGTTAGGGTTAGGGTAAGGGTTAGGGTTTAGGTTTAGGTTTAGGTTTAGGGTCAGGTTTAGGTTTAGGCTTACGCTTAGGTTTAGGTTTAGGTTTAGGTTTAGGGTTAGGTTTAGGTTTAGGTTTAGGTTTAGGTTTAGGTTTAGGTTTAGGTTAAGGTTTAGGGTTAGGGTGAGGGTGAGGGTTATAGTTTAGGGTTAGGGTTAGGGTTAGGGTTCGAGTGAGGGATAGGGTTAGGGATAGGTTTAGGGTTAGGATAATTGTAAGGGTTAAGGGTTAGGGTTAGGGTTAGGGTTAGGGTTAGGGTTAAGGATTAGGGTTAGGGTTAGGGATGGGTTTAAGGTAAGTGTAAGGGTTAGGCTAGGGGTAAGGGTAGGGTTTATGTTATAGTGTTCAGGGTTATGTGCTAGGTTAGGTAAGGGTTAAGATTTAGGGCTAGGGTTAAGGTTAGGATCAAGAGTTAGGGTTAGGTTTCGGTTCGTTAAGGAATGCGGGGTTTGGGTTAGGGTTAGGGTTAGGGTTAGGGTTAGGGTTAGAGTTAGGGTAAGGGTTAGGGTTAGGTTTGGGGTTTTGGTTAGGGTTAAGGGTTAGGGTTAGTTTTGGGGTTATGTTAGAGTTAGGGTTAAGGTTATGGTTAGGAAATGTATTAGTATTATTGGTTAGATAAAGGGATAGGGTCAGTGTAATGTTTAGGTTTAGGGTAACAGTTAGGATTAGTGTTATGCATTAGGGTTTTGGTTAGGTTTAAGGTTAGGGTTAGGGTTAGGGTTAGGAGTTAGGGATAGGGTTAGGGTAAGGGTAAGGGTTAGGGTTAGGGTGAGTGTGAGTGTGAGGGTAAGGGTAAGGGTAAGGGTAAGGGTAAGGGTAAGGGCAAGGGTTAGGGTTTAGGGTTAGGTTTAGGGTTAAGTTTAAGGTTAAGGTTAAGATTATAGTTTAGGGTTAGGGTTAGGGTTAGGGTTAGGGTTAGGGTTAGGATTATGGTAAGGGTTAAGGGTTAGGGTTAGGATTGAGGTTGGGGTTAAGTATTAGTTAAAGGTTAAGGTTTAGGGTTTAGGGTTTATGTTATGGGGTTCAGGGTCATGGGCTAGTCGAGGTAATGGTTAAGTGTTAGGTTTAGGTTTAGGTTTAGGTTTAGGTTTAGGTTTAGGTTTAGGTTTAGGTTTAGATTTAGATTAAGGTTTAGGTTTAGGTTTAGGTTCAGGGTTAGGGTTATGGTTTAGGGTTTAGGGTTAGGGTTATTGTTAGGGTTACGGTTAGGGTTAGGGTTAGGGTGAGGGATAGGGTCAGGGATAGGTTTAGGGTTAGGATTATGGTAGGGGTTAAGGGTTAGGGTTAGGGTTAGGGTTAGAGTAAGTGTTAGAGTAAGGGTTAGGGTTAGGGTTAGATACTTAAGGGTTAAGGGTTAGGGTTAGGGTTAGGATTACGGTAAGGGTTAAGGGTTAGGGTTAGGGTTAGGGTTAGGGTTAGGGTTAGGGTAAGTGTTAGAGTAAGGGTTAGGGTTAGGGTTGAGGTTGGGGTTAAGGGTTAGTTAAAGGTTAAGATTTAGGATTTAGGGTTTATGTTATGGGGTTCAGGGTCATGGGCTAGTCGAGGTAATGGTTAAGTGTTAGGTTTAGGTTTAGGTTTAGGTTTAGGTTTAGGTTTAGGTTTAGGGTAAGTGTTAGGATTAGGTTAGAGTAAGAGTTAGGGTTATGGTTAGGATTAGTGTTTTGCATTAGGGTTAAAGTTAGGATTATTTTTATGCATTAGGGTTTGGGTTAGGATTTAGGTTAGGGTTTGGGTTACAGTTAGGATTAGTGTTATGCATTAGGGTTAGGTTTAAGGTTAGGGTTAGGAGTTAGGGTTAGGGTAAGGGTTAGGGTTAGGGTTAGGGTGACGGTGAGGGTTAGGGTTTAGGTTCAGGGTTAGGGTTAGGGTTATGGTTTAGGGTTAGGGTTAGGGTGAGGGATAGGGTTAGGGATAGGGATAGGTTTAGGGTTAGGATTATGGTAAGGGTTAAGGGTTAGGGTTAGGGTTAGGGTTAGGGTTAGGGTTAGGGTTAGGGTTAGGGTTAGGGTTAGGGTTAGGGCTAGGGTTAGGGCAAGTGTTAGAGTAAGGATTAGGGTTAGGGTTGAGGTTGGGGTTAAGGGTTAGATAAAGGTTAAGGTTTAGGGTTTAGGTTTTATAATATGGGGTTCAGGGTCATGGCCTAGTCGAGGTAATGGTTAAGTGTTAGGTTTAGGTTTAGATTAAGGTTTAGGTTTAGGTTTAGGTTTAGGTTTAGGTTTAGGTTTAGATTTAGATTTAGGTTTAGGTTTAGGTTTAGGTTTATGGTTAGGGTTAGGGTTAGGGTTAGGGTTAGGGTTAGGGTTAGTGTTTTGCATTAGGGTTTAAGTTAAGATTATTTTTTTGCATTAGTGTTTGGGTTATAATTAAGGTTAGGGTTTAGGGTTACAGTTAGAATTAGTGTTATACATTAGGGTTAGGGTTAGGTTTAAGGTTAGGGTTAGGGTTAGGGTTAGGGTTAGGGTTAGGTTAAGGGTAAGGGTTAGGGTTTAGGTTTAGGTTTAGGGTTAGGGTTAGGGTTAGGGTTAGGGTTAGGGTTAGGGTTAGGGTTCGGGTAAGGGTTAGGGCTAGTGTTAGGGTTAAGGGTTAGGGTAAGTGGTAGAGTAAGGGTTAGGGTTAGGGTTAGATAGTTAAGGGTTAAAGGTTAGGGTTAGGGATAGGGTTATGTTAGGGTAAGGGTTAGGATTAAGGGTTAGGGTTAGGGTAAGTGTTAGAGTAAGGGTTAGGGTTAGATACTTAAGGGTTAAGGGTTAGGGTTAGGGATAGGGTAATGTTAGGGTAAGGGTTAAGGGTTAAGGGTTAGTTAAAGGTTAGGGTTAGGGTTAGGGTTAAGGTTAGGGTTAGGTTAAGGGTTAGTTTTGGGGTTATGTAAGAGTTAGGGTTAAGGTTACAGTTAGGATAGGTATTAGTATTATTATTTAGATAAAGGGATAGGGTCAGTGTAATGTTTAGGTTTAGGGTAACAGTTAGGATTAGGGTTATGCATTAGGGTTTGGGTTAGGATTAAGGTTAGGGTTAGGGTTAGGGTTAGGGTTAGGGTCAGGGTTAGGGTTAGGGTTAGGGTTAGGGTTAGGGTTAGGAGTTAGGGTTAGGGTAAGGGTAAGGGTTAGGGTTAGGGTGAGGGTTAGGTTAGGTTAAGGGTTAGAGTTTAGGTTTAGGTTTAGGTTTAGGTTTAGGTTTAGGTTTAGGTTTAGGTTTAGGGTTAGGGTTAGGGTTAGGGTTAGGGTTAGGGTTAGGGTAAGGGTTAGGGCTAGGGTTAGGGTTAAGGGTTAGCGTAAGTGTTAGAGTAAGGGTTAGGGTTAGGGTTAGATAGTTAAGGGTTAAGGGTTAGGGTTAGGGATAGGGTAATGTTAAGGTAAGGGTTAGGGTTAAGGGTTGAGGGTTAGTTAAAGGTTAAGGGTTAGGGTTAGGGTTTTGGTTAGGGTTAGGTTAAGGGTTAGTTTTGGGGTTATTTTAGAGTTAGGGTTAAGGTTACAGTTAGGATAGGTATTAGTATTATTATTTAGATAAAGGGATAGGGTCAGTGTAATGTTTAGGTTTAGGGTAACAGTTGGGATTAGGGTTATGCAGTAGGGTTTGGGTTAGGATTAAGGTTAGGGTTTTTGGTCATTGGCTAGTCGAGGTAATGGTTAAGTGTTAGGGTTATGTTTAGGTTTAGGTTTAGGTTTAGGTTTAGGTTTAGGTTTAGGTTTAGGTTTAGGTTAAGGTTTAGGGTTAGGGTTAGTGTTAGGATTAGGTTAGAGTAAGAGTTACGGTTATGGTTAGTATTAGTGTTTTGCATTAGGGTTAAAGTTAGGATTATTTTAATGCATTAGGGTTTGGGTTAGGATTATGGTTAGGGTTTAGGGTTACAGTTAGGATTAGTGTTATGCATTAGGGTTAGGGTTAGGTTTAAGGTTAGGGTTAGGGTTAGGGTTAGGGTTGGGTTAGGGTTAGGGTTAGGAGTTAGGGTTAGGGTTAGGGTAAGGGTAAGGGTAAGGGTCAGGGTCAGGGTCAGGGTCAGGGTCAGGGTCAGGGATAGGGTTAGGGTGAGGGTGAGGGTTAGGGTAAGGGTTAGGGTTTAGGTTTAGGTTTAGGTTAAGGGTTAGGTTTAGGTTTAGGTTTAGGTTTAGGTTTAGGTTTAGGTTTAGGTTTAGGTTTAGGTTTAGGTTAATGTTTAGGGTTAGGGTTATAGTTTAGGGTTAGGGTTAGGGTTAGGGTTCGAGTGAGGGATAGGGTTAGGGATAGGTTTAGAGTTAGGATAATTGTAAGGGTTAAGGGTTAGGGTTAGGGTTAGGGTTAGGGTTAGGGTTATGGTAAGTGTTAGAGTAAGGGTTAGGGTTAGGGTTAAGTTTTTTAAGGGTTAAGGATTAGGATTAGGGATAGGGTAATGTTAGGGTAAGGGTTAGGGTTAAGGATGGGGTTAAGGGTTAGTTAAAGGTTAAGGGTTAGGGTTAGGGTTAGGGTTAAGGTTAGGGTTAGGTTAAGGGTTAGTTTTTGGGTTATGTTAGAGTTAGGGTTAAGGTTATGGTTAGGATAGGTAATAGTATTATTATTTATATAAAGGGATAGGGTCAGTGTAATGTTTAGTTTTAGGGTAACAGTTAGGATTAGTGTTATGCATTAGTGTTTGGGTTAGGATTAAGGTTAGGGTTTAGGGTTACGGTTAGGATTAGTGTTATAAATTAGGGTTAGGGTTAGGTTTAAGGTTAAGGTTATGGTTAGGGCTAGGAGTGAGGGTAAGGGTTAGGGTTAGGGTTAGGGTTATGGTTAGGGTTAGGGTTAGGATTGGGATTAGGATTAGGATTAGGATTAGGATTAGGATTAGGGTTAGGGTTAGGGTAAGGTTAAGGGTTAGGGTGAGGGTTAGAGTAATGGGTAAGGGTAAGGGTTTAGGTTTAGGATTAGGTTTAGGTTTAGGGATAGGGATAGGGTTAGGGTTAGGGTTAAGGTTTAGGGTGAGGGTGAGGGTGAGGGTTAGGGTTAGGGTTAAGGTAAGGGTAAGGGTAAGGGTAAGGGTAAGGGTAAGGGTAAGGGTAACGGTAACGGTAAGGGTTAGGGTTTAGGGTTAGGGTTAGGGTTAGGGTTAGGGTTAGGATGAGGGTTAGGGTTAGGGTGAGGGCTAGAGTAAGGGTAAGGGTTTAGGTTTAGGTTAAGGTTAAGGTTTAGGGATAGGGATAGGGATAGGGATAGGGATAGGGATAAGGTTAGGGTTAGAGTTAGGGTTAGGGTTAGGGTTAGGGTTAGGGTAAGGGTTAGGGTTCGGTTAAGGGTTAGGGTTTTGGTTAAGGTTGGGGTTAATGGTTAGTTAAAGGTTAAGGGTTAAGGTTAGGGTTAGGGTTAGGGTTAGGGTTAGGGTTAGGGTTAGGGTTAGGGTTAGGGTTAGTGTAAGGGTAAAGGTTAGGGTTAGGGTTAGGTTTAGGTTTAGGGTTTCGATTAGGGTTGTTTTTAAGGTAAGGTTAAGTGTTAGGGTTTTGGTTAAGGTTGGGGTTAATGGTTAGTTAAAGGTTAAGGGTTAGGGTTAGGGTAAGGGTTAGGGTTCGGTTAAGGGTTAGGGTTTTGGTTAAGGTTGGGGTTAATGGTTAGTTAAAGGTTAAGAGTTAGGGTTAGGGTTAGGGTTAGGGTTAGGGTTAGGGTTAGGGTTAGGGTTAGAGTAAGGGTTAGGGTTAGGTTAAGGGTTTGGGTTAAGGTTGGGGTTAAGGGTTAGTTAAAGGTTAAGGGTTAGGGTTAGGGTTAGTGTAAGGGTAAAGGTTAGGGTTAGGTTTGGGGCTTCGGTTAGGGCTAAGGGTTTGGGTTGGGTTTAAGGTAAGGGTAAGGGTTAGGGTTAGGCTAGGGGTAAGGTTAGGGTTTATGTTATAGTGTTCAGGGTTATGTGCTTGGTTGGGTAAGGGTTAAGAGTTAGGGCTAGGGTTAATGTTAGGATCAAGAGTTAGGGTTAGGGCTCGGTTCGTTAAGGAATAAGGGTTAGGGTTAGGGTTAGGGTTAGGGTAAGGGTTATGGTTAGGGTAAGGGATAGAGTTAGGGTAAGGGTTAGGGTTAAGGTTGGGGTTAGGGTTACGGTAAAGGTTAGGCTAAGGGTAACGGTAGGGTTTATATAATAGGGTTAAGGGTATGTGCTAGGATAGGTAAGGGTAAGTGTTAGGGTTAGGGTTAGGGTTAGGGTTAAGGTAAGGGTTAGGGTTAGGTTTAAGGTTGGGTTTAAGGCCTAGTTAAAGTTTAAGGGTTAGGGTTAGGGAAAGGGTTAGGGTTAGGTTTAAGGTTGGGTTTAAGGCTTAGTTAAAGTTTAAGGGTTAGGGAAAGGGTTAGGGTTAGGGTAAGGGTAAGGGTTGGAGTTAGGGTATGGGTTAGGGTTAGGGTTAGGGTCAGGGTTAAGGTTGGGGTTAGGGTTACGGTAAGGGTTAAGCTAAGGGTAGGGGTAAGGGTAGGGTTTTTATTATAGGGTTCAGAGTTATGTGCTAGGTTAGGTAATGGTTAAGTGTTAGGGTTATGGTTAGGGTTAAGATTAGGGTCAAGAGTTAGGGTTAGGGTTTGGTTAGTTAAGGGTTAAGGGTTAGAGTTAGGGTTAGGGTTAGGATCAAGAGTTAGGGTTAGGGTTCGGTTTGTTAAGAAATAAGGGTTAGGGTTAGGGTTAGGGTTAGGGTTAGGGTTAGGGTTAGGATTAGGGTTAGTATTAGTGTTAGGGTTAGGATTAGGGTTAGAGTTAGGGTAAGGGTTGGGGTAAGGGTTAAGGTTAGGGTCAAGAGTTAGGGTTAGGTTTAGGTTAGTTAACGGTTAAGGGTTAGGGTTAGGGTTAGGGTTAGGGTTAGGGTAAGTGTTAGGGTAAGGGTTAGGGTTAGGGTAAGGATGGGGTTAAGGGTTAGTTAAAGGGTAAGATTTAGGGTTAGGGAAAGGGTAAGCCTTAGGTTTGGGGTTATGTTAGAGTTACGGTTAAGGTTATGGTTAGGATAAGTATTAGTATTATTGGTTAGATTAAGGGATAGTGTCAGTGTGAGGTTTGGGTTTAGGGTAACAGTTAGGATTAGTGTTATGCATTAGGGTTAGGGTTATGATTTAGGTTATGGTTTAGGTCTACAGTTAGGATTAGGGTATTGCATTAGGGTTAAGTTTAAAGTTAGGGATAAGTCTAAGGGTAAGGGTAAGGGTAAGGGTAAGGGTAAGGGTAAGGGTAAGGGTAATGGTAAGGGTAAGGGTTAGGTTATGGGTTAGGGTGTAGGGTTTAGGGTTTAGGGCATAGGGTTTATGTTATGGGTTTGAGGGTCATGGGCTAGTCAAAGTAATGGTTAACGGTTAGGGTTAGGGTTAGGGAACGGGTTAAGGGTAAGGGTTAGGGTAAGCTTAAGTGTAAGGGCTAGGGTTAGGGTTAGGGTTAGGGTTAAGGTTAAGGTTAAGGTTAAGGTTAAGGTTAAGGTTCAGGTTAAGGTTCAGGTTAAGGTTAAGGTTAAGGTTAGGGTTAGAATTAGGTTAGAGTTAGAGTAAGGGTTATGGTTATGGTTAGGATTAGTGTTATGCATTAGGGTTAAAGTTAGGATTATTTTTATGGTTAGGGTTGGGGTTAGGGTAAGGGTAAGGGTAGGGGTTCGGGTTAGGGTTAGGGTTAGGGTAAGTGTTAGGGTTAGGGTAAGGGTAAGGGTAAGGGTTAGGGTTAGGGTAAGCTTAAGTGTTAGGGCTAGGGTTAGGGTTAAGGTTAAGGTTAAGGTTAAGGTTAAGGTTAAGTTTATGGTCAAGGTTAAGGTTAAGGTTAAGGTTAAGGTTGAGGTTGAGGTTAGGGTTAGGATTAGGTGAGAGTTAGAGTAAGGGTTATGGTTATGGTTAGGATTAGTGTTATGCATTAAGGTTAAAGTTAGGATTATTTTTATGGTTAGGGTTAGGGTTAAGGGTTAAGGGTTAAGGGTTAAGGGTTAAGGGTTAAGGGTTAAGGGTTAAGGGTTAAGGGTTAAGGGTTAAGGGTTAAGCGTTAAGGGTTAAGGTTTAGGGTAAGGGGTAAGGGTTTAGGTAAGAATGAGGGTTTAGGTTTTGTAATGGTTAGGGTTAAGGTTAGGGTTAAGGCTGGGTTTGGTTAACTAAGGGTTAAGGGTTAAGGGTTAAGGGTTAAGGGTTAAGGGTTAAGGGTTAAGGGTTAAGGGTTAAGGGTTAAGGGTTAAGGTTTAGGGTTAGGGTTAGGGTTCAGTTCATTAAGGAATAAGGGGTAGGGTTAGGGTTAGGGTTAGGGTTAGGGTTAGGGTTAGGGTTAGGGTAAGGGTAAGGGTAAGGGTTAAGGTTGGGGTTAGGGTTAGGGTTAGTGTTAGGGTTAGGGTAAGGGTAAGGGTAAGGGTTAAGCTAAGGGTAAGGGTAGGGTTTATATTATAGGGTTAAGGGTTATGTTAAAGGTTATAGGGTTAGGGTTTATACTATAGGGTTAAGGGTTATGTGCTAGGTTAGGTAAGGGTTAAGAGTTAGGGTTAGAGTTAGGGTTAAGATTAGGGTCAAGAGTTAGGGTTTGGTTAGTTAAGGGTTAAGGGTTAGGGTTAGGGTTAGGGTTAGGATCAAGAGTTAGGGTTAGGGTTTGGTTCGTTAAGGAATAAGGGTTAGGGTTAGGGTTAGGGTTAGGGTTAGGGTCAAGAGTTAGGGTTAGGGTTAGGTTAGTTAAGGGTTAAGGGTTAGGGTTAGGGTTAGGGTTAGGGTTAGGGTAAGTGTTAGGGTAAGGGTTAGGGTTAGGATGGGGTTAAGGGTTAGTTAAAGGGTAAGATTTAGGGTTAGGGTTAGGGTTAGGGTTAGGGTTAGGGTTAGGGTAAGGATTAGGGTTAGGTTTAAGGTTGGGGTTAAGGGTTAGTTAAAGGTTAAGGGTTAAGGTTAGAGTTAGGGTAAGGGTTAGGGTTAGGGAAAGGGTAAGCCTTAGGTTTGGGTTTATGTTAGAGTTACGGTTAAGGTTATGGTTAGGATAAGGGATTGGTTAGATTAACGGATAGGGTCAGTGTAAGGTTTAGGTTTAGGGTAACAGTTAGGATTAGTGTTATGCATTAGGGTTAGGGTTACGATTTAGGTTATGGTTTAGGGCTATATTTAGGATTAGTGTAATGCATTAGGGTTAAGTTTAAAGTGAGGGATAAGTGTAAGGGTAAGGGTAAGGGTAAGGGTTATGTTATTGGTTAGGGTGTATGGTTTAGGGTTTAGGGTATAGGGTTTATGTTATGGGGTTGGCGGTCATGGGCTATTCAAAGTAATGGTTAACGGTTAGGGTTAAGGAACGGGTTAAGGGTTAGGGTTAGGGTAAGCTTAAGTGTTAGGGCTAGGGTTAGGGTTAGGGTTAAGGTTAATGTTAAGGTTAAGGTTAAGGTTAAGGTTAAGGTTAAGGTTAAGGTTAAGGTTAAGGTTAGGGTTAGGTTAGAGTAAGGGTTATGGTTATGGTTAGGATTAGTGTTATGCATTAGGGTTAAAGTTAGGATTATTCTTATGGTTAGGTTTAGGATAAGGGTTAAGGTTAAGGTTAAGGTTAAGGTTAAGGTTAAGGTTAAGGTTAAGGTTGAGGTTAGTGTTACGATTAGGTTAGAGTTAGAGTAAGGGTTATGGTTATGGTTATGGTTAGGATTAGTGTTTTGCATTAGGGTTAAAGTAAGGATTATTTTTATGGTTAGGGTTAGGGTAAGGTTTAAGGTTAAGGTTAAGGTTAAGGTTAAGGTTAAGGTTAAGGTTAAGGTTAAGTTTAAGGTTAGGGTTAGGATTAGGTTAGAGTTAGAGTAAGGGTTATGGTTATGGTTAGGATTAGTGTTATGCATTAGGGTTAAAGTTAGGATTATTTTTATGGTTAGGGTTAGGGTTAGGGTTAGGGTTAGGGTTTAGGGTTAAGGGTTAAGCGTGAAGGGTTAAGGTTTATGGTTAGTGTTAAAGGTTTAGGTAAGAATGAGGGTTTAGGTTTTGTAATGGTTAGGGTTAATGTAAGGGTTAAGGCTGGGTTTGGTTAGGTAAGGGTTAAGGGTTAAGGGTTAGGGTTAGGGTTAGGGTTAGGGTTATGGTTAGGGTTAGGGTTAGGGTAAGGGTTAGGGTAAGGGTAAGGGTAAGGGTAAGGGTAAGGGTAAGGGTTAGAGTTAGGGTAAGGGTTAGGGTTAGGGTAAGGGTAAGGGTAAGGGTAAGGGTAAGGGTTAGAGTTAGGGTAAGGGTTAGGGTTAGGGTTAGGGTTAAGGTTAAGGTTGGGGTTAGGGTTACGGTAAGGGTTAGGCTAAGGATAAGGGTAGGGTTAATATTATAGCGTTCAGGGTTATGTACTAGGATAGGTAAGGGTTAAGAGTTAGGTTTAGGGTTAGGGTTAAGGTTAGGGTCAAGAGTTAGGGTTAGGGTTAGGTTAGTTAAGGGTTAAGGGTTAGGGTTAGGATCAAGAGTTAGGGTTAGAGTTCGGTTCGTTAAGGAATAAGGGTTAGGGTTAAGGGTTTAGCTAAAAATGAGGGTTTAGGTTTTGTAATGGTTAGGGTTAAGGTTATGGTTAAGGCTGGGTTTGGTTAGGTAAGGGTTAAGGGTTAAGGGTTAAGGGTTAAGGGTTAAGGGTTAGGGTTAGGGTTAGGGTTCAGTTCGTTAAGGAATAAAGGGTAAGGATAGGGTTAGGGTTAGGGTTAGGGTTATGGTTATGGTTATGGTTATGGTTAGGGTTAGGGTTAGGGTAAGGGTAAGGGTAAGGGTTAGAGTTAGGGTAAGAGTTAGGGTTAGGGTAAGGGTAAGGGTTAGAGTTAGGGTAAGGGTTAGGGTTAGGGTTAAGGTTGGGGTTAGGGTTACGGTAAGGGTTAAGCTAAGGGTAAGGGTAGGGTTTATATTATAGGGTTCAGGGTTATGTGCTAGGTTAGGTAAGTGTTAAGAGTTAGGGTTAGGGTTAAGATTAGGGTCAAGAGTTAGGGTTAGGGTTTGGTTAGTTAAGGGTTAAGGGTTAGGTTAAGGGTTAGGGTTATGATCAAGAGTTAGGGTTAGGGTTCGGTTCGTCAAGGAATAAGGGTTAGGGTTAGGGTTAGGGTTAGGGTTAGGGTTAGGGTTAGGGTTAGGGTTAGGGTTAGGGTAAGGGTAAGGGTAAGGGTTAGAGTTAGGGTAAGGGTCAGGATAAGGGTTAGGGTTAGGGTTAGGGTTAAGGTTGGGGTTAGGGTTACGGTAAGGGTTAGGCTAAGGATAAGGGTAGGGTTAATATTATAGCGTTCAGGGTTATGTTCTACGATAGGTAAGGGTTAAGAGTTAGGTTTAGGGTCAGGGTTAAGGTTAGGGTCAATAGTTAGGGTTAGGTTAGTTAAGGGTTAAGGGTTAGTTAAAGGGTATGGGTTAGTGTTAGGGTAAGGGTTAGGGTTAGGTTTAAGGTTGGGGTTAGGGTTAGGGAAAGGGTAAGCCTTAGGTTTGGGGTTATGTTAGAGTTACGGTTAAGGTTATGGTTATGATAAGTATTAGTATTATTGGTTAGATAAAGTAATAGGGTCAATGTAAGGATTAGGTTTAGGGTAACAGTTAGGATTAGTGTTATGCATTAGGGTTAGGGTTAGGATTTAGGTTATGGATTAGGGTTACAGTTAGGATTAGTGTAATGCATTAGGGTTAAGTTTAAAGTTAGGGATAAGTGTAAGGGTAAGGGTAAGGGTAAGGGTAAGGGTAAGGTTAAGGGTTAGGTTCTGGGTTAGGGTGTAGGGTTTAGGGTTTTGGTTTAGGGTTGGGGGTAGGGTTAGGATTAGTGTTATGCATTAGGGTTAGGGTTAGGTTTAGGTTTAGGGTTAGGGTTAAGGGTTAGGGTTAGGGTTGGGTTTAAGGTAAGTGTAAGGGTTAGGCTAGGGGTAAGGGTAGAGTTTATGTTATAGTGTTCAGTGTTATGTGCAAGGTTAGGTAAGGGTTAAGATTTAGGGCTAGGGTTAAGGTTAGGATCAAGAGTTAGGGTTAGGTTTCGGTTCGTTAAGGAATACGGGGTTTGGGTTAGTGTTAGGGTTAGGGTTAGGGTTAGGGTTAGGGTTAGGGTTAGGGTAAGGGTTAGGGTAAGGGTTAGGGTAAGGGTTAAGGTTGGGGTTAGGGTTACGGTAAGGGTTAAGCTAAGGGTAGGGTTTATAGTATAGGGTTCAGGGTTATGTGCTAGGTTAGGTAAGGGTTAAGAGTTAGGGTTAGGATTAAGGTTATGGTCAAGAGTAAGAGTTAGGGTTAGGTTAGTTAAGGGTTAAGGGTTAGGGTTAGGGTTAGGGATAGGGTTAGGGATAGGGTAAGTGTTAGGGTAAGGGTTAGGGTAAAGGTTGGTGTTAAGGGTTAGGAATAGTTAAGGTTAAGGGTTAGGGTAAGGGTTAGGGTTAGGGTTAGGGTCAGGGTCAGGGTCAGGGTCAGGGTTAAGGTTAGGGTAAAGGTTAGTTTTGGGGTTATGTTAGAGTTAGGGTTAAGGTTATGGTTAGGATAGGTATTAGTATTATTGGTTAGATAAAGGGATAGAGTCAGTGTAATGTTTAGGTTTCGGGTAACAGTTAGGATTAGTGTTATCCATTAGGGTTTGGGTCAGGATTAAGGTTAGGGTTTAGGGTTACATTTAGGATTAGTGTTATGCATTAGGGTTAGGGTTAGGTTTAAGATTAGGGTTAGGGATAGGGTTAGTGTAAGGGTAATGGTAAGGGTTAGTGTTAGGGTTAGGGTGAGGGTGAGGGTGAGAGTTAGGGTAAGGGTAAGGGTAAGGGTAAGGGTAAGGGTAAGGGTAAGGGTAAGGCTAAAGGTAAGGGTAAGGGTTAGGGTTAGGGTTTATGGTTAGGGGTATGGTTTAGGGTTTGGGTTAGGGTTAGGGTTAGGGTTAGGGTTAGGGTTACGGTTAGGGTTAGGGTGAGGGATAGGGTAAATGATAGGTTTAGGGCTAGGATTATGGTAAGGGTTAAGGGTTAGGGTTAGGGTTAGGGTAAGTGTTAGAGTAAGGGTTAAGGTTAGATAGTTAAGGGTTAAGGGTTAGGGTTAGGGATAGGGTAATGTTAGGGTAAGGGAAAGGGTTAAGGATGGGGTTAAGGGTTAAGGGTTAGTTAAAGATTAAGGGTTAGGGTAAGGGTAAGGGTTAGGGTTAGGGTTAAGGTAGGGGTTAAGGGTTAGGGTTAGGGTTAGGTTTAGGTTTAGGTTTAGGTTTAGGTTTAGGTTTAGGGTTCGGGTTAGGGTTAAGGTTAGTGTAAGGGTTAGAGTTAGGTTAGGTTTGGGGTTTTCGTTAGGGTTAAGGGTTAGGGTTAGGGTTAGGGTTGGGTTTAAGGTAAGTGTAAGGGTTAGGCAAGGGGTAAGGGTAGGGTTTATGTTATAGTGTTCAGGGTTATGTGCTAGGTTAGGTAAGGGTTAAGATTTAAGGCTAGTGTTAAGGTTAGGATCAAGTGTTAGGGTTAGGTTTCATTTCATTAAGGAATACGGGGTTTGGGTTAGGGTTAGGTTTAGGGTTAGGGTAAGGGTTATAGTTAGGGTAAGGGTTAGGGTTAGGGTTAGGGTTAGGGTTAGGGTTAGGGTAAGGGTTAGGGTTAGGGTTAGGGTAAGGGTAAGGGTTAGGGTTAGGTTGAGTGTGAGGGTTATGGTAAGGGTAAGGGTAAGGGTAAGGGTAAGGGTAAGGGTAAGGGTAAGGGTTAGGGTTTAGGGTTAGTGTTAGGATTAGGTTAGAGTAAGAGTTACGGTTATGGTTAGGATTACTGTTTTGCATTAGGGTTAAAGTTAGGATTATTTTAATGCATTAGGGTTTGGGTTAGGATTATGGTTACGGTTTAGGGTTACAGTTAGGATTAGTGTTATGCATTAGGGTTAGGGTTAGGTTTAAGGTTACGGTTAGGGTTACGGTTGGGTTAGGGTTAGTGTTAGGAGTTAGGGTTAGGGTTAGGGTTAGGGTAAGGGTAAGGGTCAGGGTCAGGGTCAGGGTCAGGGTCAGGGTCAGGGTCAGGGTGAGGGTAAGGGATAGGGTTAAGGTTAGGGTTAGGGTTAGGGTTAGGGTAAGGGTAAGTGTTAGGGTTTAGGTTTAGGGTTAGGTTTAGGGTTAGGTTTAGGGTTAGGTTTAGGTTTAGGTTTAGGTTTAGGTTTAGGTTTAGGTTTAGGTTTAGGTTTAGGTTTAGGTTTAGGTTTAGGTTTAGAGTTAGGTTGAGGGTTATTGTTTAGGGTTAGGGTTAGGGTTAGGGTTCGAGTGAGGGATAGTGTTAGGGAAAGGTTTAGGGTTAGGATAATTGTAAGGGTTAAAGGTTAGGGTTAGAGTTAGGGTAAGTGTTAGAGTAAGGGTTAGGGTTAGGTTAGTTAAGGGTTAAGGATTAGGATTAGGGGAAGGGTAATTTTAGGGTAAGGGTTAGGGTTATAGATGGGGTTAAGGGTTAGTTAAAGGTTAAGGGTTAGGGTTAGGGTTAGTGTTAGGGTTAAGGTTAGGGTTAGGTTAAGGGTCAGTTTTTGGGTTATGTAAGAGTTAGGGTTAAGGTTATGGTTAGGATAGGTATTAGTATTATTATTTAGATAAAGGGATAGGGTCAGGGTAATGTTTAGTTTTAGGGTAACAGTTAGGATTAGTGTTTTGCATTAGGATTTGGGTTAGGATTAAGGTTAGGGTTTAGGGTTAGAGTTAAGATTAGTGTTATGCATTAGGGTTAGGTATAGAGTTAGGTTTAAGGTTAGGGTTAGGGTTAGGAGTGAGGGTTAGGGTTAGGGTTAGGGTTAAGGTAAGGGTAAGGGTTAGGGTTAGGGTTAGGGTTAGGGTTAGGGTTAGAGTAAGGGTAAGGGTAAGGGTAAGGGTAAGGGTAAGGGTTTAGGTTTAGGTTTAGTTTTAGTTTAGGATTAGGGTAAGGGTTAAAGTTAAGGTTGAGGTTGAAGGTTAGGGTGAGGGTTAGGGATAGGGTAAGGGTTAGGATTATGGTATGGGTTAAGGGTTAGGGTTAGGGTTAGGGTTAGGGTTAGGGTTAGGGTAAGGGCTAGAGTTAGGGTTAGGGTTAGGGTAAGTGTTAGGGTAAGGGTTAGGGTTAAGGTAGGGGTTAAGAGTTAGTTAAATGTTAAGGTTTAGGGTTTATGTTATGGGGTTCAGGTTCATGGGCTAGTCGGGGTAATGGTTATGTGTTAGGGTTAGTGTTTAAGGTTTAGGTTTATGTTTTGGGTTAGGGTTAGGGTTAGGGTTAGGGTTAAGGTTAAGGTTATGGTTTCGGGTTAGGGTTAGGGTTAGGGTTAGGGTGAGGGATAGGGTTAAGGATAGGTTTAGGGTTAGTATTATGGTAAGGGTTAAGGGTTAGGGTTAGGGTTAGGTTTTGGACTTCTGTTAGGGTTAAGGGTTAGCGTTAGGGTTGGGTTTAAGGTGAGGGTAATGGTTAGGCTAGGGGTATGGGTTGGGTTTATGTTATAGTGTTCAGGGTATGTGCTAGGTTAGGTAAGGGTTAAGAGTTAGGGTTAGGGTTAAGGTTACGATCAAAGGTTAGGGTTAGGTTCGCTATGGATTAAGGGTTAGGGTTAGGGTTAGGGTTAGGGTTAGGGTAAGGGTAAGGGTTAGGGTAAGGGTTAGGGTTAGGGTTAGATTTAGGGTTAGGGTTGGGGTTAAGGGTGAGTTAAAGGTTAAGGATTAGGGTTAATGTTGGGGTTAGGGTTAGGGTTAGGGTTAGGGTTAGGGTTGGGATTAGGTTTAGGGTTAGGTTTAGGGTTAGGGTAAGGGTTAGGTTTGGGGTTTCGATTAGGGTTAAGGGTTAGGTTCTGGGTTGGGTTTAAGGTAAGGGTTAGGTTAGGGGTAAGGGTAGGGTTTATGTTATAGTGTTCAGGGTTATGTGCTAGGTTAGGTAAGGGTTAAGAGTTAGTTCTAGGGTTAAGGTTAGGATCAAGAGTTAGGGTTAGGGTTCAGTTCGTTAAGGAAAAAGGGTTAGGGATAGGGTTAGAATTAGGGTAAGGGTTAGGGTAAGGGTTAGAAATAGGGTAAGGGTTAGGGTTTGGGTTAAGGTTGGGGTAAGGATTAGGGTTTGGGTTAGGCTAAGGGTAAGGGTAGGGTTTATATTATAGGGATCAGGGTTCTGTGCTAGGTTAGGTAAGGGTTAAGATTTAGGGCTAGGGTTAAGGTTAGGATGAAGAGTTATGGGTTAGGTTTCGTTTCGGTTCGTTAAGGGTTAAGGGTTAAGGGTTATGGTTAGGGTTAGGGATAGGGTAAGTGTAAGGTTAAGGTTTAGGGTTTAGGGTTTATGTTATGGGGTTCAGGGTCATGGGCTAGTCGAGGTAATGGTTAAGTTATAGGGTTTGGGTTAGGGTTAGGGTTAGGGTTAGGGTTAGGTTTAGGTTTAGGGTTAGGATTAGGGTTAAATTTAGGATTATTTTCATGCATTGGGGTTAAGGTAAGGAGTTAGGGTTATGTTAAGGGAAAGGTTTAGGGTGGGGGTTAGGTTTAGGGTTAGAGTTAAGGTTAAGGTTAAGGTTAAGGTTAAGGTTAAGGTTTAGTGTTAGGGTGAGGGTTAGGGTTAGGGATAGGTTAAGGAATAGGGTCAGGGAAGATATAGATTAAGAGTAACAGTTGGCCTTAGTGTTATGCGTTAGGGTTAGGTTTTGGATTTCTGTTAGGGTTAAGGGTTAGGGTTAGGTTTGGGTTTAAGGTAAGGGTAATGGTTAGGCTAGGGGTATGGGTGGGGTTTATGTTATAGTGTTCAGGGTTTGTGCTAGGTTAGGTAAGGGTTAAGAGTTAGGGTTAGGGTTAAGGTTAAGGTTACGATCAAGGGTTAGGGTTAGGTTCGCTATGGATTAAGGATTAGGGTTAGGGTTAGGGTTAGGGTAAGGGTTAGGTTTAGGGTTAAGGTTGGGGTTAAGGGTTAGTTAAAGGTTAATGATTAGGGTCAGGGTTAGGGTTAGGGTTAGGGTTAGGGTTAGGGTTAGGGTAAGTGTTAGGCTTAGGGTTAGGTTTGGGGTTTTGGTTAGGGTTAAGGGTTAGGGTTAGGGTTAGGGTTGGGTTTAAGGTAAGTGTAAGGGATAGGCTAGGGGTAAGGGTAGGGTTTATGTTATAGTGTTCAGCGTTATGTGCCATATTAGGTAAGGGTTAAGATTTAGGGCTAGGGTTAAGGTTAGGATCAAGAGTTAGGGTTAGGTTTCGGTTCGTTAAGGAATATGGGGTTTGGGTTAGTGTTAGGGTTAGGGTTAGGGTAAGGGTTAGGGTAAGGGTTAGGGTTGGGGTTGGGGTTGGGGTTAGGGTTAGGGTTACGGTAAGGGTTAGGCTAAGGGTAAGGGTAAGGGTAGGGTTTATAGTATAGGGTTCAGGGTTAGGAGTTAGGGTTAGGTAAGGGTTAGAAATAGGGTAAGGGTTAGGGTTTGGGTTAAGATTGGGGTACGTTTGGGTTTAAGATAAGGGTAATGGATAGGCTAGGGGTATGGGTGGGGTTTATGTTATAGTGTTCAGGGTTTGTGCCAGGTTAGGTAAGGGTTAAGAGTTAGGGATAGGGTTAAGGTTAAGGTTACGATCAAGGTTTAGGGTTCGGTTCGCTATGGATTAAGGGTTAGGGTTAGGGTTAGGGTTAGGGTTAGGGTAAGGGTAAGGGTTAGGGTTAGGGTTAGGGTTAGGGTTAGGGTAAGGTTTAGGTTTAGGGTTAAGGTTGGGGTTAAGGGCTAGTTAAAGGTTAAGGATTAGGGTCAGGGTTAGGGTTAGGGTTAGGTTAAGTGTTAGGGTTAGGGTTAGGGTTAGGGTTAGGGTTAGGTTTTGGGTTAGGTTTTGGGTTTTGGTTAGGGTTAAGATTAGGGTTAGGGTTAAGGATGGGTTTAAGGTAAGTGTAAGGGTTAGGCTAGGGGTAAGGGTAGGGTTTATGTTATAGTGTTCAGTGTTATGTGCTATGTTAGGTAAGGGTTAAGATTTAGGGCTAGGGTTAAGGTTAGGATCAAGAGTTAGGGTTAGGTTTCGGTTCGTTAAGGAAAACGGGGTTTGGGTTAGGGTTAGGGTTAGGGTTAGGGTTAGGGTTAGGGTAAGGGTTAGGGTAAGGGTTAGGGTAAGGGTTAAGGTTGGGGTTAGGGTTACGGTAAGGGTTAGGTTAAGGGTAAGGGTAAGGGGAGGGTTAATAGTATAGGGTTCAGGGTTAGGAGTTAGGGTTAGGTAAGGGTTAAGAGTTAGGGTTAGGGTTAGGGTTAGGGTTAGGGTTAGTGTTAAGGTTAGGGTAAGGAGTTAGAATTAGGGTTAGGTTAGTTAAGGGTTAAGGGTTAGGGTTAGGGTAAGGGATAGGGTAAGGGTTAGGGTTAAGGTTGGGGTTAAGGGTTAAGGGTTAGTTAAAGGTTAAGTGTTAGGGTTAGGGCTAGGATTAGGGTTAGGGTTAGGGTTAGGGTTAGGGTTAGGGTTAAGGTTAAGGTTAAGGTGAAAGTTAAGGTTAAGTTTAGGGTTTAAGGTTTAAGGTTTAAGGTTTAAGGTTTAAGGGTCAAGGTTTAAGGTTTAAGGTTTAAGGTTTAGGGTTTAAGGTTAAAGGTTAAAGGTTAAAGGTTAAAGGTTAAAGGTTAAAGGTTAAAGGTTAAAGGTTAAAGGTTAAAGGTTAAAGGTTTAATGTTTAAGGGTGAAGGGTTAAGGGTTAAGGGTCAAGGTTAAGGTTAAGGTTAAGGTTAAGGTTAAGATTGGGGTTAAGGGTTAAGTGAAAGTTAAAGGTTAAGGGTTAGGGTTAGGGTTAGGTTTAGGGTTAGAGTTAGTGTTAAGGTTACTGTTAGGATAGGTATTAGTATTATTGGTTAGAAAAAGGGATAGGGTGAGTGGAATTTTTACGTTTATGGTAACATTTAGGATTAGTGTTATTCATTAGGGTTTGGGTTAGGATTAAGGTTAGGGTTTAGGGTTACAGTTAGGATTAGTGTTATAAATTAGGGTTAGGGTTAGGTTTAAGGTTATGGTTATGGTTAGGGTTAGGAGTGAGGGTAAGGGTTAGGGTTAGGGTTAGGGTGAGGGTTAGAGTAAGGGTAAGAGTAAGGGTAAGGGTAAGGGTAAGGGTTTAGGTTTAGGTTAAGGTTTAGGGATAGGGATAGGGATAGGGATAGGGATAGGGATAGGGATAGGGATAGGGATAGGGTTAGGGTTAGTGTTAGGTTGAGGATTAGGGATAGGGATAGGGAAAGGGTTAGGGTTAGGGTTAGGGTTAGGGTTAGGGTTAGGGTTAGGGTTAAGGTTTAAGGTTTAAGGTTAGGGTTAGGGTTAGGGATAAGTTATGGAATAGGGTCAGGGAAGATTTAGATTAAGAGTAACAGTTGGCCTTAGTGTTATGCGTTAGGGTTAGGTTTTGCATTTCTGGTAGGGTTAAGGTTTATGGTTAGGGTTGGGTTTAAGGTAAGGGTAATGGTTAGGCTAGGGGTATGGGTGGGGTTTATGTTATAGTTTTCAGGTTGTGTGCTAGGTTAGATAAGGGTTAAGAGTTAGGGTTAGGCCTAGGGTTAGGGTTAGGGTTAGGGTTAGGGTTAGTTTTAGGGTTAGGGTTAGGGTTAGGGTTAGGGTAAGGGTTAGGGTTAGGTTAAGGGTTAGGGTTTGGGTTAAGGTTGGGGTTAAAGGTTAGTTAAAGGTTAAGGGTTAGGGTTAGGGTTAGGGTTAGTGTAAGGGTAAAGGTTAGGGTTAGGTTTGGGGCTTCGGTTAGGGCTAAGGGTTAGGGTTGGGTTTAAGGTAAGGGTAAGGGTTAGGGTTAGGGATAGGCTAGGGGCAAGGTTAGGGTTTATGTTATAGTGTTCAGGGTTATGTGCTTGGTTGGGTAAGGGTTAAGAGTTAGGGCTAGAGTTAGGGTTAGGATCAAGAGTTAGGGTTAGGGCTCGGTTTGTTAAGGAATAAGGGTTAGGGTTAGGGTAAGGGTTAGGGTTAGGGTAAGGGATAGAATTAGGGTAAGGGTTAGGGTTAAGGTTGGGGTTAGGGTTACGGTAAAGGTTAGGCTAAGGGTAACGGTAGGGTTTATATAATAGGGTTCAGGGTTATGTGCTAGGATAGGTAAGGGTAAGTGTTAGGGTTAGGGTTAGGGTTAGGGTTAGGGTAAGGGTTAGGGTTAGGTTTAAGGTTGGGTTTAAGGCTTAGTTAAAGTTTAAGGGTTAGGGTTAGGGAAAGGGTTAGCGTTAGGTTTGGGGTTATGTTGCTGGTTAGGGTTATGGTTTTTGTTAGGTTCGGTTTAGGATTAAGGTAAGGGTTAGGGTTTAAGGTTAGGGTTACAGTTAGGGTTAAGGTTTAGGGTTAGAGTAAGGTTTATTGTTAGAGTTAAAGGTTAGTCTTATGGATAGAGTCAGAGTTAGGCTTAAGGTTAGGTTTAGGTTCGGGATAAGATAATATTTAAGGTTTAAGGTTTAAGGTTTAAGGTTTAAGGTTTAAGGTTTAAGGTTTAAGGTTTAAGGTTTAAGGTTTAAGGTTAAAGGTTAAATGTTAAAGGGCAAATGTTTAAGGTTTAAGGGTTAAGGGTTAAGGGTTAAGGTTAAGGGTTAAGGGTTAAGGGTTAAGGGTTAAGGGTTAAGGGTTAAGGGTCAAGGGTTCAGGGTTCAGGGTTCAGGGTTAAGGGTTAAGCGTTAAGGGTTAAGGGTTAAGGTTTAGGGTTAAGGGTTAAGGGTTAAGGGTTAAGGGTTAAGGGTTAAACGTTAAGGGTTAAGGTTTAGGGTTAGAGTTAAGGGTTAAGGTAAGAATGAGGGTTTAGGTTTTGTAATGTTTAGGGTTAAGGTTAGGCTTAAGGCTGGGTTTGGTTAGGTAAGGGTTAGGGTTCAGTTCGTTAAGGAATAAGGGGTAGGGTTAGGGTTAGGGTTAGGGTTAGGGTTAGGGTTAGGGTAAGGGTAAGGGTAAGGGTAAGGGTTAGAGTTAGGGTATGGGTTAGGGTTAGGGTTAGGGTTAAGGTTGGGGTTAGGGTTACGGTAAGGGTTAAGCTAAGGGTAGGGGTAAGGGTAGGGTTTATATTATAGGGTTCAGGGTTACGTGCAAGGTTAGGTAAGGGTTAAGAGTTAGGGTTAGGGTTAGGGTTAGGGTTAGGGTTAGGGTTAGGGTTAGGGTTAGGATTAGTGTTAAGGTTGGGGTTAGGGTTATGGTAAGGGTTAGGCTAAGGTTAAGGGTAGGGTTAATATTATAGGGCTCAGGGTTATGTACTAGGATAGGTAAGGGTTAAGAGTTAGAGTTAGGTTTAGGGTTAGGGTTAAGGTTAGGGTTAAGAGTTAGGGTTAGGTTTAGGTTAGTTAAGGGTTAAGGGTTAGGGTTAGGGTTAGGGTTAGGGTTAGGGTTAGGGTTAGGGTTAGGGTTAGGGTTAGGGTTAGGGTTAGGGTAAGTGTTAGGGTTAGGGTAAGGGTTAGGGTTAGGTTTAAGGTTGGGGTTAAGGGTTAGTTAAAGGTTAAGGGTTAAGGTTAAAGTTAGGGTAAGGGTTAGGGTTAGGGAAAGGGTAAGCCTTAGGTTTGGGGTTATGTTAGAGTTACGGTTAAGGTTATGGTTAGGATAAGGGATTGGTTAGATTAAGGGATAGGGTCAGTGTAAGGTTTAGGTTTAGGGTAACAGTTAGGATTAGTGTTATGCATTAGGGTTAGGGTTAGGATTTAGGTTATGGTTTAGGGCTACAGTTAGGATTAGTATAATGCAATAGGGTTAAGTTTAAAGTCAGGGATAAGTGTAAGGGTAAGGGTTATGTTATGGGTGAGGGTGTAGGGTTTGGGGTTTAGGGTATAGGGTTTATGTTATGGGGTTGACGGTCATGGGCTATTCAAAGTAATGGTTAACGGTTAGGGTTAAGGAACGGGTTTAGGGTTAGGGTTAGGGTAAGCTTAAGTGTTAGGGCTAGGGTTAGGGTTAAGGTTAAGGTTAAGTTTAAGTTTAAGGTTAAGGTTAAGGTTAAGGTTAAGGTTAAGGTTAAGGTTAAGGTTAAGGTTAAGGTTAAGGTTAAGGTTAAGGTTAAGGTTAAAATTAGGGTTAGGATTAGGTGAGAGTTAGAGTAAGGGTTATGGTTATGGTTAGGATTAGTGTTATGCATTAAGGTTAAATTTAGGATTATTTTTATGGTTAGGGTTAGGGTTTAGGGTTAAGGGTTAAGGGTTAAGGGTTAAGGGTTAAGGGTTAAGGGTAAGGGTAAGGGTTAAGGTTGGGGTTAGGGTTAGGGTTAGGGTTAGTGTTAGGGTTAGGGTAAGGGTAAGGGTAAGGGTAAGGGTTAAGCTAAGGGTAAGGGTAGGGTTTATATTATAGGGTTCAGGGTTATGTGCTAGGTTAGGTAAGGGTTAAGAGTTAGGGTTAGAGTTAGGGTTAAGATTAGGGTCAAGAGTTAGGGTTTGGTTAGTTAAGGGTTAAGGGTTAGGGTTAGGGTTAGGGTTAGGATCAAGAGTTAGGGTTAGGGTTTGGTTCGTTAAGGAATAAGGGTTAGGGTTAGGGTTAGGGTTAGGGTCAAGAGTTAGGGTTAGGGTTAGGTTAGTTAAGGGTTAAGGGTTAGGGTTAGGGTTAGGGTTAGGGTTAGGGTTAGGGTTAGGGTGAGGGTTAGGGTAAGTGTTAGGGTAAGGGTTAGGGTTAGGATGGGGTTAAGGGTTAGTTAAAGGGTAAGATTTAGGGTTAGGGTTAGGGTTAGGGTTAGGGTTAGGGTTAGGGTAAGGATTAGGGTTAGGTTTAAGGTTGGGGTTAAGGGTTAGTTAAAGGTTAAGGGTTAAGGTTAGAGTTAGGGTAAGGGTAAGGGTTAGGGTTAGGGAAAGGGTAAGCCTTAGGTTTGGGTTTTTGTTAGAGTTACGGTTAAGGTTATGGTTAGGATAAGGGATTGGTTAGATTAAGGGATAGGGTCAGTGTAAGGTTTAGGTTTAGGGTAACAGTTAGGATTAGTGTTATACATTAGGGTTAGGGTTAGGATTTAGGTTATGGTTTAGGGCTACAGTTAGGATTAGTGTAATGCATTAGGGTTAAGTTTAAAATCAGGGATAAGTGTAAGGGTAAGGGTAAGGGTTATGTTATTGGTTAGGGTGTATGGTTTAGGGTTTAGGGTATAGGGTTTATGTTATGGGGTTGACGGTCATGGGCTATTCAAAGTAATGGTTAACGGTTAGGGTTAAGGAACGGGTTAAGGGTTAGGGTTAGGGTAAACTTAAGTGTTAGGGCTAGGGTTAGGGTTAGGGTTAAGGTTAAGGTTAAGGTTAAGGTTAAGGTTAAGGTTAAGGTTCAGGTTAAGGTTAAGGTTAAGGTTAAGGTTAAGGTTAGTATTAGGTTAGAGTTAGAGTAAGGGTTATGGTTAGGATTAGTGTTATGCATTAGGGTTAAAGTTAGGATTATTTTTATGGTTAGGTTTAGGGTAAGGGTTAAGGTTAAGGTTAAGGTTAAGGTTAAGGTTAAGGTTAAGGTTAAGGTTAAGGTTAAGGTTAAAGTTGAGGTTAGTGTTACGATTAGGTTAGAGTTAGAGTAAGGGTTATGGTTATGGTTATGGTTAGGATTAGTGTTATGCATTAGGGTTAAAGTAAGGATTATTTTTATGGTTAGGGTTAGGGTAAGGTTTAAGGTTAAGGTTAAGGTTAAGGTTAAGGTTAAGGTTAAGGTTAAGGTTAAGGTTAAGGTTAAGGTTAAGGTTAAGGTTAAGGTTAAGGTTAAGGTTAAGGTTAAGTTTAAGGTTAGGGTTAGGATTAGGTTAGAGTTAGAGTAAGGGTTATGGTTATGGTTAGGATTAGTGTTATGCATTAGGGTTAAAGTTAGGATTATTTTTATGGTTAGGGTTAGGGTTTAGGGTTAAGGGTTAAGGGTTAAGGGTTAAGGGTTAAGGGTTAAGGGTTAAGGGTTAAGCGTTAAGGGTTAAGGTTTATGGTTAGTGATAAAGGTTTAGGTAAGAATGAGGGTTTAGGTTTTGTAATGGTTAGGGTTAAGGTAAGGGTTAAGGCTGGGTTTGGTTAGGTAAGGGTTAAGGGTTAAGGGTTAGGGTTAGGGTTAGGGTTAGGGTTAGGGTTAGGGTTATGGTTAGGGTTAGGGTAAGGGTTAGGGTAAGGGTAAGGGTAAGGGTAAGGGTAAGGATAAGGGTTAGAGTTAGGGTAAGGGTTAGGGTTAGGGTAAGGGTAAGGGTAAGGGTAAGGGTAAGGTCAGGGTTAGAGTTAGGGTAAGGGTTAGGGTTAGGGTTAAGGTTGGGGTTAGGGTTACGGTAAGGGTTAAGCTAAGGGTAAGGGTAAGGGTAGGGTTTATATTATAGGGTTCAGGGTTTTGTGCTAGGTTAGGTAAGGGTTAAGAGTTAGGGTTAGGGTTAGGGTTAAGATTAGGGTCAAGAGTTAGGGTCAGGGTTTGGTTAGTTAAGGGTTAAGGGTTAGGGTTAAGGTTAGGGTTAGGATCAAGAGTTAGGGTTAGGGTTCGGTTCGTTAAGGAATAAGGCTTAGGTTTAGGGTTATGGTTAGGGTAAGGGTTAGAGTTAGGGTGAGGGTCAGGGTCAGGGTAAGGGTAAGGGTTAGGGTTAAGGTTGGGGTTAGGGTTACGGTAAGGGTTAGGCTAAGGATAAGGGTAGGGTTAATATTATAGCGTTCAGGGTTATGTACTAGGATAGGTAAGGGTTAAGAGTTAGGTTTAGGGTTAGGGTTAAGGTTAGGGTCAAGAGTTAGGGTTAGGGTTAGGTTTGTTAAGGGTTAAGGGTTAGGGTTAGGATCAAGTGTTAGGGTTAGAGTTCGGTTCGTTAAGGAATAAGGGTTAGGGTTAAGGGTTTAGCTAAAAATGAGGGTTTAGGTTTTGTAATGGTTAGGGTTAAGGTTATGGTTAAGGCTGGGTTTGGTTAGGTAAGGGTTAAGGGTTAAGGGTTAAGGGTTAAGGGTTAAGGGTTAAGGGTTAAGGGTTAAGGGTTAAGGGTTAAGGGTTAGGGTTCAGTTCGTTAAGGAGTAAGGGGTAGGGTTAGGGTTAGGGTTAGGGTTAGGGTTATGGTTATGGTTATGGTTAGGGTTAGGGTTAGGGTAAGGGTAAGGGTAAGGGTTAGAGTTAGGGTAAGAGTTAGGGTTAGGGTAAGGGTAAGGGTAAGGGTTAGAGTTAGGGTAAGGGTTAGGGTTAGGGTTAAGGTTGGGGTTAGGGTTACGGTAAGGGTTAAGCTAAGGGTAAGGGTAAGGGTAGGGTTTATATTATAGGGTTCAGGGTTATATGCTAGGTTAGGTAAGTGTTAAGAGTTAGGGTTAGGGTTAGGGTTAAGATTAGGGTCAAGAGTTAGGGTTAGGGTTTGGTTAGTTAAGGGTTAAGGGTTAGGTTTAGGGTTAGGGTTTTGATCAAGAGTTAGGGTTAGGGTTCGGATCGTCAAGGAATAAGGGTTAGGGTTAGGGTTAGGGTAAGGGTTAGAGTTAGGGTAAGGGTCAGGGTAAGGGTTAGGGTTAGGGTTAGGGTTAAGGTTGGGGTTAGGGTTACGGTAAGGGTTAGGCTAAGGATAAGGGTAGGGTTAATATTATAGTGTTCAGGGTTATGTACTAAGATAGGTAAGGGTTAAGAGTTCTGTTTAGGGTTAGGGTTAAGGTTAGGGTCAAGAGTTAGGGTTAGGTTAGTTAAGGGTTAAGGGTTAGTTAAAGGGTATGGGTTAGTGTTAGGGTAAGGGTTAGGGTTAGGTTTAAGGTTTGGGTTAGGGTTAGGGAAAGGGTAAGCCTTAGGTTTGGGGTTATGTTAGAGTTACGGTTAAGGTTATGGTTATGATAAGTATTAGTATTATTGGTTAGATTAAGTAATAGGGTCAATGTAAGGTTTAGGTTTAGGGTAACAGTTAGGATTAGTGTTATGCATTAGGGTTAGGGTTAGGATTTAGGTTATGGTTTAGGGTTACAGTTAGGATTAGTGTAATGCATTAGGGTTAAGTTTAAAGTTAGGGATAAGTGTAAGGGTAAGGGTAAGGGTAAGGTTAAGGTTAAGGGTTAGGTTCTGGGTTAGGGTGTAGGGTTTAGGGTTTTGGTTTAGGGTTGGGGGTAGGGTTAGGATTAGTGTTTTGCATTAGGGTTAGGGTTAGGGTTAGGGTTAGGGTTAGGGTTAGGGTTAGGGTTAGGTTTACGTTTAGGGTTAGGGTTAAGGGTTAGGGTTAGGGTTGGGTTTAAGGTAAGTGTAAGGGTTAGGCTAGGGGTAAGGGTAGAGTTTATGTTATAGTGTTCAGGGTTATGTGCTAGGTTAGGTAAGGGTTAAGATTTAGGGCTAGGGTTAAGGTTAGGATCAAGAGTTAGGGTTAGGTTTCGGTTCGTTAAGGAATACGGGGTTTGGGATAGGGTTAGTGTTAGGGATAGGGTATGGGTTAGAGTTAGGGTAAGGGTTAGGGTTAAGGTTGGGGTTAGGGTTACGGTAAGGGTTAGGCTAAGGGTAGGGTTTATAGTATAGGGTTCAGGGTTATGTGCTCGGTTAGGTAAGGGTTAAGAGTTAGGGTTAGGATTAAGGTTAGGGTCAAGAGTAAGAGTCAGGGTTAGGTTAGTTAAGGGTTAAGGGTTAGGGTTAGGGTTAGGGTTAGGGTTAGGGTTAGGGTTAGGGTTAGGGAAAGGGGAAGTGTTAGGGTAAGGGTTAGGGTAAAGGTTGGGGTTAAGGGTTAGGGATAGTTAAAGGTTAAGGGTTAGGGTTAGGGTTAGGGTTAGGGTTAGGGTTAGGGTTAGGGTTCGGGTCAGGGTCAGGGTCAGGGTTAAGGTTAAGGTAAAGGTTAGTTTTGGGGTTATGTTAGAGTTAGGGTTAAGTTTATGGTTAGGATAGGTATTAGTATTATTGGTTAGATAAAGGGATAGAGTCAGTGTAATGTTTAGGTTTAGGGTAACAGTTAGGATTAGTGTTATCCATTAGGGTTTGGGTCAGGATTAAGGTTAGGGTTTAGGGTTACATTTAGGATTAATGTTATGCATTAGGGTTAGGGTTAGGTTTAAGATTAGGGTTAGGGTTAGGGTTAGTGTAAGGGTAATGGTAAGGGTTAGTGTTAGGGTTAGGGTGAGGGTGAGAGTTAGGGTAAGGGTAAGGGTAAGGGTAAGGCTAAAGGTAAGGGTAAGGGTAAGGGTTAGGTTTAGGGTTTAGGGTTAGGGGTATGGTTTAGGGTTTGGGTTAGGGTTACGGTTAGGGTTAGGGTTAGGGTGAGGGATAGGGTAAATGATAGGTTTAGGGCTAGGATTATGGTAAGGGTTAAGGGTTAGGGTTAGGGTTAGGGTAAGTGTTAGAGTAAGGGTTAGGGTTAGGGTTAGATAGTTAAGGGTTAGGGTTAGGGATAGGGTAATGTTAGGGTAAGGGATAGGGTTAAGGATGGGGTTAAGGGTTAAGGGTTAGTTAAAGATTAAGGGTTATGGTTAGGGTTAGGGTAAGGATAAGGGTTAGGGTTACGGTTAGGGTTAGGGTTAGGGTAAGGGTAAGGGTTAGGGTTAGGTTTAGGGTTACGGTTGGGGTTAAGGGTTAGGGTTAGGGTTAGGGTTAGGGTTAGGGTAAGGGTTATAGTTAGGGTAAGGGTGAGGGTTAGGGTTATGGTTAGGCTTAGGGTTAAGGTTGCGGTTAGGGTTATGGTAAGGGTAAGGGTAGGGTTTATAGTATAGGGTTCAGGGTTAGGATTTAGGGTTATTTAAGGGTTAAGAGTTAGGGTTACGGTTAGGGTTAAGGTTAGGGTTGGGAGATAGAGTTAGGGTTAGGTTAGTTAAGGGTTAAGGGTTAAGGGTTAAGGGTTAGGGTTAGGGTTTGGGTTAGGGTTAAGGTTAGGGTTAGGGTAAGGGTTAGTTTTGGGGTTATGTTAGAGTTAGGGTTAAGGTTATGGTTAGGAAAGGTATTATTATTATTGGTTAGATAAAGGGATAGGGTCAGTGTAATGTTTAGATTTAGGGTAACAGTTAGGATTAGTGTTATGCATTAGGGTTTTGGTTAGGATTAAGGCTAGGGTTTAGGGTTGCAGTTAGGAATAGTGTTATGCATTATGGTTAGGGTTAGGTTTAAGGTTAGGGTTAGGGTTAGGGTTAGGAGTTAGGATTAGGGTTAGGGTAAGGGTTAGGGTTAGGTTTAGGGTGAGTGTGAGGGTTAGGGTAAGGGTAAGGGTAAGGGTAAGGGTAAGGGTAAGGGTAAGGGTAAGGGTAAGGGTAAGGGTAAGGGTAACGGTAAGGGTTAGGGTTAATGTTTAGGTTTAGGTTTAGGGTTATGGTTAGGGTTAGGGTTATGCATTAGGGTTTTGGTTAGGATTAAGGTTAGGGTTTAGGGTTACAGTTAGTAATAGTGTTATGCATTAGGGTTAGGGTTAGGGTTAGGGTTAGGTTTAAGGTTAGGGTTAGGGTTAGGGTTAGGGTTAGGGTTAGGGTTAGGGTTAGGGTTAGGAGTTAGGGTTAGGGTTAGGGTAAGGGTAAGGGTAAGGGTAAGGGTTAGGGTTAGGGTTAGGGTGAGTGTGAGGGTTAGGGTAAGGGTAAGGGTAAGGGTTAAGGTTTAGGTTTAGGTTTAGGTTTAGGGTTAGGGTTAGGGTTAGGGTAAGGGTTAGGGTTAGGGTTAGTGTAAGGGTAATGGTAAGGGTAAGTGTTAGGGTTAGGGTTAGGGTGAGGGTGAGAGTTAGGGTAAGGGTAAGGGTAAGGGTAAAGGTAAGGGTAAGGCTAAAGGTAAGGGTAAGGGATAGGTTTAGGGCTAGGATTATGGTAAGGGTTAAGGGTTAGGGTTAGGGTTAGGGTAAGTGTTAGAGTAAGAGTTAGGGTTAGGGTTAGATAGTTAAGGGTTAAGGGTTAGGGTTAGGGTTAGGGATAGGGTAATGTTAGGGTAAGGGATAGGGTTAAGGATGGGGTTAAGGGTTAAGGGTTAGTTAAAGATCAAGGGTTAGGGTAAGGGTAAGGGTAAGGGTAAGGGTTAGGGTAAGGGTAAGGGTTAGGGTTAGGGTTAGGGTTAGGTTTAGGGTTAGGGTTAAGTAGGGGTTAAGGGTTAGGGTTAGGGTTAGGGTTAGGGTTAGGGTTAGGGTTAGGGTTAGGTTTAGGTTTAGTTTAGGTTTAGGGTTAGGGTTAGGGTTAAGGTTAGTGTAAGGGTTAGAGTTAGGTAAGGTTTGGGGTTTTCGTTAGGGTTAATGGTTAGGGTTAGGGTTAGGGTTGGGTTTAAGGTAAGTGTAAGGGTTAGGCAAGGAGTAAGGGTAGGGTTTATGTTATAGTGTTCAGGGTTATGTGCTAGGTTAGGTAAGGGTTAAGATTTAAGGCTAGGGTTAAGGTTAGGATCAAGTGTTAGGGTTAGGTTTCATTTCATTAAGGAATACGGTGTTTGGGTTAGGGTTAGGTTTAGGGTTAGGGTAAGGGTTATAGTTAGGGTAAGGGTTAGGGTTAGGGTTAGGGTTAGAGTTAGGGTTAGGGTTAGGTTTGGGGTTTGGGGTTAAGGGTTAGGGTTAGGGTTGGGTTTGGGGTTTTGGTTAGGGTTAAGGGTTAGGGTTAGGGTTAGGGTTGGGTTTAAGGTAAGTGTAATGGTTAGGCTACAGGTAAGGGTAGGGTTTATGTTATATTGTTCAGGGTTATGTGGTAGGTTAGGTAAGGGTTAAGATTTAGACATAAGGTTAAGGTTAGGATCAAGAGTTAGGGTTAGGTTTCGGTTCGTTAAGGAATGCGGGGTTAGGGTTAGGGTTAGGGTTAGGGTTAGGTTTAGGAGTTAGGGTAAGGGTTAGGGTTAGGGTTAGGGTAAGGGTAAGGGTTAGGGTTAGGTTGAGTGTGAGGGTTATGGTAAGGGTAAGGGTAAGGGTAAGGGTTAGGGTTTAGGTTTAGGGTTAGGTTTAGGCTTAGGGTTAAGTTTAAGGTTAAGATTATGGTTTAGGGTTAGGGTTAGGGATAGGGTTAGGATTATGGTAAGGGTTAAGTATTAGGGTTGGGTTAGGGTTAGGGTAAGTGTTAGAGTAAGGATTAGGGTTAGGGTTGAGGTTGGGGTTAAGGGTTAGATAAAGGTTAAGGTTTAGGGTTTAGGGTTTATGTTATGGGGTTCAGGGTCATGGGCTAGTCGAGGTAATGGTTAAATGTTAGGTTTAGGTTTAGGTTTAGGTTTAGGTTTAGGTTTAGGGTTAGGGTTAGGGTTAGTGTTAGGATTAGGTTAGAGTAAGAGTTACGGTTATGGTTAGGATTAGTGTTTTGCATTAGGGTTAAAGTTAGGATTATTTTAATGCATTAGGGTTTGGGTTAGGATTATGGTTACGGTTTAGGGTTACAGTTAGGATTAGTGTTATGCATTAGGGTTAGGTTTAAGGTTACGGTTAGTGTTACAGTTGGGTTACGGTTAGTGTTAGGAGTTAGGGTTAGGGTTAGGGTAAGGGTAAGGGTAAGGGTCAGGGTCAGGGTCAGGGTCAGGGTCAGGGTCAAGGTAAGGGATAGGGTTAGGGTTAGGGTTAGGGTTAGGGCAAGGGTAAGGGTTAGGGTTTAGGTTTAGGGTTAGGTTTAGGGTTAGGTTTAGGTTTAGGTTTAGGTTTAGGTTTAGGTTTAGGTTTAGGTTTATGTTTAGGTTTAGGTTTAGGTTAAGGGTTAGGGTTAGAGTGAGGGTTATTGTTTAGGGTTAGGGTTAGGGTTCGAGTGAGGGATAGGGTTAGGGATAGGTTTAGGGTTAGGATAATTGTAAGGGTTAAGGGTTAGGGTTAGGGTTAGGGTAAGTGTTAGAGTAAGGGTTAGGGTTAGGGTTAGGTTAGTTAAGGGTTAAGGATTAGGATTAGGGGAAGGGTAATGTTAGGGTAAGGGTTAGGGTTAAGGATGGGGTTACGGGTTAGTTAAAGGTTAAGGGTTAGGGTTAGGGTTAGGGTTAAGGTTAGGGTTAGGTTAAGGGTTAGTTTTTGGGTTATGTTAGAGTTAGGGTTAAGGTTATGGTTAGGATAGGTATTAGTATTATTATTTAGATAAAGGGATAGGGTCAGTGTAATGTTTAGTTTTAGGGTAACAGTTAGGATTAGTGTTATGCATTAGGGTTTGGGTTAGGATTAAGGTTAGGGTTTAGGGTTACAGTTAAGATTAGTGTTATGCATTAAGGTTAGGGTTAGGTTTAAGGTTAGGGTTAGGGTTAGGAGTGAGGGTTAGGGTTAGGGTTAAGGTAAGGGTAAGGGTTAGGTTTAGGGTTAGAGTAAGGGTAAGGGTAAGGGTAAGGGTAAGGGTTTAGGTTTAGGTTTAGGTTTAGGTTTAGGTTTAGGTTTAGGTTTAGGTTTAGTTTTAGTTTAGGGTTAGGATAAGGGTTAAAGTTAAGGTTGAGGTTGAAGGTTAGGGTGAGGGTTAGGGATAGGGTAAGGGTTAGGATTATGGTATGGGTTAAGGGTAAGGGTTAGGGTTAGGGTTAGGGTTAGGGTTAGGGTTAGGGTTAGGGTAAGGGCTAGGGCTAGGGTTAGGGTTAGGGTTAGGGTAAGTGTTAGGGTAAGGGTTAGGGTTAAGGTAGGGGTTAAGAGTTAGTTAAATGTTAAGGTTTAGGGTTTAGGGTTTATGTTATGGGGTTCAGGGTCATGGGCTAGTCGGGGTAATGGTTATGTGTTAGGGTTAGGGTTAGTGTTTAAGGTTTAGGTTTATGTTTTGGGTTAGGGTTAAAGTTAAGCTTATGGTTTCGGGTTAGGGTTAGGGTTAGGGTTAGGGTTAGGGTTAGGGTTAGAGTTAGGGTTAGGGTTAGGGTGAGGGATAGGGTTAAGGATAGGTTTAGGGTTAGTATTATGGTAAGGGTTAAGGGTTAGGGTTAGGGTTAGGTTTAAGGTGAGGGTAATGGTTAGGCTAGGGGTATGGGTGGGGTTTATGTTATAGTGTTCAGGGTATATGCTAGGTTAGGTAAGGGTTAAGAGTTAGGGTTAGGGTTAGGGTTAAGGTTACGATCAAAGGTTAGGGTTAGGTTCGCTTTGGATTAGGGGGTTAGGGTTAGGGTTAGGGTTAGGGTAAGGGTAAGGGTTAGGGTTAGATTTAGGGTTAGGGTTGGGGTTAAGGGTGAGTTAAAGGTTAAGGATTAGGGTTAGGGTTAGGGTTGGGGTTAGGGTTAGGGTTAGGGTTAGGGTTAGGGTTAGGGTTGGGGTTAGGTTTAGGGTTAGGTTTAGGGTTAGGGTAAGGGTTAGGGTTAGGTTTGGGGTTTCGATTAGGGTTAAGGGTTAGGTTTCGGGTTGGGTTTAAGGTAAGGGTAAGGGTTAGGTTAGGGGTAATGATAGGGTTTATGTTATAGTGTTCAGGGTTATGTGCTAGGTTAGGTAAGGGTTAAGAGTTAGTTCTAGGGTTAAGGTTAGGATCAAGAGTTAGGGTTAGGGTTCAGTTCGTTAAGGTAAAAGGGTTAGGGATAGGGTTAGAATTAGGGTAAGGGTTAGGGTAAGGGTTAGAAATAGGGTAAGGGTTAGGGTTTGGGTTAGGCTAAGGGTAAGGGTAGGGTTTATATTATAGGGATCAGGGTTCTGTGCTAGGTTAGGTAAGGGTTAAGATTTAGGGCTAGGGTTAAGGTTAGGATGAAGAGTTATGGGTTATGTTTCGTTTCGGTTCGTTAAGGGTTAAGGGTTATGGGTTAGGGTTAGGGATAGGGTAAGTGTAAGGTTAAGGTTTAGGGTTTAGGGTTTATGTTATGGGGTTCAGGGTCATGGGCTAGTCGAGGTAATGGTTAAGTTATAGGGTTTGGGTCAGGGTTAGGGTTAGGGTTAGGGTTAGGTTTAGGTTTAGGGTTAGGGTTAGGGTTAGGGTTAGGGTTAGGGTTAGGGTTAGGTTTAGGGTTAGGGTTAGGATTAGGTTAGAGTAAGAGTTAGGGTTATGTTTAGGATTAGTGTTATGCATTAGGGTTAAATTTAGGATTATTTTTATGCATTGGGGTTAAGGTAAGGAGTTAGGGTTATGTTTAGGGAAAGGTTTAGTGTGGGGGTTAGGTTTAGGGTTAGAGTTAAGGTTAAGGTTAAAGGTTAAGGTTTAGTGTTAGGGTGAGGGTTAGGGTTAGGGATAGGTTAAGGAATAGGGTCAGGGAAGATATAGATTAAGAGTAAATGTTGGTCTTAGTGTTATGCGTTAGGGTTAGGTTTTGGATTTCTGTTAGGGTTAAGGGTTAGGGTTAGGGTTAGGTTTGGGTTTAAGGTAAGGGTAATGGTTAGGCTAGGGGTATGGGTGGGGTTTATGTTATAGTGTTCAGGGTTTGTGCTAGGTTAGGTAAGGGTGAAGAGTTAGGGTTAGGGTTAAGGTTAAGGTTACGATCAAGGGTTAGGGTTAAGTTCGCTATGGATTAAGTTTTAGGGTTAGGGTTAGGGTTAGGGTTAGGGTTAGGGTTAGGGTAAGGGTAAGGGTAAGGGTTAGGGTTAGGGTTAGGGTTAGGGTTAGGGTTAGGGTTAGGGTAAGGGTTAGGTTTAGGGTTAAGGTTGGGGTTAAGGGTTAGTTAAAGGTTAAGGATTAGGGTCAGGGTTAGGGTTAGGGTTAGGGTTAGGTTAAGTGTTAGGGTTAGGGTTAGGGTTAGGGTTAGGTTTGGGGTTTTGGTTAGGGTTAAGGGTTAGGGTTAGGGTTGGGTATAAGGTAAGTGTAAGGGTTAGGCTAGGGGTAAGGGTAGGGTTTATGTTATAGTGTTCAGTGTTATGTGCTATGTTAGGTAAGGGTTAAGATTTAGGGCTAGGGTTAAGAATAGGATCAAGAGTTAGGGTTAGGTTTCGGTTCGTTAAGGAATACGTGGTTTGGGTTAGGGTTAGGGTTAGGGTTAGGGTAAGGGTAAGGGTTAGGGTTAGGGTAAGGGTTAGGGTAAGGGTTAAGGTTGGGGTTAGGGTTACGGTAAGGGTTAGGCTAAGGGTAAGGGTAAGGGGAGGGTTTATAGTATAGGGTTCAGGATTAGGAGTTAGGGTTAGGTAAGGGTTAAGAGTTAGGGTTAGGGTTAGGGTTAGGGTTAGGGTAAGGTTTAAGGTTGGATTTAAGGCTTAGTTAAGGGTTAGGCTAGGGGTAAGGGTAGGGTTTATGTTATAGTGTTCAGTGTTATGTGCTATGTTAGGTAAGGGTTAAGATTTAGGGCTAGGGTTAAGAATAGGATCAAGAGTTAGGGTTAGGGTTCGGATCGTCAAGGAATAAGGGTTAGGGTTAGGGTTAGGGTAAGGGTTAGAGTTAGGGTAAGGGTCAGGGTAAGGGTTAGGGTTAGGGTTAGGGTTAGGGTTAAGGTTGGGGTTAGGGTTACGGTAAGGGTTAGGCTAAGGATAAGGGTAGGGTTAATATTATAGGGTTCAGGGTTATGTACTAGGATATGTAAGGTTTAAGAGTTAGGTTTAGGGTTAGGGTTAAGGTTAGGGTCAAGAGTTAGGGTTAGGGTTAGGTTAGTTAAGGGTTAAGGGTTAGGGTTAGGGTAAGTGTTAGGGTAAGGGTTAGGGTTAGGATGGGGTTAAGGGTTAGTTAAAGGGTAAGATTTAGGGTTAGGGTTAGGGTTAGGGTTAGGGTAAGGATTAGGGTTAGGGATAGGGTTAGGTTTAAGGTTAGGGTAAGGTAAAGGGTAAGCTTTAGGTTTGGGGTTATGTTAGAGTTACGGTTAAGGTTATGGTTAGGATAAGTATTAGTATGATTGGTTAGATTAAGGGATAGGGTCAGTGTAAGGTTTAGGTTTAGGGTAACAGTTAGGACTAGTGTTATGCATTAGGGTTAAAGTTAGGATTATTTTTATGGTTAGGTTTAGGGTAAGGGTAAGGGTAAGGGTTAAGGTTAAGGTTGGATTTAAGGCTTAGTTAAAGTTTAAGGGTTAGGGTTAGGGAAAGGGTTAGCGTTAGGTTTGGGGTTATGTTGCTGGTTAGGGTTATGGTTTTTGTTAGGTTCGGTTTAGGATTAAGGTAAGGGTTAGGGTTTAGGGTTAGGGTTACAGTTAGGGTTAAGGTTTAGGGTTAGAGTAAGGTTTATTGTTAGAGTTAAAGGTTAGTCTTATGGATAGAGTCAGAGTTAGGCTTAAGGTTAGGTTTAGGTTCGGGATAAGATAATATTTAAGGTTTAAGGTTTAAGGTTTAAGGTTTAAGGTTTAAGGTTTAAGGTTTAAGGTTAAAGGTTAAAGGTTAAAGGTTAAAGGGCAAATGTTTAAGGTTTAAGGGTTAAGGGTTAGGGTTAGGGTTAGGGTTAAGGTTAAGGTTAAGGTTAAGGTTAAGGTTAAGGGTTAAGGGTTAAGGGTTAAGGGTTAAGGGTCAAGGGTTCAGGGTTCAGGGTTCAGGATTAAGGGTTAAGCGTTAAGGGTTAAGGTTTAGGGTAAAGGGTTAAGGGTTAAGGTTTAATGGTTAAGGGTTAAGGGTTAAACGTTAAGGGTTCAGGTTTAGGGTTAGAGTTAAGGGTTAAGGTAAGAATGAGGGTTTAGGTTTTGTAATGGTTAGGGTTAAGGTTAGGCTTAAGGCTGGGTTTGGTTAGGTAAGGGTTAAGGGTTAGGGATAGGGTTAGGGTTCAGTTCGTTAAGGAATAAGGGGTAGGGTTAGGGTTAGGGTTAGGGTTAGGGTTAGGGTTAGGGTAAGGGTAAGGGTAAGGGTAAGGGTTAGAGGTAGGGTATGGGTTAGGGTTAGGGTTAGGGTTAAGGTTGGGGTTAGGGTTACGGTAAGGGTTAAGCTAAGGGTAGGGGTAAGGGTAGGGTTTATATTATAGGGTTCAGGGTTATGTGCTAGGTTAGGTAAGGGTTAAGAGTTAGGGTTAGGGTTAGAGTTAAGATTAGGGTCAAGAGTTAGGGTTAGGGTTTGGTTAGTTAAGGGTTTAGGGTTACGGTTAGGGTTAGGATCAAGAGTTAGGGTTAGGGATCGGTTCGTTAAGGAATAAGGGTTAGGGTTAGGGTTAGGGTTAGGGTTAGGGTTAGGGTTAGGGTTAGTGTTAGGGTTAGGGTTAGGATTAGGGTTAGAGTTAGGGTAAGGGTTAGGGTAAGGGTTAGGTTTAGGGTTAAGGTTGGGGTTAGGGTTACGGTAAGGGTTAGGCTAAGGATAAGGGTAGGGTTAATATTATAGGGTTCAGGGTTATGTACTAGGATAGGTAAGGGTTAAGAGTTAGGTTTAGGGTTAGGGTAAGTGTTAGGGTTAGGGTAAGGGTTAGGTAAAGGTTAAGGGTTAAGGTTAGAGTTAGGGTAAGGGTTAGGGTTAGGGAAAGGGTAAGTTTAAGGTTAAGGTTAAGGTTAAGGTTAAGGTTAAGGTTAAGGTTAAGGTCAAGGTTAAGGTTAAGGTTAGGGTTAGGATTAGGTTAGAGTTAGAGTAAGGGTTATGGTTATGGTTAGGAATAGTGTTATGCATTAGGGTTAAAGTTAGGATTATTTTTATGGTTACGTTTAGGGTAAGGGTTAAGGTTAAGGTTAAGGTTAAAGTTAAGGTTAAGGTTAAGGTTAAGGTTAAGGTTAAGGTTAAGGTTAAGGTTAGGATTAGGTTAGAGTTAGAGTAAGGGTTATGGTTATGGTTATGGTTAGGATTAGTGTTATGCATTAGCGTTAAGGTAAGGATTATTTTTATGGTTAGGGTTAGGGTAAGGTTTAAGGTTAAGGTTAAGGTTAAGGTTAAGGTTAAGGTTAGGGTTAGGATTAGGTTAGAGTTAGAGTAAGGGTTGTGGTTATGGTAAGGATTAGTGTTATGCATTAGGGTTAAAGTTAGGATTATTTTTATGGTTAGGGTTAGGGTTTAGGGTTTAGGGTTTAGGGTTTAGGGTTAAGGGTTAAGCGTTAAGGGTTAAGGTTTAGGGTTAGGGTTAAAGGTTTAGGTAAGAATGAGGGTTTAGGTTTTGTAATGGTTAGGCTTAAGGTTAGGGTTAAGGCTGGGTTTGGTTAGGTAAGGGTTAAGGGTTAAGGGTTAAGGGTTAAGGGTTAAGGGTTAAGGGTTAAGGGTTAGGGTAAGGGTACAGTTCGTTAAGGAATAAGGGGTAGGGTTAGGGTTAGGGTTAGGGTAAGGGTAAGGGTTAGAGTTAGGGTAAGGGTTAGGGTTAGGGTTAGGGTTAGGGTTAGGGTTAGGGTAAGGGTAAGGGTTAGAGTTAGGGTAAGGGTTAGGGTTAGGGTTTAGGTTGGGGTTAGGGTTACGGTAAGGGTTAAGCTAAGGGTAAGGGTAAGGGTAGGGTTTATATTATAGGGTTCAGGGTTATGTGCTAGGTTAGGTAAGGGTTAAGAGTTAGGGTTAGGGTTAGGGTTAAGATTAGGGTCAAGAGTTAGGGTTAGGGTTTGGTTAGTTAAGGGTTAAGGGTTAGGGTTAGGGTTAGGATCAAGAGTTAGGGTTAGGGTTCGGTTCATTAAGGAATAAGGGTTAGGTTTAGGGTTATGGTTAGGGTAAGGGTTAGAGTTAGGGTAAGGGTCAGGGTCAGGGTAAGGGTTAGGGTTACGGTTAAGGGTTAGGGTTAGGGTACAGTTCGT
The DNA here is from genome assembly GCA_033220385.1 of Triplophysa yarkandensis. NCBI lineage: Eukaryota > Metazoa > Chordata > Actinopteri > Cypriniformes > Nemacheilidae > Triplophysa > Triplophysa yarkandensis. The sequence continues at coordinate 4,727,323 of CM065658.1, read as the reverse complement.
TAAGGAATAAGGGGTAGGGTTAGGGTAAGGGTTAGGGTTAGGGTAAGGGTAAGGGTTAGAGTTAGGGTAAGGGTTAGGGTTAGGGTTAGGGTTAGGGTAAGGGTAAGGGTTAGAGTTAGGGTAAGGGTAAGGGTAGGGTTTATATTATAGGGTTCAGGGTTATGTACTAGGATAGGTAAGGGTTAAGAGTTAGGTGTAGGGTTAGGGTTAAGGTTAGGGTCAAGAGTTAGGGTTAGGGTTAGGTTAGTTAAGGGTTAAGAGTTAGTTAAAGGGTAAGGGTTAGGGTTAGGTTAAGGGTTAGGGTTAGGTTTAAGGTTGGGGTTAGGGTTAGGGAAAGGGTAAGCCTTAGGTTTGGGGTTATGTTAGAGTTACGGTTAAGGTTATGGTTAGGATAAGGGATTGGTTAGATTAAGGGATAAGGTCATTGTAAGGTTTAGATTTAGGGTAACAGTTAGGATTAGTGTTATGCATTAGGGTTAGGGTTAGGATTTAGGTTATGGTTTATGGCTACAGTTAGGATTATTGTAATGCATTAGGGTTAAGTTTAAAGTCAGGGATAAGTGTAAGGGTAAGGGTAAGGGTAAGGGTTATGTTATGGATTAGGGTGTAGGGTTTAGGGTTTAGGGTATAGGGTTTATGTTATGGGGTTGAGGGTCATGGGCAATTCAAAGTAATGGTTAACAGTTAGGATTAAGGAACGGGTTAAGGGTTAGGGTTAGGGTAAGCTTAAGTGTTAGGGCTAGGGTTAAGGTTAAGGTTAAGGTTAAGGTTAAGGTTAAGGTTAAGGTTAAGGTTAAGGTTAAGGTTAGGATTAGGTTAGAGTTAGAGTACGGGTTATGGTTAGGATTAGTGTTATGCATTAGGTTTAAAGTTAGGATTATTTTTATGGTTAGGTTTAGGGTGAGGGTTAAGGGTTAAGGGTTAAGGGTTAAGCGTTAAGGGTTAAGGTTTAGGGTTAAGGGTTTAGCTAAGAATGAGGGTTTAGGTTTTGTAATGATTAGGGTTAAGGTTATGGTTAAGGCTGGGTTTGGTTAGGTAAGGGTTAAAGGTTAAGGGTTAAGGGTTAGGGTTAGGGTTCAGTTCGTTAAGGAATAAGGGGTAGGGTTAGGATTAGGGTTAGAGTTAGGGTTAGGGTTTTGTTTAGGGTTAGGGTTAGGGTTAGGGTAAGGGTAAGGGTAAGGGTTAGAGTTATGGTAAGAGTTAGGGTTAGGGTAAGGGTAAGGGTTAGAGTTAGGGTAAGGGTTAGGGTTAGGGTTAAGGTTGGGGTTAGGGTTACGGTAAGGGTTAAGCTACGGGTAAGGGTAAGGTTTATATTATAGGGTTCAGGGTTAGGTGCTAGGTTAGATAAGGGTTAAGACTTAGGGTTAGGGTTAAGATTAGGGTCAAGAGTTAGGGTTTGGTTAGTTAAGGGTTAAGGGTTAGGGTTAGGATCAAGAGTTAGGGTTAGGGTTCGGTTTGTTAAGGAATAAGGGTTAGGGTTAGGGTAAGAGTTAGAGTTAGGGTAAGGGTCAGTGTAAGGGTTAGGGTTAGGGTTAAGGTTGGGGTTAGGGTTACGGTAAGGGTTAGGCTAAGGATAAGGGTAGGGTTAATATTATAGGGTTCAGGGTTATGTACTAGGATATGTAAGGTTTAAGAGTTAGGTTTAGGGTTAGGGTTAAGGTTAGGGTCAAGAGTTAGGGTTAGGGTTAGGTTAGTTAAGGGTTAAGGGTTAGGGTTAGGGTAAGTGTTAGGGTAAGGGTTAGGGTTAGGATGGGGTTAAGGGTTAGTTAAAGGGTAAGATTTAGGGTTAGGGTTAGGGTTAGGGTTAGGGTTAGGGTTAGGGTTAGGGTAAGGATTAGGGTTAGGGATAGGGTTAGGTTTAAGGTTAGGGTAAGGTAAAGGGTAAGCTTTAGGTTTGGGGTTATGTTAGAGTTACGGTTAAGGTTATGGTTAGGATAAGTATTAGTATGATTGGTTAGATTAAGGGATAGGGTCAGTGTAAGGTTTAGGTTTAGGGTAACAGTTAGGACTAGTGTTATGCATTAGGGTTAAAGTTAGGATTATTTTTATGGTTAGGTTTAGGGTAAGGGTAAGGGTAAGGGTTAAGGTTAAGGTTGGATTTAAGGCTTAGTTAAAGTTTAAGGGTTAGGGTTAGGGAAAGGGTTAGCGTTAGGTTTGGGGTTATGTTGCTGGTTAGGGTTATGGTTTTTGTTAGGTTCGGTTCAGGATTAAGGTAAGGGTTAGGGTTTAGGGTTAGGGTTACAGTTAGGGTTAAGGTTTAGGGTTAGAGTAAGGTTTATTGTTAGAGTTAAAGGTTAGTCTTATGGATAGAGTCAGAGTTAGGCTTAAGGTTAGGTTTAGGTTCGGGATAAGATAATATTTAAGGTTTAAGGTTTAAGGTTTAAGGTTTAAGGTTTAAGGTTTAAGGTTTAAGGTTAAAGGTTAAAGGTTAAAGGTTAAAGGTTAAAGGTTAAAGGGCAAATGTTTAAGGTTTAAGGGTTAAGGGTTAGGGTTAGGGTTAGGGTTAAGGTTAAGGTTAAGGTTAAGGTTAAGGTTAAGGTTAAGGGTTAAGGGTTAAGGGTTAAGGGTTAAGGGTTAAGGGTCAAGGGTTCAGGGTTCAGGGTTCAGGGTTCAGGATTAAGGGTTAAGGGTTAAGCGTTAAGGGTTAAGGTTTAGGGTTAAGGGTTAAGGGTTAAGGTTTAATGGTTAAGGGTTGAGGGTTAAACGTTAAGGGTTCAGGTTTAGGGTTAGAGTTAAGGGTTAAGGTAAGAATGAGGGTTTAGGTTTTGTAATGGTTAGGGTTAAGGTTAGGCTTAAGGCTGGGTTTGGTTAGGTAAGGGTTAAGGGTTAGGGATAGGGTTAGGGTTCAGTTCGTTAAGGAATAAGGGGTAGGGTTAGGGTTAGGGTTAGGGTTAGGGTAAGGGTAAGGGTAAGGGTAAGGGTAAGGGTTAGAGGTAGGGTATGGGTTAGGGTTAGGGTTAGGGTTAAGGTTGGGGTTAGGGTTACGGTAAGGGTTAAGCTAAGGGTAGGGGTAAGGGTAGGGTTTATATTATAGGGTTCAGGGTTATGTGCTAGGTTAGGTAAGGGTTAAGAGTTAGGGTTAGGGTTAGAGTTAAGATTAGGGTCAAGAGTTAGGGTTAGGGTTTGGTTAGTTAAGGGTTTAGGGTTAGGGTTAGGGTTAGGATCAAGAGTTAGGGTTAGGGATCGGTTCGTTAAGGAATAAGGGTTAGGGTTAGGGTTAGGGTTAGGGTTAGGGTTAGGGTTAGTGTTAGGGTTAGGATTAGGGTTAGAGTTAGGGTAAGGGTTAGGGTAAGGGTTAGGTTTAGGGTTAAGGTTGGGGTTAGGGTTACGGTAAGGGTTAGGCTAAGGATAAGGGTAGGGTTAATATTATAGGGTTCAGGGTTATGTACTAGGATAGGTAAGGGTTAAGAGTTAGGTTTAGGGTTAGGGTAAGTGTTAGGGTTAGGGTAAGGGTTAGGTAAAGGTTAAGGGTTAAGGTTAGAGTTAGGGTAAGGGTTAGGGTTAGGGAAAGGGTAAGTTTAAGGTTAAGGTTAAGGTTAAGGTTAAGGTTAAGGTTAAGGTTAAGGTTAAGGTTAAGGTTAAGGTTAAGGTCAAGGTTAAGGTTAAGGTTAGGGTTAGGATTAGGTTAGAGTTAGAGTAAGGGTTATGGTTATGGTTAGGAATAGTGTTATGCATTAGGGTTAAAGTTAGGATTATTTTTATGGTTACGTTTAGGGTAAGGGTTAAGGTTAAGGTTAAGGTTAAAGTTAAGGTTAAGGTTAAGGTTAAGGTTAAGTTTAAGGTTAGGATTAGGTTAGAGTTAGAGTAAGGGTTATGGTTATGGTTATGGTTAGGATTAGTGTTATGCATTAGCGTTAAGGTAAGGATTATTTTTATGGTTAGGGTTAGGGTAAGGTTTAAGGTTAAGGTTAAGGTTAAGGTTAAGGTTAAGGTTAGGGTTAGGATTAGGTTAGAGTTAGAGTAAGGGTTGTGGTTATGGTAAGGATTAGTGTTATGCATTAGGGTTAAAGTTAGGATTATTTTTATGGTTAGGGTTAGGGTTTAGGGTTTAGGGTTTAGGGTTTAGGGTTTAGGGTTAAGGGTTAAGCGTTAAGGGTTAAGGTTTAGGGTTAGGGTTAAAGGTTTAGGTAAGAATGAGGGTTTAGGTTTTGTAATGGTTAGGCTTAAGGTTAGGGTTAAGGCTGGGTTTGGTTAGGTAAGGGTTAAGGGTTAAGGGTTAAGGGTTAAGGGTTAAGGGTTAAGGGTTAAGGGTTAAGGGTTAGGGTAAGGGTACAGTTCGTTAAGGAATAAGGGGTAGGGTTAGGGTTAGGGTTAGGGTAAGGGTAAGGGTTAGAGTTAGGGTAAGGGTTAGGGTTAGGGTTAGGGTTAGGGTTAGGGTTAGGGTTAGGGTAAGGGTAAGGGTTAGAGTTAGGGTAAGGGTTAGGGTTAGGGTTTAGGTTGGGGTTAGGGTTACGGTAAGGGTTAAGCTAAGGGTAAGGGTAAGGGTAGGGTTTATATTATAGGGTTCAGGGTTATGTGCTAGGTTAGGTAAGGGTTAAGAGTTAGGGTTAGGGTTAGGGTTAAGATTAGGGTCAAGAGTTAGGGTTAGGGTTTGGTTAGTTAAGGGTTAAGGGTTAGGGTTAGGGTTAGGATCAAGAGTTAGGGTTAGGGTTCGGTTCATTAAGGAATAAGGGTTAGGTTTAGGGTTATGGTTAGGGTAAGGGTTAGAGTTAGGGTAAGGGTCAGGGTCAGGGTAAGGGTTAGGGTTACGGTTAAGGGTTAGGGTTAGGGTACAGTTCGTTAAGGAATAAGGGGTAGGGTTAGGGTAAGGGTTAGGGTTAGGGTAAGGGTAAGGGTTAGAGTTAGGGTAAGGGTTAGGGTTAGGGTTAGGGTTAGGGTAAGGGTAAGGGTTAGAGTTAGGGTAAGGGTAAGGGTAGGGTTTATATTATAGGGTTCAGGGTTATGTACTAGGATAGGTAAGGGTTAAGAGTTAGGTGTAGGGTTAGGGTTAAGGTTAGGGTCAAGAGTTAGGGTTAGGGTTAGGTTAGTTAAGGGTTAAGAGTTAGTTAAAGGGTAAGGGTTAGGGTTAGGTTAAGGGTTAGGGTTAGGTTTAAGGTTGGGGTTAGGGTTAGGGAAAGGGTAAGCCTTAGGTTTGGGGTTATGTTAGAGTTACGGTTAAGGTTATGGTTAGGATAAGGGATTGGTTAGATTAAGGGATAAGGTCATTGTAAGGTTTAGATTTAGGGTAACAGTTAGGATTAGTGTTATGCATTAGGGTTAGGGTTAGGATTTAGGTTATGGTTTATGGCTACAGTTAGGATTATTGTAATGCATTAGGGTTAAGTTTAAAGTCAGGGATAAGTGTAAGGGTAAGGGTAAGGGTAAGGGTTATGTTATGGATTAGGGTGTAGGGTTTAGGGTTTAGGGTATAGGGTTTATGTTATGGGGTTGAGGGTCATGGGCAATTCAAAGTAATGGTTAACAGTTAGGATTAAGGAACGGGTTAAGGGTTAGGGTTAGGGTAAGCTTAAGTGTTAGGGCTAGGGTTAAGGTTAAGGTTAAGGTTAAGGTTAAGGTTAAGGTTAAGGTTAAGGTTAAGGTTAGGATTAGGTTAGAGTTAGAGTACGGGTTATGGTTAGGATTAGTGTTATGCATTAGGTTTAAAGTTAGGATTATTTTTATGGTTAGGTTTAGGGTGAGGGTTAAGGGTTAAGGGTTAAGGGTTAAGCGTTAAGGGTTAAGGTTTAGGGTTAAGGGTTTAGCTAAGAATGAGGGTTTAGGTTTTGTAATGATTAGGGTTAAGGTTATGGTTAAGGCTGGGTTTGGTTAGGTAAGGGTTAAAGGTTAAGGGTTAAGGGTTAGGGTTAGGGTTCAGTTCGTTAAGGAATAAGGGGTAGGGTTAGGATTAGGGTTAGAGTTAGGGTTAGGGTTTTGTTTAGGGTTAGGGTTAGGGTTAGGGTAAGGGTAAGGGTAAGGGTTAGAGTTATGGTAAGAGTTAGGGTTAGGGTAAGGGTAAGGGTTAGAGTTAGGGTAAGGGTTAGGGTTAGGGTTAAGGTTGGGGTTAGGGTTACGGTAAGGGTTAAGCTACGGGTAAGGGTAAGGTTTATATTATAGGGTTCAGGGTTAGGTGCTAGGTTAGATAAGGGTTAAGACTTAGGGTTAGGGTTAAGATTAGGGTCAAGAGTTAGGGTTTGGTTAGTTAAGGGTTAAGGGTTAGGGTTAGGATCAAGAGTTAGGGTTAGGGTTCGGTTTGTTAAGGAATAAGGGTTAGGGTTAGGGTAAGAGTTAGAGTTAGGGTAAGGGTCAGTGTAAGGGTTAGGGTTAGGGTTAAGGTTGGGGTTAGGGTTACGGTAAGGGTTAGGCTAAGGATAAGGGTAGGGTTAATATTATAGGGTTCAGGGTTATGTACTAGGATATGTAAGGTTTAAGAGTTAGGTTTAGGGTTAGGGTTAAGGTTAGGGTCAAGAGTTAGGGTTAGGGTTAGGTTAGTTAAGGGTTAAGGGTTAGGGTTAGGGTAAGTGTTAGGGTAAGGGTTAGGGTTAGGATGGGGTTAAGGGTTAGTTAAAGGGTAAGATTTAGGGTTAGGGTTAGGGTTAGGGTTAGGGTTAGGGTTAGGGTTAGGGTAAGGATTAGGGTTAGGGATAGGGTTAGGTTTAAGGTTAGGGTAAGGTAAAGGGTAAGCTTTAGGTTTGGGGTTATGTTAGAGTTACGGTTAAGGTTATGGTTAGGATAAGTATTAGTATGATTGGTTAGATTAAGGGATAGGGTCAGTGTAAGGTTTAGGTTTAGGGTAACAGTTAGGACTAGTGTTATGCATTAGGGTTAAAGTTAGGATTATTTTTATGGTTAGGTTTAGGGTAAGGGTAAGGGTAAGGGTTAAGGTTAAGGTTGGATTTAAGGCTTAGTTAAAGTTTAAGGGTTAGGGTTAGGGAAAGGGTTAGCGTTAGGTTTGGGGTTATGTTGCTGGTTAGGGTTATGGTTTTTGTTAGGTTCGGTTTAGGATTAAGGTAAGGGTTAGGGTTTAGGGTTAGGGTTACAGTTAGGGTTAAGGTTTAGGGTTAGAGTAAGGTTTATTGTTAGAGTTAAAGGTTAGTCTTATGGATAGAGTCAGAGTTAGGCTTAAGGTTAGGTTTAGGTTCGGGATAAGATAATATTTAAGGTTTAAGGTTTAAGGTTTAAGGTTTAAGGTTTAAGGTTAAAGGTTAAAGGTTAAAGGTTAAAGGTTAAAGGTTAAAGGTTAAAGGGCAAATGTTTAAGGTTTAAGGGTTAAGGGTTAGGGTTAGGGTTAGGGTTAAGGTTAAGGTTAAGGTTAAGGTTAAGGTTAAGGGTTAAGGGTTAAGGGTTAAGGGTTAAGGGTTAAGGGTCAAGGGTTCAGGGTTCAGGGTTCAGGATTAAGGGTTAAGCGTTAAGGGTTAAGGTTTAGGGTTAAGGGTTAAGGGTTAAGGTTTAATGGTTAAGGGTTGAGGGTTAAACGTTAAGGGTTCAGGTTTAGGGTTAGAGTTAAGGGTTAAGGTAAGAATGAGGGTTTAGGTTTTGTAATGGTTAGGGTTAAGGTTAGGCTTAAGGCTGGGTTTGGTTAGGTAAGGGTTAAGGGTTAGGGATAGGGTTAGGGTTCAGTTCGTTAAGGAATAAGGGGTAGGGTTAGGGTTAGGGTTAGGGTTAGGGTAAGGGTAAGGGTAAGGGTAAGGGTAAGGGTTAGAGGTAGGGTATGGGTTAGGGTTAGGGTTAGGGTTAAGGTTGGGGTTAGGGTTACGGTAAGGGTTAAGCTAAGGGTAGGGGTAAGGGTAGGGTTTATATTATAGGGTTCAGGGTTATGTGCTAGGTTAGGTAAGGGTTAAGAGTTAGGGTTAGGGTTAGAGTTAAGATTAGGGTCAAGAGTTAGGGTTAGGGTTTGGTTAGTTAAGGGTTTAGGGTTAGGGTTAGGGTTAGGATCAAGAGTTAGGGTTAGGGATCGGTTCGTTAAGGAATAAGGGTTAGGGTTAGGGTTAGGGTTAGGGTTAGGGTTAGGGTTAGGGTTAGTGTTAGGGTTAGGATTAGGGTTAGAGTTAGGGTAAGGGTTAGGGTAAGGGTTAGGTTTAGGGTTAAGGTTGGGGTTAGGGTTACGGTAAGGGTTAGGCTAAGGATAAGGGTAGGGTTAATATTATAGGGTTCAGGGTTATGTACTAGGATAGGTAAGGGTTAAGAGTTAGGTTTAGGGTTAGGGTAAGTGTTAGGGTTAGGGTAAGGGTTAGGTAAAGGTTAAGGGTTAAGGTTAGAGTTAGGGTAAGGGTTAGGGTTAGGGAAAGGGTAAGTTTAAGGTTAAGGTTAAGGTTAAGGTTAAGGTTAAGGTTAAGGTTAAGGTTAAGGTTAAGGTTAAGGTTAAGGTTAAGGTTAAGGTCAAGGTTAAGGTTAAGGTTAGGGTTAGGATTAGGTTAGAGTTAGAGTAAGGGTTATGGTTATGGTTAGGAATAGTGTTATGCATTAGGGTTAAAGTTAGGATTATTTTTATGGTTACGTTTAGGGTAAGGGTTAAGGTTAAGGTTAAGGTTAAAGTTAAGGTTAAGGTTAAGGTTAAGGTTAAGGTTAGGATTAGGTTAGAGTTAGGGTTATGGTTATGGTTATGGTTAGGATTAGTGTTATGCATTAGCGTTAAGGTAAGGATTATTTTTATGGTTAGGGTTAGGGTAAGGTTTAAGGTTAAGGTTAAGGTTAAGGTTAAGGTTAAGGTTAAGGTTAAGGTTAAGGTTAAGGTTAGGGTTAGGATTAGGTTAGAGTTAGAGTAAGGGTTGTGGTTATGGTAAGGATTAGTGTTATGCATTAGGGTTAAAGTTAGGATTATTTTTATGGTTAGGGTTAGGGTTTAGGGTTTAGGGTTTAGGGTTTAGGGTTTAGGGTTAAGGGTTAAGCGTTAAGGGTTAAGGTTTAGGGTTAGGGTTAAAGGTTTAGGTAAGAATGAGGGTTTAGGTTTTGTAATGGTTAGGCTTAAGGTTAGGGTTAAGGCTGGGTTTGGTTAGGTAAGGGTTAAGGGTTAAGGGTTAAGGGTTAAGGGTTAAGGGTTAAGGGTTAAGGGTTAGGGTAAGGGTACAGTTCGTTAAGGAATAAGGGGTAGGGTTAGGGTTAGGGTTAGGGTTAGGGTAAGGGTAAGGGTTAGAGTTAGGGTAAGGGTTAGGGTTAGGGTTAGGGTTAGGGTTAGGGTAAGGGTAAGGGTTAGAGTTAGGGTAAGGGTTAGGGTTAGGGTTTAGGTTGGGGTTAGGGTTACGGTAAGGGTTAAGCTAAGGGTAAGGGTAAGGGTAGGGTTTATATTATAGGGTTCAGGGTTATGTGCTAGGTTAGGTAAGGGTTAAGAGTTAGGGTTAGGGTTAGGGTTAAGATTAGGGTCAAGAGTTAGGGTTAGGGTTTGGTTAGTTAAGGGTTAAGGGTTAGGGTTAGGGTTAGGATCAAGAGTTAGGGTTAGGGTTCGGTTCATTAAGGAATAAGGGTTAGGTTTAGGGTTATGGTTAGGGTAAGGGTTAGAGTTAGGGTAAGGGTCAGGGTCAGGGTAAGGGTTAGGGTTACGGTTAAGGGTTAGGGTTAGGGTACAGTTCGTTAAGGAATAAGGGGTAGGGTTAGGGTAAGGGTTAGGGTTAGGGTAAGGGTAAGGGTTAGAGTTAGGGTAAGGGTTAGGGTTAGGGTTAGGGTTAGGGTTAGGGTAAGGGTAAGGGTTAGAGTTAGGGTAAGGGTAAGGGTAGGGTTTATATTATAGGGTTCAGGGTTATGTACTAGGATAGGTAAGGGTTAAGAGTTAGGTGTAGGGTTAGGGTTAAGGTTAGGGTCAAGAGTTAGGGTTAGGGTTAGGTTAGTTAAGGGTTAAGAGTTAGTTAAAGGGTAAGGGTTAGGGTTAGGTTAAGGGTTAGGGTTAGGTTTAAGGTTGGGGTTAGGGTTAGGGAAAGGGTAAGCCTTAGGTTTGGGGTTATGTTAGAGTTACGGTTAAGGTTATGGTTAGGATAAGGGATTGGTTAGATTAAGGGATAAGGTCATTGTAAGGTTTAGATTTAGGGTAACAGTTAGGATTAGTGTTATGCATTAGGGTTAGGGTTAGGATTTAGGTTATGGTTTATGGCTACAGTTAGGATTATTGTAATGCATTAGGGTTAAGTTTAAAGTCAGGGATAAGTGTAAGGGTAAGGGTAAGGGTAAGGGTTATGTTATGGATTAGGGTGTAGGGTTTAGGGTTTAGGGTATAGGGTTTATGTTATGGGGTTGAGGGTCATGGGCAATTCAAAGTAATGGTTAACAGTTAGGATTAAGGAACGGGTTAAGGGTTAGGGTTAGGGTAAGCTTAAGTGTTAGGGCTAGGGTTAAGGTTAAGGTTAAGGTTAAGGTTAAGGTTAAGGTTAAGGTTAAGGTTAAGGTTAAGGTTAGGATTAGGTTAGAGTTAGAGTACGGGTTATGGTTAGGATTAGTGTTATGCATTAGGTTTAAAGTTAGGATTATTTTTATGGTTAGGTTTAGGGTGAGGGTTAAGGGTTAAGGGTTAAGCGTTAAGGGTTAAGGTTTAGGGTTAAGGGTTTAGCTAAGAATGAGGGTTTAGGTTTTGTAATGATTAGGGTTAAGGTTATGGTTAAGGCTGGGTTTGGTTAGGTAAGGGTTAAAGGTTAAGGGTTAAGGGTTAGGGTTAGGGTTCAGTTCGTTAAGGAATAAGGGGTAGGGTTAGGATTAGGGTTAGAGTTAGGGTTAGGGTTTTGTTTAGGGTTAGGGTTAGGGTAAGGGTAAGGGTAAGGGTTAGAGTTATGGTAAGAGTTAGGGTTAGGGTAAGGGTAAGGGTTAGAGTTAGGGTAAGGGTTAGGGTTAGGGTTAAGGTTGGGGTTAGGGTTACGGTAAGGGTTAAGCTACGGGTAAGGGTAAGGGTAAGGTTTATATTATAGGGTTCAGGGTTAGGTGCTAGGTTAGATAAGGGTTAAGACTTAGGGTTAGGGTTAGGGTTAAGATTAGGGTCAAGAGTTAGGGTTTGGTTAGTTAAGGGTTAAGGGTTAGGGTTAGGATCAAGAGTTAGGGTTAGGGTTCGGTTTGTTAAGGAATAAGGGTTAGGGTTAGGGTAAGAGTTAGAGTTAGGGTAAGGGTCAGTGTAAGGGTTAGGGTTAGGGTTAAGGTTGGGGTTAGGGTTACGGTAAGGGTTAGGCTAAGGATAAGGGTAGGGTTAATATTATAGGGTTCAGGGTTATGTACTAGGATATGTAAGGTTTAAGAGTTAGGTTTAGGGTTAGGGTTAAGGTTAGGGTCAAGAGTTAGGGTTAGGGTTAGGTTAGTTAAGGGTTAAGGGTTAGGGTTAGGGTAAGTGTTAGGGTAAGGGTTAGGGTTAGGATGGGGTTAAGGGTTAGTTAAAGGGTAAGATTTAGGGTTAGGGTTAGGGTTAGGGTTAGGGATAGGGTTAGGGTTAGGGTTAGGGTAAGGATTAGGGTTAGGGATAGGGTTAGGTTTAAGGTTAGGGTAAGGTAAAGGGTAAGCTTTAGGTTTGGGGTTATGTTAGAGTTACGGTTAAGGTTATGGTTAGGATAAGTATTAGTATGATTGGTTAGATTAAGGGATAGGGTCAGTGTAAGGTTTAGGTTTAGGGTAACAGTTAGGACTAGTGTTATGCATTAGGGTTAAAGTTAGGATTATTTTTATGGTTAGGTTTAGGGTAAGGGTAAGGGTAAGGGTTAAGGTTAAGGTTGGATTTAAGGCTTAGTTAAAGTTTAAGGGTTAGGGTTAGGGAAAGGGTTAGCGTTAGGTTTGGGGTTATGTTGCTGGTTAGGGTTATGGTTTTTGTTAGGTTCGGTTTAGGATTAAGGTAAGGGTTAGGGTTTAGGGTTAGGGTTACAGTTAGGGTTAAGGTTTAGGGTTAGAGTAAGGTTTATTGTTAGAGTTAAAGGTTAGTCTTATGGATAGAGTCAGAGTTAGGCTTAAGGTTAGGTTTAGGTTCGGGATAAGATAATATTTAAGGTTTAAGGTTTAAGGTTTAAGGTTTAAGGTTTAAGGTTAAAGGTTAAAGGTTAAAGGTTAAAGGTTAAAGGTTAAAGGTTAAAGGTTAAAGGTTAAAGGGCAAATGTTTAAGGTTTAAGGGTTAAGGGTTAGGGTTAGGGTTAGGGTTAAGGTTAAGGTTAAGGTTAAGGTTAAGGGTTAAGGGTTAAGGGTTAAGGGTTAAGGGTTAAGGGTCAAGGGTTCAGGGTTCAGGGTTCAGGATTAAGGGTTAAGCGTTAAGGGTTAAGGTTTAGGGTTAAGGGTTAAGGGTTAAGGTTTAATGGTTAAGGGTTGAGGGTTAAACGTTAAGGGTTCAGGTTTAGGGTTAGAGTTAAGGGTTAAGGTAAGAATGAGGGTTTAGGTTTTGTAATGGTTAGGGTTAAGGTTAGGCTTAAGGCTGGGTTTGGTTAGGTAAGGGTTAAGGGTTAGGGATAGGGTTAGGGTTCAGTTCGTTAAGGAATAAGGGGTAGGGTTAGGGTTAGGGTTAGGGTTAGGGTAAGGGTAAGGGTAAGGGTAAGGGTAAGGGTTAGAGGTAGGGTATGGGTTAGGGTTAGGGTTAGGGTTAAGGTTGGGGTTAGGGTTACGGTAAGGGTTAAGCTAAGGGTAGGGGTAAGGGTAGGGTTTATATTATAGGGTTCAGGGTTATGTGCTAGGTTAGGTAAGGGTTAAGAGTTAGGGTTAGGGTTAGAGTTAAGATTAGGGTCAAGAGTTAGGGTTAGGGTTTGGTTAGTTAAGGGTTTAGGGTTAGGGTTAGGGTTAGGATCAAGAGTTAGGGTTAGGGATCGGTTCGTTAAGGAATAAGGGTTAGGGTTAGGGTTAGGGTTAGGGTTAGGGTTAGGGTTAGGGTTAGGGTTAGGGTTAGGGTTAGCGTTAGGGTTAGGATTAGGGTTAGAGTTAGGGTAAGGGTTAGGGTAAGGGTTAGGTTTAGGGTTAAGGTTGGGGTTAGGGTTACGGTAAGGGTTAGGCTAAGGATAAGGGTAGGGTTAATATTATAGGGTTCAGGGTTATGTACTAGGATAGGTAAGGGTTAAGAGTTAGGTTTAGGGTTAGGGTAAGTGTTAGGGTTAGGGTAAGGGTTAGGTAAAGGTTAAGGGTTAAGGTTAGAGTTAGGGTAAGGGTTAGGGTTAGGGAAAGGGTAAGTTTAAGGTTAAGGTTAAGGTTAAGGTTAAGGTTAAGGTTAAGGTTAAGGTTAAGGTCAAGGTTAAGGTTAAGGTTAGGGTTAGGATTAGGTTAGAGTTAGAGTAAGGGTTATGGTTATGGTTAGGAATAGTGTTATGCATTAGGGTTAAAGTTAGGATTATTTTTATGGTTACGTTTAGGGTAAGGGTTAAGGTTAAGGTTAAGGTTAAAGTTAAGGTTAAGGTTAAGGTTAAGGTTAAGGTTAAGGTTAAGGTTAGGATTAGGTTAGAGTTAGGGTTATGGTTATGGTTATGGTTAGGATTAGTGTTATGCATTAGCGTTAAGGTAAGGATTATTTTTATGGTTAGGGTTAGGGTAAGGTTTAAGGTTAAGGTTAAGGTTAAGGTTAAGGTTAAGGTTAAGGTTAAGGTTAAGGTTAGGGTTAGGATTAGGTTAGAGTTAGAGTAAGGGTTGTGGTTATGGTAAGGATTAGTGTTATGCATTAGGGTTAAAGTTAGGATTATTTTTATGGTTAGGGTTAGGGTTTAGGGTTTAGGGTTTAGGGTTTAGGGTTTAGGGTTAAGGGTTAAGCGTTAAGGGTTAAGGTTTAGGGTTAGGGTTAAAGGTTTAGGTAAGAATGAGGGTTTAGGTTTTGTAATGGTTAGGCTTAAGGTTAGGGTTAAGGCTGGGTTTGGTTAGGTAAGGGTTAAGGGTTAAGGGTTAAGGGTTAAGGGTTAAGGGTTAAGGGTTAAGGGTTAAGGGTTAAGGGTTAGGGTAAGGGTACAGTTCGTTAAGGAATAAGGGGTAGGGTTAGGGTTAGGGTTAGGGTTAGGGTAAGGGTAAGGGTTAGAGTTAGGGTAAGGGTTAGGGTTAGGGTTAGGGTTAGGGTTAGGGTAAGGGTAAGGGTTAGAGTTAGGGTAAGGGTTAGGGTTAGGGTTTAGGTTGGGGTTAGGGTTACGGTAAGGGTTAAGCTAAGGGTAAGGGTAAGGGTAGGGTTTATATTATAGGGTTCAGGGTTATGTGCTAGGTTAGGTAAGGGTTAAGAGTTAGGGTTAGGGTTAGGGTTAAGATTAGGGTCAAGAGTTAGGGTTAGGGTTTGGTTAGTTAAGGGTTAAGGGTTAGGGTTAGGGTTAGGATCAAGAGTTAGGGTTAGGGTTCGGTTCATTAAGGAATAAGGGTTAGGTTTAGGGTTATGGTTAGGGTAAGGGTTAGAGTTAGGGTAAGGGTCAGGGTCAGGGTAAGGGTTAGGGTTACGGTTAAGGGTTAGGGTTAGGGTACAGTTCGTTAAGGAATAAGGGGTAGGGTTAGGGTAAGGGTTAGGGTTAGGGTAAGGGTAAGGGTAAGGGTTAGAGTTAGGGTAAGGGTTAGGGTTAGGGTTAGGGTTAGGGTTAGGGTAAGGGTAAGGGTTAGAGTTAGGGTAAGGGTAAGGGTAGGGTTTATATTATAGGGTTCAGGGTTATGTACTAGGATAGGTAAGGGTTAAGAGTTAGGTGTAGGGTTAGGGTTAAGGTTAGGGTCAAGAGTTAGGGTTAGGGTTAGGTTAGTTAAGGGTTAAGAGTTAGTTAAAGGGTAAGGGTTAGGGTTAGGTTAAGGGTTAGGGTTAGGTTTAAGGTTGGGGTTAGGGTTAGGGAAAGGGTAAGCCTTAGGTTTGGGGTTATGTTAGAGTTACGGTTAAGGTTATGGTTAGGATAAGGGATTGGTTAGATTAAGGGATAAGGTCATTGTAAGGTTTAGATTTAGGGTAACAGTTAGGATTAGTGTTATGCATTAGGGTTAGGGTTAGGATTTAGGTTATGGTTTATGGCTACAGTTAGGATTATTGTAATGCATTAGGGTTAAGTTTAAAGTCAGGGATAAGTGTAAGGGTAAGGGTAAGGGTAAGGGTTATGTTATGGATTAGGGTGTAGGGTTTAGGGTTTAGGGTATAGGGTTTATGTTATGGGGTTGAGGGTCATGGGCAATTCAAAGTAATGGTTAACAGTTAGGATTAAGGAACGGGTTAAGGGTTAGGGTTAGGGTAAGCTTAAGTGTTAGGGCTAGGGTTAAGGTTAAGGTTAAGGTTAAGGTTAAGGTTAAGGTTAAGGTTAGGATTAGGTTAGAGTTAGAGTACGGGTTATGGTTAGGATTAGTGTTATGCATTAGGTTTAAAGTTAGGATTATTTTTATGGTTAGGTTTAGGGTGAGGGTTAAGGGTTAAGGGTTAAGGGTTAAGCGTTAAGGGTTAAGGTTTAGGGTTAAGGGTTTAGCTAAGAATGAGGGTTTAGGTTTTGTAATGATTAGGGTTAAGGTTATGGTTAAGGCTGGGTTAGGTAAGGGTTAAAGGTTAAGGGTTAAGGGTTAGGGTTAGGGTTCAGTTCGTTAAGGAATAAGGGGTAGGGTTAGGATTAGGGTTAGAGTTAGGGTTAGGGTTTTGTTTAGGGTTAGGGTTAGGGTAAGGGTAAGGGTAAGGGTTAGAGTTATGGTAAGAGTTAGGGTTAGGGTAAGGGTAAGGGTTAGAGTTAGGGTAAGGGTTAGGGTTAGGGTTAAGGTTGGGGTTAGGGTTACGGTAAGGGTTAAGCTACGGGTAAGGGTAAGGGTAAGGTTTATATTATAGGGTTCAGGGTTAGGTGCTAGGTTAGATAAGGGTTAAGACTTAGGGTTAGGGTTAGGGTTAAGATTAGGGTCAAGAGTTAGGGTTTGGTTAGTTAAGGGTTAAGGGTTAGGGTTAGGATCAAGAGTTAGGGTTAGGGTTCGGTTTGTTAAGGAATAAGGGTTAGGGTTAGGGTAAGAGTTAGAGTTAGGGTAAGGGTCAGTTTAAGGGTTAGGGTTAGGGTTAAGGTTGGGGTTAGGGTTACGGTAAGGGTTAGGCTAAGGATAAGGGTAGGGTTAATATTATAGGGTTCAGGGTTATGTACTAGGATATGTAAGGTTTAAGAGTTAGGTTTAGGGTTAGGGTTAAGGTTAGGGTCAAGAGTTAGGGTTAGGGTTAGGTTAGTTAAGGGTTAAGGGTTAGGGTTAGGTTAAGTGTTAGGGTAAGGGTTAGGGTTAGGATGGGGTTAAGGGTTAGTTAAAGGGTAAGATTTAGGGTTAGGGTTAGGGTTAGGGTTAGGGTTAGGGTAAGGATTAGGGTTAGGGATAGGGTTAGGTTTAAGGTTAGGGTAAGGTAAAGG
Organism: Triplophysa yarkandensis; assembly: GCA_033220385.1. Taxonomy (NCBI): domain Eukaryota; kingdom Metazoa; phylum Chordata; class Actinopteri; order Cypriniformes; family Nemacheilidae; genus Triplophysa; species Triplophysa yarkandensis. The sequence continues at coordinate 4,711,118 of CM065658.1, read as the reverse complement.
GTAAGCTTTAGGTTTGGGGTTATGTTAGAGTTACGGTTAAGGTTATGGTTAGGATAAGTATTAGTATGATTGGTTAGATTAAGGGATAGGGTCAGTGTAAGGTTTAGGTTTAGGGTAACAGTTAGGACTAGTGTTATGCATTAGGGTTAAAGTTAGGATTATTTTTATGGTTAGGTTTAGGGTAAGGGTAAGGGTAAGGGTTAAGGTTAAGGTTAAGGTTAAGGTTAAGGTTAAGGTTAAGGTTAAGGTTAAGGTTAAGGTTAGGGTTAGGATTAGGTTAGAGTTAGAATTAGGATTAAGGTTAGGATTAGTGTTATGCATTAGGGTTCAAGTTAGGATTTTTTTATGCATTAGGATAAGGGTTAGGAGTGAGGGTTAGGCTTTTTGGTCTATGTAATAGACTTTAAGATTTAAGGTTAAAGGTTAAAGGTTAAACGTTAAAGGTTAAAGATTAAAGGTTAAATGTTAAATGTTTAAGGGTTAAGGGTTAAGGGTTAGGGTTAGGGTTAAGGGTTAGGGTTAAGGGTTAAGGGTTAAGGGTTAAGGTTTAAGGGTTAAGGGTTAAGGGTTAAGGGTTAAGGTTTAAGGGTTAAGGGTTAATGGTTAAGGGTTAATGGTTAAGGGTTAAGGGTTAAGGGTTCAGGGATAAGGGTTAAGCGTTAAGGGTTAAGGGTTTAGGTAAGAATGAGGGTTTAGGTTTTGTAATGTTAGGGTTAAGGTTAGGGTTAAGGCTGGGTTTGGTTAGGTAAGGGTTAAGGGTAAGGGTAAGGGTAAGGGTTAAGGGTTAGGGTTAGGGTTAGGGTTAGGGTTAGGGTTAGGGTTAGGGTTAGGAGTTAGGGTCAGTGTTAGGGTAAGGGTTAGGGTGAAGGATAGGGTAAGGGTTAGGGTTAGGGTTAAGGTTAAGGTTAAGATTAAGATTAGGGTAAGGGTTAGTTTTGGGGTTATGTTAGAGTTAGGGTTAAGGTTATGGTTAGGATAGGTATTAGTATTTTTGGTTAGATAAAGGGATAGGGTCAGTGAAATGTTTAGGTTAAGGGTAACAGTTAGGATTAGTGTTATGCATTAGGGTTCGGGTTACAGTTAGGATTAGTGTTATGCATTAGGGTTAGGGTTAGGTTTAAAGTTAGGGTTAGGGTTTGGAGTTAGGTTTAGGGTTAGGGTAAGGGTTAGGGTGAGGGTTAGGGTAAGGGTAAGGGTAAGGGTAAGGGTTAAGGTTTAGGTTTAGGTTTAGGGTTAGGTTTAAGGTTAATGTTAAGGTTAAGGTTAAGGTTAAGGTTAAGGTTAAGGTTAAGGTTAATGTCAAGGTCAAGGTCAAGGTTAAGGTTGAGTTAAAGTTCAAGTTCAAGTTAAAGTTAAAGTTAAAGTTAAAGTTAAAGTTAAAGTTTAAGGTTAAGGTTAAGGTAAAGGTAAAGGTAAAGGTAAAGGTAAAGGTAAAGGTAAAGGTTAAGGTTAAAGGTTAGTCTTATGGTTAGAGTTAGGCTTACAATTAGGGTTAAGGGTAGGGTAAAGATTAGGGTTAAGGATAGGGTCAAGAATTGTAGTAAGGGTTGGGGTTAGGTTAGGTTAGATAAGGGTTAAGGGTTAGGGTTAGGGTTAGGGTTAGGGTCAGGGTAAGGTTAGGGTGAGGGTTAGGGTAAGGGTTAGGGTGTAGGTTAGAATTAAGGTTTAGGGTTAGGGTAAGGGTTAGGGTTAGGATTATGGTAAGGTTTAAGGGTTAGGGTTAGAAGTTATACTTTTGGTAAGGGTAGTTTTAGTGTAGGGGTAGTTTTATAGTAGGTGGTGAGGGTTAGGGTCAGAGTTAATGTTATGGGTTAGTTTTAGGAATAGGGTCAGGGTAAGGTTAAGAGCAAGGGTAACAGTTAGGATTAGTGTTATGCGTTACGCTTATGTTTTTGATATCGGTTAGGGTAAAGGGAAAGGGTCAGGGTTGGGTTTAATGTTAGGATTAGGGTTAGGGTTAGGGTTAGCGTTAGGGTTAGGTTTAGGGTTAAGATTAAGATTAAGATTAAGATTAAGATTAAGATTAAGATTAAGGTTAGGGTTTGGGTTTGGGTTAGGGTTTGGGTTAGGGTAAGGGTAAGGGTACGGGTTAGGCTAAGGGTAAGGGTAGGGTTTATACTATAGGGTTCAGGGATAAGTGCTAGGTTAGGTAAGGATTAACAGTTAGGATTAGGTTCATGGCGAGGGTTAAAGGTTAGGGTTAGTGTTAATGTTAGTGTAAGTGTTAGTGTTAGGGTTAGGATTAGTGTTATTGGTTAGGTTAAGGAATAGGGTAAGGTTTAGTGTTAGGGTTAAAGTCAGGATCAGTGTTATGTGTTTTAGTAAGGGTTAGGGTAAGGGTTAGGATTACGGGTAGGGTTAAGGGTTAGAGTCACGGTAAGGTTTGTGTTAGTTTAGGTTTAGGGTGAGCGTAAGGTTAGGGTTAAAGGTTAGTGTTATGGTTACGGTAGTGTTAGTGTTGGGGTGAGGGTAGGTTTGAGGTTAGGGTTAGGGTTAGGGTAAGAGTTAGGGTTTAGCGTTTATGTTATAGGGTTCATGGTTATTGGCTGGGTTAGGTAAAGGTAAAGGGTTGGGGATAGAGTCAGGGTGCGGGTTAAGGTTAGGGTTACGGTTTGTGTTATATTAGGGTTAGGTTCAAGGATAGGGTTAAGGGTTAGGGTTAGAGAAAGGTTTATGGTTAGGGTTAAAGTTTAGTCTTATTGTTAGAGTTAGGGTTAGGCTTACGGTTAGGTTTGGGTTCAGGTTTTGGTTCCGTATAGGGTTAAGATTTAAGGGTTAAGGGATAGGTTAAGGGTTAGGATTAGGATGAGGGTTAGGGTAAGGGTTAGGGTTTAGGGTTTATGTTTCTCGTTTGTCTCTTGCCGAAGGCGTTCACATCATTTCCCTCTCCTCTCCCTTATCCCTCCTAACTGCTCTTGCTTTTTCTTGTTACTCTGTCCTGAGACTATCTTTGCCCTGCTTTCGAAACAGAAAAGGAATTATGGATTTGATTAGCTGGTCTCTGAGTGCAATCGACACCCTCTTCTCAACGAGAAGTCCGGGTTCGGGGGATCCCAGCTGTCATGACTGAACATTTGCAGCTGGATACATGATGGACGGGTAGGAAAAGTGGCACATCGTTTGCCTGGTTACATTGTCATTGGAGGATGTTGAAGATATTAGCCTATTCGTAGCCTTGGCAGCAGGGATTCTACTGATTGGATTAGGTGGGACCCTGTGGAAGGGTTAGGGTTAGGGTTGGGTTATGTTCAAGGTTAGATTTAAGGGCTAGGGGCTAGGAGCTAGGGGCTAGGGGTTGGGGGCTAGGGGCTAGGGGCTAGGAGCTAGGGGCTAGGGACTAGGGGCTATGGTAAGGGTTAGGGTTACGGTTAGGGTTTGGGTTAGGCTAGGGTTAGGTCTACCTTCAGGGTTAAGGATTAGGGTTAGGGTAACGATTAGGGTTGATATTATGGGTTTTTGTTAGTTTAGAGTTAGGGTTAGGGTTAGGGTAAGTGTTAGGGTAAGGGCGAGGGTTAGGGATAGGGAAAGGGTTAGCGATTAGGATTGTGTTAGTGTTAGGGTTAATGTTAGGTTTAGGTTTATGGTGAGGGTTAAAGCTTAAGGTGAGGGTTAGGGTAAGGGTAAGGGTAAGGGTTAGGGTTAGGGTTGGGGTTAGGCTTAGGCTAAGGCTTAGGGTTAGTATTAGGATTAGGATAAGGGTTAGTGTTATTGGTTAGATTAAGGGATAGGGTTATGGTTAGGGATTAGGGTCAGGTAGGGTAGGGTAGGGTAGGGTAGGGTAGGGTAGTACAGGGTAGGCTTAGGGTTAGGGTTAGGGTTAGAATTAGAGGTATGGGCTAGTTCAGAGATAGGATTAGGGTTAAGGTAAGGTTAACGGTTTGGATTAGGGTTAGTTTTAAGTAAAAGGAATATTGATAGTGTTAGCGTTATGTTTCAAGCTAGGGTTCAGGTAATGGTTAGGGTAAGTGTGAGGATTAGGCTTAGGGTATGGGATTAGGGATCAGAGTAGGGTTAGGGTTATCGTTAAGTAAGGTTAGGTAAGGTTAGGTTTTGAGTTAGGGTTAGTACAAGGGTAAGGGTTAGGGTTAGTATAAGGGTTATAGTTATGGTTAGGGTTAGGGTAAGGGTTAGTTTTAGGATTAAGGTTTAGAGTTACAGGTAGGATTAATATCATGGGTTAGGTAAAAGAATTGGGTAAGGGTTAGGGGTAAGGTTAGAACTGGTGGTATGAGATAGGGTTAGGGTAGGGTTAGGGTGAAGATTAATATCATTTTAGGTTTAGGGTTAGGTTAGGGTGGGAGTAGAGTTATGGTTAGGGTTACCGTAAGGGTAAGGGTATAGGTAAGGGGAAGGGTAAGGGTAGGGGTAAGGGTTAGGGATATTGTTAGGTTAAGGGTTAGTTTAGGTTAGGTTAGGGTTAGGGTTATTGATAGGTTTAGGGTTAGGTTAGGTTAGTTTAGGTTAGGTTAGTTTAGGTTAGGATAGTTTAGGTTGGAAAGAGGGTAAGGGTTAGGATAGGGTTAAGGTTAAGTTAAGGATAAGTACCATGGGTTTGATTAAGGAATAGGGTCAGGTTAGTTGGTTATGGTTAGGATCAATGTTTTGCGCTAGGGTTAGGGTGGGATGAGCGTTGAGCGTTTTTATAGTTAGGGTTAGAACTAGGGTTAAGGCTAGAGTTAGGGTTATTCTTAGGGATTGGGTTAGGGTCATGGGTGAGGGTGAGGGTGAGGGTGAGGGTGAGGGTGAGGGTAAGGGTAAGGGTAAGGGTAAGGGTAAGGGAAAGGGTAAGGGTTAGTGTCAGGTTGACGGTTAGTTTTAAGCATTATGTATAGGGTTAGTGTTAGGATTATGGTTAGGGATAGGGTCAGGGTTGTGGTAGTTTAGATTTAGGGCTGGGTAATGTTAAGGGTTAGAGTTAGGTTTACCTTTAGGGTTAAGGACAAGGGTTAGGGTAACGATTAGGGTTAGGGTTTTGGTTTTGTGTTAGTTTATGGTTAGGGTTGGGGTAAGAGTTAGGGTTAATGTTAGGTTTAGGGTTAGGTTAGAGTTTGGGATAAGGTTAGGATGTAGATTAGGTTAGGTAATGTAAGGTTAGGTTAGGGTTAGGGTTAAGGGTTGGGGTTCCTGTTAAGGGTTTGGGATAGGGATAGGGTTACGGTTAGGATTAGGTTAAGGGTTAAGGTTTAAGAGTTAAGGGATTCATCTAGGGTTAGGGTTAGGGTGAGGGTTAGGTTAAGGGTTAGGGTTAAAGGTTAGTGTTATGGTTAGGGTAGTGTTAGTTTTGAGGGTTAAGGTTAGGGTTAAGGTTAAGGTTAGGGTAAGGGTAAGGGTAAGGGTAAGGCTAAGGGTAAGGGTTAGGGTTTAGGGTTTATATTAGATGGTTCAGGGGTATGGGCCGGGCTGGGCTAGGTAAGAGTTAAAGGTTGGGTGCTGGTTAGGTTTAGGGTTTGTGCTAGGTTAGGTTAGGGTTAGGTTTAAGGTTGGGGTTAGGTTTACAGTTAGGATTAGGTTAAGGGTTAGTGTTAGAGTTAGGATTATTGTTAGGGTTAAAGGTTAGTCTTATGGTTAGATTTAGGGTTAGGCTTAAGGTTAGGTTTGGGTACGGGTATGGGTTAGGGATGGGGTTAAGGTTAAAGTTAAGGTTTAGGTTAAGGTGAACACATTTTCTCATGCCCGAACTATGTTCAGGAACAAGTTATTCCCTGTCCATCCCATTTTGCGAAAAACCTAGCTATTAAATTATTTTGGAGGTGCTTTAGTTCAGTGCAGGGTTCGTCTCTGTTTTAGGGTTAGAATTTTTTGCCCAAGGGTCTAAACTTAAAATTAATATCTGGTCTTCTGTATCCAGTGTTTATGGTCAAAGGTTATGGTTAGGGCTGGTTTATGGTAAGGGTAAGGGTTAGGGTTAGGGTTAGGGTTAGGGTTACGGTTAGGGTTAGGGTTAGTGTTAGGGTTAGGTTCAGGGTCAGGGTGAGGGTGAGGGTAAGGGTTAGTTGTTAGGGTTAGAATAGGGTAGGTTAGGGTTAGGGTTATACACTTTAGGGTAGAGTTCAGGTTTGCTATGGGGATTCGATATTTTGATCCAAGAAATACATCAAGGGGTCTCCATTTAGGTTTGTTTTGGGTTTGGTATAAAAGTGTTAGTTTTAGAATTGTATTGTTCATTTAGACCTCTTGGAAAAGGGGTATATAATCTATTAATCCATCTTGTCTCCATGAACAGTCTGTCCTTCAGGGTCCCCCGTGGATTCGACTCGAGACCTGCTTCCCTCAATGTGTGTGTTTCTTTCTACTTTATTTTTAATATTAAAAATGTGACAACACACTATTTGTTGTATTGAGTTTTTTGCTTGTCTAACATATTGTTTGCCACACTTGTAACACAAGATTAAATATACGCAGTTGGACGTCAAAGGCGTGAGAGGCTTTAAAAGTTTAAAGATTTCTTTCTTAATGTGACCGGTATTCTAACTTTTGGGTTCACAGTACTTTGGTATTGTACTTTTATTTTATTTAATGTTTTTATTGGGGATAATTTACTTTTGACTAATAGGTCTTTGAAAATTTTATTTTTCCTAAAGGCTGAAATACTTTTGTGTTCTTTGAGGTAGGGTTCTGAAAAAATTCTGAAAATGTTCCTTTGTTTGTAGATTAAGTTTCACACTCATTGCGTAGAATGTGTTGACGAAAGGAATGATTTTACTCTAATTTTGGGTATTTTGAGATTTATTAAGTAATCCTTTTAGTGTTTTTCTTAGAAAAGATCTCGAGTATCCCCTGACTCTCAGGGCTTCCATTAAATGTTCCTTATTGGTACAGATTTTATGAAAAAGTAGTTGCGATTTAACGATTCCCCTAAATGTATGTTGGGGTTGATAGCTGCTTTTGTGTAAGAGCGAGTGAGTGTCTGTTGATTTAAAATAAACCTTGAAGTCTAAAACTGTCCAGTTTCTCAAAACCTTGTCCCTTTGAATGAGATGACGTCCAAAAAGTTCACCTGAGTATCATCAATCATGTGTTTTATTTGGATTGATTTTTGATGTGTGTTAAGATGATTTGTGAACACTATAAAGTGTTCTTTGGAACACGTCAAGACTCCCCAGATGTCGTCGAGGAATCTATAATAAAGAAGAGGTTTCAATGGGGCCGAGTCCAAAGCTGATTCTTCCCATTGAGCCATAAAAATATTGGCACATCAGGGTGCGAATTTCTTTCCCATCGCTGTGCCTTTCCGTTGCAAGTAGAATTTGGAATCAAATTCAAAATCCTTTTTAGTTAAATTGATTTCAAGAAGTTCCATCAATTGTTTATCAGGTCTCTGTAGGTTTGGATACTTTTCAAAGCATTTTATAACAGCCAAGAGCTCGGCTTCAGTTTCGATATTCGTATACAAACTATCTACATCTATCGTGAACAAGAGTGCTTTAGGAGAAATTTGGATTTTGCCAATTTTTTCAATCAAATAGTATCTATCTTTCAAGTAGCTAGAGTGCTTCTGTGATATTTGGTTAAGAAAATATTCAATATATTCAGCAGTATAATAGGACTCACTATCACAATCTGAGAATATAGGTCTGCCAGGTGGGATTTCCCTTGGCAGGCTCCAGGTTTCAGGACCTTTATGTATTTTTGGTAGCACATAAAATTGTTTAAGTCTTGGCATAGGACCGCCCAGTTAATAATCCCTCTGGTAACAATTAAGGTATTTCTGACTAAAGAGGTCCTTTAGGATATCCTTAGTTCTTCCATTGTTTTTAAGTAAATGGGTCTAGATAGTTTGATATTGTGGTCCACATTATTCAATTGCCTCTCACAATTCTTCCTTTCTTTTATTTTGTATTTTTTTCTTAAGCCTCACTTTACTCAGCCAAAGTAACAGGCTGTCAAGTAATGAAAATGAACATAGGAGATTGGTATCAGTTGAAATAGATAATAAAGAAAGCAAAAAAGGTTAAGGCTCACATCACCTGGTAATCCCAGGTGGTCTCCCATCCATTAAATGTAGTGAATTTTCATATCTCATATATCTTTTAAGTCAGAATTCTGGTTTTCTTTCTTTAATGTTTTTTTTCAAAAGCCAAACCTTGTTTATAAGAAAGCCACTGGTTTTTCAAGGCTTGACAATTAACCACGAGCCTGTAGGCCATGGGAATCAGTTGAAAAAGAAATAAAGTTAAGACAGAAAGATAAAGGCTTACAGCACCTGATATTACCAGGTGGTCTCCCATCCAAGTACTTACCAGGTCCAACCCTGCTTAGCTTCTGGGATCAGACGTAACCAGGGTGGTTTGGCCGTAAGCGAAATAACCAGGGACTGGCAAGCCCTTTAAAAACTTGCATAGCTAGCCAAGCCCTTGCTTAATACTACTTGACTCTTCTTCTTCAAGCCACTGATAGGTTCCTTTAAAGACCGTCTTAAGACCAGGTTTAATATTTGCAAGGAAAATGTTTTATCTTCCTGGGTCTTTTTTAAGGTTGTTATTCATCAGATGTCCAGTTACCTTCCCCTTTTCAGAATAACCCTTTCAAGAACATTTGTGTTTGAATCAACTAAACGGTTTTGAATTTTCACATCTTGTATGTTTTTCAAGTTTTTTCTTTTCTTTTCAAAAGACTAACTTCGCTCAGCCAAAGTCACTGGGCTGTCAAGTCATGAAAATGAACACTGAGCCTGTAGGAGATTTGTATCAGTTGAAAGAGAAATTAAACAAAGCCAAAAAAGCTTAAGGCTCACAATACCTGGGGCTTTATTTATAAAACTGTGCGTAGTATCTTTACCAAAACTCTACGTACGCACAAAAGCCAAAAATAGCGTACACAAAAAAATATTCAGATTTATAAAACCATGCGTACGCACACCTTCAGGCAATTTCCACTTTATAAAACACAGCCTACCTGATAATTTGTGCATGCAAAAAAATATTATTTATCGCCCTCTATCCGCCCACATTCAGCCATATATAGACCATGCAAATTAACTCATTGGCCATGCATATTAAAAAGAGCGTGGAAAAATGTGTTTTAAAAAACAAAATCATGACAGCAATTGAGAGCAAGGGCAAGAAGCAACATTTCTCTGAGGCAGAAATAGAGATTCTTGTGAGTGAGATAGATGAAAGGAAGGTTATTTTGTTTGGTGGCCATAGCTGTGGAATTACTAATAAAAAATAATATTTAGAGTGGCAACACATCACTGCTTCGGTAAACAGAACCGATCCAGATAAAAAAAATAAGTGGTCCGATCTTAAGGTGAGAAATGGCTTGCCTCTCACAGACAGAATGTGTGGGCGACTGGTGGGGGCAAAGGCGCCCCCGATTCTCAGCCAAACCAGTGTGTGTGGCATTGTGTCTGAGAGGGAAGGAGACACAGAGGTGCTGATACAGGGGAACCAGGTAAATAACTTTATTGCTTGTGTGCACAATAAAATAAAATAAATTACACAATTGGTTTAGTCCTCACCCAGATAGCATGTAACCTTTGAAACCATGTTCAGTCAGTGTTGATGCGTCAACGCTGATTACATTTAAATGACGTTAGAAAGTGATGTTGTTTTACCATCACTCTTGCAACCTCAGTTAATATTGAAATAATCTTTAGATTTCAACCACAAATCAATGGTGATAGTAGTGCTTCAACATTGTAAAGTGATGTTGTTTCAATGTTACTTTTGCACCCTCAGTTAATATTGAAATAATCTTCAGATTTCAACCACAAATCAATGGTGTTAGTATTGCTTCAACATTGTAAAGTAATGTCGTTTCAACGTCACTTTTGCACCCACATTTGAAACATTATTAAATATAGAAGACAAAAACATGCTAATAACATTGAATTAATATTCAAACAACTATATTAATAAAAAATTTAAAACACTGTTTCAATCAGATTCTTCTTTATTTTCCAGTCTTTGTACTTTTAATTCATTCAACTCAAAGCACTCAATTCCATGTAAAAACAAAACAAAAGCTATCATACAGACTCAAAAGTAAACCATTAAACAAATAAACCAACGAACATAAAACAAATTAATTTGTATCTGGAGGCACCGACGGAACAGTTGCACTTGTTTGAAGTGCAGTTTCCCCACACGGTACGGTGCATATCGGAGCCATTTCTGGACTACCTGACTGTATTCATACTGGGAAACTTTTCCCACACCCATCTGCAAAGTCATTGCATCTAACAAAAGATAAATAACGGGATAGGAAATGTATGCAATTGAATACATTAATGGAGGAACTGGAACAGGGAAATATTGCATTAAGTAAGGTCTATTTCTGGGAGCACAAAAGGCAGAACGACAATTAAAGTCATTGAGAGTACTAACTCACCAAATAAACACATATTCAAGAACGTATCCTTGAATGCCCTCTTTTGCCTTAACTGCTTTTTAACCATCTTCCCAGCCCAATTTAGTGACGATGCCAGCTCATTGGTCAAAGAAAGCATGCGACGGACCCTAACTTCCAATGACAGAGTTTACTTTTCAGTGACAGCTTTTCTGAACTGTTTGCCAAGACTAAGGCTATGGAGCACTGGACCGTCAAAATGTGTCTGACTTAAGTAGCACTTGTGAGGCTCTGGTGAATCTGGACTTGGCATCTCAGGTAACCTTTTCACAACTTGCTGTAAGAGTAAGTGAGGTTTGTGCAGAAGATGTTTTATTTGTCCTAAATAATTCTCAAAAGGAAATACTGACACATTATCCAAAGGTCCAAAAAGACAATAGTCTTCAGCCAGATGAGTGAGCTGGTGTATATTGTAGACTATTTCATGTGTACCATACAGCTGTCCAAAGGGACATACAAATGAGACAAGCAATTCATGAGCACAATCAATCATCGCCTCTGGGGTTCCAGAGGATAAAAGCAAATGCATTGCAACAGAAAACAGCATAAAGTTCTCATACATCGACATTTGAATGCTACTCTGAAGCACAACAGGGCCTGTGTACAACATAAAAGAACACAGCTCAGTAGCTTTCCAGCGGTCAAATTCTGATAACCCTCTTGGTTTCCAACTAAACTCAACCGGGGTGTAGGGACTCAGCAGCTTTAACTTTTCAGAAATGTCAGCTACAGTTTGAGTGGACAACCTAGTAGTATGTGCTTTACCTCTGATCCATAAGTTCAAAAGTTTCCCAGTGACGCCTAGACAGCACAAGTGCATATAATCTAATGGAAACATAATAACCATTTTTACCAACCCAGCTAAAGGAGAAAGTTTTTGGTTCAAGTGGTGGTCTTCATCAATCATATCATTAAAATCAGAATCCGTCCTCAACTTTGCATCAGTTTATGGGTATATCATTTTATTTTGCCACTTAAACACTTAAACACTTTTGTCACAGCCTGAGTAGCCATTGTGAGATTTATATTTTTAACAAAGGCTCTTGCAGGGGCATCACACACAAAAGAGCTTACTTCTACCTATATGTTTTGACCATTGTAAAGAATACCACCCGTAAGAAAATCAGCTAAATCATAAATAAATGGCTTTAAGAACTCAAAAATGCACTTGGGCTTTTTCATAACACAGTAAAGGCCAACAAGGCAGGGATGTTTAATATAGTCACAATTGACAATGGCAAGAATTGTCAAGAACTGAAGTGTAGAGCTTTTGAAAAGTGGTAGGCCATCTAAATTGAACTGTACTTTAACCATTTTCAATTGTTCAGGTAGAATTAAGCTTTTCAAACACAACAATATCCCCTTTGCCAAGCCAAAATGATAATACTCCCCACTGTCATGATTCTGCCTCTCTTGATCATGGTTTTCATGATTTTGCAGAATCATAGCAGACCCATATGTTTTGTGTGAGACACATGGCATTGTTTGGTACGACATGCCATGTGCTCTCTTGTCTCATCTCCTGGCTCCGCCCCCTCGTTGTCTTGTCTATCTTCCCATCATTGTTTCATTCCCCACACCTGCCCCCATGTCATTATCCCTCGTTATGTTTCCCTATTTAAACCCCTTGTGTTTTCTGTTCTTTGCTGGTTTGTTAGGTATGCTTTTAGTATTGTGAGTTGCTGTGTCCTGTTTCGCTCCATGCCTGGTTTTTTGTATGTGTAAATCTACCCAAGTTTTGTGATTTGTTCCTTGTTTTGCCCCCTTGTGGGAAGTTTTTGTTTTGAATTTTATGATGTAGTTTTTCCCGATTGTGGGTCTATTGTTTATTAAAGTTGATATCAACTCTGCTGCCTGCATCTAGGTTCGCTCTCCACACAACCGTGACACCCACCTTCCATCTTTATGGTAGATACATGGGTTTTGGGTCTTAAGAATTGTCCTGGCAGCTGTGGGCAATTCTGGATGAAATATTCTCAAAATACTTAAAAGTGCACTGAGTGCAACAAGTGAGACTGAGAAGGTTGAGGCCCAATATCGCAAACTCCTTAAAAGGAACTCACTTGTTGGAGCTTCTGACTCAGTATCAGAGTCAACATCGGATAAGTTGACTGTGTCATTATTAACATTGTGTATATTGGTTAGATGCCAAAGAAACTCATCATACACCCCACCAGGGAACTCATCTGTGACTGATTCATTACAATCTGAAGCAGCTAAGTCTATAAGAACTTTAGGGTATTCAACATAATCTTTAACTGCTTCAACATGATTTTCTTCTGACACAGAATTCTGTGCACTGGTTTCATTGAGTTGTTGTAGTATTTCTGACTCTGTGGACACTGTGGCCTCTTTGACCACCATGAAGTCATTATTGCTGCAAGTGGTGGAATGGTTCAATTTGATAAAATCTGGCTCACTATGTCAGACGTGGACGGGTGCTGACTGAAGCTGTTCTGCAGACACAGAGAGACCCCATTATTGCAATTACTGTCATCGCAGATGAGCTTAAGCAAATAAGGGTTGTGCTTGGTGACATTGCATCTACATTAAAGGATCTTGTTAAGGCTCTTCATGCTGGTGTTGTGGTAGGTCGGGAGAAACAGGGATACCATTCATACATCTGGATACTGTTTCCCTCTGAAGTCTGCCATTGGCATAATCTTCTAGCAGTGCCAGCGCATCCATCATACAATATGCATTGAAGTGTTGCTGCAGTAGGCTATTTATGTTTTACTTTTTCTACGAGATTGGTATTAATTGAAATGGATATTAAAGAAAGCCAAAAAAGGTTAAGGCTCACATCACCTGGTATTCTCAGGCGGTCTCCCATCCATTTATTTTAGTCCATTTATTCATATATCGTATATTTTTTCAAATCAGAATTCTGGCTTTCTTTCTTTCTTTCTTTAAAAAAAAAATGCCTTACCTTGTTTAGAAGAAAGCTTCTGGCTTTTCAAGGCTTGAACATGAAAGATGGGCATGTAGGCCTTAGGCATCAGTTGAAAAAGAAATATAGTTTGGCCAAAAAGATATAGGCTTACAGTACCTGGTATTCCCAGGCGCTCTCCCATCCAAGTACTTACCAGGCCCAACCCTGCTTAGCTTCTGAGATCAGGCGTGACCAGGGTGGTTTGGCCGTAAGCAAAATGACCTGGGACTGGCAAGCCCTTTAAAAACGTGCATAGCTAGCCAAGCCCTGGCCTGATACTACTTGACTCTTCTTCTTCAAGCCACTGTTTAGGTTCCTATTAAGACCGTCTTAAGACCAGGTTTAATATTTGCAACAAAAATATTTTATATTCCTGGGACTATTTTAAGGTTGTTATTCATCAGATGTCCTGTTACCTTGCCCTGTTCAGAATAACCCATTCAAGTACATTTGTGTTTTAATCAACTAAAAGGTTTTGAATTTTCATATCTCGTATGTTTTTCAAGTCAGAATTCTGCGTTTATGTTTTTTCTTTTCTTTTCGAAAGCCTCACTTCGCTCAGCCAAAGTCACTGGGCTGTCAGGTCATGAAAATGAACAATGAGCCTGTAGGAGATTGGTATCAGTTAAAAGAGAAATTAAATTAAGCCAAAAAAGGTTAAGGCTCACATCACCTGGTATTCCCAGGTGGTGTCCAATCCATTAAATGTAGTGAATTTTCATATCTCGTATATTTCTTCAAGGCAGATTTCTGGCTTTCTTTCTATCATTTTATTTTAAAGGGCCTAACCTTGTTTAGAAGAAAACCACTGGTTTTTCAAGGCTTGAAAATGAACAATGAGCCTGTAGGCCATTGGCATCAGTTGAAAAAGAAATTAAGTTAAGCCCCCCCCCCAAAAAAAGGCTTACAGCACCTATAGTCTCCCATCCACGTTTTAACCAGGGCCGATCCTGCTTAGCTTCTGATATCAGACGTATTTTTTTTTAATAAAAAATGATTCAATCAAAATTTCCATTTAATGCTTTCCATATTAAAAAACAAACATCAAGATCAACAGCTGTTTGTTCCAGAGACCCGCTGGGTGAATCACAAGCAACACAAGAAGACAAGTGATACCAGGTATCACTTTTGAATTACAGGCGAACACAGTGTGATGTTCTGGGAACGACACGCAGTGGTGTAGACCACCTAGGTTCTGGATCTGTTTCTGGTATGACCTGCTGAGAAAAGTGTTGGATCAATGCAGTTAGTTTTTCAAAATAAGCACTATGCTACAAAGGCTCAATAATATCCTCTCTCAATGGGTTGACTGGACCCGGAAATGAGCGACCTGTAAACAATTCATAAGGTTAAAACCAGAAATCTTGTTAAGAGAAGAAATAACAGACATTAATGCTATAGGGAGAGCCGACAACTATGTTAATTTGGTCTATGCACAGATTTTAGCCAATTTTAGTTTAAGTGTTTTTTCTTTACTTTTCCTTGAGTCATGGAATTCTCTTTAGAGTAACCTTGGCATTTTATAGTTGCCACTTCAGCGGGTATCATCAGACCCTCTAAGGTCTCTGGCTTCACATGCATTTGGTCGACCTGAGGTGGTAATAAAACCAAACCTCTGCCAAACTGGTAGTTCAACATATACAGCTCTAACGACATAAGCATAATCACAAAAAAATTTTACCCTATTTTTTCCTGCAAATTTGAAAGCTACAGTTACTGCTAACTTTTCTGCTTCTGCGCTGACTGTTTACCTTGCAATTTCTGTGAGACCCTATTGATAAATCCTCATCTGTCTTTTCTACCACAGAAAATCCAGCTGTTAGTGAGCCATCCTCTGATCTGAAGCAACATCCATCTGTTAACAGCGTTATCAGTTCTGGTGGCGTGGAAGTGGAGAGGCAAAGAGGTTTGCTCTTACACGCAAAGCCAGTTCTGTGATAGGAACACAGTCATGTGTTAGGCCATCTGATAAGAGATCAGCCATGTTAATAACCTTCATGGGTTTACGTTATGTGTGGTGCTGTCAATGTTTTAGCTTGTCTACATTGTCTCAATGGAAAAAAAAATGAATGCTGTAGCATTCACAAATGACATTATGGAGTCTGTTGTCAAAACAGTCTGAGGAGTTTTCTCAATTACTTTTGCTAATCCTGCAGTAAACCAAGCACAACTCGGCTGGCGTTGTTCAATGCTTTCCAGGAGCACGCTGACATACTTAAAAATCGTCCTAGTCCCTGCCTGCTTCTGGAATAGCACCCCGTGTGCACTGCTTCCTGTTTCAGAAACATCCAGGAAAAAACTCAACACAATTTAAAAGAGCTGCATGTGACAGTTGCGTTTTCAATGAAATAAAAGCTTGTTCTGCTTCTGGGGTCCATATAAACTTGTTGGGGATGGTGAAATATCTATTTCTACCCAGTAGATGTCAGCAGCTTCTTTTAATGGGACTCCTAAAAGGACATTTTGTGTACACCCCATATAAGGGCCGAAGAACAATTAACCTGTGTGCCGTCTGAAAAACCAACAATTACTTCCTCTGGTAAACATAAAATGCTAGCTCCCAATTTTATAAGGAGATCCCTCCCCAATATAGGTGTCGGAGCATTGGAGGAGTACAAGAACGAGTGCGATATGCTCTGATTAGCAATCTTCGCTGTCAACATTTTTGTCATCGGCCATTTTTCTAACGCACCAGAGAAACCCATCACTTCCACTTTCTTATCACTCAGAACTTTTTGTGTCATAGTGCCCTTTGTGACAGTGGATTATGTTGCTCCAGTATCCACCAGAGCTTGTAGTGGTCTGTTGTTAAACACTATTTCCATGAAGAGGTTCAGCCATTCCCCTCATGGTGGTTCTCTGTGGGCCCAATCAACAATCCTCCTCTTCCGCCCCCGGGCCCCATTTTGGGTGCATGGGCGCCTGTAGGTTGGGTGGGGCTGAAAGTCGTTGCCCCTGGTGTTTTTGGGCGTGTGGTCCACTGCCATGACCACCAGGTCCACCTCTATGAGGTTCCCGACCCCCGCAGGTGGCCCTGTATTTCGGCCTTCCCCACGCATGGGGCAGCTTCTTATCCCATGTCCCCCACCCTCTCGTCTCTTATTTCCATTTCCCCTATACCATCCCCATTGTCTAAAAGGTCTACGTCACTGGGGTGGTGGTTGGCCAAAGTTCTCGGGGCTACTAAAATCAGTGGTACCCAAAAGGGGCTGGCTGCTCGGGCATCAGTTTAGTTATCCTTTCTGCTTTTGCTTTAGCTAATTCTAACTGCAATTTTAACAGCTGGTTTTTAGTCTTCCCTAGCTCTTCCTCTTCCTTATTTGTTTTATCGACATCCCTATCTATGTGATGTACTAGGTGTCGTTCCCAAAACTCGTTGCTAGCCACTGGCATGTCTGGGTTGTTTTCTATAGCCTCTTTTACACCATTAGGAGCCCTTGACATTACTGCTGTTCTGAAAATGTCTCTAGTTATCGGGTTGTTTAAACTGTTTTCCTCAACAATCTGCTCCCATTCGGCTGCACACCTGAAATAATACCCTCACCCAGGCTCACCTGATTTTATTTCAAATGTGATGTTCTGAAATGCTGTGTGGAGTGTAGAAAATTGCTTTCTTAGTGCAGCACTAACTGCAGTGCTCACAGTTGTAAATTTACATTCATTAGGGACTCCTGTTATTTGAGCATCAGCCTCATAAGCAGTCATTTGGGATACTGTGAAAATCTGGCCCAACAGGCACCTTAGATCACCCACCGCCATAGTAGTTCCATTACACAAACCCATTTACTTAGTTAACCATCTACTGCCCCCAGAGGTAATAGGGGGTAGTTTAGCCAATAAGGCAGTCATGTCACTATGGCTCCATGGCTGATATTTCTATTGTCCACGCCATGTCAGCACTAGTGGCATGTGGTTGAGTGTGGAAAGTTTTCTTTCACAGAGCTGATCCATTACTGTATTGTTATTCCCCATTGTTTTTGATCAGGATCTGTCTGTAATTGGGGCGGAACACATTGTTTCTTTAATAATCACATGCATTTTTAGCTTCTCCTTCTTCACTAACCACACTCCGCTGACTACATAGAGATTTAGATCGGTACTGCAATGGGAGGTTCCCCAGATCCCCCAGCAGGTCCCCTGTTGCCACCAGTCTTTCCTCCTCCTGCTGTAGCTGTTGTGTATGCCGCCTACACGCCCCCTGTTCGTCCCTCTCTTCATTCTCACGTTCTCTGAGACTACGGACTGGTGGAGGTCTGTCTAAGATTAAACCCTTAAGTTCCTGTAACTGTTGTTTCAAGTTTTTTGTTTCAATTTCTCCTTCGTTCACTCTCACCATGATTTGCTGCAAACTCGTTTCATATGGTGGAGGTTTTGTTAATAATTTCAGGTCGGGTTATGTTTTAGGGGGCAGAGAACATGCTGTTTAATTGGATTTAAAAGGCACCCTGTGTATTTCCTGACTCTTTTACCAATTCTTTATCTGACTCAACTGCCTTCACAAGACCTCCTGAACTTTTATGTTTACCCTGACTGAGGGCTGTTGCATTTGAAATCTGCATACACAGCCGGAGATCTGCCCTATGTTTACCCCTGTTAATCCATTTCACATTGCCTTTTTCCTCTACATGTCTCTTTAACCCCACATGAGCACTCTTTTCCATGCCCCTTATCTTCTCTGACACTGTCATCTTTTCAGGTGCATCCCAGCCATTCTCAATACACATCTGACTCCATTTCTTTTCAAACACTTTCATTTCTTTTGACATTTAGGCCATACCTGAGCTAACAACATGTCCACTACATTCTTCCACTGTTCTACAATTTCTACAAAGAAATCACAGCAGATATTTTACAGCTTTATGGCTCTCAGACCAAGGGACTCCAACCCAATAGATTTATGGTTCGCCAACCAAGGGACTCTTACCCAACAGAATTTATGGTTACCTTAACCAAGGGACTCTAACCCAACAGAATTTATTTGATCAATGAACCTCCAAATAATTTAGTTATACTCACACGATATGTTCATCAAATTCAACACATTAATTTAAATTGTCCAATAGCAGAATTCGATTAAACAGGTTTCTGCTTACCTTATTTTATGGCCGGTCACTGTGTTCAATCTGACTCCGTCTCGTGTCCAATCCGGTCCTCTGCCGTCTTTAACAATAATGCCTTTTCTCCAATCACGTCGGGGTCACCAAATTGTAGGACTTTTCAAGGGTCCTTCGTGTTAAAAAAATTGGAGGGAGACAATCTCTAATAATAACTGAGGTTTTTTAATCAGATATCAAAAATAAAAATACAGCGCTGGGTTGTCAGTCCACGACATCCACACTGACCAACAACTTTATATAGTATGTATCGTCGGTCTATCTTCTAGGGCCGGATGGGATCCACCCCTGCTTCCAAAAAAGCAGATCTGGTTCCTTTTTAGTTTTTAATATCTCGTGCGTAAGATGACTTCAGTTTCTGTGGACAAACATATCAAAGAGACAAAGAACACAGCAAAGAAGAACACTACCTCCTTTTCTTTTCTTAATGAGGATAAATAGTAACTCTTAGTTTTTTTGGCATTTGGAAGTGTGTTTTATTCTCGTGCTTAACAACCTCTGCATGAGAGTCCTCATACTGGCAGATAAGAGTAAGGTCAGATGACCCTTCACCTGCAGCGGTTCTGTTCTTATCACTTCTCCCTTTCTTGCACATACACTTTTCCTGATTTGCAAGCATATTGTTATCAAAAGCACAGTTCAAAGCATTTCTTCTCATGTATGGTTACTTAATTTAAACATATTTTAGTAGAAATTGTAATAGAAAAAAGATTATTTGAATGATTGATAAAACATCAATAAATAAAACATTAGAGCATAATATTGTATAGGAAAGATGATTATTAAAACATCAATTAATAAAACATAAGATCATAATATTATATTATTCCCACATGATGAGTAAGCTTTTACTTTATAGTGCTTTGGTAATAACACGGTATGTCTTGAGTTAATATTGAATCGGATAATTTTAAAATTTTCATCCTAAAAATATAAGATACATCAGCGTCTAACACTTAGGTCTTCAATGCATGGTTTTCTGACATTTACTTTCATTTGGCAAATACAAGCTTTGGAGTTTATAAGGTATTAACTGGTCCCATCCAATTGGCCATATGAAAAACATTTCAATGTTTTAGGATTTTAAATATGATTGAGGTGAGAAAAGGTCTACTTTATAGTCATGGGATTTAAAATGGGATGGTGGTGAGTAAACGTGTGGTTTTCAGTGCTTTGGGTCTTAAATTAGAAGGCAATGAGTTAATTAGAATAAGACTAGTTTAAACTTTAATTCCCACAAATATAAGTTACAACAGCATCTAACAGTTAAGTCTTAAGTGCAAGGTTTGCTGACCTTTACTTTAAATGGCAAATATAAACTTTGGACATTTTAAGGTATTTTATGGGCCCATACAGTTGGCCATATGAATGACTTTCTAATGCCCTCGGCTTGAAACAGGATGGTGATGAGTAAGATTCTACTTTAAAGTGCTGTGGTAAATACACTGTATGTCTGGATTTAATATTGAATTGGATAATTACAAACTTTCCATCCTACAAATATAAGATACATCAGCATCTAACACTTAGGTCTTTGATGCAAGTTTTTCTTACTTTTACCTTTAATGGCAGATATGAGCTTTGAAGATTGTAAGGTATTAACTGATCCCATACAATTGGCCATATGGACAACATTTTCTTGCTTTGGGGTTAGAAACAGGATCATGTTGGTTAAAGTTCTACTTTGTAGTCATGAGATATATAATGGGATGGTGTTGAGTACAGGTCTAGTTTTCAGTGCTTTGGGTCTTAAATTAGAAGCTATTGAGTTAATAGAATTATACAAGTTTAAACTTTACATCCCACAAATATAAGTTGCAAAAGCATCTAACAGTTAAATCTTTAGTGCAAGGTTTGCTGACCTTTACCTTAAATGGCAAATTTGAGCTTTGGACATTTTAAAGGATTTACTGCTCCCATACAGTTGGCCATATTAATAACTTTCAAACGCCTTGGGTTTGAAACGGGATGGTGATGGGTAAGATTCTACTTTATAGTGCTGTGGTAAAAACACGGTATGTCTTGAGTTAATATTGAATTGGACAATTTTAAACTTTCCATCCTACAAATATAAGATAGATCAGAATCTAACACTTAGGTCTTCAAAGCAAGTTTTTCCGACATTTACTTTTACTGGCAAATATAAGCTTTTGAGTTTATGAGGTATTAACTGGTCCCATACAATTGGCCATATGGATGACCATTTTACTGCTTTGGAGTTTGACGCAGGAATCGTTGTGAGTAAAGGTCTACATTATAGTCATGAGATTTAAAATGGGATGTTGGGGAGTAAAGGTCTAGTTTTCAGTGCGTTGGGTCTTAAATGAGAAGGTATTGAGTTGATAAGAATTAGACAAGTTTAAACTTTACATCCCAAAAATATAAGGTACAACAGCATCTAACAGTTAAGTCTTCAGTGCAAGATTTTCTTACGTTTACACCTAAATGTTAAGTTTGAGCTTTGGACATTTTAAGTCATTAACTGCTCCCATACAGTTGGCCATATGGGTGACTTTCTAACGCCTTAGGCTTGGAACGGGATTGTGATGAGTAAGCTACTACTTTTTAGTATTGTGGTTATAGCACGGTATGTCTTGAGTTAATATTGAATTGGATCTGTATTGTTACCAACAATGTTTAAAGTTTTGTGTTATTTTTGAAGATATTTTTAGGTTTTCTTTATTTGGATATGGTTCCTCTAAGAATTATACCATGTGACATTTAATCAGGAATCAAGCACACATGGCAAAGAGAGCAGCATGTTCAGTGTTTCAGAAGCCTTTTTGGTGATATTTGCAGACAACTTATGCCTGTTGTAGCATCGTTGTTTCATTATGCTGCCCTTGGTAAATTTGCAGTATATAACTTGACAGCCAGGTAAACTCTTTCTTTGCAAACGTCAATAAACATGTGGACAAAGAGTTAGTGTCTTCAGAGTCTTGATGTCAAGGAAGAGGTTTCCTGGCTGTCAAGTTTTATACTGCATATATACCAAGGGCAGCATAGTGAAACAACGGCTTAAAGGCAAGATAACGCAATAAAGCTGACAGTTATCCACAAATACATCGTCACACATAGCCAATGGACATCTAAGAGATTATTGGTGTATGAAGATATACACAATCAAATCACGCCATGGCATCAGAAACATCTTCATTAAAGACGCTCTCTCATGCTTCATGTTCTTCAGCACGGTTAAGTACATCGTCAACTGTTTTAGTAGAAGCTAAGGCGAGGGCAAGAGTAGAAGCAACAAAAGCACGTCTTGCCTTCGCTGAAGAGGCAGTCAATCTTAAGCTACAAAAAGTCAAGGTTGAGGCGTCCATGGAAATGCTCCAGCATAAGAAAAAGGCAGCTGCAGCAGTCGCACAAGCAGATGCGCTGGAAGCTGCTATTGAGGAGAATGCTGAGAAACACAGTTGCAAGCAAAGTTTGACTTCAGCTCCCTTGGAAACTAAGCAACGCACGGAACAATATGTTCTTGACCAAACTAAAGTAAGAGGGACAGAACTCTAGCTGCGTGATGTCCCTGCAAAATCAAAACTGAGCCCAAGTTATAGCATTTCAGCTTCACATCTCAAACCTGAAGCCAAACCTTTCCTTGCACATAAAACCAGTGTAGCCTTCCAACCACTTGGTCTTACCTCTAAGCAGCCATGCAACCTAAAAATGGTATGTTCTGGAGTCATGTGAAGTTGGATACGAAAAACATCCATTCTTCTCCTCTACAACATTTAAGGACACAAAATAACAACAGTCATCCAACTCCTGGATCCTACCCCATATCCCATAACTCGTACAATGATAACTTAAACTTAAATGACTTTTTGGGATATCTGGCTCGTCGGGAGCTTGTGGCAAAAGGTTTGCTGCTGTTTAATGACAAACCTCAGAATTACAGAGCTTAGAAACATTCTTTTCAGATTGCAACTACTGATTTAAATCTTACTCCTAGTCAAGGGATGGATCTCTTGCTGAAGTGGCTCGGAAAAGAGTCAGCATGTCAAACAGATAGGGCAATACAAGCTTGTCTGGATATGGCATGGGATACACTTGATCAAACATATGGCTCAATGGAGGTTATAAAAGATGCCCTGTTCTAACGAATTGATGCCTTTCCTAAAATACCCAACAGAGACTATTCTAATCTGACAAAATTAAGCGATCTACTAATGGAGCTTCCGTCTGGTAAGGTTGAAGGAGACTTGCCTGGTCTTGCTTTCTTAGATACAGCAAGAGGCGTAAATCCAATAGTGCAGAAACTTCCGTTTCGGTTGCAAGAAAGATGGACATCAGATGGTGCAGCATACAAATGACTTAACCATGTTCACTATCCTCCCTTTGCCTACTTCATAGACTTTGTTAGGCAGGAGGCGAGCATTGGAAATGATCCTAGTTTCAACTTTGTCTCTCACAAGAAGTCAGCTTGGAAACCTAAAAAGCAACGAGTAATCTCTGTACACAAGACAGCGGTATCTTCCAGAGATTCCAGTGATGCTGATGAGCCATCAAATAAATCTGAGGACTGCGTTATTATATGTCCCATTCACAGAAAACCGCATCCTCTGAACAAATGTAAGAAAAGTACAATGTTCACAATGCGAAAGTGAAAGGCACCACACAGTACTCCTACCTGGACCTGCACCCTGGACAGAGGTAGACCCTGCTACAGAGCACGGCGGGCAGGACGAAGAATTTTCCCCTTAATCTCAAGTCACAAGTAAATGCACAGAAGTCTGTGGGCATTATCAATCAGACAGATCTTGCTCTAAAATATGTATTGTAAAAGGTTTTCCAGCTGGCTGTAGAGACGAGGCAGTGAAACTATATGCAATTCTGGACGAACAGAACAACAGATGATTTGTTCGTTCGCAGTTCTTTGAAGTGTTTAATGACAAAAGTCTGAGTTCTCCTTACATGTTGAGAATGTGCGCAGGAGTAAAAGAGTCAGCTGGAAGAAGGGCCAATGGCTATGAGGTGGAATCTCTGGTTGGAACTGTTTGCATACCATTGCCAAGCCTTATAGAATGCAATGACATTCCTGATAATAGAGATGATATACCAACCCCTGATATGGCTCAAAGTCATACAAACCTTAAGTCGGTGGCACACCTCATTCCAGAACAGGAACCATAAGCCCCAATTATGGTTCTCTTAGGTCGGGACATTTTAAGAGTTCATAAAATCCGTAAACAGGTGAATGGCCCACACAATCTGCCCTTTGCTCAGAAGCTGGATCTGGGCTGGATCACCGTAGGCAACGTATTTTGTGGGATTACAAATTTAAGAATCTTCTTAAGATATTCAGATCCCATACTTAGACATAGCATAACATGAAATACTAAGGTTTTCTGTACTTTATTTAGCATTTAAGGTAACCAAGATGACATCAGACAAGTGGTGATCTCAAACAGAGTTTGTAGCAAAAGGTTCCGTAAGTCAAATGAGCCTTTTTATGGAGACTTTTGATACTTGCAGCACCACACAGCGCATTCTCAATACAGAACTCCTCTGAAGATACCCAAGAGTCTCCTGGTCTTCGCTTCTGAGTTTCCAACAGTTTTGGATAGAGCTCGGATAGAGCTCCTCACCTGAATCCAGATTGGAATTTCAAGCTCAACCAAAATCTCATTTTGTTCCTGATTGGACAATTCTCTACCAAGGATTGGTGAGTGTCACTCTATCCGAAAGAACCATTAAAGTCCAGTAACACTGTGTTATCCTCTGTGCCGTCAGAGAAGAGTTAACAGAAAGCTGCAGGGTTTGGTTAAATAGGTAACCCTCTAAAAATCTTCCTTTTGAGATGAAAGTTATCCTCTGTTTAGCCAGGGGAGTTTAGCATTTTGTGCTAGAATTTGGTAGCCTCTGTTTTGGCAGAGAGGAATTTGAAGTTTAGAGTAAATTGCTTGTAGTTTTTGTTTGTCCTCTGCATTGCCAGGGAAAGTTTACAATAATTGATCTATGTTAACAAGCGTACCCTGTGTTCATCAAAGAAGTTGTGGTGTTTTGATTGTGTGGTAAAAAAGAAACACACAAAATGTTAAGGAAAAATCCCAGACTGATCCCACAACTAAAAAAGGTGGACTTGCAACTCCTTTGTGGTCAGATAGTGAATTCAAATCAATATTAAAAGTGCAGATGAAACGAATAGTCACTGAGAAAGTTAGACAAGACCTAACTAAGAAACATGAAATCTATCCAGACAAAACTTGGCCTGTAAATGAATGTAAAAAGGTATTGGGAGAATGTATTCGCAAGAATAATGTGAAGGCCATTATTTGCTGCCAAAGGTAATTTGGTTTAGCACTAGTTACACAAGAGAATCAGCATATCTCAGCGCTAGAAAATCAGAACAAAGAACTCAGTGCTAGAGTATCCTCTTTTACAAAGAAAATGAACCACAAAACTTCAATGAAAACGGATGTTGAACATATTAGACAGCCTGATAACAATTCATCGGACTTGCACACACATTTTGAAACAGACTCAGGCGTTCAAGCAGTAAGTGATGTGTCTATGGAGTCAGTGAAGGTATGTGGTGCTAGAAGAAGATCTCAGGGAATGGAAGGAATTAAGAGTGTTCTTACAAGCTCTTCTGATGTCCAAGTACAAAGCAAAGTATTAGGACCTAAAGATATAGAGAGACTATCCCAGAGCTTACCTTCAGCCCGCCAAAAATTTTCTGAATTTATAGAGGCATTGATCAGTAAAATGCGCCTCTACGATATGTCGTTATCAGAGGTTACACAGCTGATGTCACAAATTCTAACTGAATCTGAATTCAACCGTTTTGAATCCGCTGTGACCTCTGAACTGCAACATGCAAGTAGGGCCGATTTGAGAGAAAGTGTACTGAAAATTCTGAAGAACATCATAGGACCCTAACTAGACTGGTCCAGAATCGCAAATTGTGTGCAAAGGAAAGAAGAAACTGTGAGTGAATACACTGAAAGGTTTTGACAGACAGCTGTAACTTACAGTGGAATAGTTGAAGATGCTGGAGGTGTGCTAGAGGATAAGGGACCCCTAGTCCGCATTTGGTCAGATGGCCTTGAAGCCGAGTACAGAAAAGCATTGACATGGACATTCCTAGATCTAGCTTGGTCTAGCAGAACTGTAAGAAGTAACCTAGATTGCTTAGCTTCATGGGAAAAGGATACGGATGTTAAGACAAAGGTGAGAGTAGCAGCAGCTACTTTTAACACAGCGAATCAAAAGTATGCGTATTCTAGGAAGACCATCAAATGTCACTACTGTGGGAAACATGGGCATTTTGCAAAAGAGTGAAGAAAAAGCAAAAAGACTTCCAGAGAAATGAACAACATTTCTCAGCTAATGCAGAGCCTGCTTACAATTTTAAAACAGCCCCTACCATCCCCACTCAACTTATGGGGCAACTTGGTAAGGGCCTAGGCTGTGAGTTTGCAAAGATGAAAGAAATCTCATTAAGTTTTGTTTGTTGTTTTGGCTACTAATACATCCTCTTTTATGATGTCTACTATGACTGATGATTTGCTCGAGGATTTAAATTTTTGATTTGCTGATTTGTTTTATTTTGGGTATAAGCTCAAATCTAGAAACATTTAAATTTAGTATGTAAAGTGTGTTCAGTATCACAGGGACAGAGTAGGACACACAGACGGTGAGGAGCCCAGGGAAGAACCGAAGTGCAATATGCATTGGGGGCCAACCCTGAGGTGAAGACTCCCTTATAGGATTTCCCCTTACAGTTTATCCCCACCTCACTTGGTCTTTAGGTGTCAAAATGGTCATTAATCAGGGTAAGAAAGGAAAAACCACTATACGATCAGCAACCTTCTAACGTAAAGGTTTTTTATTTTTAATCTATATGATCAACACCTTTTAACATAAAGGTATTTTATTTTCAATCTATATGATAAACAACATTGTTATGTAAGGTTGGGCACTGAAAGAGAAATATGTTCCATCACTAGTATGTTACTAGGAAGTTTAAACATGAAATGTAGGATCAGAGTACTGCTCTTTTGTGTTTTTCTGTTTGTATTGCAGGTTCTAGAGCAGGACGGTGAAAACCCATTGCTGCCTCCTCATCAATATACCTGCAGTGAATTCATTGATACACACAACACTGGAAATCGTGTTGTGGACAAAGAAGTAGTTTACTGAGGGCTCCAAAGTTTTGCCAATCAAGCACACAAAACAGTTGAACAAAACTCCCCTACATCTATGGACTTCAGTTTGAATGACACATATTGTCATTAAGTTTTACAAGAAACAGGTTCTAGATATTCTGTGGCAAATAACCAACAGCCTTAAGTACAATGTGCCTGTAACGATCACAAGTTACAAGAATGAATTTTAAATGTCTAAATTTGTATTTTGTGGGATTTATTAGAACTCTCAAAGGGGGGATTGTGGGATTACAAATTTAAGAATCTTCTTAAGATATTCAGATCCCATACTTAGACATAGCATAACATGAAATACTAAGGTATTGTGTTTTTATTTAGCATTTAAGGTAACCAAGATGACATCAGACAAGTGGTGATCTCAAACAGAGTTTGTAGCAAAAGGTTCCTGCCAGTTCCTCTTGTCCCATTGTAAGTCAAATGAGCCTGATTATGGAGACTGTCATCTTGTGTTTGTACTGGCTTTTGGTGCCGGCTCCCTGGACTTTGAGTATTTATGATAATTGGATGAAGACTGGTGTAAGGGGGGCATTTGGCTACCCCTGAATACTTAATTTACATGCTTTGTATGGGACCATCACCCAAATGCCCAATCTCCATTTCTGGGGACTGCCCCCTAAATGTATAAAATACAATGTATTCACTGGCTATGAAAGAATTTTGATGACTGCAGCGCCACGCAGCACATTGTCAATAAAAACTCTGCTAAAGATACCCAAGAGTTAACTGGTCTTCGCTTCTGGATTTCCAACAATGTCGACGAAATGTCCACAAAACAATGACAATAAGAACCTTTCACACAGACACTATAGAACCAAAACGCCCAACGCTCTTTGATCCATGTCCTAACGTCTTCAATGTTAAAGCAACATACAAAGACATCCAAATAACAAACTACTCCCTGACAGATTCTGTGGATTGATCTTTCCATTATGCTTACCACTTGGGAAGCTCCGTGTTTAAACGAACCAAAGATGACAACCAAGTGGCTCCGTCAATTCAGGACACCTCTTTCATGAAAATCATGGATGAAGGTCTACGGGAGGATTCAAACAATAGTTGGGTAGCGCCATTACCCTTTAGGAGTCCACGTCCACACCTTCCTAACAACAGGCCTTAAGCACTGAAATGCCTTATGTCTCTTAAGCGCAACCTTGAAAGAAAGCCTGTTACAAGAGAACACTTCCTCAACTTCATGAACCAAATATTTATAAATGGCCACGCTGAGTAATCTCCTCCTCTGAGCGAAAGAGAAGAACGATGGTACCTGCCAACTTTCGGAGTGTACCATCCAAAGAAACCTAACCAAATAAGAGTAGTTTTCGATTCGAGTGCCCAACAAAGTGTTATATCACTCAATGATGTGTTTTTTACCGGGCCTGACCTGAACAACACACTGACAGGAGTACTGATCCGCTTCAGGAAAGAAGCCATTGCCTTAACTGCAGATATAGAACAGATGTTTTACTCTATTTATTAAGGGAAGAAGACAGAAACTTCCTACGTTTCCTGGGGTTTCGGGACAATGACCTTTCCAAAGATATTGTGGATTATCGCATCAGTGTCCATGTCTTTGGAAAAAGCCCCTTGCCCGCGGTGGCTATACATTGTCTACGTCAAGTCTCTTCAGATTGGTGATTTCCATATTGACCCTGATGTCAAGCATTTCGCTATGCTTGACTTCTATGCAGATGACGGGCTAAAATACCTGCCTACAGTGGAAGCTTCTGTCAGTTTGCTAAAGAAAACACAATATGTTCTCTCCAAATCAAAACTGAGACTACGTAAGATCACAGCAAACAACAAAAAGGTCATGGAAGCCTTTCCATCTACAGACCATGCAGGTGACCTTAAAGATCTAGACTTGGAGGCAGACAAATAGCCAATGCAGCGTAGTCTTGTACTTAATTGGGACCTTCATACGGACTGTTTCCTTTTCACTGTCAGTGATGAGGTTAGAGCTTACACCTGGCGAGGTGTCCTATCCACTATCAACAGCCTTTATGATCTTCTTGGATTTGTTGCACCAATCACAATCTAAGGCAAGGCTATTCTGAGAGAACTTACTTCTGTGAATGGTGACTGGGATGCTCCGCTGCCACAAGAAATGGAGGGTGTTTCGACCTCATGGAGAGTTTCCTTGTCAGAACTTTTAGTTTTTTCATCCCCAGAGCCTATACTGAGACTTCACCATCGGCAGCTGTCAGGAGGGGATTGTGTGTCTTTGCAGACGTGTCTAAAAAAGCCATTGCTGCTGTAACGTATTTAAGAGTCACAGATGCTGTAGGGAATAATCACATTGGGTTTGTAATGGGGAAAGCCAAACTTTCCCTTCGCTCTGAGCACACAGTGTCAAGACTTGAACTTTGTGCGGCAGTGCTTGCAGTTGAGTTGGCAGACTGAATTTCATTTACAATTACAATTACAATTATTCATTTGGCTGACGCTTTTATCCAAAGCGACTTACAGTATTATGCAGTAGTCAATCATCACTGCAGAGCAAACAGGGGTAAGGTGTCTTGCTCAAGGACACTTCAGTCATTGTCTGCTGGCCCTGGGATTCGTACCCGCGACCTCTAGCATCGACTTTTTTTAGCACCACAACATTATCTAAGCAGCTCGGTTCTCAACGGTTTGCCAATTTCTCTTCTTGGAAGTCACTTATAGGTGCAATCACTCGCCTAATTCACACAGGTCACCATTTCAAGACAGCTGAGAACGGAAACAGTGCTTGTAAGGGATGGCATCACTGTAAAGGAGAGTTCACTGTTGAAGAATCCAATAAAGCTTCAGCCATCATCATCAGAGCGGCACAAGAGGAATTTTAAAGTCAAGAGATGAAATATATCCAAAAGCAAGAGAGGTTTCCAAAAAGTAGTCCTCTTCATACTTTGGATTCATACATTGATATGCAAGGTCAGCTGAGGGTTGGAGGTCGTCTCCAACGATCTAGCCTCAATCAGAGTGAGAAGACGCCTTTGATAATTCCTGGAAAGCACAACATAGCTACTTTGCTGATTAGACACCACCAAGAGCGTATCCACCATGTGCAGACGGCTCAGAGCTCCACTTAGCATCCAAAAATGGCCAGCCTTCCAGCAGATTGTCTCTCCACAGACTCTCCCTTTACCAATATTGGACTGGATGTGTTTGGTCGTTGGATAGTCACCTCACGTGGGACAAGAGGAGGGTTTTCTCACAGCAGTAGGTGGGCTGTCATTTTTACATGTATGAGCATAAGAGCTGTTCATATTGAAGTCATGAATCCCTTGATACATCCAGCTGCATCAATGCTCTTAGATGTTTTCATGCTGTGCGTGGACCTGTCAAGCATATTCGTTTAGACTGGGGCACAAACTTTGTCGGTGCATGTAAGGACTTAAAGATACCTTCAAACATTAAGTGCAAAACTGTCAAGACGTTCATGTCGGACCAAGGATGCGCTTGGATCTTTAATCCTCTGCATGCTTCCCATTTCATTGGAACTTGGGAAAGAATGATTGGACTAGCAAGAAGAATTCTTGACTCCATGTTCCTCCGGCTGAAAGACAAACTTACTCAAAAGGTTTAGGTGACCTTCATGGCAGAGGTTGCCGTCATTAACAATGCCAGGCCTATTGTTCCTGTGTCAACAGACCCTGATGAGTCATTTATATTCACCATAGCAGTTCTTCTCACGCAAAAATTGAACTTTGTTGCTGCACCTCCATGCGAGTTTGGACTTACGGACCTGTACAAGTGTCAATGGTGGGAAGTTCAACATCTTTCCTAACACATTCTGGGATAGATCGCGGAAGCAATTCCTACCAACCCTACAGGTACGCAAAAAATGGCAAGCTGTCCATCCTAATGTCAGACCAGGAAGTGTTGTTCTCCTTAAGAACAGTCAAGTACCACGAAATGAATGGCCTCTTGGACTGGTAACACAGACTTTCCCTAGACAAGATGTCAAGGTGCGTCAGGTTTTACCCTTTTTCTCAGGTCTGTTACAGAAATAGTGCTCCTGCTTACCCCAGTTTCTGAATTAGATGCATAGTTGTAAGTTCTGAGTGATGTGTAAACACATCAGGCAGGGAGTGTACTATTACCAACAATGTGTTAGTTTTGTGTTATTTTTGAAATTATTTCTTGGTTTTCTTTATTTGGATGTGGCTCTTTAAAGAGTTATACCATGTGACCTTTAATCAGGAAGCAAGCACACATGGCACAGAGAGCAGCATGTTCAGTGTTTCAGAAGCCTTTTTTGTGATATTTGCAGATATCTTATGCCTGTTGTAGCATCGTTGTTTCACTATGCTGCCCTTGGTATATGTGCAGTATATAACTTGACAGCCAGGTAAACTCTTTCTTCGCAAATGTCAATAAACAGGAGAAGCGTGTAGACCAGCTTGAGTACACTTGTAAGAGAATCTGCGTTTTTAACATTGTTTACTGAATTACCTGTTGCGTGAGTACGACCTGTTCACACGAAAGTGTAAGCTATTAGATATAAATAAAGTCCTAGTTTCATTGAGTTAGTGTTAATTTGTTTTATTTAGTTAATTCATTGCTATGCCATAAAGAGCAATCAAGTTATTGTTACTGTTTATATCCGTAGCACTCATAATCACAGAGTTATTTGTGGTTTCTGTTAGAGCCATTAGTTAATAATTGCCAGCTCATCGAGGCTATTGTTGTGATAATTTACAAGGCGCATTCAGCTCTTTTCACTGATTGCAAAATTAAGTGAGTATTTACGTGCTGCATCTATGCCAACGTGTCAGCTGGAGCGTCAGCCCTCTTGTGAAGCCCTCCTCATGTAAAGACCGACAAGAGTAAAGACCAGCGACTCTAACTGTGCGACTCCACCAAGCAGAGACACCGTCAGGGCACCTGAGTATTATTGTATTTTATCAAAATTTGTATTCCTGTATTCTTTCCTTCTTTACTAAGTATTTAAATTACTGATCTAGCTCTTAGCTCTTCTTTTCTTTTTATTTATTCTCATTTCCTCTCCTCTTTTATTCTCCACTTAACCGAGGACAGTACAACACCGACTGCCCTTTCTACTAACTACGCGTTCTCCCACACCCCACGCTCATCTGGTAGAAGGGGGAAACAGGTCTACTTCTTCCTACTGGATGGAGGTTTAAAACACTTGCACCTTCGGGTGTCAACACTTCTTTGAGTCACATGTAGTTTCTATTACTCATCCACTCAATATCATCTTTATAGTAATATATCGTCCCCACAGGTCAGCTTGGACATTTTCTAGAGGAGTTTGATGTTCTCCTGTCATCTTTTCCGGAGGATGGGACACCTCTTGTGAGCCTAGGAGGCTTCAACATCCACCTGGAGAAACCTCAGCTAATGACCTACACAACCTCACTGCATCGTTTGACCTAGTCGCATACCCACGCCGCCGACCCACAAGTCCGGTAACACACTTGATCTTGTCTTCGCACGCTACTGCTCCACGTATCCCACTCAGGTAACACTACTGCACACATCCGATCATTTTCTTGTCACACTTCTTCTCGACGTGACAACATCCGACGCTCCTCCCCCTTCCACCTCAGGCGTAACCTACGCACGCTCTTTCCTCTCACCCTATCCTCTGCTGTTTCCTCTATGCTCCCTCCTCCTGACCAGTTTGCTCTACTTAACACTGACAATGCCACTCACTCTCTATGCTCTACAGTAACATCCTGCTTGGACAATTTATGCCCGCTTACATCTCGACCAGCCCGTGCCAACCCTTCAACACCTTGGCTCTCTGATATCCTCTGGAAACACAGTTCCAAGCTCAGGAAAGCTGAGAGAAAATGGCGCAAATTTAATGACCCTGCAGATCTCTCTGTCTATCAAACTCTTCTCTCTTCTTTCTCTGAGGATGTCTCAGTCGCCGAGACTCAGTTCTACAAGGCAAAAGTAAACAGCTCAACAGACTCTCGCGCTCTCTTCAAGACCTTCTCTGCTCTACTCTGTCCACCCACCCCTCCTCCCTAGTCGGACCTAACAGCTGATGACTTTGCATCCTTCTTTGTGAAGACGACCACGACTATCAGCAGTCAGTTCTCCACTCCACCACCGCTGGACAATACTCCAGCTCCTCTGACCACCTCTCTCCGCTCTTTCTCTCCGTTGACTGAAAATGACGCTGCGAGAATCATCCTCTCGAACCACCCGACTACCTGTTTGCTGGACCCCATCCCTACCCATCTCTCCATTGGTCATCCCTTCAATTACCCACATCATCAAGTCCTCGCACAACTCTGGCACATTTCCTAGTGCTTTCAAAGAATCCTATCTCTCGGGTAGGTCCTTCAGGGTTTCGTGGGGGAGGTGAAGTCTCAGAATGGACCGTTGCTCTTCTCGATTTACATGACATCACTGGGTTCAGTCATATTTTAAGCATGGCTTTTCCTACCACTGCAACTCCACCTTGTGTTTCATCCGGAAGATCAGACAATTTCAACCCGAGTCTCAGCATGTCTGAGCGACATCTCGCTCTGGATGAAGCACCACCACCTGCAACTAAACCTTGCGAAATCGGACCTTCTTGTCATCCCTGCCAACCTGAAGACTGGTCATGACCTCTCTATCCAACTAGGGCCATCAACCATTGTGCCCTCCAGGTCTGCAAGAAACTTGTGGGAGTAATCATCAATGATCAGCTAAACTTCACAGATCATGACTGCCAGATCCTGCAGATTTATGCTTTACAACATGAGGAAGATCCGACCGTTTCTCTCAGAACATTCCACACAAACCCTGGTTCAGACTCTGGTCCTGTCCAGGCTGGACTACTGCAATGCCCTGCTTGCTGGACTCTGGATGTGCGCAACTAAACCTCTGCAGATGACACAGAATGCAGTGGCAAGAGTGGTGTTCAAGGAAAAAAAAAGGACCCATGTAACACCTCTCTTCATTAAACTACATTGGCTTCCTGTAGCAGCTCGCATTGAATTTAAATGTCTTCTCATTGCCTACAAGACCACCACCGGTTCAGCACTCAGTTACCTTAACTCACTAATTCAAAGGTATAGGCCCTCAATATCTCTGCGCTTTTTGTACTTTTTCTACCTTCAGGTTTTTATCTCACTCTGTGTAACTTGGTAACATTGTTGTGGCACTTGTACACCTATTGTTGTATCGGCTATTTACCGCTCCATTGTCTCCTCGACTATTTGTAAGTCGCTTTGGATAGAAGCGTCTGCTAAAGGCTTAAATGTAAATGTAAATGTAAACCTTTGGACAAAGAGTTAATGTCTTCAGAGTCTTGATGTCAAGTTATATACTGCACATATGCCAAGAGCAGCATAGGATCATTTTAAACTTTTCATCCAGAAAATATAACACGCACCAGCATCTAACAGTTATGCTTCGATGCATGATTTTCTAACTTTTACTTTTAATTGCAAATATTTAGCTTCGGAGATTATAAGGTATTAACTACTCCAATACAATGAGCCATATGGATGACATTATAATGCTTTGAGGTTTGAAACAGAATGGTTGTGAATATAGGTCTACTTTATAGTCATGGGATTTAAAATGGGATGGTGGTGAGTAAAGGTCTAGTTTTCATTGCTTTGGGACTTAAATGAGAAGGTATTGAGTTAATTCGAATTAAATAAGTTTAAATTTTACATCCCACAAATATGAGGTACAGCAGCATCTAACAGTTAAGGCTTCAGTACAATATTTTCTGACCTTTACTTTAAATGGCAAATTTGAGCTTTGGAGATTTTTAAGGTGTTTACTGCTCCCATACAGTTGGCCATATAGAGGACTTTCTTATGCCTTGGGCTTGAAACAGGATGGTGATGAGTAAGCTTCTACTTTATAGTGCTATGGTTATAACACAGTATGTATTGAGTTAATAATTCATGGGTCATTTTAAGCTTTTCATCCTAAAAAGATAAGATACATCAGCATCTAACAGTTAGGTCTTCGATGCAAGATTTTCTGATGTTTACCTTTGAAGGCAAATATGAGCTTTGAAGATTATAAGGTATTAACTGCTCACATACAATTGGCCATATGGAAAACATTTCAATGTTTTGGGATTCGAAACAGGTTTGAGGTGAGTAAAGGTCTACTTTATAGTCATGAGATATAAAATTGGATGGTGGTGAGTAAAGGTCTAGTTTTCAGTGCTTTCAGTCTAAATTGAGAAGGTATTGAAGTAGTCCATATGGCCAACTTCTTTCTTTCCTTTATTTTTTTCTTTCTTTTCATCCTTACTTTTTCCTCATTCCTTGCTTGCTTGCATCTTTCTTTCTTTCTTTCTTTCTTTCTTTCTTTCCTACTTTCTTTCTTTTTTTTCTTGTTGCTTTCTTTCTTCCTTTTCATTTTCTTTCTTTCTTTCTATCCTTAATTCCCCTTTCCTTTCTTTTCTTTTCTTTTCTTTTCTTCTTTTCTTTTCTTTTCTTTTTTGTTTCTTTCCATCTTTTCAATTGTATCTTCTTTCAAAAAAAATTTCTTGTTTCATTCTATCCCTTTCTTTTTCCTTTCTTTCCATCTTCGACAGTGAACTGTCTAATCTCTAAATCTCTGTTTGAAGTTCTTTTAGACACTATAAAATTGTTTAAATATAATAATGTTGATGTGGCACAGCCTTTGTCACTGCCAAAACACTCTAAAGAGCATAAAAAATGCTGGACAACCTCAGAAACAAAGGGAACTAGAGCACAATGCACACGTTTTGACATGTGATGCTGGATAATTAAAAATCAGACAAAACCAAAGAAATACAATTCACATAGTTACGTTCATTGTATGAACTGCCACAAAATGTTCCTTAGGAGATATCTATGAAGACATGTTCGAAGATGTCTTTCAAAACCTGGGCAAGATAAGGCAGATCTGGGAAGAACTAAAGATTTGTCTTTGGCATCAATGTCTGATTCTTCTTTGTGTCAACAAATATCACAGGGTGTTTGGAAGTTATTAATTGCATGATGACATCTCTGCTGCTGTGCGAAGTGACATTTCTAGTCTGCAGCTGTCCAGGTCGAGGAGGTAACAATGAGAGAAAAAAAAGGAACATAATACTCAGACTGTCCTAATTAGGAGACCCAGGAGACAAAAAAAGTTCGACATAACAATGCTACGGGGTTGGGTGCAAGGAGTGTAGAGGTGTCTAATGTAGGCAACAGCCATCTAAACCTGCAGCCCAACGAGGAGCGCTGGTCACAGACCCGCCTGCCAACACCAGGTGATAAGCAGTTTGAGAAGCAGTTTCTGCAGTTATCTAATGTCCATCACTGGTCGCCTTTTCAGCCAATTTCCTTTGCAAAGTTACTAGTCTATCCACGATGTTTTCCATTTTGCGGTCCATGTTTTTCATTTTGCAGTCCATAGCCACGATAGTCACCCCATTGTTATCCATTTTGCGGTCTATGGCCACTATAGCCACTCTGTTGTTTTCCAGTTTTCGGTCTATAACCACCGTGATGTTTTCCAATTTCCGATCCATAGCCACAGCCTGAGTACTAGCAGCTTTGTCCATTGCTGTCTCAATCTATCTGGTCAACTTGCTGCGGCTTTGATCATCGACCGTTTTTATCATTCGTCGATTCCACAGGGTCCCACCTAATCCAATCAGCAGAATTCCTACTACCAAAGCTCCGACTAGATAAATATCTTCAACATCTTCCAGGGACAATGTCCCTAGGCACATGAAGCGCCACTTCTCCCACACGTCCATCATGTATCCAGCTGCAAATGTTCCCTCAGGACATCTGGGTTCCCCCGAACCTGGGCTTTTCGTCGAGAAGATTGTGTCAATTGGGCTCAGAGACCAGCTCATCAAATCCATTATTCCTTTTCTGTTTTCGAGAGCAGGGCAAAGAGAGTCTCAGAAACAGAGTAACAAGACAAAGCAAGCAGTTAGGATAGATAAGGGAGAGGAGAGGAAAAAAAGATGCGACTGCCTTCGTCAAGAGCCAAGCGAGATGGATCTCACCAAATACATTTATATTCATCCAAAGCCCCGGGAAGTTGGAAGGCTTCTACTTGTACTGGGAAAACATTTTGAAGTGCATACTCTTGAAGATGCAGTAAAACCTGCTAATTTAAGGGTGGTTATCCAAGCTGTCTAGGTGTATGGGTTTGATCACGAGAAACACTCTTACAGGACTATAATATATGTGACATTTTACATTGCAGATGTCTAATGGCAGAAGATTATAAGGGGATAAAGTCAATGCAGACATTCAAAAACCTATATGAAGAAAAGTGGTCTGAACTTGTTTCTCACACAGCGTTGACTACCTTGAATAAAGGGCCCTTTAACATGCCGTCCAAATTCCTTTTACAGAGGATGAACAACGCCTTCACTAGCATCTTGAAAAGGTTGCTATTTCATCATCTCAGAAATTAAGAGACATGCCATCAACACAAGTCTATGGGTAACTTTGCAAAGCGACTCTTGCTAAAATCGTAACGTTCAACGGTAAAGACAAGACGTGGAGACAAGGTTGCAAAGGTGCAACTAAAAGGTTTCCTGGAGAGGGATACAGCTCCCCTACATAAAGACGTTGCAGTTGGTCTCACAAAGTTTGAGTAAATCTTTGTGCAAATTTCTGTTGGGTTGAAAAAAGATGTAAAAGGGAACGAAATGTTGTGGTGTTGTCATCTCCAGACATGTTGGATTCTTTAACACTCCTCATAAGCAGCAGAGATACATCTGGAGTTCCAGAGGAGAACAATTTCTTATTTGCAAGAGCCAACTGTTTTGTCTCCTTTTCGAGGGCAAGACTGTATAAGGATATGTGCAAATGGATGTGGTGCACCAAACCCAGTACTACTTGGGTCAACACAATTGCGCAAACACTTTGTCATAAGTTTTAAACCATAAAAATCTTGAATTGGTTGAAGTTGCTGACATTTTAGGCAATGATATTCGTGTTCACAGAAAGTATTAAAGGCCTCCAGAGGCCATAACCTAGCTGGCAAAAATATCAAAACTACTACTTGCTATGGAGAAAGGTGACACTGTTCCAACTATCTAACCACCGGACCACAACTGACTCTAAAATTAATTAATCTGAGTAAATTTTTTTTACTTAAATATTCTAGTTTATATTGTGTGAGAAAAGGGATTGTATTTAGAAGGTGACAGTCACAAGACATGTGGTTCAGAAAGTACAAGACGGCTATGAGATGAATGAGATTTAATCAGTTGTTGAGATAACGTTAAAAAGATATAAAGTACTTTATCCTCAGGACTATTTAAAAAAAGACCTGTCTGCTAAAGAAAAGGCATGGTAAGTTATTTTAAAACTTCCTTAATTGGCTAGACATACAGAGTATGTGTGAAACAGGCATAAGGTATTTATAAAAACCTTAATTATTTCTAAAACAAAACTTGCCAGAACTTTCACATTAAATAATATTGTTCATATTTCAGGGCTGAAGAGACCTAGGTGACCTATTGAGGATTCTCCAGACACCTGAGTTGGTAAATCATCTTGTTCATTGACCGTGTTCAGTCTGACATCTAAATCAATCAGTCCTATTGTTTCTTAAAAGATTACTTTACATTTACATTTACATTCACAGACCTTTACACTACCATTGAAGACATATCTCAAGGTATGGTCGAAAAAAAAAGTTTAAACTGCTGATTTTTTGTTATGATTCAATGTTGTTCAAAATTTTCATGAACGTTTTTCACGTATTTTTTATTTTAATTTAGCATTTAATAAAGCAACTGATAGTAAGAACAAATCACAGAAGAGATGTAGGCGGCCTGTTGAGGAACCTTCAGGCACTTAAGATGGTAAAAGCATCCTATGCATCCCGCTTGTTCAGTGTGACTAGATATCATTTTTGGTAGTGACTCTTGGAAGTTCTGTCACATGAACACAAAAACATCACTGATCTCCAAAAGAAGTTGCTGCAGTAATGAAGCACTTCAGACATTACATTTCAAAGGGTAAACTCACCACCAAAATCAAATGCCAGCACTGGCTAACAGGTCTATCCAAAACATCAAAGACTTTGTAAGAAATCGTTGTGTAACAGTGAGAAGACAACAGTTACAGAATTCTATATATTAGATTAGATTAGTTTCAACTTTATTGTCATTGCACATGTAAGATACAAGGCAACGAAATGCAGTTCTAACCATCTAACCAAAAGTGCAATAAGCCGTAAATACAGAATATATATATAATCATTACATTAATGATACAGAATAGATGAGTATAGATAAGCATTATGGATAGATTTACAGGTTAAATATACAAGCAGATATACAGGCAGGTGTTCTATGAACAACCTATACATTATGTAAAGTGTATGTACACTATAGACAGAACTATGAACATAATTTACAGTATTGTAGTGGATGGTAAAGTGGATTTGGAATTTTACAGTGAGCAAATGGATTGTCCAGTGTTACTGAGTGAACATGTAACATCTGGTTATTGTGAAGAATATTTAAACAAATAAGTACTAAGCAGGTGTAGTGTTGAAGAGGGGAGAGGAGTCTGTGTGAAAGGTGGGGGGGGTCGAGGGGTGTCAGAGGGAAGTGTTCACTAAGGAGACAAATTTAGGGGAAAGCTATCCCTTAATATTGTTGTCCTTTTCCGGAGGCTCCTGAAGCGCCTCCCGGGGGCAGGAGGGTAAACAGTCTTTGGTCAGGGTGAGACAAGTTCTTGAGGATGCTGTGAGCTCGACAAAGACAGCTTTTCCTCTTGATGTCCGCAATAGCAGGAAGTGTTGTTCCCGTGATGCGTTGGGCAGTTTTCACCACCCTCTGCAGCGCTTTGCGGTCAGCCACCGAGGAGTTCCCATACCAGGCTGTATTACAGCTGGTCAGGATGCTCTCGATCACACACCTGTAGAAGACTGGATGGCTGAAGACAGCTGGTTTATCCTCAGTGCCCCAAAGAAAAAGCGCTTTTGAGCCTTCTTGACCAGGCAGGAGGTGTTCTCAGAGATGGTGGTTCCCAGGAACTTGAAGCTGGAGAAACGCTCAACAACCA
Organism: Triplophysa yarkandensis; assembly: GCA_033220385.1. Taxonomy (NCBI): domain Eukaryota; kingdom Metazoa; phylum Chordata; class Actinopteri; order Cypriniformes; family Nemacheilidae; genus Triplophysa; species Triplophysa yarkandensis. Next base: position 4,671,571 of record CM065658.1, on the reverse strand, counting down.
TCCCGTTTATGTGGATGGGGTCGTGCGTGCGTCCCTTCTGCTTCCTGAAGTCCACAATGAGTGCCTTGTTCTTGGTGGTGTTTAGAAGCAAGTTATTGTCAGCACACCATATGGCCAGGTGCTGTACCTCTTCCCTGTAGGCAGTCTAATCATTGTCATTGTGCACAACTGTGCATACTGCGTCCTCTGCGCTCCTATTTCTACGATAGGCAAATTGATGTGGGTCAATTTTGGGTCTGCCAGTGTAGATGGGAGGCAGTCTTTGAGGTGTGCTAGGACAAGTCGCTCGAAGCACTTCATGATGATGGGTGTGAGTGCTATGGGGTGAAAGTCATTCAGGCACATTGGGGAGGAGTTTTTTGGCACAGGTACGATGAATGTGGACTTAAAGCATGTTAGCACAGTTACTTTATATGAGGGACAGTTTGAAAATGTCTGTGAAGATCCCTGCAAGCTGCTTCGCACATGCCCTAAGCACACATCCAGGATTACCATCTGGGCTGGCAGCTTTGCGTAAGTTGACCTGGCTCAGTGCAGTGTGAACATCTGTGAAGGTGAGTTTAAGAGGTTGGTGGTCTGCTGAGGGTAAGAATTTGGTGGCCGTCTCTTTGCTGTCATAGTTGAAACGAGCATAAAAGTCATTTAGCTCGTTTAGAAAGGAGATGTCCATGACCGTTGTGTTGGTGTTGCTGGATTTGTTTGCCTGGATGACCTGCCCCATGCGTCGAGGGTCGGAGTTAGAAAAGTGATCCTCTACCTTCAACTTATAACAGTACTTGGCCTTCTTGATGACCTTTTTCAGGTTAGTCCTGGATGCACTGTAGGCCTGTGCGTCATCTGACCTGAAGGTGATGATGCGGGCTTTCAGCAGAAGTCGCACCTCCCTGTTCATCCAAAGCTTCTGATTAGGTAATGTTGTAATTTGTTTTTCTATTGTTACATCATCAATGGGGTTGTTGATGTAATCCAGTACGGAGGAGGCATAAATATCAATGTCTGAATGAGAGCCTGAGAAGCAAACGTACTCCAGTCCGTGTATATATATTAGAGGTGGGCATAGATACTTTTTTAATCTCACTGTAAATTTGAAATTAATCTAGATTAATCTAGATTAAAATGGAAAATTTGAATTCTGTCGAAGGCATTCAGAATATGTATGCTACCCGAATAATGACCAAAAGTAAATCATTGCACTCGTGTACAATTTGCCTCATTTGCATTCAATGCGTCATTTGAGCACATTTGCTTTTATTTTACTTTTATTATACTTTAATATAGAGAGGAATAAAAGTGACATTTACTGGGAGAAATTTAGAAATTCTCTTTACTCAATTTGTGCTCTATACTGATGGACCTTGTGAAAAATGTCCTTACGTGTAAAAAATCGGAGATCAGACTTGTCGAGTAAGTTGAAACTTTTATTGATCAGAATGTGCACAATGGCCAGGTTGTTCTTTTCGCCTCTCGCAGGAGCAAACAACAACAACAACCCTTGAGAATGGTTTTTCAACATATTTATGTGTGTATGTGAAAGGTGTGTCTTCTTTCTTCTGGACAGCCTCCCAATTCCATAGACATCTCTTCCTGACCTTCTATCTCCGGCCAGCTGCTGTTTTGGTTCCCTGTAAAACCACACTTCACACACATTCTACCCCACAATAGATCTTTTTTGACACTCTCACATGCCTAGGAACCATGGGCACACACTATGTCCTTGGTTATCAGTACTTTGGTACATCTGCTAGACTTGTAGGAGTAACGTTGACCATGCTCCTCTTTGGAGTCAACAAATTTATCTTTTTATGCCCGTACACAGCACTTCATCCTGTTTCTAGTACATTCTATTCTTACTCTCAAAAGTTCACACACAAGGTTATATCTCACAAAAACTAAATCATGATTGTACTACTAATCCTAATAAGTGATTCATCGTTCATATATAAATCAACAGGAATAATCATCAAATATAGGAGGTTATCACTTAAATCATAAATCATCATTGAATATAGTAGATATAACACTTAAATCATATGAAACCCTTTAAATCCATGAGGTAAAATCATAGAAAACCCTTTAATCTCTCTCTTGACCTCTGATAAACCAGAGGTCAAACTTTCCTTTCTTCGTCGCCATCACTGTCTTCACAATCACAAAATTTCACACCCTGACTTGCCAGTAAGGGCATGGCGTATGGTGGAAAATTAACCTCCTTCTTTTCAATTGCCGCCATTATGAGTCTGTTACATAGAGATCTAATGCAGGGAATACAACAACAACCACATGTAACCAGTATCGATAGAAAAATTGGAAATCAAAATAGACATGATAACACCCTTTCATTTACCCAGTGCCTTATCCAACCAATGTACAATTAGGTTTTCAATGCCTGAGTGTTCCTTCATTTCTATAGACAGGACTCTCAGACCCTCCAGCGCTTTGGTCACTGATCCATCAGGAGCTGTATTGTTAGGAATAAAGGTACAACATAAATCAACAAACATATGGCATACTCCTCCTTTATCAGCCAATAGCATATCTAGAGCCACTCTATTTTGGATAGCCATCAGTGAGGTCGGCGCCAACTGTTCCTAGAGACCTTCTACAGCATCTCTAGTCATATTAGTTAGTCTCATAACATTGTAATGGACATAATTTATTCTATCAACACTTTTATTTGGGGTATTTGGAAATAAAGCTGCTATTATGGGAATGTTCCCTAACCCGGTGGCTATTTGGTCTGCTAATTTGTATTCACCTGGTACCCCCCTTGGAATGCCAATTGCATTAATATACGTAGGGTTATTTAGGCTCAAATCTATCAACATGTTTCTTTTCCTAATCACATGTCTCCTTCTTCTTCTAGTGAGTGCTACATTACCCGGTTCTTGTTCTCTGATCACTCACTTTGTTGCAATGCCTGCTCCATAGGCACAATCTGCACTTACACAGTGTGCTAGAGGTTCCTCTTGTGGGCTTGAAAAAAGATCACCTGTTTGAATCTAAATTTTAAAATTTCCACTTTGTTTGTTGCCTGGGGTTTCGGTTTCTCTGTCCTCCTTATCCTCCCTCTCTTGGACCTGAATCCTCAGGTCCACAGCAGTCTCGGATAATGACCTGTTTGGTGGATCACAGTTAACACAAGAAGACAAATGATACCATGTGTCGCCTTTTCCTTTTAAGCGAACACAATGTGAGGTTCTGGCAGTGACTCTCAATGGCTCGGTCCATCTGGGTTCGGACCATTTACGCCTGAATTGCTTCAGTCGGACCCATCAGATGGTGGTGTGGCATCAGAATCAGCTTCTGGAATCTGGTGGGAGAAAAGCTTAATCATAGCCGTTAGTTTGTCAAAATTTGCACTGTGAGACAATGTTGGCAGGTTTTGGAGTTCAGCCGGATGACAGGGTCCTTGGAACGGTCTGCCTGTAAACAGTTCAAAAGGGGTAAAACCTGAGCTTCTATTTATGGATGATTGGACTGACATTAATGCTAATGGTAAGGCTGAAAGCCATGTCAATTTGGTCTGTGCACAGATTTGAGCCAATTTTGTCTCACAGTGCAAATTTTGACAAACTAACGGCTATGATTAAGCTTTTCTCCCACCAGATTCCAGAAGCTGATTCTGATGCCACACCACCATCTGATGGGTCCGACTGAAGCAATTCAGGCGTAAATGGTCCGAACCCAGACGGACCGAGCCATTTTAAAGTGAGGTTCATACGCTCAACTTTACCTTGACTTTGAGGGTGATAAACTGCTCCAAAAACATGTTTCAGACCCAATGATTGTTCTACCACTCTGAAATGTTCATTTTTGAAATGAGACCATTGTCTGATCTGATTCTTCTTGGAAAACAATAGTGAGGGATATAGTGATTAACCAGGCACTTTATGACAGCCGTACTGTCTTCACGACCTACAGGATATGCCTAAGGCCACCTTGTGAACTGATCTACCATGACTAATAAGTACCTCTTCCCTTGAACCTTTTCAATCACATCTGTGAAATCTATCACCAAATCCTCACCAGGACTACGGAGAGGTGTAAAACAGTCTCTGGGTTGCTTCAATGTCGGTTTGCTATTGTACTGCTGGCAAATAGCACAGGACAAAACAAAATGTGATACCAAGGTAGCCATGGAAGGGTGCCACCAGTGTTTCAGTGTAGTTAACATTAATTTGTGTGTAAGTATTCCCTCGTCCCTTGTTTATTTATCCAGTATGAATTAGTTGAGACAGAAAACAGAACAACCTGCATGTAACTGGGTTCCCAATCTGTTACCTTGTTTAATCTCTTTGTCAAGGCACCTAACTCTTGTGCTTCATGGCCTGGATGCAGTGCCATTGAAATATGTGGGTCTGCATTGTTTTGCATGCAGTACCATTTATTCTGTTCAGGAGTGAGTACAATAGGTGCAACTACTCCTTCTTTTCCCACATAAAGAACCTTACCCTCTAAATGCCACATGTCTCCTAATACTTCTTGGAACATATATTGATATGTGACATCGCCAGTTCTGTCATAAATCAATGTGCAATGTAACGGATCAATGGGAGGCAGATAGACAGCTAGTTCTTTTATTCATGATAAATGTTGATTGTAAAGTGTGGTTACACTGTTAAAGGTGACAGAAATATCAAGCTCCACCCAATAGATGTCGGCCATTTCCTGTAGGGGTCCCCCTAACAGGACATTTTGGGTTCTAGCAGCCCCTGGTTCCATTGAGCAATTAATTGAGGTACCATGCGGAAACACAACCACAACTCCATCAGGGGAAAATAAAATGCTAGCCCTCAATTTGATTAATAAATCTCTACCGAGTAAAGGGATATGAGCGTTGTCAGAACAGAGAAACGAATGCGTAAGACACTGGTTTGCCACTTTGGTTGTAATGGGTATTGTCATAGGCCAATGTTCAGGTACCCCATAGAAACCTATTACTCCCACAGTCTCATCACTTAATTGTCCGTTAGTGATACAGTCACTTGTAATGGTGGAGTAGGTAGCCCCAGTGTCAACTAAGGCTTGTAGTGGTTTGTTGTTGACCACTATACTCATGAGAGGCTCAGCCAAACCTCTCACAGTCTTTCTCTTTGGGCCCTTCAGTAGCTCTGGTCCTCCTCTCTGGGACCCCATGCTCGAATTGCAGGTGCTTGGAAACTGGTAGGGTCTTGGCCTGGGTGAGGTGGTTGGTATAGTGTGCCTTGGGGTCTGCCACGTCCCCTGGGTCCGTGCTGCATCGGACCATAGCTGCCCCGGGGTGGTCCTGGTCTCTGACCGCCCCTTCTCAAAGGACATTCGTTCCTCCAATGGTCCAGTGCCCCACAAACGAAGCACACATCCCCACTGTGCTCTATCCATCTGCCGATAGGACCTCTACCCCAATTACCTGTACCCCTTTGTCAATTACCACCCCTTTGGCCTCCTCTTGGAGGACCTATCTGATAAGTATTTCCCTGATCATAACCAAAAAATGGTTGAACTTAGGGTGAAGGATAGGGTAAGGGTTAGGGTTAGGGTTAGGGTTAGGGTTAGGGTTAAGGTTAAGGTTTAGGGATAGCGTAAGGGTTAGGATTATGGTAAGGGTTAAGTGTTAGGGTTGGTGTTATGTTTTACGGTTAGGGTTAGAGGATAGTCTTTCGGTAAGGGTACTTTTAGTGTAAGGGTTGAGGATTAGGTTCAGAGTAAGTATTATGGGTTAGGTTAAGGAATAGGGTCAGCGAAGGTTTAGATTAAGAGTAACAGTTAGGATTAGTGTTATGTGTTAGGGTTAGGTTTTGGATTTCGGTTAGGGTTAAGGGTTAGGGTTGGGTTTAAGGTAAGGGTTAGGGTTAGGGTTAGGGAAAGGGTAAGGGTAAGGGTTAGAGTTAGGGTAAGGGTTAGGTTTAAGGTTGGGGTTAGGTTTACGGTAAGGGTTAGGCTAAGGGTAAGGGTAAGGATTAGAGTTAGGGTAAGGGTTCTGGGTTAGGGTTAAGGTTGGGATTAGGGTTACGGTAAGGGTAAGGCTAAGGGTAAGGGTAGGGTTTATATTATAGGGTTCAGGGGTATGTGCTAGGTTAGGTAAGGGTTAAGAGTTAGGTTTAGGGTTAGGGTTAAGGTTAGGGTCAAGAGTTGGAGTTAGGGTTAGGTTAGGTAAGGGTTAAGGGTTAGGGTTAGGGTTAGGGTTAGGGTTAGGGTTAGGGTTAGGGTTAGGGTTAGCGTTAGGGTTAGGGTTAAGGTTAAGGTTTGGGTTAAGGGCTAAGGGTTAGTTAAAGGATAAGAGTTAGGGTTAGGGTTAGGGTTAGGGTTAGGGTTAGGGTTAGGGTTAGGGTTAGGTTTAGGGTTAGGGTTAAGGTTAGGGTAAGGGTTAGTTTTGGGGTTATGTTAGAGTTAGGGTTATGGTTATGGTTAGGATAGGTATTAGTATTATTGGTTAGATAAAGGGATAGGGTCAGTGAAATATTTAGGTTTAGGGTAAGAGTTAGGATTAGTATTATGCATTAGGGTTTGGGTTAGGATTAAGGATAGGGTCAAGGGTTACAATTAGGATTAGTGTTATGCATTAGGGTTAGGTTTAAGGTTAGGGTTAGGGTTAGGGTTAGGGTAAGAGTAAGGGTTAGGGTCAGGGTCAGGGTCAGGGTCAGGGTTAGGGTTAGGGTTAGGGTTGGGGATAGGGTTAGGGTGAGGGTTAGGGTTAGGGTTAGGGTTAGGGTTAGGGTAAGGGTAAGGGTAAGGGTAAGGGTAAGGTTAGGGTTTAGGGTTGGGGTTTAGGGTTAGGGTGAGGGTTAGGGTTATGGATAGGGTAAGGGTTAGGATTATGGTAAGGGTTGAGGGTCAGGGTTAGGTTAAGGGTTGGGTTAAGGTTCGGGTTAAGATTAGGTTTAAGGTTTAAGGTTTAAGTCTAAAGGTTTAAGGTTAAGGTTAAAGGTTAAAGGTTAAAGGTCAAAGGTTAAATGATTAAGGTTTAAGGGTTAAGGGTAAAGGGTTAAGGGTTAAGGTTAAGGGTTAAGGGTTAAGGGTTATGGGTTAAGCGTTAAGGGTTAAGGTTTACGGTTAGGGTTAGGGCTGAGTTTGGTTAGGTAAGGGTTCAGGGTAAGGGTTAAGGGTTAAGGGTTAAGTGTTAGGGTTAGGGTTAGGAGTTATGGTTAAGGTTAGGGTAAGTGTTAAGGATAGGGTAAGGGTAAGGGTTAGGGTTAGGGTTAGGGTAAGGGTAAGGGTAAGGGTAAGAGTAAGGCTTAGAGTTAATGTAAGGGTAAGGGTAAGGGTAAGGTTTGGGGTTGGGGTTAGGGTTACGGTAAGGGTTAGGCTAAGGGTAAGGGTAGGGTTTATATTATAGGGTTCAGGGTTATGTGCTAGAATAGGTAAGGGTTAAGAATTAGGGTTAGGGTTAAGGTTAGGGTTAAGAGATAGGGTTAGGGTTAGGTTAGTTAAGTGTTAAGGGTTAGGGTTAGGGTTAGGGTAAGTGTTAGGGTAAGGGTTAGGGTTAGGAAGGGGTTAAGGGTTAGTTAAAAGGTAAGGGTTAGGATTAGGGTTAGGGTTAGGTTTAAGGTTGGGGTTAAGGGTTAGTTAAAGTTAAGGGTTAGGGTTAGGGTTAGGGTTAGGGAAAGGGTTAGCGTTAGGTTCGGGGGTAGGGATAGGGTTAAGGCTGAGTTTGGTTAGGTAAGGGTTAAGGGTAAGGGTTAAGGGTTAAGTGTTAGGGTTAGGAGTTATGGTTAAGGTTAGGGTAAGGGTGAGGGTGAAGGATAGGGTATGGGTAAGGGTTAGGGTTAAATTTAGGTTTAGGGTTAAGGTTAAGGTTAAGGTTTAGGGATAGCGTAAGGGTTAGGATTATGGTAAGGGTTAAGTGTTAGGATTAGTGTTATGTTTTAGGGTTAGGTTTTGGATTTCGGTTAGGGTTAAGGGTTAGGGTTGGGTTTAAGGTAAGGGTTAGGGTTAGGGTTGGGGTAAGGGTAAGGGTAAGGGTAAGGGTAAGGGTAAGGGTAAGGGTAAGGGTAAGGGTTAGGGTAAGGGTAAGGGTTAGGGTTAGGGTTAAGGTTGGGGTTAGGGTTACGGTAAGGGTTAGGCTAAGGGTAAGGGTAGGGTTTATATTATAGGGTTCAGGGGTATGTGCTAGGTTAGGTAAGGGTTAAGAGTTAGGTTTAGGGTTAGGGTTAGGGTTAAGGTTAGGGTCAAGAGTTAGGGATAGGGTTAGGTTAGTTAAGGGTTAAGGGTTAGGGTTAGGGTTAGGGTTAGGGTTAGGGTTAGGGTTAGGGTAAGGGTTAGGGTTAGGGTAAGGGTAAATGTTAGGGTAAAGGTTAGGGTTAAGGTTGGAGTTAAGGGTTAAGGGTTAGTTGAAGGTTAAGGGTTAGGGTTAGGGTTAGGGTTAGGGTTAAGGTTAAGGTTAGGGTAAGGGTTAGTTTTGGGGTTATTTTAGAGCTAGGGTTAAGATTAATGTTATCATATGTATTAGTATTATTGGTTAGATAAAGGGATAGGGTCAGTGTAATGTTTAGGTTTAGGGTAACAGTTAGGATTAGTGTTATGCATTAGGGTTTGGGTTAGGATTAAGGTAAGGGTTTAGGGCTACAGTTAGGAGTAGGGTTATGCATTAGGGTTAGGTTAGGTTAGGTTTAAGATTAGGGTTATGGTTAGGGTTAGGAGTTAGGGTTAGGGTTAGGGTTAGGGTAAGGGTAAGGTGTAGGGTTAGGGTTGGGGTTTCGGTTAGGGTTAAGGGTTAGGGTTAGGGTTTGGTAAGGGTTAAGAGTTAGGGCTACGGTTAAGGTTAGGATCAAGAGTTAGCGTTAGGGTTCGGTTCGTTAAGGAATAAGGGTTAGGGTTAGGGTTAGGGTTAGGGTAAGTGTTAGAGTTAGGGTAAGGGTTAGGGTTAAGGTTGGGGTTAGGGTTACGGTAAGGGTTAGGCTAAGGGTAAGGGTAAGGGTAGGGTTTATATTATAGGGTTCAGAGTTATGTGCTAGGTTAGGTAAGGGTTAAGAGTTAGGGTTAGGGTTAAGGTTAGGGTCAAGAGTTAGGGTCAGGGTTTGGTTAGTTAAAGGTTAGGGTTAAGGTTAGGATCAAGAGTTAGGGTTAGGGTTTGTTTTGTTAAGGAATAAGGGTTAGGGTTAGGGTTAGGGTTAGGGTTAGGGTTAGGGTAAGGGTTAGAGTTAAAGTTAAAGTTAAAGTTAAAGTTAAAGTTAGAGTTAGAGTTAGAGTTAGAGTTAGAGTTAGAGTTAGGGTAAGGGTTAGGGTTAGGGTTAGGGTTAGGGTTAAGGTTGGGGTTAGGGTTACGGTAAGGGTTAGGCTAAGGGTAGGGGTAGGGTTTATATTATAGGGTTCAGGGGTATGTGCTAGGTTAGGTAAGGGTTAAGAGTTAGGTTTAGGGTTAAGGTTAGGATCAAGAGTTAGGGTTAGGGTTAGGTTAGTTAAGGGTTAATGGTTAGGGTTAGGGTTAGGGAAAGTGTTAGTGTTATGCATTAGGGTTAGGGTTAGGTTAGGTTTAAGGTTAGGGTTAGGGTTAGGGTTAGGGTAAGGGTAATGTGTAAGGGTTTGGGTTAGGGTTTAGGTTTAGGGATAGGGATAGGGATAGGGTTAGGGTTAAGGTTAAGGTTAAGGTTAAGGTTAAGGTTAAGTTTAAGGTTTAGGGTTAGGGTTAGGGTTAGGGTTAGGGTGAGGGTTATGGATAGGGTAAGGGTTAGGATTATGGTAAGGGTTAAGGGTTAGGGTTAGGGTTAGGGTTAAGTTTGGGGTTAAGAGTTAGTTAAAGGTTAAGGTTTAGGGTTTAGGGTTTATGGTATGGGTTTCAGGGTTATGGGCTAGTCGAGGTAATGGTTAAGTGTTAGGTTTAGGTTTAGGTTTAGGTTTAGGTTTAGGTTTAGGTTTATGTTTAGGTTTAGGTTTAGGGTTAGTGTTAGGATTAGGTTGAAGTAAGAGTTAGCGTTATGGTTAAGATTAGTGTTATGCATTAGGGTTAAAGTTAGGATTATTTTTATGCATTGGGGTTAAGGTAAGGAGTTAGGGTTAGGGTTAGGGAAAGGGTTGGGGTGAAGGTTAGGGTTAAGGTTTAGGGTTAGGGTGAGGGTCGGGAATAGGTTAAGGAATAGGGTCAGGGAAGATTTAGATTAAGAGTAAATGTTGGCCTTAGTGTTATGCGTTAGGGTTAGGTTTTGGATTTCTTTTAGGGTTAAGGAATAGAGTTAGGGTTGGGTTTAAGGTAAAGGTAATGGTTAGGCTACGGGTATGGGTGGGGTTTATTTTATAGTGTTCAGGGTAAGTGCTAGGTTAGGTAAGGGTTAAGAGTTACGATCAAGGGTTAGGGTTAGGGTTAGGGTTAGGGTTAGGGTAAGGGTAAGTGTTAGAGTTAGGGTTAGGGTTAGGGTTAAGGTTGGGTTTAGGGTTACTGTAAGGGTTAGGCTAAGGGTAAGGGTACGGGTAGGGTTTATATTATAGGGTTCAGGGTTATGTGCTAGGTTAGGTAAGGGTTAAGAGTTAGGGTTAAGGTTAGGGTTAAGGTGAGGGTCAAGAGTTAGGGTTAGGGTTTGGTTAGTTAAGGGTTAAGGATTAGGGTTAGGGTTAGGATCAAGAGTTAGGTTAAGGGTTCGGTTCGTTAAGGAATAAGGGTTAGGGTTAGGGTTAGGGTTAGGGTTAGGGTTAGGGTTAGGGTTAGGGTTAAGGTTAAGGTTAGGGTTAGGGTTAGGGTTAAGGTTTGGGTAAGGGTTAGGGTTAGGGTTAAGGTTGGGGTTAGGGTTACGGTAAGTCTAAGGGTAAGGGTAGGGTTTATACTAAAGGATTCAGGGATAAATGCTAGGATAGGTAAGGGTTAAGAGTAAGGTTTAGGGTTAGGGTTAAGCTTAGGGTCAAGACTTAGGGTTAGGGTTAGGTTAGTTAAGGGTGAAGGGTTAGGGTTAGGGTTAGGGTTAAGGGTTAGGGTAAGTGTTAGGGTAAGGGTAAGGGTTAGGGTTAGGATGGGGTTAAGGGTTAGTTAAAGGGTAAGGGTTAGGGATAGGGTTAGGGTAAGGGTTAGGTTTAAGGTTGGGGTTAAGGGTTAGTTAAAGATTAAGGGTTAGGGTTGGGAAAGGGTTAGCGTTAGGTTTGGGGTTCTGTTAGAGTTACGGTTAAGGTTATATTTAGGATAAGTATTAGTATTATTGGTTAGATTAAGGGATAGGGTCAGTGTAAGGCTTAGGTTTAGGGTAACAGTTAGGATTAGTGTTATGCGTCAGGGTTAGGATTTAGGTTAGGGTTTAGGGTTACAGTTAGGATTATTGTAATGCATTAGGGTTAAGTTTAAAGTTATGGTTAGGGTAGGATAAGGGTAAGGGTAAGGATAAGGGTAAGGGTTAGGTTATGGGTTAGGGTTAGGGTTTAGGGTTTAGGGTTTAGGGTTAGAGTAAGGTTTATTGTTAGGGTTAAAGGTTAGTCTTATGGATAGAGTCAGAGTTAGGCTTACGGTTAGGTTAAGGTTCGGGTTAAGATTAAGTTTAAGGTTAAAGGTTAAAGGTTAAAGGTTAAAGGTTAAAGGTTAAAGTTTTAAGGTTTAAGGTTAAAGGTTAAAGGTTAAAGGTCAAAGGTTAAATGTTTAAGGTTTAAGGGTTAAGGTTAAGGGTTATGGGCTAAGGGTTAAGGGTTCAGGGTTAAGGGTTAAGGGTTAAGGGTTAAGGGTTAAGGGTTAAGGGTTAAGGGTTAAGGGTTAAGGGTTAAGCGTTAAGGGTTAAGGTTTAGGGTTAGGGTTAGGGTTAAGGCTGAGTTTAGTTAGGTAAGGGTTAAGGGTAAGGGTTAAGGGTTATGGTTAGGGTTAGGGTTAGGAGTTATGGTTAGGGTTAGGGTAAGGGTTATGGTGAAGGATAGGGTAAGGGTAAGGGTAAGGGTAAGGGTAAGGGTTAGGGTTAGGGTTAAGGTTAAGGTTTAGGGATAGCGTTAGGGTTAGGATTATGGTAAGGGTTAAGTGTTAGGGTTGGTGTTATGTTTAACGTTAGGGTTAGAGCATAGTCCTTCGGTAAGGGTACTTTTAGTGTAAGGGTTGAGATAAAGGGATAGGGTCATTGTAAGGCTTAGGTTTAGGGTAACAGTTAGGATTAGTGTTATGCGTTAGGGTTAGGATTTAGGTTAGGGTTTAGGGTTACAGTTAGGATTAGTGTAATGCATTAGGGTTAAGTTTAAAGTTATGGTTAGGGTAGGATAAGGGTAAGGGTAAGGGTAAGGGTAAGGGTAAGGATAAGGGTAAGGGTAAGGGTAAGGGTTAGGTTATGGGTTAGGGTTTAGGGTTTAGGGTTTAGGGTTTAGGGTTTAGGGTTTAGGGTTTAGGGTTTAGGGTTTAGGGTTTATGTTATGGGGTTGAGGGTCATGGGCTAGTCGAGGTAATGGTTAATGGTTAGGGTTAGGGTTCGGGTTAAGGGTTAGGGTTAGGATTAGGGTAAGCTTAAGGGTTAGGGCTAGGGTTTAGGGTTAAGGGTTAAGGGTTAAGCGTTAAGGGTTAAGGTTTAGGGTTAGGCTTAAGGGTTTAGGTAAGAATGAGGGTTTAGGTTTTGTAATGGTTAGGGTTACGGTTAGGGTTAAGGCTGAGTTTGGTTAGGTAAGGGTTAAGGGTAAAGGTTAAGGGTTAGGGTTAGGGTTAGGGATCAGTTCGTTAAGGAATAAGGGTTAGGGTTAGGGTTATGGTTAGGGTAAGGGTAAGGGTAAGGGTAAGGGTAAGGGTAAGGGTTAGAGTTAGAGTTAGGGTAAGGGTTAGGGTCAGGGTTAAGGTTGGGGTTAGGGTTACGGTAAGGGTTAAGCTAAGGGTAAGGGTAAGGCTAGGGTTTATAGGGTTTATAAGGTTAGGGTTAGGATCAAGAGTTAGGGTTAGGGTTCGGTTCGGTTCGTTAAGGAATAAGTTTTAAGGTTAGGGTTAGGGTTAGGTTAGTTAAGGGTTCAAGGTAAGTGTTAAGGGTTAAGTGTTAGGGTTAGGGTTAGGGTTAGGAGTTATGGTTAAGGTTTAGGGTTAGGGTTAGGGTTAGGGTGAGGGTTAGGGAAACGGGTAAGGGTTAGGATTATGGTAAGGGTTAAGGGTTAGGGTTAGCGTTAGGGTTAGGGTTAGGGTTAGGGTTGGAGTTAGGGTTAGGGTAAGTGTTAGGGTAAGGGTTAGGGTTACGGTTAAGTTTGGGGTTAAGGGTTAGTTAAAGTTAAAGGTTTAGGGTTTAGGGTTTATGTAATGGGGTTCAGGGTCATGGGCTAGTCGAGGTAATGGTCAAGTGTAAGGGTTAGGGTTAGTGTTAGGATTAGGTTATAGCAGTGGTTCCCAAACTTTTTGCAGCATGCACCCCTTTCTATTGTTTGACACCGGTAAGGGTTTAGGGCTACAGTTAGGAGTAGGGTTATGCATTAGGGTTAGGTTAGGTTAGGTTTAAGATTAGGGTTATGGTTAGGGTTAGGAGTTAGGGTTAGGGTTAGGGTTAGGGTAAGGGTAAGGTGTAGGGTTAGGGTTGGGGTTTCGGTTAGGGTTAAGGGTTAGGGTTAGGGTTTGGTAAGGGTTAAGAGTTAGGGCTACGGTTAAGGTTAGGATCAAGAGTTAGCGTTAGGGTTCGGTTCGTTAAGGAATAAGGGTTAGGGTTAGGGTTAGGGTTAGGGTTAGGGTAAGTGTTAGAGTTAGGGTAAGGGTTAGGGTTAAGGTTGGGGTTAGGGTTACGGTAAGGGTTAGGCTAAGGGTAAGGGTAAGGGTAGGGTTTATATTATAGGGTTCAGAGTTATGTGCTAGGTTAGGTAAGGGTTAAGAGTTAGGGTTAGGGTTAAGGTTAGGGTCAAGAGTTAGGGTCAGGGTTTGGTTAGTTAAAGGTTAGGGTTAAGGTTAGGATCAAGAGTTAGGGTTAGGGTTTGTTTTGTTAAGGAATAAGGGTTAGGGTTAGGGTTAGGGTTAGGGTTAGGGTAAGGGTTAGAGTTAAAGTTAAAGTTAAAGTTAAAGTTAAAGTTAGAGTTAGAGTTAGAGTTAGAGTTAGAGTTAGGGTAAGGGTTAGGGTAAGGGTTAGGGTTAGGGTTAGGGTTAAGGTTGGGGTTAGGGTTACGGTAAGGGTTAGGCTAAGGGTAGGGGTAGGGTTTATATTATAGGGTTCAGGGGTATGTGCTAGGTTAGGTAAGGGTTAAGAGTTAGGTTTAGGGTTAAGGTTAGGATCAAGAGTTAGGGTTAGGGTTAGGTTAGTTAAGGGTTAATGGTTAGGGTTAGGGTTAGGGAAAGTGTTAGTGTTATGCATTAGGGTTAGGGTTAGGTTAGGTTTAAGGTTAGGGTTAGGGTTAGGGTTAGGGTAAGGGTAATGTGTAAGGGTTTGGGTTAGGGTTTAGGTTTAGGGATAGGGATAGGGATAGGGTTAGGGTTAAGGTTAAGGTTAAGGTTAAGGTTAAGGTTAAGGTTAAGTTTAAGGTTTAGGGTTAGGGTTAGGGTTAGGGTTAGGGTGAGGGTTATGGATAGGGTAAGGGTTAGGATTATGGTAAGGGTTAAGGGTTAGGGTTAGGGTTAGGGTTAAGTTTGGGGTTAAGAGTTAGTTAAAGGTTAAGGTTTAGGGTTTAGGGTTTATGGTATGGGTTTCAGGGTTATGGGCTAGTCGAGGTAATGGTTAAGTGTTAGGTTTAGGTTTAGGTTTAGGTTTAGGTTTAGGTTTAGGTTTAGGTTTAGGTTTATGTTTAGGTTTAGGTTTAGGGTTAGTGTTAGGATTAGGTTGGAGTAAGAGTTAGCGTTATGGTTAAGATTAGTGTTATGCATTAGGGTTAAAGTTAGGATTATTTTTATGCATTGGGGTTAAGGTAAGGAGTTAGGGTTAGGGTTAGGGAAAGGGTTGGGGTGAAGGTTAGGGTTAAGGTTTAGGGTTAGGGTGAGGGTCGGGAATAGGTTAAGGAATAGGGTCAGGGAAGATTTAGATTAAGAGTAAATGTTGGCCTTAGTGTTATGCGTTAGGGTTAGGTTTTGGATTTCTTTTAGGGTTAAGGAATAGAGTTAGGGTTGGGTTTAAGGTAAAGGTAATGGTTAGGCTACGGGTATGGGTGGGGTTTATTTTATAGTGTTCAGGGTAAGTGCTAGGTTAGGTAAGGGTTAAGAGTTACGATCAAGGGTTAGGGTTAGGGTTAGGGTTAGGGTTAGGGTAAGGGTAAGTGTTAGAGTTAGGGTAAGGGTTAGGGTTAAGGTTGGGTTTAGGGTTACTGTAAGGGTTAGGCTAAGGGTAAGGGTACGGGTAGGGTTTATATTATAGGGTTCAGGGTTATGTGCTAGGTTAGGTAAGGGTTAAGAGTTAGGGTTAAGGTTAGGGTTAAGGTGAGGGTCAAGAGTTAGGGTTAGGGTTTGGTTAGTTAAGGGTTAAGGATTAGGGTTAGGGTTAGGATCAAGAGTTAGGTTAAGGGTTCGGTTCGTTAAGGAATAAGGGTTAGGGTTAGGGTTAGGGTTAGGGTTAGGGTTAGGGTTAGGGTTAGGGTTAAGGTTAAGGTTAGGGTTAGGGTTAGGGTTAAGGTTTGGGTAAGGGTTAGGGTTAGGGTTAAGGTTGGGGTTAGGGTTACGGTAAGTCTAAGGGTAAGGGTAGGGTTTATACTAAAGGATTCAGGGATAAATGCTAGGATAGGTAAGGGTTAAGAGTAAGGTTTAGGGTTAGGGTTAAGCTTAGGGTCAAGACTTAGGGTTAGGGTTAGGTTAGTTAAGGGTGAAGGGTTAGGGTTAGGGTTAGGGTTAAGGGTTAGGGTAAGTGTTAGGGTAAGGGTAAGGGTTAGGGTTAGGATGGGGTTAAGGGTTAGTTAAAGGGTAAGGGTTAGGGATAGGGTTAGGGTAAGGGTTAGGTTTAAGGGTGGGCTTAAGGGTTAGTTAAAGATTAAGGGTTAGGGTTGGGAAAGGGTTAGCGTTAGGTTTGGGGTTATGTTAGAGTTACGGTTAAGGTTATATTTAGGATAAGTATTAGTATTATTGGTTAGATTAAGGGATAGGGTCAGTGTAAGGCTTAGGTTTAGGGTAACAGTTAGGATTAGTGTTATGCGTCAGGGTTAGGATTTAGGTTAGGGTTTAGGGTTACAGTTAGGATTATTGTAATGCATTAGGGTTAAGTTTAAAGTTATGGTTAGGGTAGGATAAGGGTAAGGGTAAGGATAAGGGTAAGGGTTAGGTTATGGGTTAGGGTTAGGGTTTAGGGTTTAGGGTTTAGGGTTAGAGTAAGGTTTATTGTTAGGGTTAAAGGTTAGTCTTATGGATAGAGTCAGAGTTAGGCTTACGGTTAGGTTAAGGTTCGGGTTAAGATTAAGTTTAAGGTTAAAGGTTAAAGGTTAAAGGTTAAAGGTTAAAGGTTAAAGTTTTAAGGTTTAAGGTTAAAGGTTAAAGGTTAAAGGTTAAAGGTCAAAGGTTAAATGTTTAAGGTTTAAGGGTTAAGGTTAAGGGTTATGGGCTAAGGGTTAAGGGTTCAGGGTTAAGGGTTAAGGGTTAAGGGTTAAGGGTTAAGGGTTAAGGGTTAAGGGTTAAGGGTTAAGCGTTAAGGGTTAAGGTTTAGGGTTAGGGTTAGGGTTAAGGCTGAGTTTAGTTAGGTAAGGGTTAAGGGTAAGGGTTAAGGGTTATGGTTAGGGTTAGGGTTAGGAGTTATGGTTAGGGTTAGGGTAAGGGTTATGGTGAAGGATAGGGTAAGGGTAAGGGTAAGGGTAAGGGTAAGGGTTAGGGTTAGGGTTAAGGTTAAGGTTTAGGGATAGCGTTAGGGTTAGGATTATGGTAAGGGTTAAGTGTTAGGGTTGGTGTTATGTTTAACGTTAGGGTTAGAGCATAGTCCTTCGGTAAGGGTACTTTTAGTGTAAGGGTTGAGATAAAGGGATAGGGTCAGTGTAAGGCTTAGGTTTAGGGTAACAGTTAGGATTAGTGTTATGCGTTAGGGTTAGGATTTAGGTTAGGGTTTAGGGTTACAGTTAGGATTAGTGTAATGCATTAGGGTTAAGTTTAAAGTTATGGTTAGGGTAGGATAAGGGTAAGGGTAAGGGTAAGGGTAAGGATAAGGGTAAGGGTAAGGGTAAGGGTTAGGTTATGGGTTAGGGTTTAGGGTTTAGGGTTTAGGGTTTAGGGTTTAGGGTTTAGGGTTTAGGGTTTAGGGTTTAGGGTTTATGTTATGGGGTTGAGGGTCATGGGCTAGTCGAGGTAATGGTTAATGGTTAGGGTTAGGGTTCGGGTTAAGGGTTAGGGTTAGGATTAGGGTAAGCTTAAGGGTTAGGGCTAGGGTTTAGGGTTAAGGGTTAAGGGTTAAGCGTTAAGGGTTAAGGTTTAGGGTTAGGCTTAAGGGTTTAGGTAAGAATGAGGGTTTAGGTTTTGTAATGGTTAGGGTTACGGTTAGGGTTAAGGCTGAGTTTGGTTAGGTAAGGGTTAAGGGTAAAGGTTAAGGGTTAGGGTTAGGGTTAGGGATCAGTTCGTTAAGGAATAAGGGTTAGGGTTAGGGTTATGGTTAGGGTAAGGGTAAGGGTAAGGGTAAGGGTAAGGGTAAGGGTAAGGGTAAGGGTTAGAGTTAGAGTTAGGGTAAGGGTTAGGGTCAGGGTTAAGGTTGGGGTTAGGGTTACGGTAAGGGTTAAGCTAAGGGTAAGGGTAAGGCTAGGGTTTATAGGGTTTATAAGGTTAGGGTTAGGATCAAGAGTTAGGGTTAGGGTTCGGTTCGGTTCGTTAAGGAATAAGTTTTAAGGTTAGGGTTAGGGTTAGGTTAGTTAAGGGTTCAAGGTAAGTGTTAAGGGTTAAGTGTTAGGGTTAGGGTTAGGGTTAGGAGTTATGGTTAAGGTTTAGGGTTAGGGTTAGGGTTAGGGTTTAGGTGAGGGTTAGGGAAACGGGTAAGGGTTAGGATTATGGTAAGGGTTAAGGGTTAGGGTTAGCGTTAGGGTTAGGGTTAGGGTTAGGGTTGGAGTTAGGGTTAGGGTAAGTGTTAGGGTAAGGGTTAGGGTTACGGTTAAGTTTGGGGTTAAGGGTTAGTTAAAGTTAAAGGTTTAGGGTTTAGGGTTTATGTAATGGGGTTCAGGGTCATGGGCTAGTCGAGGTAATGGTCAAGTGTAAGGGTTAGGGTTAGTGTTAGGATTAGGTTATAGCAGTGGTTCCCAAACTTTTTGCAGCATGCACCCCTTTCTATTGTTTGACACCTGTCAATTACCCCCCAACACTTTACTCTGGTTAAACTTCATATTTTCAATTGCAACAACTTAATAAAAATACTCTGGTTAAACTTCACATTTTTAATTGTAATAACTAAATACAAATATTCACTGTAGATTAGAAAACATAAAAAAATATATTATAAGTATAACTGATTACTACCTATTTTTAGTGAGATGGATGGGCCTGCATGTTTGCACACAGTTCATGAAAATTCGGGGTAATGGATGACAGTTTTACTCTCAAATCATTCTCAGCATCTAGTCTTTGTCGGCGTTTTTAAACAGCTGTCCATTTTGATAAATGTAGTAAGTGAAAAAATAAATAAACGAATTATCAGTTAGCACCTAATATAGGCAGGGCCATTGTGAACCAGACGCGCTTGTGCAATTAAATTAAATCATGAGTAATTTATAGCTTGTAATCTGAAATGTAAAATTTTCGCATGTTAAGTTTCCCTTAAATATGTAAACAGACATCCCAACCTGCAAAAAGTAATTTCCGGGAGGTATCCCGAAGCACTCCCCCCACAAACCCCCAATACCCCCCCCCACTGCACACCCCCAACTACCCCCTCCCGGGTATGTTACTATTTACATACACCCCAAATGTAGCCCTGGGCCTATTTCCTATGCCTTTTACTTTTGTTTCAAGCTTTCGTTGTACTCTGATGCTTGCTTCGCAGATTTGAGCAACTTTCCAGAAATCTCAAAACCTCATAGCACTCTGTGTCAATGAAGACATCAGATTGACAAGTGTTTGGTGAGACATCTGACTCCTAAATTCTGTCTTGATGTGAAGCACAATTCTGAAGGCCATTTCCACATCACAGATAGAATCTGGCAGCACCAACAGCACCTTCATCAGCTGACTGATCTCCATAAATCTCAACTGCCCTGAGATCACAGATCTTACTTTGGACAGCTTCTACAGCTTTTACCAGAACTCATCGACTGGTAAATTCTTGTCATTTGGTACCAGTGCTTCCGGGTTAGTTGAGACATAATCCAGGATTTGTTCTCTAGAATCTACCTTCATCACATCTGGAAATCTCTCTGACAAAGTCAAAATTTGCTCTGGTTATACATCATCTGGGTTCTCTGGATTGACCACTGACAGATTTGTCAACATTTGGTCTCTCATTGGGAACTTTTATTCTTTATTCTTCTTCTGACATAGAATGCCGCTTCATTGTCTCCTCAACTATTTGTAAGTGCTTTGGATAAAAGCGTCTGCTTAACGCCTAAATTTAAATGTAAAATAGAATGTTCTGGCATCTTTGAAGAATTGCTTTGTCTTGTGAGTGGAGAGTTCTTCCTCACTTAACAAAAGTCTCCTCGTCAAGAACCCAACAAAAGTTTTTCATCTGGAACTTCAGGGTTGCTCACATCTATCAAAAATCTGGATGCTCTCTGTCTTACAAGCGCTTCACACACACGCACACTAGCAAGGTTGGAGTTGGAGTAAGGGTTAGGGTTAGGGTTAAGGTTGGGGTTAGGGTTACGGTAAGGGTTAGGCTAAGGGTAAGGGTAAGGGTTAGAATTAGGGTAAGGGTTAGGGTTAGGGTTAAGGTTGGGGTTAGGGTTACGGTCAGGGTTAGGGTTAGGGTTAGGGTAATGGTTAGGGTTAAGGTTGGGGTTAAGTGTATTGTAGGATGAGGGTAAGGGTAAGGATAAGGATAAGGGTAAGGGTAAGGGTAAGGGTAAGGGTAAGGGTAAGGTTATGGGTTAGGGTGTAGGGTTTAGGGTTTAGGGTTTATGTTATGGGGTTGAGGGTCATGGTCTAGTCGAGGTAAAGGTTAACGGTTAGGGTTAGGGTTAAGGTTTAGGGTTAGGGTAAGGTTAAGGGTAAGGGCTAGGTTTAGGGTTAAGGTTAAGGTTGGGGTCAGGATTAGGTTAGAGTTAGAGTTAGAGTTAGTGTTAGGGTTAGGGTTATGGTTAGGATTAGTGTTATGCATTAGGGTTAAAGATAGGATTATTTTTATGCATTAGGGTTAGGAGTTAGGGTTAGGCTTTAGGGTTAATGTTATAGGGTTAAGGGGGATGGGCTGGGTTAGGTTTAAGTAAAAGGTAAGGTTTAGGGTGCAGATGCGGATAGGGTTAGGGTTAGATTTAGGGTTAGGGTTTGGGTTAGGTTGCTGGTCAGGGTTATGGTTTAAGTTAGGTTCGGGTTAGGATTAAGGTTCGGGTTAGGGTTTAGGGTTGGGGTTACAGTTAGGGTTAAGGGTTATGGTTAGAGTAAGGTTTATTGTTAGGGTTAAAGGTTAGTCTTATGGATAGAGTCAGAGTTAGGCTTACGGTTAGGTTTAGGTTTGGGTTAAGATTAGGTTTAAGGTTTAAGGTTAAAGGTTAAACGTTAAACGTTAAAGATTAAACGTTAAAAGTTAAAGGTTAAAGATTAAAGGTTAAAGGTTAAAGGTTAAAGGGTTAAGGTTTAAGGGGTAAGGGTTAAGGGTTTAAGGTTAAGGGTTAAGGGTTAAGGGTTCAAGGTTCAGGGTTCAGGGTTAAGGGTTAAGGGTTAAGGTTTAAGGTTTAGGGTTAGGGTTAAGGGTTTAAGTAAGAATGAGGGTTTAGGTTTTGTAATGGTTAGGGTTAAGGTTAGGGTTAAGGCTGAGTTTGGTTAGGTAAAGGTTAAGGGTAAGGGTTAAGGGTTAGAGTTAGGTTGAAGGATAGGGTAAGGGTTAGGATGAAGGTTACGATAAAGGGTTAGGGTTAGGTTCACTATGGATTAAGGGTTAGGGTTAGGGTTAGGGTAGGGGTTAGGGTTAAGGTTGGGGTTAAGGGTTAGTTAAAGGTTAAGGTTAAGGATTAGGGAAAGGGTTAGGTTTAGGTTTAGGTTTAGGTTTAGGTTTAGGTTTAGGTTTAGGTTTAGGGTTAGGATAAGGGTTAGGGTTAGGTTTGGGGTTTTGGTTAGGGTTAAGGGTTAGGGTTAGGGTTGGGTTTAAGGTAAGTGTAAGGGTTAGGCTAGGGGTAAGGGTAGGGTTTATTTTATAGTGTTAAGGGTTATGTGCTAGGTTAGGTAAGGGTTAAGATTTAGGGCTAGGGTTAAGGTTAGGATCAAGAGTTAGGGTTAGGTTTCGGTTCGTTAAGGAATACGGGGTTTGCGTTTGGGTTAGTGTTAGGGTTAGGGTTAAGGTTGGGGTTAAGGGTTAGTTAAAGGATAAGGATAAGGATTAGGGTTAGGGTTAGGGTAAGGGTTAGGGTTAGGGTTAGGTTTGGGGTTTTGGTTAGGGTTAAAGGTTAAAGGTTAAGGTTTAGGGTTTAGGGTTTATATTATGGGGTTCGGGGTCATGGGCTAGTCGAGGTAATGGTTAAGTGTTAGGTTTAGGTTTAGGTTTAGGTTTAGGTTAAGGTTAAGGTTAAGGTTAAGGTTTAGGTTTAGGTTTAGGTTTAGGTTTAGGGTTCGGGTAAGTGTTAGGATTAGGTTAGAGTAAGAGTTAGGGTTATGGTTAGGATTAGTGTTATGCATTAGGGTTAAAGTTAGGATTATTTTTATGCATTGGGGTTAAGGTAAGGAGTTAGGGTTAGGGTTAGGGAAAGGTTTAGGGTGAAGGTTAGGTTTAGGGGTAGGGGTAGGGTTAGGGTTAGGGTTAAGGTTAAGGTTAAGGTTAAGGTTTAGGGTTAGGGTGAGGGTTAGGGTTAGGGATAGGTTAAGGAATAGGGTCAGGGAAGATATAGATTAAGAGTAACAGTTGGCTGTAGTGCGTTAGGGTTATGTTTTGGATTTCTGTTAGGGTTAAGGTTTAGGGTTAGGGTTGGGTTTAAGGTAAGGGTAATGGTTAGGCTAGGGTTATGGGTGGGGTTTATGTTATAGTGTTCAGTGTATGTGCTAGGTTAGGTAAGGGTTAAGAGTTAGGGTTAGGGGTAAGGTTACGATAAAGGGTTAGGGTTAGGTTCACTATGGATTAAGGGTTAGGGTTAGGGTTAGGGTTAGGGTAGGGGTTAGGGTTAAGGTTGGGGTTAAGGTTTAGTTAAAGGTTAAGGTTAAGGATTAGGGTTAGGGTTAGGGTTAGGTTTAGGTTTAGGTTTAGGTTTAGGTTTAGGGTAAGGGTTAGGGTTAGGTTTGGGGTTTTGGTTAGGGTTAAGGGTTAAGGGTTAGGGTTAGGGTTAGGGTTGGGTTTAAGGTAAGTGTAAGGGTTAGGCTAGGGGTAAGGGTAGGGTTTATTTTATAGTGTTAAGGGTTATGTGCCAGGTTAGGTAAGGGTTAAGATTTAGGGCTAGGGTTAAGGTTAGGATCAAGAGTTAGGGTTAGGTTTCGGTTCGTTAAGGAATACGGGGTTTGCGTTTGGGTTAGTGTTAGGGTTAGGGTTAAGGTTGGGGTTAAGGGTTAGTTAAAGGATAAGGATTAGGGTTAGGGTTAGGGTTAGGGTAAGGGTAAGGGTTAGGGTTAGGTTTGGGGTTTTGGTTAGGGTTAAGGGTTAGGGTTAGGGTTGGGTTTAAGGTAAGTGTAAGGGTTAGGCTAGGGGTAAGGGTAGGGTTTATGATATAGTGTTCAGGGTTATGTGATAGGTTAGGTAAGGGTTAAGATTTAGGGCTAGGGTTAAGGTTAGGATCAAGAGTTAGGGTTAGGTTTCGGTTCGTTAAGGAATGCGGGGTTTGGGTTTGGGTTAGGGTTAGAGTTAGGGTGAGGGTTAGGGATATGGTAAGGGTTAGGATTATGGTAAGGGTTAAGGTTTAGGGTTAGGGTTAGGGTTAGGGTTAGGGTTAGGGTTAGGGTTAGGGTTAGGATTAGGGCTAGGGTTAGGGTTAGGGTTAGGGTTAGGGTTAGGGTTAGGGCTAGGGTTAGGGTAAGTGTTAGTGTTAGTGTTAGTGTTAGGGTTAGGGTAAGTGTTAGGGTAAAGGTTAGGTTTAGGGTTAAGTTAGGGGTTAAGGGTTAGTTAAAGGTTAAGGTTTAAGGTTTAGGGTTTATATTATGGGGTTCAGGGTCATGGGCTAGTCGAGGTAATGGTTAAGTGTTAGGTTTAGGTTTAGGTTTAGGTTTAGGTTAAGGTTAAGGTTAAGGTTAAGGTTTAGGTTTAGGTTTAGGTTAAGGTTTAGGTTTAGGGTTCGGGTAAGTGTTAGGATTAGGTTAGAGTAAGAGTTGGGGTTATGGTTAGGATTAGTGTTATGCATTAGGGTTAAAGTTAGGATTATTTTTATGCATTGGGGTTAAGGTAAGGAGTTAGGGTTAGGGTTAGGGAAAGGTTTAGGGTGAAGGTTAGGTTTAGGGGTAGGGTTAGGGTTAGGGTTAAGGTTAAGATTAAGGTTTAGGTTTAGGGTGAGGGTTAGGGTTAGGGATAGGTTAAGGAATAGGGTCAGGGAAGATATAGATTAAGAGTAACAGTTGGCTGTAGTGCGTTAGGGTTATGTTTTGGATTTCTGTTAGGGTTAAGGTTTAGGGTTAGGGTTGGGTTTAAGGTAAGGGTAATGGTTAGGCTAGGGTTATGGGTGGGGTTTATGTTATAGTGTTCAGTGTATGTGCTAGGTTAGGTAAGGGTTAAGAGTTAGGGTTAGGGATAAGGTTACGATAAAGGGTTAGGGTTAGGTTCACTATGGATTAAGGGTTAGGGTTAGGGTTAGGGTTAGGGTTAGGGTTAGGGTAGGGGTTAGGGTTAAGGTTGGGGTTAAGGGTTAGTTAAAGGTTAAGGTTAAGGATTAGGGTTGAGGTTAGGTTTAGGTTTACGTTTAGGTTTAGGTTTAGGGTTAGGGTAAGGGTTAGGTTTGGGGTTTTGGTTAGGGTTAAGGGTTAGGGTTAGGGTTAGGGTTAGGGTTGGGTTTAAGGTAAGTGTAAGTGTTAGGCTAGGGGTAAGGGTAGGGTTTATTTTATAGTGTTAAGGGTTATGTGCTAGGTTAGGTAAGGGTTAAGATTTAGGGCTAGGGTTAAGGTTAGGATCAAGAGTTAGGGTTAGGTTTCGGTTCGTTAAGGAATACGGGGTTTGCGTTTGGGATAGTGTTAGGGTTAGGGTAAGGGTAAGGGTATGGGTTAGAGTTAGGGTAAGGGTTAGGGTTAGGGTTAAGGTTGGGGTTAGGGTTACGGTAAGGGTTAGGCTAAGGGTAAGGGTAGGGTAGGGTTTACAGTATAAGGTTCAGGGTTATGTGCTAGTTTAGGTAAGGATTAAGATTTAGGGTTAGGTTAGTTAAGGGTTAAGGGTTAGGGCTAGGGTTAGGGATAGGGTAAGTGTTAGGGTAAGAGTTAGGGTTAAGGTTGGGGTTAAGGGTTAAGGGATAGTTAAAGGTTAAGGGTTAGGGTTAAGGTTAGGGTTAGGGTTAGGGTTAAGGTTAGGGTAAGGGTTAGTTTTGGGGTTATGTTAAAGTTAGGGTTAAGGTTATGGTTAGGATAGGTATTAGTATTATTGGTTAGATAAAGGGATAGGGTCAGTGTAATACTTAGGTTTAGGGTAACAGTTAAGATTAGTGTTATGCATTAGGGTTTGGGTTAGGATTAAGGTTAGGGTTTAGGGTTACAGTTAGGATAAGTGTTATGCATTAGGGTTAGGTTTAAGGTTAGGGTTAGGGTTAGGGTTAGGGTTAGGGTTAGGGTTAGGGTAAGGGTTAGGGTTAGGGTTAGTGTTAAGGTTTGGGGTTTTGGTTAGGGTTAGGGTTAGGGTTTGGTTTAAGGTAAGTGTAAGGGTTAGGCTAGGGGTAAGGGTAGAGTTTATGTTATAGTGTTCAGGGTTATGTGCTAGGTTAGGTAAGGGTTAAGAGTTAGGGTTAAGGTTACGATCAAGGGTTAGGGTTAGGTTCGCTATGGATTAAGGGTTAGGGTTAGGGTTAGGGTTAGGGTTAGGGTTAGGGTTAGGGTAAGGGTTAGGGTTAGGTTTAGGGTTAGGGTTAAGGTTGGGGTTAAGGGTTAGTTAAAGGTTAAGGATTAGGGTTAGGGTTAGGGTTAGGGTTAGGGTTAGGGTTAGTGTTAGTGTTAGGATTAGGTTAGAGTAAGAGTTAGGGTTATGTTTAGGATTAGTGTTATGCATTAGGGTTAAAGTTAGGATTATTTTTATGCATTGGGGTTAAGTTAAGGAGTTAGGGTTAGGGTTAGGGAAGGGTTTAGGGTGAAGGTTAAGGTTAAGGTTAAGGTTAAGGATTAGGGTTAGGGTGAGCGTTAGGGTTAGGGTTAGGGATAGTTTAAGGAATAGGGTCAGAAAAGATTTAGATTAAGAGTAACAGTTGGCCTTAGTGTTATGCGTTAGGGTTAGGTTTTGGATTTCTGTTAGGGTTAAGGTTTAGGGTTAGGGTTGGGTTTAATGTAAGGGTAATGGTTAGACTAGGGGTATGGGTGGGGTTTATTTTATAGTGTTAAGGGTTATGTGCTAGGTTAGGTAAGGGTTAAGATTTAGGGCTAGGGTTAAGGTTAGGATCAAGAGTTAGGGTTAGGTTTCGGTTCGTTAAGGAATACGGGGTTTGCGTTTGGGATAGTGTTAGGGTTAGGGTAAGGGTAAGGGTATGGGTTAGAGTTAGGGTAAGGGTTAGGGTTAGGGTTAAGGTTGGGGTTAGGGTTACGGTAAGGGTTAGGCTAAGGGTAAGGGTAGGGTAGGGTTTACAGTATAAGGTTCAGGGTTATGTGCTAGGTTAGGTAAGGATTAAGATTTAGGGTTAGGTTAGTTAAGGGTTAAGGGTTAGGGCTAGGGTTAGGGATAGGGTAAGTGTTAGGGTAAGAGTTAGGGTTAAGGTTGGGGTTAAGGGTTAAGGGATAGTTAAAGGTTAAGGGTTAGGGTTAAGGTTAGGGTTAGGGTTAGGGTTAAGGTTAGGGTAAGGGTTAGTTTTGGGGTTATGTTAAAGTTAGGGTTAAGGTTATGGTTAGGATAGGTATTAGTATTATTGGTTAGATAAAGGGATAGGGTCAGTGTAATACTTAGGTTTAGGGTAACAGTTAAGATTAGTGTTATGCATTAGGGTTTGGGTTAGGGTTTAGGGTTACAGTTAGGATAAGTGTTATGCATTAGGGTTAGGTTTAAGGTTAGGGTTAGGGTTAGGGTTAGGGTAAGGGTTAGGGTTAGGGTTAGTGTTAAGGTTTGGGGTTTTGGTTAGGGTTAGGGTTAGGGTTAGGGTTTGGTTTAAGGTAAGTGTAAGGGTTAGGCTAGGGGTAAGGGTAGAGTTTATGTTATAGTGTTCAGGGTTATGTGCTAGGTTAGGTAAGGGTTAAGAGTTAGGGTTAAGGTTACGATCAAGGGTTAGGGTTAGGTTCGCTATGGATTAAGGGTTAGGGTTAGGGTTAGGGTTAGGGTTAGGGTAAGGGTTAGGGTTAGGTTTAGGGTTAGGGTTAAGGTTGGGGTTAAGGGTTAGTTAAAGGTTAAGGATTAGGGTTAGGGTTAGGGTTAGGGTTAGGGTTAGGGTTAGGGTTAGGGTTAGCGTTAGGGTTAGGGTTAGTGTTAGGATTAGGTTAGAGTAAGAGTTAGGGTTATGTTTAGGATTAGTGTTATGCATTAGGGTTAAAGTTAGGATTATTTTTATGCATTGGGGTTAAGTTAAGGAGTTAGGGTTAGGGTTAGGGAAGGGTTTAGGGTGAAGGTTAAGGTTAAGGTTAAGGTTAAGGATTAGGGTTAGGGTGAGCGTTAGGGTTAAGGTTAGGGATAGTTTAAGGAATAGGGTCAGAAAAGATTTAGATTAAGAGTAACAGTTGGCCTTAGTGTTATGCGTTAGGGTTAGGTTTTGGATTTCTGTTAGGGTTAAGGTTTAGGGTTAGGGTTGGGTTTAATGTAAGGGTAATGGTTAGACTAGGGGTATGGGTGGGGTTTATGTTATAGTATTCAGGGTATGTGCTTGGTTAGATAAGGGTTAAGAGTTAGGGTTAGGGTTAAGGTTACGATCAATGGTTAGGGTTAGGTTCGCTATGGATTAAGGGTTAGGGTTAGGGTTAGGGTTAGGGTTAGGGTTAGGGTAAGGGTTAGGGATAGGGTTAGGGTTAAGGTTGATGTTAAGGGTTAGTTAAAGGTTAAGGATTGGGGTTAGGTTTAGTGTTAGGGTTAGGGTTAGGTTTAGGTTTAGGTTCAGGGTTAGGGTTAGGGTTAGGGTTAGGGTTAGGGTAAGGGTTAGGGTTAGGTTTGGGGTTTTGGTTAGGGTTAAGGGTTAGGGTTAGGGTTAGTGTTGGGTTTACGGTAAGTGTAAAGGTTAGCCTAGGGGTAAGGGTAGGGTTAATGTTATAGTGTTCAGGGTTATGTGCTAGGTTAGGTAAGGGTTAAGATTTAGGGCTAGGGTTAAGGTTAGGATCAAGAGTTAGGTTTAGGTTTCGGGGTTAGGGTTAGGGTTAGGGTTAGGGTTAGGGTAAGGGTTAGGGTTAGGTTTGGGGTTTGGGTTAGGGTTAGTGTTAGGGTTAGGGTAAGGGTTTGGGTTTGGGTTAGAGTTAGGGTAAGGTTTAGGGTTAGGGTTAGGGTTAAGGTTGGGGTTAGGGTTACGGTAAGGGTTAGGCTAAGGGTAAGGGTAAGGGTAGGGTTTATAGTATAGGGTTCAGGGCTATGTGCTAGGTTAGGTAAGGGTTAAGAATTAGGGTTAGGGTTAAGGTTAGGGTGAAGAGTTAGAGTTAGGGTTAGGTTAGTTAAGGGTTAAGGGTTAGGTTTAGGGTTAGGGATAGAGTAAGTGTTACTGTAAGGGTTAGGGTAAAGGTTGGGATTAAGGGTTAAGGGAGAGTTAAAGGTTAAGGGTTAGGGTTAGGGTTAGGGTTAGAGTTAGGGTTAAGGTTATGGATAGGATAGGTATTAGTATTATTGGTTAGATAAAGGGATAGGGTCAGTTTAATGTTTAGGTTTAGGGTAAAAGTTAGGATTATTGTTATGCATTAGGGTTTGGGTTAGGATTAAGGTTAGGGTTTAGGGTTACAGTTAGGATTAGTGTTATGCATTAGGGTAAGGGTTAGGTTTAAGGTTAAGGTTAGGGTTAGGGTTAGGAGTGAGGGTTAGGGTTAGGGTAAGGGTTAGGGTGAGGGTTAGAGTAAGGGTAAGGGTAAGGGTAAGGGTTAGGCTAAGGGTAAGGGTAAGGGTAGGGTTTATAGTATAGGGTTCAGGGTTATGTGCTAGGTTAGGTAAGGGTTAAGAGTTAGGGTTAGGGTTAAGGTTAGGGTGAAGAGTTAGAGTTAGGGTTAGGTTAGTTAAGGGTTAAGGGTTAGGTTTAGGGTTAGGGATAGAGTAAGTGTTACTGTAAGGGTTAGGGTAAAGGTTAGGATTAAGGGTTAAGGGAGAGTTAAAGGTTAAGGGTTAGGGTTAGGGTTAGAGTTAGGGTTAAGGTTATGGATAGGATAGGTATTAGTATTATTGGTTAGATAAAGGGATAGGGTCAGTGTAATGTTTAGGTTTAGGGTAAAAGTTAGGATTATTGTTATGCATTAGGGTTTGGGTTAGGATTAAGGTTAGGGTTTAGGGTTACAGTTAGGATTAGTGTTATGCATTAGGGTAAGGGTTAGGTTTAAGGTTAAGGTTAGGGTTAGGGTTAGGAGTGAGGGTTAGGGTAAGGGTTAGGGTGAGGGTTAGAGTAAGGGTAAGGGTAAGGGTAAGGGTAGGATAAGGGTAAGGGTAAGGGTAAGGGTAAGGGTAAGGGTAAGGGTAAGGGTAAGGGTAAGGGTTTAGGTTTAGGTTTAGGGACAGGGATAGGGATAGGGTTAGGGTGAGGGTTAGGGATAGGGAAAGGGTTAGGATCAAGGTAAGGGTTAAGTGTTAGGGTTAGGGTTAGGATTAGGGGTAGGGTAAGTGTTAGGGTACGGGTTAGGGTTAGGTTTAAGGTAGGGGTTAAGGGTTAGTTAATGGGTTAAGGTTTAGGGTTAAGGGTTTATGTTATGGTTTTCAAGGTCATGGGCTAGTCGAGGTAATGGTTAAGTGTTAGGGTTAGGGTTAGGGTTAGGGTTAGGGTTAGGGTTAGGGTTAGGGTTAGGATTAGGGTTAGGGTTAGGGTTAGGCTTAGGGTTAGGGTTAGTGTTAGGATTAGATAAGAGAAAGAGTTAGGGTTATGTTTAGGATTAGTGTTATGCATTAGGGTTAAAGTTAGGATTATTTTTATGCATTGGGGTTAAGGTAAGGAGTTAGGGTTAGGGTTAGGGAAAGGTTTAGGGTGAAGGTTAGGTTTAGGATTAGAGTTAAGGTTAAGGTTAAGGTTAAGGTTAAGGTTAAGGTTAAGGTTAAGGTTAAGGTTAAGGTTAAGGTTGGGGTTAAGGGTTAAGTAAAAGTTAAAGCTTAAGGGTTAGGGTTAGGGTTAGGGTTTTGGTTAGGATTAAGGTTAGGGTTTAGGGTTACAGTTAGGAATAGTGTTATGCATTAGGGTTAGGGTTAGGTTTAAGGTTAGGGTTAGGGTTAGGGTTAGGAGTTAGGGTTAGGGTTAGGGTTAGGGTTAGGGTAAGGGTAAGGGTTAGGGTGAGTGTGAGGGTTAGGGTAAGTGTAAGGGTAAGGGTAAGGGTAAGGGTTAGGGTTTGGGTTTAGGTTTAGGGTTAGGTTTAGGGTTAAGGTTAAGATTATGGTTTAGGGTTAGGGTTAGGGTTAGGATTATGGTAAGGGTTAAGGGTTAGGGTTAGGGTTAGGGTAAGTGTTAGAGTAAGGGTTAGGGTTAGGGTTGAGGTTGGGGTTAAGGGTTAGTTTAAAGTTAAGGTTTAGGGTTTATGTTATGGGGCTCAGGTTCATGGGCTAGTCGAGGTAATGGTTAAGTGTTAGGGTTAGGGTTAGGGTTAGGTTTAGGTTTAGGTTTAGGTTTAGGTTTAGGGTTAGGGTTAGGGTTAGGGTTAGGGTTAGGTTTAGGGTTAGGGTTAAGATTAGGTTAGAGTAAGAGTTAGGGTTATGTTTAGGATTAGTGTTATGCATTAGGGTTAAATTTAGGATTATTTTTATGCATTGCGGTTAAGGTAAGGAGTTAGGGTTATGTTTAGGGAAAGGTTTAGGGTGGGGGTTAGGTTTAGGGTTAGAGTTAAGGTTAAGGTTAAGGTTAAGGTTAAGGTTAAGGTTAAGGTTAAGGTTAAGGTTAAGGTTAAGGTTAAGATTAAGTTTAAGGTTAAGGTTAAGGTTTAGTGTTAGGGTTAGGGTTAGGGATAGGTTAAGGAATAGGGTCAGGGAAGATATAGATTAAGAGTAACAGTTGGCCTTAGTGTTATGCGTTAGGGTTAGGTTTTGGATTTCTGTTAGGGTTAAGGGTTAGGGTTAGGGTTGGGTTTAAGGTAAGGGTAATGGTTAGGCTAGTGGTATGGGTGGGGTTTATGTTATAGTGTTCAGGGTTTGTGCTAGGTTAGGTAAGGGTTAAGAGTTAGGGTTAAGGTTACGATCAAGGGTTAGGGTTAGGTTCGCTATGGATTAAGGGTTAGGGTTAGGGTTAGGGTTAGGGTAAGGGTAAGGGTTAGGGTTAGGGTTAGGTTTAGGGTTAGGGTTAAGGTTGGGGTTAAGGGTTAGTTAAAGGTTAAGGATTAGGGTTAGGGTTAGGGTAAGGGTTAGGGTTAGGTTTGGGGTTTTGGTTAGGGTTAAGGGTTGGGGTTAGGGTTAGTGTTAGGATTAGGTTAGAGTAAGAGTTAGGGTTATGTTTAGGATTAGTGTTATGCATTAGGGTTAAAGTTAGGATTATTTTTATGCATTGGGGTTAAGTTAAGGAGTTAGGGTTAGGGTTAGGGAAAGGTTTAGGGTGAAGGTTAAGGTTAAGGTTAAGGATTAGGGTTAGGGTGAGCGTTAGGGTTAGGGATAGTTTAAGGAATAGGGTCAGAAAAGATTTAGATTAAGAGTAACAGTTGGCCTTAGTGTTATGCGTTAGGGTTAGGTTTTGGATTTCTGTTAGGGTTAAGGTTTAGGGTTAGGGTTGGGTTTATGGTAAGGGTAATAGTTAGGCTAGGGGTGTGGGAGGGGTTTATGTTATAGTGTTCAGGGTATGTGCTAGGTTAGGTAAGGGTTAAGAGTTAGGGTTAGGGTTAAGGTTACGATCAATTGTTAGGGTTAGGTTCGCTATGGATTAAGGGTTAGGGTTAGGGTAAGGGTTAGGGCTAGGGTTAGGGTTAAGGTTGATGTTAAGGGTTAGATAAAGGTTAAGGATTGGGGTTAGGGTTAGGTTTAGGTTCAGGGTTAGGGTTAGGGTTAGGGTTAGGGTTAGGGTAAGGGTTAGGTGTGGGGTTTTGGTTAGTGTTAAGGGTAGGGTTAGTGTTGGGTTTAAGGTAAGTGTAAAGGTTAGGCTAGGGGTAAGGGTAGGGTTTATAGTATAGGGTTCAGGGTTATGTGCTAGGTTAGGTAAGGGTTAAGAGTTAGGGTTAGGGTTAAGGTTAGGCTGAATAGTTAGAGTTAGGGTTAGGTTAGTTAAGGGTTAAGGGTTAGGTTTAGGGTTAGGGATAGAGTAAGTGTTACGGTAAGGGTTAGGGTTAAGGTTGGGGTTAAGGGTTAAGGGAGAGTTAAAGGTTAAGTGTTAGGGTTAGGGTTAGGGTTAGAGTTAGGGTTAAGGTTATGGATAGGATAGGTATTAGTATTATTGGATAGATAAAGGGATAGGGTCAGTGTAATGTTTAGGTTTAGGGTAAAAGTTAGGATTAGTGTTATGCATTAGGGTTTGGATTAGGATTAAGGTTAGGGTTTAGGGTTACAGTTAGGATTAGTGTTATGCATTAGGGTTAGGGTTAGGGTAAGGGTAAGGGTTAGGGTGAGGGTTAGAGTAAGGGTAAGGGTAAGGGTAAGGGTAAGGGTAGGGTAAGGGTAAGGGTAAGGGTTTAGGTTTAGGGACAGGGATAGGGATAAGGATAGGGTTAGGGTTAGGGTTAGGGTTAGGGTTAGGGTGAGGGTTAGGGATAGGGATAGGGAAAGGGTTAGGATTAAGGTAAGGGTTAAGGGTTAGGGTTAGGGTTAGGGTATGTGTTAGGGTACGGGTTAGGGTTAAGGTAGGGGTTAAGGGTTAGTTAATGGGTTTAGGGTTTATGTTATGTCTTTCAAGGTCATGGGCTAGTCGAGGTAATGGTTAAGTGTTAGGGTTAGGGTTAGGGTTAGGGTTAGGATTAGGGTTAGGGTTAGGGTTAGTGTTTGGATTAGATAAGAGAAAGAGTTAGGGTTATGTTTAGGATTAGCTTTATGCATTAGGGTTAAAGTTAGGATTATTTTTATGCATTGGGGTTAAGGTAAGGAGTTAGGGTTAGGGTTAGGGAAAGGTTTAGGGTGAAGGTTAGGTTTAGGATTAGAGTTAAGGTTAAGGTTAAGGTTAAGGTTAAGGTTGAGGTTGAGGTTAAGGTTAAGGTTAAGGTTAAGGTTAAGGTTAATGTTAAGGTTGGGGTTAAGGGTTAAGTGAAAGTTAAAGGTTAAGGGTTAGGGTTAGGGTTAGGGTTAGAGTTAAGGTTATGGTTAGGATAGGTATTAGTATTATTGGTTAGAAAAAGGGATAGGGTCAGTGTAATGTTTAGGTTTAGGGTAACAGTTAGGATTAGGTTTATGCATTAGGGTTTGGGTTAGGATTAAGGTTAGGGTTTAGGGTTACAATTAGGATTAGTGTTATAAATTAGGGTTAGGGTTAGGTTTAAGGTTAAGGTTATGGTTAGGGTTAGGAGTGAGGGTAAGAGTTAGGGTTAGGGTTAGGGTTAGGGTAAGGGTTAGGGTGAGGGTTAGAGTAAGGGTAAGGGTAAGGGTAAGGGTATAGGTTTAGGTTTAGGGATAGGGATAGGGATAGGGATAGGGATAGGGATAGGGTTAGGGTTAGGGTTAGGGTTAAGTTTAAGGTTTAGGGTGAGGGTGAGGGTGAGGGTTAGGGTTAGGGTAAGGGTTAGGGTTAGGGTTAAAGTTTAGGTTAATTTTAGGGTTTAAGGTTTAATGTTTAGGGTTTAAGGTTTAAGGGTCAAGGTTTAAGGTTTAAGGTTTAAGGTTTAAGGTTAAAGGTTAAATGTTAAATGTTAAAGGTTTAATGTTTAAGGGTTAAGGGTTAAGGGTTAAGGGTTAAGGGTTAAGGGTTAAGGGTTAAGGGTTAAGGTTAAGGTTGGGTAAGGGTTTAGGTTTAGGGATAGGGATAGGGATAGGGATAGGGATAGGGATAGGGTTAGGGTTAGGGTTAGGGTTAAGGTTTAGGGTTAGGGTTAGGGTGAGGGTTAGGGATAGGGAAAGGGTTAGGTTTAAGGTAAGGGTTAAGGGTTAGGGTTAGGGTTAGGGTTAGGGTTAGGGTTAGAGTAAGTGTTAGAGTACGGGTTAGGGTTAGGGTTAAGGTAGGGGTTAAGGGTTAGTGTTAGGTTAAGGTTTAGGATTTAGGGTTTATGTTATGGGGTTCAAGGACATGGGCTAGTCGAGGTAATGGTTAAGTGTTAGGGTTAGTGTTAGGATTAGGTTAGAGTAAGAGTTAGGGTTATGTTTAGGATTAGTGTTATGCATTAGTGTTAAAGTTAGGATTATTTTTATGCATTGGGGTTAAGGTAAGGAGTTAGGGTTAGGGTTAGGGAAAGGTTTAGGGTGAAGGTTAGGTTTAGGGTTAGAGTTAAGGGTAGGGTGAGGGTTAGGGTTAGGGATAAGTTAAGGAATAGGGTCAAGGAAGATTTAGATTAAGAGTAACAGTTGGCCTTAGTGTTATGCGTTAGGGTTAGGTTTTGGATTTCTGTTAGGGTTAAGGATTAGGGTTAGGGTTGGGTTTAAGGTAAGGGTAATGGTTAGGCTAGGGGTATGGGTGGGGTTTATGTTATAGTTTTCAGGTTATGTGCTAGGTTAGATAAGGGTTAAGAGTTAGGGTTAGGGTTAGGTTAAGGGTTAGGGTTAGGGTTAGTGTAAGGGTAAAGGTTAGGGTTAGGTTTGGGGCTTCGGTTAGGGCTAAGGGTTAGGGTTGGGTTCAGGCTTATGTGCTAGGATAGGTAAGGGTAAGGGTTAGGGTTAGGTTTAAGGTTGGGTTTATGTTTAGGCTTAGGGATAAAGTTAAGGTTAAGGTTAAGGTTAAGGTTAAGGTTAAGGTAAGGGTTAAGGTTAAGGTTAAGATTTAGGGTGAAGGTTAGGGTTAGGGTAAGGGTAAGGGTTAGGGTTAGCATTATTTTTATGCATTAGGGTTAGGGTTAGGAGTGAGGGTTAGGCTTTAGGGTCTATGTAATAGGATTAAGGGGGATTTTTCTGAATAAGGTTAAAGTAAAGGGTTAGGGTTAGGTTGCAGATGCGGATTAGGGTTAGATTTAGGTTTAGGGTTTGGGTTAGGTTGCTCTTTAGGGTTATGGTTTGTGTTAGGGTCGCGTTAGGATTAAGGTAAGTGTTAGGGTTACAGTTAGGGTTAAGGGTTAGGATTAGAGTAAGGTTTATTGTTAGGGTTAAAGGTTAGTCTTATGGATAGAGTCAGAGTTAGGCTTACGGTTAGATTAAGGATTAGGGTAAAGGTTGGGGTTAAGGGTCAAGGGTTAGTTAAAGGTTAAGGGTTAGGGTTAGGGTTAGGGTTAGGGTTAGGGTTAGTGTTAGGGTTAGGGTAAGGGTTAGTTTTGGGGCTATGTTAGAGTTAGGGTTAAGGTTATTGTTAGGATAGGTTCTAATATTATTGGTTAGATAAAGGGATAGGGTCAGTGTAATGTTTAGGTTTAGGGTAATAGTTAGGATTAGTGTTATGCATTAGGGTTTGGGTTAGGTCTAAGGTTAGGGTTAGGAGTTAGGGTTAGGGTTAGGGTTAGAGTTAGAGTTAGGGTAAGGGCTAGGGTGAGAGTGAGGGTTAGGGTAAGGGTAAGGGTAAGGGTAAGGGTAAGGGTAAGGGTAAGGATAAGGATAAGGGTAAGTGTAAGGGTAAGGGCAAGGGTAAGGGTAAGCGTAAGGGTTTAGGGTTAGGGTTAGGGTTAGGGTTAGGCTTAGGGTTAGGATAAGTGTTAGGGTAAGGGTTAGGGTTAGGGATGGGGTTAAGGGTTAGTTAAAGGTTAAGGGTTAGGGTTAGGGTTAGGGTTAGGGTAAGGGTTAGGGTTAAGAGTTTAGGGTTTATGTTATGGTTAGGATAGGTATTAGTATTTTTGGTTAGATAAAGGGATAGGGTCAGTGAAATGTTTAGGTTTAGGGTAACAGTTAGGACTAGTGTTATGCATTAGTGTTTGGGTTACAGTTAGGATTAGTTTTATGCGTTAGGGTTAGGGTTAGGTTTAAGGTTAGGGTTAGGAGTTAGGGTTAGGGTAAGGGTTAGGAAGAGGGTTGGGGTAAGGGTAAGGGTAAGGGTTAGGGTTTAGGTTTAGGTTTAGGTTTAGGGTTAGGTTTAAGGTTAAGGTTAAGGTTAAGGTTAAGGTTAAGGTTGAGGTTAAGGTTAAGGTAAAGGTAAAGGTAAAGGTTAAGGTTAAGGTTAAGGTTAAGGTTAAGGTTAAGGTTAAGGTTAAGTTTAAGGTTAAGGTTAAGGTTAAGGTTAAGGTTAAGGTCAAGGTCAATGTCAAGATAAAGGTTGAGTTAAAGTTAAAGTAAAAGTTAAAGTTAAAGTTAAAGTTAAAGTTTAAGGTAAAGGTAAAGGTGAAGGTCAAGGTTAAGGTTAAGGTTAAGGTTAAGGCTAAGGTTAAGGTTAAGGTTATGGTTATGGTTATGGTTAAGGTTAAGGTTAGTGTGAGGGTAAGGTTAAGGGTTAAGGTTACGGTTACGGTTAGGATTAGTGTTATGCTTTAGGGTGAGGGTTAGGATTAAGGTTAGGGTAAAGGGTAAGGGTTAGGATTTAAGTAAGGTTAGGCTTCGGGTTAATCTTAGGGTTAGGTTTAAGGTCAAGGTTAAAGGTTAGTCTTATGGTTAGTTAGGCTTACAATTAGGGTTAAGGGTAGGGTAAAGATTAGGGTTAAGGATAGGGTCAAGAGTTTTTGTAAGGGTTGGGGTAAGGTTAGGGTGAGGGTTAGGGTAAGGGTTAGGGTGAAGGTTAGAATTAAGGTTTAGGGTTAGGGTAAGGGTAAGGGTTAGGATTATGGTAAGGTTTAAGGGTTAGGGTTAGGGTTAGAGGTTATTCTTTTGGTAAGGGTAGTTTTAGTGTAGGGGTAGTTTTATAGTAGGTGGTGAGGGTTAGGGTCAGAGTTAATGTTATGGGTTAGTTTTAGGAATAGGGTCAGGGTAAGGTTTAGAGCAAGGGTAACAGTAAGGATTAGTGTTATGCGTTACGCTTATGTTTTTGATATCGGTTAGGGTAAAGGGAAAGGGTCAGGGTTGGGTTTAATGTTAGGATTAGGGTTAGTGTTAGGGTTAGCGTTAGGGTTAGGTTTAGGGTTAAGATTAAGATTAAGATTAAGATTAAGATTAAGGTTAGGGTTAGGGTTTGGGTTAGGGTCAAGCTTAGGGTAAGGGTAAGGGTTAGGCTAAGGGTAAGGGTAGGGTTTATACTATAGGGTTCAGGAATAAGTGCTAGGTTAGGTAAGGATTAACAGTTAGGGTTTGGTTCATGGCGAGGGTTAAAGGTTAGGGTTAGTGTTAATGTTAATGTTAATGTTAGTGTTAGTGTAAGTGTTAGTGTTAGGGTTAGGATTAGTGTTATTGGTTAGGTTAAGGAATAGGGTTAGGGTAAGGTTTAGGGTTAGGGTTAAAGTCAGGATTAGTGTTATGTGTTTTAGTAAGGGTTAGGGTAAGGGTTAGGATTACGGGTAGGGTTAAGGGTTGGAGTCACGGTAAGGTTTGTGTTAGTATAGGTTTAGGGTTAGCGTAAGGTTAGGGTTAAAGGTTAGTGTTATGGTTACGGTAGTGTTAGTGTTGGGGTGAGGGTAGGTTTGAGGTTAGGGTTAGGGTAAGAGTTAGGGTTTAGCGTTTATGTTATAGGGTTCATGGTTATTGGCTGGGTTAGGTAAAGGTTAGTGTTATGGTTACGGTAGTGTTAGTGTTGGGGTGAGGGTAGGTTTGAGGTTAGGGTTAGGGTAAGAGTTAGGGTTTAGCGTTTATGTTATAGGGTTAATGGTTATTGGCTGGGTTAGGTAAAGGTAAAGGGTTGGGGATAGAGTCAGGGTGCGGGTTAAGGTTAGGGTTACGGTTTGTGTTATATTAGGGTTAGGTTCAAGGTTAGGGTTAAGGGTTAGGGTTAGAGAAAGGTTTATGGTTAGGGTTAAAGTTTAGTCTTATTGTTAGAGTTAGGGTTAGGCTTACGGTTAGGTTTGGGTTCAGGTTTTGGTTCCGTATAGGGTTAAGATTTAAGGGTTAAGGGATAGGTTAAGGGTTAGGATTAGGATGAGGGTTAGGGTAAGGGTTAGGGTTTAGGGTTTATGTTTCTCGTTTGTCTCTTGCCGAAGGCGTTCACATCATTTCCCTCTCCTCTCCCTTATCTCTCCTAACTGCTCTTGCTTTGTCTTGTTACTCTGTCCTGAGACCATCTTTGCCCTGCTTTCGAAACAGAAAAGGAATTATGGATTTGATTAGCTGGTCTCTGAGTGCAATCGACACCCTCTTCTCAACGAGAAGTCTGGGTTCGGGGGATCCCAGCTGTCATGACTGAACATTTGCAGCTGGATACATGATGGACGGGTAGGAAAAGTGGCACATCGTTTGCCTGGTTACATTGTCATTGGAGGATGTTGAAGATATTAGCCTATTTGTAGCCTTGGTAGCAGGGATTCTACTGATTGGATTAGGTGGGACCCTGTGGAAGGGTTAGGGTTGGGTTATGTTCAAGGTTAGATTTAAGGGCTAGGGGCTAGGAGCTAGGGGCTAGGGGCTAGGGGTTAGGGGCTAGGGACTAGGGGCTAGGGGCTAGGGGCTAGGGGCTAGGGACTAGGGGCTAGGGTAAGGGTTAGGGTTACGGTTAGGGTTAGGGTAAGTGTTAGGGTAAGGGTAAGGGCTAGGGTTAGGGATAGGGACAGGGTTAGCGATTAGGATTGTGTTAGTGTTAGGGTTAATGTTAGGTTTAGGTTTATGGTGAGGGTTAAAGCTTAAGGTGAGGGTTAGGGTAAGGGTAAGGGATAGGGTTAGGGTTAGGGTTGGGGTTAGGCTTAGGCTTAGGGTTAGTATTAGGATTAGGATAAGGGTTAGTGTTATTGGTTAGATTAAGGGATAGGGTTATGGTTAGGGTTAGGGATTAGGGTCAGGTAGGGTAGGGTAGGGTAGGGTACGGTAGGACAGGGTAGGCTTAGGGTTAGGGTTAGAATTAGAGGTATGGGCTAGTTCAGAGATAGGATTAGGGTTAGGGTAAGGTTAACGGTTTGGATTAGGGTTAGGTTTAAGTAAAAGGAATATTGATAGTGTTAGCGTTATGTTTCAAGCTAGGGTTCAGGTAATGGCTACGGTTAACAGTTTCGGTTAGGGTAAGTGTGAGGATTAGGTTTAGGGTATGGGATTAGGGATCAGAGTAGGGTTAGGGTTATCGTTAAGTAAGGTTAGGTAAGGTTAAGTTTTGAGTTAGGGTTAGTACAAGGGTAAGGGTTAGGGTTAGTATAAGGGTTATAGTTATGGTTAGGGTTAGGGTTAGTTTTAG
Organism: Triplophysa yarkandensis; assembly: GCA_033220385.1. Classification (NCBI taxonomy): domain Eukaryota; kingdom Metazoa; phylum Chordata; class Actinopteri; order Cypriniformes; family Nemacheilidae; genus Triplophysa; species Triplophysa yarkandensis. The sequence continues at coordinate 4,633,282 of CM065658.1, read as the reverse complement.
GGTTAAGGTTTAGAGTTACAGGTAGGATTAATATCATGGGTTAGGTAAAAGAATTGGGTAAGGGTAAGGGTTAGAGTAAGGTTAGAACTGGTGGTATGAGATAGGGTTAGGGTAGGGTTAGGGTGAAGATTAATATCATTTTAGGTTTAGGGTTAGGTTATGGTGGGAGTAGAGTTAGGGTTACGGTAAGGGTAAGGGTATAGGTAAGGGGAAGGGTAAGGGTAGGGGTAAGGGTTAGGGAGAGGGTTAGGGATATTGTTAGGTTAAGGGTTAGTTTAGGTTAGGTTAGGGTTAGGGTTATTGATAGGTTTAGGGTTAGGTTAGGTTAGGTTAGTTTGGGTTAGGATAGTTTAGTTTGGAAAGAGGGTAAGGGTTAGGATAGGGTTAAGGTTAAGTTAAGGATAAGTACCATGGGTTTGATTAAGGAATAGGGTCAGGTTAGTTGTTAGGGTTATGGTTAGAATCAATGTTTTGCGCTAGGGTTAGGGTGGGGTGAGCGTTGAGCGTTTTTATAGTTAGGGTTAGAACTCGGGTTAAGGCTAGAGTTAGGGTTATTCTTAGGGATTGGGTTAGGGTTATGGGTGAGGGTGAGGGTGAGGGTGAGGGTGAGGGTGAGGGTTCGGGTGAGGGTAAGGGTAAGGGTTTAAGTTTAGTGTCAGGTTGACGGTTAGTGTTAAGCATAAGGTATAGGGTCAGTGTTAGGATTATGGTTAGGGATAGGGTCAGGGTTGTGGTAGTTTAGATTTAGGGCTGGGTAATGTTAAGGGTTAGAGTTAGGTTTACCTTTAGGGTTAAGGACAAGGGTTAGGGTAACGATTAGGGTTAGGGTTTTGGTTTTGTGTTAGTTTATGGTTAGGGTTGGGGTAAGAGTTAGGGTTAATGTTAGGTTTAGGGTTAGGTTAGAGTTTGGGATAAGGTTAGGATGTAGATTAGGTTAGGTAATGTAAGGTTAGGTTAGGGTTAGGGTTAAGGGTTGGGGTTCCTGTTAAGGGTTAGGGCTAGGGTTAGGGTCAGAGTTAGGGTTAGGTTAAGCATAAGGGAAATGGTTAGGGTTTGGGATAGGGATAGGGTTACGGTTAGGATTAGGTTAAGGGTTAAGGTTTAAGAGTTAAGGGATTCGTCTAGGGTTAGGGTTAGGGTTAGGTGAGGGTTAGGTTAAGGGTTAGGGTTAAAGGTTAGTGTTATGGTTAGGGTAGTGTTAGTTTTGAGGGTTAAGGTTAGGGTTAAGGTTAAGGTTAAGGTTAAGGTTAGGGTTGGGGTAAGGGTAAGGGTAAGGGTAAGGGTAAGGGTAAGGCTAAGGGTAAGGGTTAGGGTTTAGGGTTTATATTATAGGGTTCAGGGGTATGGGCCGGGCTGGGCTAGGTAAGAGTTAAAGGTTGGGTGCTGGTTAGGTTTAGGGTTTGTGCTAGGTTAGGTTAGGGTTAGGTTTAAGGTTGGGGTTAGGTTTACAGTTAGGATTAGGTTAAGGGTTAGTGTTAGAGTTAGAGTTAGGATTATTGTTAGGGTTAAAGGTTAGGCTTAAGGTTAGGTTTGGGTACGGGTATGGGTTAGGGAGGGGGTTAAGGTTAAAGTTAAGGTTTAGGTTAAGGTGAACACATTTTCTCACGCCCGAACTATGTTCAGGAACAAGTTATTCCCTGTCCATCCCATTTTGCGAAAAACCTAGCTATTAAATTATTTTGGAGGTGCTTTAGTTCAGTGCAGGGTTCGTCTCTGTTTTAGGGTTAGAATTTTTTGCCCAAGGGTCTAAACTTAAAATTAATATCTGGTCTTCTGTATCCAGAGTTTATTGTAAGGGTTAGGGTTAGGGTTAGGGTTAGGGTTAGGGTTAGGGTTAGGGTTACGGTTAGGGTTAGTGTTAGGGTTAGGTTCAGGGTCAGGGTGAGGGATAGGGTTAGTTGTTAGGGTTAGAATAGGGTAGGTTAGGGTTAGGGTTATACACTTTAGGGTAGAGTTCAGGTTTGCTATGTGGATTCGATATTTTGAGCCAAGAATTTCATCAAGGGGTCTCCATTTAGGTTTGTTTTGGGTTTGGTATAAGAGTGTTAGTTTTAGAATTGTATTGTTCATTTAGACCTCTTGGAAAAGGGGTATATAATCTATTAATCCATCTTGTCTCCATGAACAGTCTTTCCTTCAGGGTCCCCCGTGGATTCGACTCGAGACCTGCTACCCTCAATGTGTGTGTTACTTTCTACTTTATTTTTAATATTAAAAATGTGACAACACACTCTTTGTTGTATTGAGTTTTTTGCTTGTCTAACATATTGTTTGCCACACTTGTAACACGAGATTAAATATACGCAGTTGGACGTCAAAGGCGTGAGAGGCTTTAAAAGTTTAAAGATTTCTTTCTTAATGTGACCGGTATTCTAACTTTTGGGTTCACAGTACTTTGGTATTGCACTTTTATTTTATTTAATGTTTTTATTGGGGATAATTTACTTTTGACTAATAGGTCTTTGAAAATTTTATTTTTCCTAAAGGCTGAAAAAATTTTGTGTTCTTTGAGGTAGGGTGTGTTTGACAAAAATTCTGAAAATGTTCCTTTGTTTGTAGATTAAGTTTCACACTCATTGCGTAGAATGTGTTGACGAATGGAATGATTTTACTCTAATTTTGGGTATTTTGAGATTTATGAAGTAATCCTTTTACTGCTTTTCTTAGAAAAGATCTCGAGTATCCCCTGACTCTCAGGGCTTCCATTAAATGTTCCTTATTGGTACAGATTTTATGAAAAAGTAGTTGCGATTTAACGATTCCCCTAAACGTATGTTGGGGTTGATAGCTGCTTTTGTGTAAGAGCAAGTGAGTGTCTGTTGATTTAAAATAAACCTTGAAGTCTAAAACTGTCCAGTTTCTCGAAACCTTGTCCCTTTGAATGAGATGACGTCCAAAAAGTTCACCTGAGTATCATCAATCATGTGTTTTATTTGGATTGATCTTTGATGTGTGTTAAGATGATTTGTGAACTCTATAAAGTGTTCTTTGGAACACGTCAAGACTCCCCAGATGTCGTCGAGGAATCTATAATAAAGAAGAGGTTTCAATGGGGCCGAGTCCAAAGCTGATTCTTCCCATTGAGCCATAAAAATATTGGCACATCAGGGTGCGAATTTCTTTCCCATCGCTGTGCCGTTCCGTTGCAAGTAGAATTTGGAATCAAATTCAAAATCCTTTTTAGTTAAATTGATTTCAAGAAGTTCCATCAATTGTTTATCAGGTCTCTGTAGGTTTGGATACTTTTCAAAGCATTTTATAACAGCCAAGAGCTCGGCTTCAGTTTCGATATTCGTATACAAACTATCTGCATCTATCGTGTACAAGAGTGCTTTAGGAGAAATTTGGATTTTGCCAATTTTTTCAATCAAATAGTATCTATCTTTCAAGTAGCTAGAGTGCTTCTGTGATATTTGGTTAAGAAAATATTCAATATATTCAGCAGTATAGTAGGACTCACTATCACAATCTGAGAATATAGGTCTGCCAGGTGGGATTTCCCTTGGACGGCTCCAGGTTTCAGGACCTTTATGTATTTTTGGTAGCACATAAAATTGTTTAAGTCTTGGCATAGGACCGCCCAGTAAATATTCCCTCTGGTAACAATTAAGGTATTTCTGACTAAAGAGGTCCTTTAGGATATCCTTAGTTCTTCCATTGTTTTTAAGTAAATGGGTCTAGATAGTTTGATATTGTGGTCCACATTATTCAATTGCCTCTCAGAATTCTTCCTTTCTTTTATTTTATATTTTTTTTCTTAAGCCTCACTTTACTCAGCCAAAGTAACAGGCTGTCAAGTAATGAAAATGAACACTTAGCCTGTAGGAGATTGGTATCAGTTGAAATAGATAAAAAAAGAAAGCAAAAAAGGTTAAGGCTCACATCACCTGGTAATCCCAGGTGGTCTCCCATCCATAAAATGTAGTGAATTTTCATATCTCATATATCTTTTAAGTCAGAATTCTGGTTTTCTTTCTTTAATGTTTTTTGTTCAAAAGCCAAACCTTGTTTATAAGAAAGCCACTGGTTTTTCAAGGCTTGACAATTAACCACGAGCCTGTAGGCCATGGGAATCAGTTGAAAAAGAAATAAAGAAAGATAAAGGCTTAAAGCACCTGATATTACCAGGTGGTCTCCCATCCAAGTACTTACCAGGTCCAACCCTGCTTAGCTTCTGGGATCAGACGTAACCAGGGTGGTTTGGCCGTAAGCGAAATAACCAGGGACTGGCAAGCCCTTTAAAAACTTGCATAGCTAGCCAAGCCCTTGCCTAATACTACTTGACTCTTCTTCTTCAAGCCACTGATAGGTTCCTATAAAGACCGTCTTAAGACCAGGTTTAATATTTGCAAGGAAAATGTTTTATCTTCCTGGGTCTTTTTTAAGGTTGTTATTCATCAGATGTCCAGTTACCTTCCCCTTTTCAGAATAACCCTTTCAAGAACATTTGTGTTTGAATCAACTGAACGGTTTTGAATTTTCACATCTTGTATGTTTTTCAAGTTTTTTCTTTTCTTTTCAAAAGACTAACTTCGCTCAGCCAAAGTCACTGGGCTGTCAAGTCATGAAAATGAACACTGAGCCTGTAGGAGATTTGTATCAGTTGAAAGAGAAATTAAATAAAGCCAAAAAAGGTTAAGGCTCACATCACCTGGGGCTTTATTTATAAAACTGTGCGTAGTATCTTTACCAAAACTCTACGTACGCACAAAAGCCAAAAATAGCGTACACAAAAAAATATTCAGATTTATAAAACCATGCGTACGCACACCTTCACGCAATTTCCACTTTATAAAACACAGCCTATCTGATAATTTGCGCACGCAAAAAAAATATAATTTATCGCCCTCTATCCGCCCACATTCAGCCATATATAGACAATGCAAATTAACTCATTGGCCATGCATATTAAAAAGAGCGTGGAAAAATGTGTTTTAAAAAACAAAATCATGACAGCAATTGAGAGCAAGGGCAAGAAGCAACATTTCTCTGAGGCAGAAATAGAGATTCTTGTGAGTGAGATAGATGAAAGGAAGGTTATTTTGTTTGGTGGCCATAGCTGTGGAATTACTAATAAAAATAATATTTAGAGTGGCAACACATCACTGCTTCGGTAAACAGAACCGATCCAGATAAAAAAAATAAGTGGTCCGATCTTAAGGAGGGAAATGGCTTGCCTCTCACAGACAGAATGTGTGGGCGACTGGTGGGGGCAAAGGCGCCCCCGATTCTCAGCCAAACCAGTGTGTGTGGCATTTTGTCTGAGAGGGAAGGAGACACAGAGGTGCTGATACAGGGGAACCAGGTAAATAACTTTATTGCTTGTGTGCTCAATTAAATAAAATAAATTACACAATTGGTTTAGTCCTCACCCAGATAGCATGTAACCTTTGAAATCATGTTGAGTCAGTGTTGATGCGTCAACGCTGATTACATTTAAATGACGTTAGAAAGTGATGTTGTTTTACCATCACTCTTGCACCCTCAGTTAATATTGAAATAATCTTTAGATTTCAACCACAAATCAATGGTGATAGTAGTGCTTCAACATTGTAAAGTGATGTTGTTTCAACGTTACTTTTGCACCATCAGTTAATATTGAAATTATCTTCAGATTTCAACCACAAATCAATGGTGTTAGTATTGCTTCAACATTGTAAAGTAATGTCGTTTCAACGTCACTTTTGCACCCACATTTGAAACATTATTAAATATAGAAGACAAAAACATACTCATAACATTGAATTAATATTCAAACAACTATATTAATAAAAAATTTTAAACACTGTTTCAATCAGATTCTTCTTTATTTCCCAGTCTTTGTACTTTTAATTCATTCAACTCAAAGCACTCAATTCCATGTAAAAACAAAACAAAAAACTATCATACAGACTCAAAAGTAAACCATTAAACAAATAAACCAACGAACAAAAAACTAATTAATTTGTATCTGGAGGCACCGACGGAACAGTTGCACTTGTTTGAAGTGCAGTTCCCCCACACGGTACGGTGCATATCGGAGCCATTTCTGGACTACCTGACTGTATTCATACTGGGAAACTTTTCCCACACCCATCTGCAAAGTCATTGCATCTAACAAAAGATAAACAACAGGATAGGAAATGTATGCAATTGAATACATTAATGGAGGAACTGGAACAGGGAAATATTGCATTAAGTAAGGTCTATTTCTGTGAGCACAAAAGGCAGAACGACAATTAAAGTCATTGAGAGTACTAACTCACCAAATAAACACATATTCAAGAACGTATCCTTGAATGCCCTCTTTTGCCTTAACTGCTTTTTAACCATCTTCCCAGCCCAAATTAGTGACGATGCCAGCTCATTGGTCAAAGAAAGCATGCGACGGACCCTAACTTCCAATGAGGTTCCTCCAATTATGCTGAAGTGTTTTACCTGCCGTACAAAATGTGAACAAAGCAGAGAGAACATGTCAAATGTAAAAAAATAAAAAAAAATTAAAAAAATAGGGTTAACAACAAAATGATCTAAATAGAACCACAAACCATTATTGTCCATGCTTCACTGGATGCTAAAATCTCCTCTGCACTCTCAAGCTCATCACTATTGTGCAAAGGGACTGAGAAAGGCAACGGTTGCAGCGGTTTCTTTGAGAATCTCAGAATCTCTTGCATCTGCAACAAGAAAAACTATTGCTAGTGAACAGACTCGTACATTAGCAACAAAATTATATTTTAGAATAAAGTAACAGTATTGTATATTGGTGTAAACTGCCTAAGATTCAGAAGTTGGACATTAAAATCAAAACAAATATTGGTCTCATTGCAAAACTGCCAAAGCACTTCTGGAATTGATACCCTCATGATCCTTGGAAGATGGTTCCTGGCAAGAGTACATGGCAGGCAGGGCTGATGAGTCTCTTGACTCGGTCATGTATGGAGAACTGCTGCACATCTGGGTAGGGGACTCAGAGGGATGGTTGGGCAGAATTTGAATAGAGGGCTGGACAAAGGTCTGGACTCTGGAAGCTGATTGAACAGGAGCCTGCATTTTATTGGAGACTGCAGTGAAACATTTTACATGTTAGCAAAAAAAAATGATGGAATGTCCACGTAAATGGAACAATTGCATATATTGTGCCACTCAGTCTGAGTTACATAAAATCACTGTTATACCTGGAAATAGAAGTCTAGTATCAGGGCAGAGCTTTCTTTTTTTAACTTCCTCTTCTGCATCAGATGTTGTGTTGTAAATGGGATTGTGTCTAAAAGAGAAATAAAACTTCAGATACATCTAGGAATTTCATTTTATGATTATTCTTTCCCCTTGCCATTCATTAATTGTGTTACCTGGATTTTCTTTTTCTAAACTTCTCCGTTTCTACTTCAGACGAAATGTCACTTGTGTTGCAGTTCTCCTGTAGATTTTTTTCAAACCCTTTTCAGCTTCTTCATATGTGGCTGCAAGTTATATGTTGTGAGTGTAATAAAGTCCACAATAATTCAAATTCCAACTCATATTAATTTATACACTTACCCCGAATTGCAAGGTGTCTAACAGGTCCATAGGACAACTAATCCTCAGTAGGCAGCTTGTATTTTTTCACTGCAGCCCGTATCTTGGCTGTGTCTTTGGGTGGATATGGTGGCCAAAGAAGCTCATTTCCAATCACCCAGCTGTGTGGCACAATTTCTGTGCCACCATTTTGAAATAGAACGATGCACCACTGCTTCATTTTTTTTAAAACAAAATCAGTCCCCTACAATACAAGATTAGTAATATGCACTTTTCTTTGGAGATGGAAAAGCAGGCACTAATTATGTTAAGTACAAGCTTTCCTTACAACAGCAAAGTCACGTTTTAATCTACAAACAATTAATTATGTCATATGGATGAGTGGCATGGAAATGAAAACATTCCTGTCAGGAAAGAGGAAATATTTCAGCTTAATATCTTGGAGCCTGGCCATATCGAGATTTTCATGCAACTCCCAAACTTTATAACCTATGCTGGTTGAATCAAATGGATATGAGAAGAATGACTCTTGTTTGCGAAACTTTTGAAACAGGACAAAAATCCCTACTCTATCTACCTTAATGATATTTCTTAAAATAACAATGTGGCAAACTACTTGTACACACTTATCTGCTTGCACTATTGACAGAGTGTACTTTTCAGTAACAGCTTTTCTGAACTGTTTGCCAAGACTAAGGCTATGGATCACTGGACCGTCAAAATGTCTCTGACTTAAGTTGCCCTTGTGAGGCTTTGGTGAATATGGACTTGGCATCTCAGATAACCTTTTCACAACTTGCTGTAAGGGTAAGTGAGGCTTGCGCTGAAGACGTTTTATTTTTCCTAAAAAATTCTCAAAAGGAAATGCTGACACATTATCCAAAGGTCCAAAAAGACGATACTCTTCAGCCAGATGAGTGAGCTGGTGTATATTGTAGACTATTTCATGTTTACCATACAGCTGTCCAAAGTGACATACAAATGAGACAAGCAATTCATGAGCACAATCAATCATCGCCTATGGGGTTCCAGAGGATAAAAGCAAATGCATTGCAACAGAAAACATATAAAGTTCTCATATAGTTTCCGACTAAACTCAACCGGGATGTAGGAACCCAGCAGCTTTAACTTTTCAGAAATGTCAGCTACAGTTTGAGTGGACAACCTAGTAGTATGTGCTTTACCTCTGATCCATAAGTTCAAAAGTTTCCTAGTGACGCCTAGACAGATATATAGTGCATATAATCTAATGGAAACATGGTAACCATTTTTACCAAGCCAGCTATAGGAGAAAGTTTTTGGCTCAAGTGGTGGTCTTCATCAATCATATCATTAAAATCAGAATTCGTCCTCAAATTTGCATCAGTTTCTGGGTATATCATTTTATTTTGCCACTTACCACCTTGAACACATTTGTCACAGCCTGAGTAGCCATTGTGAGATTTTATATTTTTAACAAAGGTTCCTGCAGGGGCATCACACACAAAAGAGCTTACTTCTACCTATATGTTTTGACCATTGTAAACAATACCACCCATAAGAACATCAGCTAAATCGTCAATAAATGGCTTTAAGAACTCAAATATGCACTTGGGCTTTTTCATACCACAGTAAAGGCCAACAAGGCAGGGATGTTTAGTATCGTCACAATTGACAATGGCAAGAATTGGCCAGGACTGAAGTGTAGAGCTTTTGAAAAGTGGGAGGCCATGTAAATTGAACTGTACTTTAACCATGTTCTAGATGGCGGCGAGTCCACACGCAGCGGCTTCTCTCTGTCCGGACAAAATGGTGTTTTCGTGTTTTTTGTCTTGTGAGTCGCAGTGTTTTTGTACGTTTTCATCGCGTCTATCTGTCTTTAAGCGCGCATACAGTCGTGAGTTTCTGCTGGATATCGACATCCTCGGACTACTCCAGAGGCCTACATCATCACCGACTCCCACTACTGCATCTCGCCCACAGCGGAGGCGCCGCAAGTGACATGAGAGGAAGCAGAAGAGGGTAAGTGCGGAGATATTTGGGCTAGGCTAACGGCTAACCCACACAATGCCTCTATCCCCACCATCGTACTGGCTAACGTACGCTCTTTGGACAATAAACTGGATGCACTAAATGATCTGAACCAGCACATCAGTGAGCAGCAGACAGCACACCCTGATGCTTTTCTCATCATAGCTGGGGATTTCAACCATGCTGACTTAAAGAGTGTGTTTCCTAAAATACACCAACACATCAACTTTCCAACACACGGTAACAACATTTTAGACTTTGTTTACTCCACACAGAGAGGAGCTTACAAACGGAAAGCTGCCTTCAGAGCTGGAGATGAGGGGGGCCTGAGAACAGCCAGGGCCAACATATCCCGCGGCATCAACAAGGCTAATAGTCAGTACTCCAGGAGGATAGCCCATCGATTCAGTGACAGCAGAGACACTCGGAGCCTGTGGCAGGGGATACAGACTATTACGGACTACAAGCCCCCACAGCGGACCTGTGACAGCAACATCTCTTTGCTGAACGAGCTGAACACCTTCTTTGCTCGCTCTGAGGCACAAAACAGTTCCACTGCTCAGAAGACTCCACCTCCTCCCAGTGACCAGGTGATGATGCTGACCCCAGACAGCATGAGGAGATCCTTCAGCAGGATCAATGCTCTCAAAGCTCCGGGTCCTGACAACTATCCTGGGAGTGTACTGAGAGACTGTGCAGCAGAACTCACTGATGTCTTCACAGACATTTTCAACATCTCACTTAGTCAGGCTGTTGTTCCCACATGCTTCAAAGCTACCACCATCATTCCAGTCCCGAAGAAGCCATCTCCATCCTGCTTCAATAACTACTGTCCTGTTGCACTTAATCCCAACCTCATGAAGTGCTTCGAACGGCTGTGTACCACATCAAGTCTGCCCTCCCCCTCTCCCTGGACCCATACCAGTTTGCATATCGGTCAAACCGGTCGACCAATGATGCCATCTCAACGACCCTCCACTCAGCCCTCACACATCTAGAGAAAAAAGACTCATACGTCAGAATGCTGTTCATTGACTTCAGTTCAGCATTCAACACAATCATCCCTCAACAGCTCATTCACAAACTGGTCGAGCTGGGGCTCAACACTTCGCTGTGCAACTGGTTGTTGGACTTTCTAACCCCGATCTTGCCCCCTCGTCTCTCTTCTGCCCCAGACACCACTGAACTGTGAACCCCCCCCCCCACCAGGTCCCCCATCCCCAGGTCCTTCGACCCCCCCCCCCTCCCTCTAACATACGATGTCATACACCAGTCACTTTGTGCAGCAGTGGTCTGCTCACTACCTCATTCACCATGGAACTGACACCATTCTACTACCTCATCAGTCCGTTTATCAAAATAACTGCTCTTTCACTTGTCACTTTGTCACTTTAATCATTCTGGAATAAGCTATTTATTTGGACTAAATATATTTTTTATCTGCACTGTTTGTTCACTGGTTTGCGCTCTATCTGCCATGTGCCTTGCGTTTTTTTTTTTTTTATTAACCTTATTTTTATTTATTTTTTAAATTCTATTATATCTTTCTTTACATTCCCGTATTGTATAGTTGTATAGTTTTTATCTTTTTATCTTATTTACTGTAAGTGTTATCTGTATGCACCGGGGGACTGAGAGTAACGCAAGTTCGATTATCTGTATGTATGTACTGTACATATGGAAGAATTGACAATAAAACAGACTTGAACTTTAACTTTACGCGAACAATTTTCAATTGTTCAGGCAGAAATAAGCTTTTCAAACACAAAAATATCCTCTTTGCCAAGCCAAAATGATAATACTCCCCACCTTCCATCTTTATGGTAGATACATGGGTTTCGGTCTTAAGAATTGTCCTGGCATCTGTGGGCAATTCTGGATGAAACATTCCTCCGCAAGAGTTCAGCAAGTGAGACTGAGAAGGTTGAGGCCCAATATCGCAAACTCCTTAAAAGAAACTCACTTGTTGGAGCTTCTGACTCTGTATCAGAGTCAACATCGAATAAGTTGACTGTGTCATTATTAACATTGTGTATATTGGTTATATGCCACAGAACCTCAACATACACCCCACCAAAGAACTCGTCTGTGACTGATTCATTACAATCTGAACCAGCTGAGTACTGAGAAGAACTGAAGAACTTTAGGGTATTCAACATAATCATTTACTCCTTCAACATGATTTTCTTCTGATACAGAATTCTGTGCACTGGTTTCATTGAATCGTTGTAGTATTTCTAACTCTGTGGACTTAATCATTGATTTCAATTTACGCCTCTTTGACCACCGTGAAGTCATTATTGCTGCAAGTGGTGGAACGGTTCAATTTGATAAAATTTGGCTCACTATGTCAGACTGTGCCTCTTTTCTTTTGGATACTCTGAAAAAGTAAACTAAGTTCTCATACATATAACATACATACATACATACATACATAAAGTCACTTAAAAATATATTGAAATATAACATTTACTTTTAACTATTTATTAATACAGACAGTTAGAACATGATTTTAGTATCACTGATTTAAAATAATCTAAAATCTATTACCGTTTCAATACATCTTACATTTAGTGCTATGAACATTTGCAAATGGAAGAGCTTTAATACACAAGACTTCAGTATTTTGACAGTTTTAAAATCTTATGGCATCTAATTTACCAAGAACCTATTAATTGTAGCAAGTGAAATGTTCTGAACTAAGCTTGCTTCTTAATTATAATGCTGTTTCATTAATGGTGCAGATTTACCTAATGCTAAACAATTAATCTATTTGAATATGTATTTTGAGTTGAACCTTTTAGAATTGTTACGTTTGATACTCTTTCATGAATATGAATGGTTACCTAATAAATCATCTAGCAGGAGATGGGATACAATCCAATCTTTGGATAAGCGGTTATGCTGTGGACTACAACTCATTGTATGATCAATGTCAGCATAATTAAGGGTGTGCTTCTCATTTCTTTAATTATCCATTCTCTCCGCCTTAACCCCTCCTACTGAATGCCTTGTAGTAATTGCAGAGTAACTGAATCAAAGGCTATTTCAAGTTTAATATTCATGCTCATGAGCTCCTAGAGATCAGCTAAATATTGTAGAATTCTATCAATCAAGGCTAAAGATGAATTGGAGATAATTTTTCATTAACCACTTCCATTTTGGCTCTTGCCTTTTATCAAAATATCAATGATTATTCAACATGTTTTGGATGAAAACACCACATTGTATAAATGTCCACATGCTATCTGTGCAATTTATATCGTCTAGGTTACTATTGTAACCCCGGTTCCCTGATGGAGGGAACGAGACGTTGTGTCGAAGAACGACAGTATGGGGTTCGCTCTTGAGAACCAATCGACTCTGACTTTGTTTAAAAGGCCAATGAAATTTGGCGAATGAAATTTGCATGCCGTGCCCCGCCCCGGACATCCGGGTATAAAAGGGGAGGCGGCTTGCTCATTCATTACCTTTTGTGCTGAGGAACGTAAGGATGACTCACGATCGCTGCAGCGAGCAGCACAGCGACGTGGCACGAAAGGACACAACGTCTCGTTCCCTCCATCAGGGAACCGGGGTTACAATAGTAACCTAGACGTTCCCTTTCTGTCGGTCTCTCGACGTTGTGTCGAAGAACGACAGTATGGGGTTCCTATGTAACACGCCACGGCGCTGTGCTGCGTCACGATCTCTAGCGGAGCGACCCTGACAGGCTCGAGCGGGTCCAATGGTCTGTGCTTCTACGCGAGAGCGTAACCTTCCAGTGGGGAAATGGTAACACGTCCCAGAGCTTTTTTACAAAAAGGTGAGAGGTAACTTACCACCGGTCTCCACGGGCGACGGCCTTCCTATCTCTACAGCGAGATAGCCGCCCGACCGTGAACTGCACTGGGAAACGCGGCCCCTTCAAGGAGGGAGTGCGTTACGGAGGCCACATCCTACCGTAGGGAGGTTAACATGTGGAGATGTACCAATGGTCTCACCTGATAAGGGTAGAGCTCATGGAAAAATTAGTGTGCATTGCTACCTGTATTTTGGGAGCACCACGTGAGGGAGATCACACATTCACCTAATGGGGGAATTCTGGTGAAGGAATTACATTGTACGGGGCCACCCCTGAGGGGGGAGCCACTACGTACGGAGCACTGGCTGAAGAAAGGGGCTCACCTGAAAAGGGCAGCTCACTCCGATGTTCAGCCTGGTTACAAGGTCCGCTCCGCCCGGCCTGTTACCATGGAGGTGCTGAGTGATGGAATTAGGTTACCTATACTCGCCTGTAGGGGAAGTAGAGAGGTAGATTAGAGCACTGAACTCACCTGAAAAGGGAAGAAGGCTCTTTCGCAGGCGTACGCCCGGCCAGTGGCTAGTTCTACCGGCGTAAAACCCGAGCTGATACTGGTTCCACCCTGAGGTTATAAAACCTTGCAAAGGTGTTGGACGTAGCCCAACCCACAGCTGTGCAGATGTCTGCCAGAGAGGCGTCCTGAGCCAAAACCCATGAGGAGGCTACACCCCTAGTAGAGTGAGCCCTCACTGCGAGCGGGCATGGCAGGTTCTGGCATCGGTAAGCCATGGAAATGGCATCCACGATCCAGTGTGCCAATCTCTGTTTGGAGACAGCTCTCCCTCTTTGCTGACCTCCATAACAGACAAAAAGCTGCTCAGAGCTCCTGAAGCTCTGCGTGCGTTCCAGCTAGAAGCTTAACGCTCGTACCGGACACAGCACTGAAGGAGTTGGGTCTTCCTCCCCTGTGGGGAGCGCCTGCAGGTTCACTACCTGATCCCGAAAGGGGGTGGTGGGAACTTTGGGCATGTAGCCGGGTCGGGGTCTCAGGATAACGTGAGAGTTATTCGGCCCGAACTGTAGGCACTCGTTGGACATGGAGAATGCTTGTAGGTCCCCTACCCTCTTGATAGAGGCGAGCGCTACTAGGAGTGCTGTCTTCCTCGTGAGACGAGGAAGGTCAGACTCTACTAGGGGCTTGACAGGGGTCTCGGAAAGGCCCGTTAGGACCACGTCGAGATCCCAAGAGGGTATAGGGCGTGGATGCGGGGGATTAACCCGCCTCGTGCCCCTGAGGAACTTGGTGACCAGGCTATGCTGTCCGAGATACTTACCTTCCACCAGCTCATGGTGTGCGGCAGCACTGCACTGATCACACATACTCCGGGCTCTTCACTGTGTGAGGAGCACCAGGACGAGAAGATGCGCCACTTTACAGCGTACACACGCCTCGTGGTTGGTGCCCACTTGAACAATTGTGTCCGCCACCACCGGAGGCAATTCGTTCAGGATCTCCTCGTCCCGTCCAGGGACCAGACATGGAGATTCCAGAGGTCTGGTCGCGGGTGCCATACCGTACCCTTCCCCTGGGACAGAAGGTCCTTCCGCAGGGAATGGGCCAGGGGGGAGCTATCGCTAGAGGTATTAGCTCTGCGAACCAAGCCTGGTTGGGCCAGTATGGCGCAATTAACAGGACCTGGTGTTCCTCGACCCTGACCTTGCACAGGACCTGTGCAAGAAGGCTCACTGGGGGGAAGGCGTACTTCCACTTGTCCCGGGGCCAGCTGTGCGCTAGGGCATCCGTGCCGATGGAACCCTCGGTCAAGGAGTACCACAGGGGGCAATGGGTGTTGTCTGGCGAGGCAAACAGTTCCCATATCAGCCGGATCATCCCAGGATGGAGTCGCCATTCTCCTCGAGGCGGCGTCTGACGAGAGAGCGTGTCGGCTGTCTGGTTCAGGTAGCCTGGGAGAAATACGGCTCGCAGAGATCTTATTTTCTGCTGACTCCAGAGGAGGAGGCGTCGGGCAAGTTGTGACAAGCGGTGCGAGCGCATCCCGCCTTGGCGGTTGATGTACGCTATCGCGGCCCTGCTGTCGGAGCGGATCAGCACATGCTTGCCTCTCACTAGAGGTAGAAACCTCCTGAGGGCGAGCATGACCGCCAACAACTCCAGGCAATTGATATGCCAGTACAGTCGGGGACCTGTCCATCGACCCGAAGCTGTATGCCCGTTGCACACTGCTCCCCAGCCCAACAGGGAGGCGTCCGTTGTCACCACAACGCGCCTCGAAACCTGTCCGAGGGGTACTCCCACTCGTAAAAAGGTCCTGGAGGACCATGGGGCCAGGGTGCTCCGACACTGAGGCGTGATGGCAATCCGCCTGGTGCCTGTGCGCCACGCGCTCCTCGGAACCCGACTCTGAAGCCAATGCTGAAGTGGTCGCATGTGCATCAACCCAAGTGGGATAACCCCAGTCGTGGATGCTATACGCCCCAGGAGCTTCTGAAAATATTTTCAGGGGGACCACTGGACGCCTGAGTCTGCTCAGGCATCGCAGCAAGGCTTGGGCACGCTCATCCATGAGTCGTGTAAATCTGGTGACAGAGTCTAATTCCATACCGAGATAAGAGATGTTCCCTGTGTGTACTTTTAGTACATGCACGCCCTGCTGTCTGAGGGGGGTTAGTGCAGCTTCCACGTCTTTCGTGAAGACTCGGGTTTTAGGGACAGACCGAAGGGCAGGACTTTGTACTGGTACGCCCAACCCCTAACGGCGAACCGTAGGAACGGTCTGTGCCGAAGAAGGATCGAGACGTGGAAGTACGCGTCCTTCAGGTCGATTGCCACGAACCAATCCTCGTATCTGACAGACTCGAGGATGCGCTTCTGTGTTAGCATTCTGAATGGCCGTCCGTAGACACCAGTTCAGTGAATGCAGATTCAGAATTGGGCGCACCCCTCCACCTCTCTTGGGGATGATGAAGTACGGGCTGTAGAGCCCAATGACATCCCGGCTATGGGAAGGGGATCGATCACTTCTTTTGCCAAAAGAGTCGCCACCTCTACCCAAAGAACGGCGGAATCCTTCCCTCGTACCGAGGTGTAAGGATTTCCCGAAATCTGGGGAGGTGTTTGCGTACTGGATCGCATAGCCGAGACGGATCATTCTGTCTAGTCACCGCCCCGGTCTGCTGGGCATGGATCATGCGTGCAGTCGTTGGGCAAGCGGAACCAGAGGAACGATCTCCCTCACCACCCCCATGGAGGGGGGTTCTGTGGCTCTCGGGACGGCTGCTTCGCTTGGGGACGGATCCCCTAGGAGCTTCCTGTCCCGAATACTTACCTGCTTGTGGGGACTGCAGTGTAGCACACCGTCTGCTTGAGAGTGTGTCTCACTGCAGTGCCGCCGAAGTGACGCAACGTCAAGTCATGACGCACTGTTGGGTCGGATTGACGCAACGTCGAGTCAGACTAACGCAACGTCTTGTTACCGTACACCGTCGCTTGGAGAGTGATAACGGTTATGTTTCAAGACCAGGGGAGGAAACACTCTTTGAGTGAGAGTGGGCACCGGACCCTGAAAGGGGCATGGTACGAGTTGGGACGTGGCAGGACCGTCCCGCTCCAGCCACTTTGGAGATGAAATGTCCAGGGCTGAGCATGGTGGTGTCTCCCCCACTGGTTGCCTCCCATCGGGACCACGTCCAACGCTTTCTGCGGGGTGGTTGCTGATGAGTAGGAGTCGCTCTCCTCCGGTTCGCCGTTCTCCGGGTCGCCACCCGAGGGGGAGATACAGCCGGAGTGGTCAGTTGGGAGGGGCGAGGCTGTCTGGGAACAGACGATGCACGGAGCCTAGACGGCACGGAGGCGGCCTGGCTTCGGCGGGGGAGGATATGCTTAATATCCTCCGTCTGCTTCTGCACGGCGGAAAACTGCTTAGAGAAGCTTTCCACCGTGTCACCAAACAGCCCACCCTGCGCAATGGGGGCATCGAGAAAGCGAACTTTCTCGGCCTCTCGCCTTTGCGCAAGGTTAAGCCAGAGGTGTGTCTCCTGGACCACCAAAGTGGACATCGTCCGACCCAGGGCACGCGCCGTAACCTTAGTGGCCCAGAGGGCCAGGTCAGTCGCAGTGCGCAGCTCCTGCATAACTGCGGGGTCAGAACTTCCCTCTTCGAGCTCCTTAAGTGCCTTGGCCTGGTGGACCTGCAGGATGGCCATGGCATGGAGCGAGGAAGCAGCCTGTCCAGCGGCAGCGTAAGCCTTCGACCCGAGGGTGGAAGAGATCTTACCTGCCTTGGATGGAAGTTTCGGCCGACCTCTCCAGGTAGAAGCGGTCTGAGGGCACAAGTGCACCGCAACAGCCCGCTCCACCTGGGGTATGTCAACGCAACCCCCTGCTGCCCCCCCCTCGAGGGAAGTGAGGGCGGAAGAGCCCGTCTGCCGTGTATGCGCCGAGAACGGCGCGTTTCACGACTTCGTAATCTCTTCGTGCACTTCCGGAAAGAATGGCACTGGGATCGAGCGTGGCTTTACGCCCTGCTCGGACCCCAGGTACCATGCGTCCAGCCGCGAACACTGGGGTGACGGCGGAGCCGTACACTGAAGCCCAATGCTCGCGGCGGCCCGGAAAAGCATGGCCGCCATCTCAGGATCCGGATCATCCCGGGACTTACCCGCCAGAGGCGGAAGCTCCAGGATGTCCTCCGAATCCGAGACTAGCAGGTCACCCTCCGATGCTGCGACAGACAGCCCGTCCTCATCCCGGAGGGAAGCGAGAGACGGCGTACCGTCTCTCACTGATGGGGTAGACGAGCGTGCCGAGGTATAGACGTTCCGCGAACCAGAGGCTGACGGGGTTGCATCTATAGTGTTCTCGTAATCACGGACGCCGCTCCCCGAGACCGCCGACCGTGCCGTAGCCGCAGCCAGCGATACAAAGGGAGCTGACGAAATGGTGGCTCGCTCTCCAAGGAAAGAAGCCACCCGTGACCGCAACGTCTTGATCGACATCTGCTCGCAATGCGGGCAGGTCGGTCCCATAAATGCTGCCTCAGCGTGCTGGAGACCCAAACACATGAGGCAGACATCATGGGTGTCCCCATCTAGGACAAGCTTGCCACAACCAAGAGAACAGCTATGCGCCATGAGGCAACACGCTGTTTAGAAATTGCTCTTTTATTGAAAAAAGAGAAGACACTCTCTGTCTTCTGCTGAGACGTTCAGGGGAGCCGAAGTTGGACAATCCGCTGCAAAACGCGTCGTGACACCAGCAGGAAGATGATCGCCAGAAGTCGATTCTTGCTTCAGACTCGAAGTCATCCGCCAGGTTCCGAAGAACAAAAGGTAATGAATGAGCAAGCCGCCTCCCCTTTTATACCCGGATGTCCGGGGCGGGGCACGGCATGCAAATTTCATTCGCCAAATTTCATTGGCCTTTTAAACAAAGTCAGAGTCGATTGGTTCTCAAGAGCGAACCCCATACTGTCGTTCTTCGACACAACGTCGAGAGACCGACAGAAAGGGAACAACACTTTTTACTAACTTTGAAAATTAATGTATTTTAGTAGATTTAGTAACAATAAATGAAATGCCAGTAAAAAGCATGCTAAAAACAGAAATACATTATATGCACCATTGTTTGAAACTCAGAGAGTTCATGTATGTCAAACACACATGCCTTCTGTATAGGACACACCTTGTATTTTCTCTATAATAAGGAAGCATCAATTAACTACTGAGAAGTGCAAATGCAAAACCAAAATGGGCGTATACCAATTAGTGGCAATTTTCAACAACAATTGGTGTTTTTCAACCATTTTTCAAAAGACTTGCTAAAATCATGAGGGCCCACCCCTAAACCAAACCCCCAGTGTATTAGAGCAAATGAAGTAACACCATTGAAAGTGCCCATCATGAACTGAAACACCCCACTGATTGGGAAACACCCAGTAGTGTTTTGCACAAATACATGCCTGCAAGATCTTGTTTCTTATAAACTAAGACTCTATAAACTAAGATGTCACTGTCTTCAACAAAGTGTGCTGTTCCCTTTCATCAAAATTTCAATGCTGGTCAGACACACTTTAAACATTGAAATTTTGATGTCAACTAAAATTATGATTTGGATCAAAACTCAATATTGAATCAATGTTACCATGCTGTCTGGGTATTCTTGCACAAGTGCAGGAGTCCCGACTGTATGGCACAGCTGGAAGCGGACGGGTGCTGACTGAAGCTGTTCTGCAGACACAGAGAGACCCCGTTAATGCAATTACTGTGCATTGTTGTTCTTCACAAGCGGCGCATTACTCCCTGACGGAGTCTTGCTATCTGATGATGTTCTTCTTGTCGGGGGGGGGGGGTCAGGCTCTTCATGCTGGTGTTGTGGTAGGTCGGGAGAAACAGGGATACCATTCATACAACTGAATACTCTTTCCCTGTGATGTCTGCCATTGGCATAATGTTCCAGCAGTGTCAGCGCATCCATCATACAATAGTATGCTATTTATGTTTTCAGCCATCATATTTAATCATTTACAACTTATGACATTAATCACATAATGAGTGATAGGCTTACATCCATTTAAGAATGGAAGTAAAATAAATTAAATTAATGTACTTTCAGCATATAGTTCCTTTTATGTGTTTAAACTAAACATGCATGTATGGACCCATAATAGTGATTTAATGTTATTTGTATTTTTTGTTGTAACCGGGACAAATATTGTAAATATTGAAATATGTCAAAGTAAATTTTGCTTTTTTGCCAAGGGTTAATTCCCTTTATCCACAGTCAGTTCCTCAACTCACCATCAGTCTCGCCAAACTGCTTTGTCTTCAAAATATGCGTAAGCATGGGTCATAGTTTGCACATATTTTCACGTCAAGGTTTTCTTTATAAATCCCAACTATTGCGCAGGAACTGGCGTACTCATTTTTTCAGCTCTTTTTTTGAGTACGCAAGCTTTATAAATAAGGTCCCTGGTATTCCCAGGTGGTGTCTAATCCATTAAATGTAGTGAATTTTCATATCTCGTATGATTTTTCAAGGCAGAATTCTGTCTTTTTTTCTTTCATTTTATTTTCAAGGGCCTCACATTGTTTAGAAGAAAGCCAGTGGTTTTTCAATGCTTGAAAATAAACAATGAGCCTGTAGGCCTTTGGCATCAGTTGAAAAAGAAAGTACGTTAAGCCAAAAAGAAAAGGCTTACAGCACCTGGTATTCCCATGCAGTCTCCCGTCCAAGTGCTATCCAGGCCCGACCCTAGCTTCTGAGATCAGATGATCAGGTGTAATCAGGGTGGTTAAGCCGTAAGCGAAAGAACTGGGAACTGGCAAGCCCTTTAAAACTTGCATAGCTAGCCAAGCCCTGTCCTGATACTACTTGGCTCATCTTATTTAAGCCACTGTTTCGGTTCCTATTAAGACCGTCTTAAGACCAGGTTTAATATTTGCAAGAAAAATATTTTATATTCCTGGGATTTTCTTTAAGGTTGTTATTCATCAGATGTCCTGTTACCTTGCCCTGTTCAGATTAACCCATTCAAGTACATTTGTGTTTTAATCAACTAAAAGGTTTTGAATTTTTATATCTCGTTATTTTCAAGTAAGAATTCTGCCTTTATGTTTTTTCTTTTCTTTTCAAAAGCCTCAATTTACTCAAAGTCACTGGGCTGTCATGTCATGAAAATGAACACTGATCCTGTAGGAGATCAGTAGGTATCAGTTGAAAGAGAAATTAAATAAAGCCAAAAAAATTTAAGGCTCACATCACTTGGTATTCCAAGGTGGTGTCCAATCCATTAAATGTAGTGAATTTTCATATCTCGTATATTCTTTCAAGGCAGAATTCTGGCTTTCTTTCTTTTATTTTATTTTCAAGGGCCTCACCTTGTTAAGAAGAAAGCCACTGGTTTTTCAAGGCTTGAAAATTAACAATGAGCCTGTAGGCCATTGGCATCAGTTGAAAAAGAAGTTAAGCCAAAAAAAAGGCTTACAGCACCAGGTATTCCCAGGCAGTCTCCCATCCAAGTACTAACAAGGCCCGATCCTGCTTAGCTTCTGATATCAGATGTATTTTTTTTTTTTAATTAAAAAATGTTTCAATCAAAATTTCCATCAAATGCTTTCCATATTAAAAAACAAACATCTAACATTTGTAATCACATAATCTCCCTGTGTAGACATTTAGTTAAGCTTATATTTAAAGTCAGTGAGCAAACATGATTTTGACAATCATTCAGTTAGGTTCAACTGACATTTGCAAATAAGAGTCCATTAAAACCCTCCAGACATCCTGGGAAAAAACGTTATAAAAACATCAATTTTATTCTCTAGTTTAAAATAATAAAACAGGCGTTGAACATACTTTTCAAATTTCCTTTTAAACACATTCCATACATCCAATAAAATATTTTCTCTTTTTGCCACAACCCTTCTTTCCCATATTGCACTCTTGATCAACATCACAAGTAAATTGATAATTTTTTTGTTTTTACATTGCTCATCCAGAACCAACATGATCACCCTATTCTATTCCCTACCTTCATTATCCTCTCCTCTCAAACTTAAAATCATATTTTTGCATTTTCTATTAAAATCCTCCAATTCTCTGCAACATAAAAACAAGTGTAGAAATCCTTCATCTTCATTTTTACAAACTTTAAAAGTAGCACTTTGTTTAAAATTACATCTGTAAAAATTCCTCTGTGTCTGATAAAATATTCTGAGTTTTCCAGTTTCGTCTGTACAAGTTTCCCATTCATGTTCCCCCATATGGTGTCTTCTTTTAACCCCTTAAATTGATGTAACCAATATTCGTTTACCACAGTTTTCTTAAAACCGCATCTCTAAACATAGAGTAAAAGTTTTTTAGAGTACATTCATTAAAACTACACAGTTTTTCCCCCATTCACATAAACATCTTTTTCTTGTTTCCCTTCTTCCGTGTTTTAATTTTCTTGATCCACTCTTGAGGTATAGCATTTTTGATTACATCATAGTTTTTTGTTTTCTCTTGTCTGCTATAATCCTTGCCTCTTTCATCACATCCACAATATATTTTACTGGTAAGAATCCCTCCTTGAATTCATATAAAATATCTCTGACTTTCATGATTCCCACATCCCATCATTTCTTAAAAAATATCTCTTTCCCTTGATTTAAAATGCCGTTGTTTGAGAATAAAGGCTGGTTTAAAATTGTCTCTACCATGTGGTTTTATATGCACATTAATTAAAAATTTGCTCCATGCCCCTAGGAGTTATTTGTAAAACTCTGGCAGCCCTTCCGTCATCCACTTTATTGTCTTCATCCATGTACTTTTTAATTATTTTAACTCTCAAACTGTTCTTCCTTTGCTCCACATCCAATAACCCCAGACTTCCCTTTCCCACGGCTCCAATTAAAGTGTGCTATTCTCGGGGGCTTTCCTTCCCATAAAAGTAAAAAAAACATTTATTCAGCCTTTTGTCTACCGACAATGGCATTAATGATACATATAAAATGTTCCATAACTTAGAAACCATTAAAACATTCAAAATTAAAACCTTCCCCTTTAAAGTTAATGACATTAATTTCCAAAAAATCAACTTTCTTTCAATCCCTCCTAGAATCTCCTCCCACATAGTTCCTTCTGCTTTCTTTCCATCCTTTCCTATTAAAATTCATTTTGTGAAAGGTAAACTGCCCAGTTAAAGCCTCCATTCTCCCAAATCTCATGTATACAGATTTATCCTCGTTCACTTTAGCCCCTGATCCCCTGCAAAATTGTTGTACTATTTTCATTGCTTCCTCTACACTAGCCAGATCTTTAGCATTAGCGTAGCATCATCGGCATATTGAAAAATTTTATTCTCTCCTCCCTCTACGTCAGCCTTTTATTCGCCCCTCCTGCATTACAGCTAATCCCACTGGTTCTGCAATTAGAGTATATAAAAGTGCCGATAACGGACAACCCTGTCTAATTGATCTCTTAATTTAAAACACTCTGTTAAAAATCCATTTCATTTTACTCTTGTAACAGCCCCCTTATATACAATTTTAATCCATTTAATAAAGTTCTCTCCAAACCCAAAACTCTTTAAAACCCCCAATAAAAAATCATGCTCTACCCTGTTGAATGCCTTCTCAAATTCCAAACTGATTATAAAACCATCTTTCTTCTTCTCAGTAATATATCTTATTGTATCTTTTATGCTCATTGTTGTATCCGCAATCTCTCTTCCTTTAATACTGTATACTTGGTTTGTTTTGATTATGCTGGGCATCACTTCTTTTAGTCTGTTAGCTAAAACTTTCTATAAAGTCTTCACATCCGTGTTGAGTATTGTTATCGGCCTATAATTTTTAAACTCAAATTTGTCTCCCTTCCTTTTATATATCAGCTTCATTAATCCTATACCCATCCTCTGGTTCATCTTGTCTTGCCTAAAAATCTCATCAAATACTTCTTTTAAAATACTAGTTAAAAAAATCTTTAAAAACAACGTAAAACTCACTCCCCAACCCATCTATCCCCGGACTTTTCCTTCTATTTAATCCACTTATAGCTCTTTTTATTTCATCTTCTCTTATTTCATCATCACATTCTTTTTTTTCGACTTCTCCTACTCTTGCTTTTATTTGTGTTAATAACTCAACTTTGTCTGTTTCTTTAACCCCCTCTGAACAGAATAAGTTCTCATAATATGATTTTATTTCTTCCAATATCTCCTCACTGTCTTTTAATTGTCATACCATTTTTGGCCCTTATTTCTTTGATCATTTCTGCTTTTCCTCTTCTTTTCTCTAGATCAAAGAAAAATGTTGTGCATTTCTCCTCTTCCACTGTATATTTTGCTTTGCTTCTTAATCTTGCGCCTTCATATTTCTCCTCTTCCATTTCCTTCAGTCTACCCTCCATTTCTTTAATTTTCTCTATGCTTTGTTCCGTGTTACCCAGTTCCTTAATTAAGTTCTGTCTTAGCTCCATTTCCTTCTTTCCCTTACATTTTTTTATTAATTTGCAATAACCTTTCAGACCGAGGAAGGAAAGTGGGTCCTTCACAATTATTGGTTTGGGATGTGTCAAAATGCAGTCACGTTGACGATGGGAGAGCGTAGAACCCTGACCTGTTATCGATCTACCCATGAAAGAAACTAAAGGTCTACAAATTTGGCCTGTAATTATTCAGAGTTTTTTTGGTCATACCTCCTAACTCTCTAGCTTCATGGCCTGTATGCAGTGCCATGGATATGTGTGGTGCAGCTGTATCTGTCATTTTGTACCATTGCTGTTGTTCAGCAGTGAGTGTGACGGGTGCTACCACTCCCTCTTTCCCTACATACAGGCCCTCACTTGTGCACTGTCCCCCTCAATGCTGTTAAAAAGTTCATGATACATAACATTGTCATTTCTGTCATAAAATAGTGTACAGTGAATGGTGTCAATTCAGGGTAAGAAAACATCTATGTCTGTAAGCCATTGCCTATGGTTGTTGTAAAGTAACACTACACTTGTTGGTGATGGTGAAATATCTATTTCTACCCAGTAGATGTCAGCAGCTTCTTTTAATGGGCCTCCTAAAAGGACATTTTGAGTACACCCCATATCAATAGCTAAAGAACAATTAACCTGTGTGCCGACTGAAAAACTTACAATTACTTCCTCTGGTGAACATAAAATGCTTGCTCACTGTTATAAAAGGAGATCCCTCCCCAATAAGGGTGTCGGAGCATTGGGGGAGTACAAGAATGAGTGTGATATGCTCTGATTAGCAATATTCGCTGTCAACATCTTGCATTGAAGACATAAGTGTTATATGCTGATGTATCTTATATTGTAGGATGGGAAGTTTAAAATTATCCAACTCAATAAAAAAGCACTTAAAAGTTGAACCTTTCTCACCACCATCCTGTTTCAAACCCCAAGCATGAAAAAGTGTTCCAAACGGCTAACTGTTTGGTAGTAAATAATACCTTAAAATGTTTAAGGTCAAATTTGCCATTTAAAGTAAAAAATCTTGCACTGAAGACTTAACTCTTAGTTGCTGTTACAACCCCAAAGCAGTAAATTGTTTTCATATGGCCAATTGTATGGGAGCATTTAATACCTTAAAATGACCAATGCTCAAATTTGCCATTTAAAGTAAAGGTCAGAATATCTTGCACTTAAGCCTTAACTGTTAGATGCTGTCATATCTTATATTTGTGGGATGTAAAGTTTAAACTTGTCTAATTCTAATTAACTCAGTATCTTCTCATTCAAGACCCCAAGAACTGAAAACTAGACCTTTACTCAACATCATCCCATTTTTAATCTAATGACTATAAAGTAGACCTTTACTGATGACCATCATGTTTCAAACCCAAAAGCATCAAAATTTCATCCATATGGCTAATTTCATGGGAGCAGTTAATACCTTATAATCTCCAAAGCTCATATTTGCCATTAAAAATGAAGGACAGAGAATGTTGCATTAAGTTTTTATCTGTTAGTAGCCCATGTATCTTATACCACAGGATATACTTTGTCATACCCAAAGCACTAAAAAGTCTTCGATATGGCCAAATGTATTGGAGGCGAGCATTATGATAAAAATACTCTACCATCCATATTTGTTTGAATAGAGAAAATGGTACCATTTCTCATCTCTTTCTTCTTATTTCTAATCTCTTATCTTATGTCATATCTCCTTATCAATTACCTCCTAACTGTTAACTCTTACCTCTTATCTCTTATCTCTCCTTATCTATTATCTATTACATTTTATCTCTTACCTCCTGTCTTTCACCTGTTATTACTTATCTCTTATCTCTTATTTCCTATTTCCTATCACCTATCTCCTATCTATATTCTTTCTTCTCTTATCTCCTATCTCTTACCTCTTAACTCTTACCTCTTATGTCTTTTCTCTTTTCTCTTTTGTTTTATCTCTTATCTATTATCTCCTGTCTTATTTGTCTGTTTTTGCTTATTTGGTATCTCTTACTTATTATCTCTTACCTGTTGCCTCTTATTTCTTATGTCTTTTGTTTTATCACTTAACTCTTCTTATCTCTTACCTTTTATCTTTTACCTCTCATCCTTTACCTCTTATCTCTTATCTCTTTTCTCATATCTCCTAACTCTTACCTCGTATCTCTCTTCTCTTATCTCTTATCTCCTATGTCTTATCTCATATTTCTTTTATTTAATATCTCTTATTTCTATTCTCTAACCCCTTAAGTCTTTTCTCTTATCTCAATTTAACCAGAAATACTTAGGCGAGTATGATGATTGAATGACTCTACAAACAAAATGTGTTTGTCTATAAGAGAGTGGTACCATTTCTTATCTCTTATCTCTTAATTCTTTTATCTTTTCTCTTATGTCTTACCGGTTATCTCTATTCTCAACTTTACCAGTCATGGTGAGGGAAATCATGATGAGTTGATTGACTCTACCAAAGACATTTGTTTGACAATTGGAGGTTGAAGGATTTCTCATCTCGTTCCCTGATCTCAATTTACCCAATCCTTGCGGGGTCAGCATGATGTGTCAAATGAGTATAACAATCAAAACTGTTTGTCAGTATGGGATTTTCGAAATTTATTTTCTATTATCTTTTATCTCCACTTAAGCAGTCATGCTCAGGCCATCATGATAAGTTAAATTACTTTATCAAAGACATTTGTATGCCATTAAGAGTTTTGTACCTTTTCTTATTGTGTATATCTCATCTTCAATTAACCAATCCTGCTGAAGCCAGAGCCGATCAACCACATTTGTTTGTAAATCTTAGAGTGGTACCATTTCTTGTGTAGTTTGGCCCTTGGAAAGTTCCAAATTCAGACCAAGTCTACGTTGTGTAGACACAGTTGTTTCACTGCGATCGAGGTCTTTGATGTCTTTTGCGTGATCAAAAGAGTCAAGGAGATTAGTGCATCATCCGTATAGAATCCACCTTCCATAAAGTATAGTGTGTATGGACCGTGTTGCGTTGCACCCTTCTCTGCTGCTCATTTTGAACAGTAAATTGCTACTGCCGGTGATCTTGTATTCAGTGTCTTGATCTTGTTTGTCCTTGTTAAGATTGTAATCACGGTACAATAAGAAGTTGGTAATCTAGGTGATCCTCTATCAAAACAAAACATAGCAACATTTGTTGTTTGTCTGCCATCACTGAAATGTTAATCCATGCATTTATGACCTCAAGGCTGGATTATTGCAATGCTTTATTAGGTAGTTGTTCTGCACGCTTAGTAAACAAATTACAGTTAGTCCAAAATGCTGCAGCAAGAGTTCTTACAAGAACCAGGAAGTATGAACAAATTACTCCGGTCCTGTCAACATTGCACTGGCTCCCTATCAAACATTGTCTAGATTTTAAAATCTTGCTTATTACTTACAAAGTCTTGAATGGTTTAGCACCTCAATATTTGAAAGAGCTCCTGTTACATTATAATCCTCTGCGTTTGCTACGTTCTCAAAACTCAGGCAATTTGATAATACCTAGAATATCAAAATAAAATGCCGGCGGCAGATCCTTCTCCTACTTGGCGCCTAAACTATGGAATAACTTACCTAATAGTGTTCGGGAGGCAGATACACCCTTGCAGTTTAAATCTAGATTAAAAACCCATCTCTTTAACCTGGTTTACACATAAATACTAACATGCTTTTAATATTCAAATCAGTTAAAGGATTTTTAAGCTGCATTTATTCAAGAAATCCGGAACCGGGAGCACTCTCCACAACTAACAATATATTTGCTATAATTTTAGTAGAAAGGCATCTATGCTAATATTGGTCTGTTTCCTCTTCTGAGCTCTTCGGAGCCACCGGATCCAGCCCATATCCAGATCAGATGGCATTGCAGTGCCTTAAGACTGGGTTGGACCTTCAGCATTACTAGTGAAGCACTTTGTGTTATTCTTTTTATTCTGTAATCTTTGTCTGACCTTTATTTGTACCTGCATCCCACATGCAATTAACATATGTATATATGTAAGGAAGAAACCTCATGCTGATAACATTATGCTTGCTCCCCGCCTGTCATTAACATAGATCTGTAGAGATGTGAACTTTTCAGCATATGGCTTCAGTCATTTCTATTGTGAGCTCTCCTGTAGGGGTCCTTTTGATGTCCACCTTTAGTCTAAAGACCTTTCTATGCAAGGTATAAAGTCTGGTTTCTTCATTTATGTACTGGAAGCATTGTAGTGCATTGTCGAGCCACAAAAAGGTTGTTCAGCCAAATTCAGCAAAATTTAACAATTTGGCGAGCCAGCCAGGAGAGACGGGTAAGAGGAGATCTCACCAAAACCAATGGAAGAAGAAGTGAATAAGAAGATTCTTGGAGATTCTACAAACTTTAACTTAAGATCAAGAGCCTGAATCTGTGGAAATATATTTTTTTGTATTATCTGGACTTTGTCTCAAAGATTATTATTTGGTGAGTGAAACTTATCAGCTCTCTTAAAGAACCTTGGAAAACTAATGTTTATAGTGTAGCTCTTTTTATTAAACTTGGTCCTTTCTATATAGTTCGAATTTTTAAAGAAAAAATTTGGTCCGTTCATTTAGACTGTAGAAGCTGTGGCTTGGTCCTTTCTTCTGGTGTCTGAAAAAAATTGTTGAGGAAACAATTTGGACTGTTCATCTTAAGACTGTAGAAGCAGAGGCTTGGTTCTATCTCTAAATGTCTGTTGAAATTGTTAGAAAATGTCATATATCTAGAGACTGTAGAAGCTGTTGAATTTAGTTTGTAACTGAAATTGCTGCAAGAATCTAGGATTCTTGACTTGGTGCTTAATCAGTAGCCACTATTTGGTTTGTAATACGAAATAGTTTGTAACTGAAATTGCTGCAAGAATCTAGGATTCTTGACTTGGTGCTTAATCAGTAGCCACTATTTGGTTTGTTATAAGAAACAGTTTGGAACTGAAATCGCTGCAAGAATTTAGGACTCCTGACTAGGTGCTTAATCTGTAATCACTATTTGGTTTGAAATGAGATAGAGTTTGGGTTGAAATTGCTGCAAGAATTTAGAATTGTTGACTAGGTGCCCCTTAGCTCTTCAAGTTCCTCAGTGAATTTGCATTTGAAAAGGCCCTATAAAACATACTTTTTTTCTGTTTCTTGATACACATCTACTGTACTGCCATGTCTGAGTCTCCGCAAATCAAAAGTGATAGTCCTGCACTGAAACCAACAACCGAAAAACATGGAACAGAAGCTCCTAAAGTTACAATTGACCAGATGATGGAAACCCTAAATTAATACCTGGACAAGAGAGTGGGAATAAGAAAGCGTCATTTTGACATCTTCCAGAAGTATAATATAAAGCAGTCAGACAGTGGGACATGGGACTTGGCTGACATAAAAAGGGCTTTTGGGAAGACAAAGCGTTTAAAAGAACAAAAAAAGTCTCTACTTTCAGCAGTTGAGCAACAGGGAAACTAAGCAGCTCCTCTCTGCAACACCTGCTAGCGGCAGTTCATCAAAAAGACGATGGACTTTATGTATGTGCCAAAAAAAATCACTTTAATGTTAAATTTTTATTGGATACATGCACTGAGTTAACTGTCATACCTACATCTCTTGCTAACAGAATGAATCTTTCCAGAGCTCAAGAGAACATTGTCCCAAATGGAGCAGGGGGGAAGAGATCATTCTCAGGAGAACTGAACATATAAAAATGTTGATTGGACCACATGAAGTAGAAACAAAAATTAGGTTTGGAAAAGTTACACAACCTTTATTGGGGCTTGACACGCTGCTGAAATTCAACTCATCGCTAACCTTTGAGGATGGAAAGGCAACATGGAACTTGAGGAGGCTTGAAAAACTGAACTACAACAACACTGTATATGGTCTGAAGATAAATATGACTGTGGTTTGTTGCAAACGACTCCTGTATCATTCACTGGAAAACCACCACCACCATGCACAAAACAATATCCTATCAGCAATGAATCTGTCCAGGGCATTCTTCATATTGTTCAAGAGCTAGAAAAGCTTGGCAGTCTAATAAAAACTCAAAGTGCATCTAACAGTCCAATCTGGCCTGTATAAAAAGCTAATGGCACATGGAGACTGACAGTGGATTACAGAGAAGCCAACAAGTGTATTGACAAATTAACACCTTTAGTGGCCAACCCAGCAACCATTTTTAACACTCTGAAACAAGAACATGAGTGGTTTACTGTTCTAGATATGGCAAATGGTTTCTGGTAAGTTCCCCTGGCAGCTGAATCTCAACACTGGTTTGCTTTCACCGTTGATGTACAACTGTATCAATGGAACCGTCTTCCACAAGGTTTTCACAACAGTACCACTGTCTACCTTTAAGCTCTCAGAACACAGTTAAAATCTCCAGTCATGCCAGGTGTGACCTTGGACACCTTGCCAGGTGCGACCACATACAGTATGTGGATGATGTATTAATTGCCTCAAGGACTGCACATTAACATGAGAAAGATGTTTATAGGTCTTCTAAATTCCCTTGCCTCTAAAGGTCACAAAGCAAGCTTAGAAAAAGCTCAAATCATGCAAAGAGAAGTGATGTATCTAGGACAGATGATATCCAGAGGAGAAAGAAAAATAAACACAGACAGGACTAAGGCAATCAAGGACACCCCTTCACCCACAACAGTCCAAGAGCTTAGAAAATGTTAAGGACTCTGCAACAACAACAGATCTTGGGTAGACTCTTAAAGTGAAATTGTACAACCTCTTTATGATTTGCTTAAGGGAAATCCACATTCAAAAGAAAACATTTTCTTCGGTTAAGAAGCCTATGAAACATTCGAGAGACTGAAGAGGGTTTTGAGTGAAGCACCTGCGATAGGGATACCTGACACTGGAAGACCTTTCACAATGTTTGTGAATGTAAAAACTGGATACATGACAGCAGTATTGACTCAATTATGTGGAGATGTGCAGAGACCCGTAGGTTATTACTCTGCAAAATTAGATAATGTTGCCCTAGGGTTTGGACCTTGTCTGCGAGCAGTGTCTAGCCTCATACTAGATCAAAAGATTGTCATGAAATGTCCACATGCTGTAAACGCTCTATTAACAATGAATAGAGCTTCACAAGTAACAGCAAGTAGATGTGGAAACTGGCTAGCAAAACTGGAGGCAAGTATCATTGTTGTTGAGAAAGCAAGTTTTTGCAACCCCTCGACCTTTATGATGCCGGCAGAGACTGATGAAAACAACCACAACTGTGAGGATATTATCACTACTTTGGAAACAGATCAGCATATCAAAGAGACACATCTGCATAATCCTGACTTGTCCTTTTCACAGATGGATTGTCAACATGTGAGATGGGAGAAAGAACAGCTGGGTGGGCTTTGACATCAGACACAGATGTCTTGTTAAAAGGGCCAATGCCCTCCTAATGAATATAAGCTCAACAAGCAGAACTTCAGGCTCTTATCTATAGTAGATACTTCCAAGCCGTTGTAGGTTGGAGCTGGTTGGAGCAAGACTGTGCAGAGCTGCTTCCAAAACCATTTGCTTGCAGTATTTTTCACCTTTTTCCATGAAATTGACAATCAACAATAGTTCTGCTACATAATGTGCTGTACCTGCATCAGAATTCAGTACCAGTTTAACCCGAAGTACTTACTAATTTAATTTTGGCTGAAAATATTAAATACATTTAATCCAAAGGCCAGAAGTTTTATTTGTGTTTTGATTTGTGAAGACGTCCCAACATGCTGTTTTTGCTCTTTGGCATTATCGATTCCCTACAATTTCCAAAACAATTACATAACACTACATGTAATGTTTCAACATTTATTTTTTCAGGAAATTTCAAATCTGTGCATATACATGCAATATGCAAAAAATACAAACCAAATTCCAAAAAACTTGGGACACTGTACAAATTGGGAATTAAAACAGAATGCAACCATGTGGAAGTTTCAAATTTCAGTATTTTATTCAGAATTCAAAATAGAGTACATTTCAAATGCATAAACTGAGATAATGTATAATTTAAATGGAAAATAAGTTAATTTCATGGCATCAACACATCTCAAAAGAGTTGGGACAAGGCCATTTTAACCACCCTGCGGCATCCCCTCTTCTTTTTACAACAGACCGCAAACGTCTGGAGACTGAGACGACAAATTGCTCAAATTTAGAAATAAAAATGTTGTCCCATTCTTGTCCCATTCATAATATCATAAGCTCAATTTTGCTTTTAAAGTTTGTCAGCAAATCTTGCATTGAACACTTTGTTAGATGCTCTCTTACCTCATATATGTGGGATGTAAAGTTTAAACTTGTCTTATTCAGAATTATCTCAAGACATACCATGTTATACCCAAAGCACTAAATAGTAGAACCTTACCAACCACCATCCTGTTTAAAACCCCAGGGCATTAAAAAGTCATTGATACGTACATTGATACCAATTGTACGGTAAATATCTCTTTTCTCTTATCACAAGTTGACCAGAAATGCTGAGGCAAGCATTATGATTCAGTGACTCTGCCAACCATATTTGTTTGTCTATAGGAAAGTTGTACCATTTCTTATCTCTTTCTTCTAATCTCTAATCGCTCTTCTCTTTTCTCTTTTCTCTCATCTCTTATCTCATATATACTATATCCCTACTCCTTTCTCCTATATCTTATCAAATACCTTTTAACTCTTACCTCTTATCTATTTTGTTTTACCTCTAATATCTCATCACCTAGCTCTTACCATTTATCTCTTACCTCTTATCTCTTATCTCTTATTTACTATCTCCAATGTCTTACCTCTCTTCTGTTTTCTCTTCTCTTATCTCGTATCTCCTCTCTATTATCTCTTATCTATTATCTCTTATCCCTTGCCTACTATCTCTTATCTCTTATTTACTATCTCCAATCTCTTTCCTATCTTCTGTTTTCTATTCTCTAATCTCCAATCTCCTTTCTATTATCTCTTATCTTTTTCTCTTATCTCTTATCCCTTGTCTTCTATCTCTTGTCTCTTATCTCTTATTTTCTATCTCCAATCTCTTATCTCTCTTCATTTCTCTATTCTATTATCTCCTCTCTATGATGTTTTATCTCTGATCTCTTATCCCTTGTCTCTTGTCTCTTATCTGTTATCTCTTATCTCTAAGTAAATACCTCTTAACACTAACAGTAACATCTTATTTCTTTTTTCTTTTGCTTTGTATCTTATCTCTTCTTATCTCTCATATTTCATCTCGTATATCTTATTTCTTTTTTCTTATCTCTTATTTCTATTCTGTATTCTCTTATACCTTATCTCTTATCTCAGCTGAGGCAAGCAGGATGAGTGAATGACCAACCACATTTGTTTGTGTATAGGATAGTTGTACCATTTCTTTTCTCTTTCCACTTTTCTCTTTTCTCTTACATATTATCTCTTACCTTATTTATTGTATTTTAAATCTTATCTCTTATCTCTCGTCTCTAAACTCTTACCTCTTATGTCTTATTTCTTACCTCTTATATATATTATCTCTTGTCTTTTATTTCTTATCTCTTTTTTTCTTGTCTCTTACCTTTTCTCTTATATCAACTTAACTCGTCATGCTGAGGTGAGCATGATGATTAAAAGACTCTACCAACCACATTTGTTGGTTCTTAAGAGATTCGTTCAAATTCTTATCTCATATCTCGTTCCTCTTATCTCGTCCCTCTAATCTCGTTTCTCTTATCTCTTATCTCACATCTCCTACCTCTCATCTCTGATGTCTTGTTGCTTACCTATTATCTCTTATCTCCTACCTCGTACGTCGTACATCTTAGCTCCTAACTCTTGTCTCTTATCTCTTTTCTCCTTTCTCTTATCTTTTTTCTCTTACATCTTACATCTTATCTCTTTTCTCTTTTTTCAACTTAAGCAGAATGCCAAGCATGATGAATTATTGACTCCACCAACCTCATTTGTTTGTTTATAGGAGAATGATAAAAAATTCTAATCATCTCTTATTACTTATCATTTATCTCTTTCCTCATTCCTCTTTTCAAGTTCCTTATTCCTCTTATCTCTTACCTATTATCTCTGTTCCCTTATCTCTTATCTCTATTCTATTAAATCATACAGCTTATCTCTTATCCTCTTACCTCCCATCTTTATTCTATTTCCTTCTTTCTCTTTTCTGTTTTGTATTATATTTTTAATCTAATTCTTTTATCTAATATATATTGTCTCTTACCCACTTATCTCTTATCTCTAACCTTTTACCTCTTAAGTCTTTTTTTATTTTCTCTTTTCTCTTTTCTGTTCTCTCTTTTTCTCTTTGTCTCTTATCTTGTTCCTCTTATCTCCTTGTTCTTATCTCTTACCTCTTATCTCTTATCTCTTATTTCTTAACACTTAACTCTTAGCTCCCATCTCTATTCTCTTTTCTCTTTTTTATCTATCATCTCTTAATTCTTATCTCAACTTAACAAGTAATGCTGAAGGGAGTATTAGGATTGAATGAGTGTATCAACCACATTTTTGATCCATAGGAGATTGGTGCGATTTCTCATTTCTTATTTCTTTTTTCTTATCTCGTCCCTCTTATGTCTTTCCTGTTATTTCTTATCTCTTATCTCTCATCTCTGATCTCAACTTGGACCATGAGAAATTCAAGAATATACCAACCACATGTGTTTAACTTTTGAAGAGTGGGACCATTTCTGATCTCTTATCTCTAATCGTTTACATCTCATCTTTTATCTTTTTCCTCTTACCATTACCTCTTATCTCTTACCTCTTACATCTTAATTCCTACCCTTTACTCTTTTTTCTTTTCTCTTTTCTTTCATCTCTTTCCTGTATTATCTTTTCTCATGTTTCCTATCTTGTCTCTAACCTCTAACATCCAACCTCTTATCTCTAACCTTTTACCTCTAAACTCTTTCTCTTATCTCCTATCTCTTTTATAATCTTAAACAGTCATGCTGAGGAGAGCATGATAATTAAAAGAGTCTACCAATCCACATTTATTAATCCATAAGAGATTGGCACTATTTCTTATCTCTTATCTCATATCTCACTGAAAACTAGACCTTTACTCACCACCATCCCATTGTATATATCATGACTATAAAGTAGACCTTTACCCACTATAATCCTGTTTCAAACCCCAAAGCAGTAAAATGTAATCCATATGGTCAATTTTATGGGACCAGTTAATACCTTATAATCTCCCAAACTCATATTTGCCATTGCAAGTAAAAGTAAAAAAAACTTGTAATGAAGACTTAAGTGTTAGATGCTGATGTACCTCATCTTTGAAGGATGGCACGTTTAAAATGAACATATTCAATATCAACTCAAGACATACTGTGTAATTACCACAGCACTATAAAGCAGAATCTATATATATATCCATACTCAATTCGCCACAGATAAGGCTCATAATCAATGCCAAGTCTATTGAAATGCAAGATAACTTAGTTCTTGTCCCAAGACCCAGTAGTTGAATGATTAATACATTGCCCTTTCCCTTGCTGTTTCTTAGTGATTGTTGCTTAACTTTATCCGCCTCAGATAACCCTGTGTTCACACCGAACGCGGCAAGTGAGTCACGAATCTCCCTCCGCCGCTGGAGCAAAAAACTGCTCGCCGCTCTGACGCGCTGCTGTCTGCTCTTTTTTTTACTTTTATTTAAAGGAGCCGCAAAGCAAACTAATTAAACGTGTTGACTAAATACAAACTATAAGTTAAATTATCCTCATAAACTTAAACATTTTACACCAGCATCACTATTTTGTGTGTTCTTGCACAAACACACGCACACACACAATAAAGAAACACATCATAAACTCTAGATTTCAGGCATTTTGATTCAAACATAACTCTATTAATTCATGTCCCTGTTTATGTTCATGTATAACTGAAAATATGAATATAATAAACAATTAATAATGAATATCTCGTCTCCTCTGCATGGGAACTAATGTGATCAGAACTAAAGTTAACATGACGGAGCTCCTTTAACTCTTCTGAAGAGGAGCGCTGCTGCTTCCTGATTGGTTGCCGCTCTAAAATAGCTCATTAGCATAAAGTTAAACTGATTTTAACTCTCCCTTGACGCTCCTGCCGGACTTGCCGCGCCGCGCTGCTCCTCGCCGCCTCTCAACGCCTCCCGCCGCGGACTTACATTGAAAATGAATGGCACCCGGACGCTCTGACGCTCTCGCCGCGTTCGGTGTGAACGCACAGTAAGGCTCATATATAATGCCAAGATGATTTGAAATGGAGGATAGCTTAGTTCTTTTCCCAAGGCCTATAAGTTGAAGGATCAATAAATTGCCATGCATCTGCGGTTTCTTCCTGGAAAAAGAACTTAATCCACTTCAGATAAGCAGCCACAGCAGCTTAATGGATAAGGCACTGGCTTTCGTAACCAGACATTGAAGGTTCTAATCCATCCCTGGATGAAAAATCTGATCCACAGGTCTAGGAATTAAAACCACTTCCTTCTGGCTGTTTTGAATGAATCCCTGACTGAGAATAAAGGAACCTTAGTGCTCTGACTATGACCCCCTTCTATTGATGAATACATTGCCCTTCCTCTTGCTGTTTCTTAATGGATATTGTTTAACTTAATAGGCTTCAGATAAGGCTCATAAACAATCCAAGTTGATTTGAAATTTAAGATACATTAGTTCTTGACTCATGACCCAGTAGTTGAAGGATCAATACATTGCCCTGCCTCTTGCTGTTTCTTAATATGTATATATATATATATATATATATATATATATATATATATCCATACTTAATCCGCCACAGATAAGGCTCATAATCAATGCCAAGTTGATTTGAAATGTAAGAAACCTTAGTTCTTGGCCCATGACCCAGTAGCTGAAGGATCAATACATTGCCCTGCCTCTTGCTGTTTCTTAATTATTATTGTTTAACTCTATCCGCCTCAGAAAAGGCTCATATACAATGCCAAGTTGATTTGAAATGCAGGATAGCTTGGTTCTTGTCCCAAGACTCAGTAGTTGAAGGATCAATAAATTGCCATGCCTCTGTTTCTTATCAATGGATATTGCAAAGTCAAAGTGCAGCTGTTCCACCCTGAGAAATGTGCACGCAGCCCTGGAGCATAGGACCATCCCCGCCCATTTACTACAGCCATTATAAAAACCCTAAGTCGAACCAGCATCAACAATCTCAAGACTATGATTCAGATAACATCTCCTATCCTTCTGCCGTTCACATTCCGCACTCTTACGATGACAACGCAGTTTGTTACATAGTGGCTAACACTGCACTCATGCCGAGGTGTTCAAGGTTACTGACGGATGTTTCTCGGATCTTGGATAAAAAGTCATTAAAGGGGTGATTGTCGCGTTGCTTCAACATCTAGTTAATGCTAACTCAAGCAAGACTGCACCGGATGCGAGATCGATCATCTAAGTCAACTGCAACATGCCTGCCTCTTCTAACCATCTACATACTTTTTCGGCCTGCCTTTTAGGGTGTTTGCCGGCAAGCTGTTCAACCCCATACTTCACAAAGTTGTGACATCGGCGTTGCGACACTACGGATTCAAGGCAGACCCTCAGACGATACAAGGGGCAGCTGGCTTCATTCTTCAAGAATAAAAAGACTAAAAACAAAACTAGAAGAAATCAGGCAAAGCCTCCAGGACAAGAAATCTGAAAACATATTTTCAAAGCCGTCAATGACTGGCGAACCGCTGCAGAATAAGAATGGGGAACCACTCATAAGGGTTATATTTAAACTACACTGCAGGGGAAAGCTGATGGGCCTGATGCGTAAGATAATCAACGATTCTGGCGCCGTTCGTCTATCGAATTTCCAGAAAGCCCTGTCTTTCGTGAGAGGATCTTCAAATATATGGACAGATATGACCGACTATACCGTTAACTGTTCCGAACCGGTCTGTGCGAGAGTTAGAAAAGTTTTGGAGGTTGTGGCTGAATCTAGCAATGAGATAGATGTTATAGACATAATTTGTATGTGGACGTACTATGCAAACCGTTGATTTCAAAAGATGAGAAAGATGTGATTGTCAAAATTATTGAAACTCTAGTTGACTATATACTCGAACAAAACCTGCATGAATTTTTTATTGGTAGGATAATATGAAAAGACCTTGCAATATGCTCTGCTCTTTAACCATTTATGTGTCATATCACCTTGTATATTGCTTCCTGTGTGTGTGAATGTGTGTGTGTGTGTGTGTGTGTGTGTGTGTGTGTGTGTGTGTGTGTGTGTGTGTGTGTGTGTGTGTGTGTGTGTGTGTGTGTGTGTGTGTGTGTGTGTGTGTGTGTGTGTGTGTGTGTGTGTGTGTCTTCTTTAATAAACTTTTTAAATAAATAAAAAATTTCTGTCATTTTATTGCCGAAGAGGGGAAGCGGAAACATAGCTGAGCTCATGAAGAAAGCTTATTACACGCCATCTAACCCTGCTCATTAGGAGGTATAAAACTATTAAAAGGGGCAGTTCTTAAAGACACTGGCGTTAGGCTGAGCGAGGAGATTTCGGAATGGCTGTCAGGAGAGGATGCTTACAAGTTGCATAGAACCGCTCCTATAAAATACCAACGTAATAGAGTCATATAGTATATTGGAAGAGGGGCTCGTGCCCAAGAAATTGCAGACGGACTGAGGAACAAAGTTTTTTTAACAAACATTTTCAAGATTTGATGAAAAAGTACAACGTATATCATTTTGCTACAGCCACCGATTTGAAAGCGAGCGTAGTTGCACGTTTCAACAGAACTTTAAAAAGTCGGATGTGGAGATTTTTAACGGCAACTAATTCCCGACGATTCATAGATGTTTTACAAGACATCACGCGTGGTTACAATACCTTGTATCACAGAAGTATAAAAATGAGCCCGGACGATGTTTGCAGAGAACCTTTTAACTTAAAGTCTGAGACGTTGTGAGGATTTCTAAAATGAGAGGACCATTCGCTAAGGGATATGAACAAAATTACACAGAGGAAGGGGAGCAAATTATCATCTTTCAGACTCTGAGGTTTTCCTTTGAAAAATTTAATATTATACAGCTTAATCAATTCATTGTCAAAGGTTGCCAACAATCATACAAAAATACAATGTGTTCCACTTTTTTAGAAATCACATTCTCAGCATTTTCCAACAAGAGTTTTACAAAATATGAGTTTCCTGAATTGCTCGGACAGCTGATCACAGCTGAAAACGGATGTTGCAGCCTAAAATCAAAGTCAGATGCCTCTCGTATACCCCTGTGTTCAGTAGCCATATGGGAGTGTGTGGAAATCGGGCAAAAGCCTGTGTTTATTGTACACCACCCTAAACCTTTTTCGACTGATTTGTTGTGCAGAGTGAGTTTTTTTTTTATTCCTAACAATGTTTTCGTTATGGGCTAGAATAAAGTAAGGGCCATCATGTGATGTCACGTGGCTGTCAACCAGACCAATCAGAGTGCCTAATCGGATCGCTTGAGAATTTTTTGCACTCAGAGTTATACCTTTGGCTTTCATGGACGCTTTACCTCTAGCCATAGGTTAACCGTAAGATTTCGGACCGCTGGAACAGAACTCCGTTATATAATCTTCCTCCACCAATTCGCTCTTCAGCTCACCAAGATGGTTACCGAGAGTTGGTACCCAGTCACCCTCCCTAGACACAAATATGATGCTTTCTGTGTCAGAGTACAACAAGTGATCACCAAGTTTATCCATAAGCTCATAGAGCTCGAGACGCGCATGAGCCATTGTAAATGCTCCAATAAAAACATTAATGTCTTTAGGTTTACAAAATTCGTGTTCCTGGTTTTGATACTGGACGAGAGCTATGTCATCGGATACAAATGTGAAATATTTCAGGTTGTTAATACCGCCGAAAACCACATTGATAAACTCCTCTGGGTTTTTTACGAGCAATGTTTGAGGGAGATTTTCGCGCATAGAAAATCAACCCCAAAGCGAGTTCAGCAAAAGTTTATTAATAGACCTTTGAACAGGGTTATAGGTGATCTTTTCGAGGTCGAGACTAATGCCCTCTTTTTCAAAATTATTTTTAATGTACGCCTCCTTGTCGGCAGCCATGACAGCGTTTGAAGGATATCCGGACGCTTTCTGTTTTAATCGTAAAAACGTTTTCACGTAATCACAAAACAGCATATCAGACATATGTTGAAAATGCCAAAATTCGTCAATCTTGGCTATCACGTACCCCTTCTTTACAGATTTTTCAAGTTCCATACTGACCCAGCAACCTGAGAGAGCCCTTTCTTCATCCGTATGATTACAGCAAGTTCTCTGGTTTTGAGTATGCGCGCACGTTTGGCACAACAGGAACATTAGCTTACCCCCACATCCGTACGGCAGCACAGGAAAAATGAATTTAAGTGGCAGTACACCGTGGCCTTGATAAGACCGTATTAATTCTCGATTGGCTCGAAAACACAAAAATTTATCTGAGGATGTCCTATTGGATATGTCTTACTGTCCTGACAAAACGGGTAAAGGCTAGTGAAATCTAAATAGCTTATTTTTTCACCAACATCAGCTTTGTGGTAGAGTTTATAGGCGTTCGTTCGCCCTCCAAAAAGCGCGTCCCTCGGTCTCAGTCTCACGGGGGGCGTATAGGTTCTCATAAACTCTATTACAGAGGGGTCATTGCATTTCATTTCACGCAATTTGCATTCCCACATGACATCCATTTTTATCCCATAAGTGTTCTGTAGGATATCGATCTTGTCATCGACCTGTCATATAAGAATGCCGTACGGGGCCGACGACATTGGATGTGTGTGGTGAGGTTCCAGATAAAATGGACATCCATGGTAAATGCAGCCTCAGAAGTCTTCACTGAATCTATCACCATTGTGCTCGTAGTGGCCTTCTAAAAACTAATTACCTATTGAGACTTTGCCGTGGTTAAAAGTGTGATGGATGTCGACGTTTCGCGTCTTTTTAACATATTCAAGCCATTCGATTGAAACGTTGGAGTAGGTTTTGCTTTGTTGAACGTACGCATGACTATGCATCAGGGCCAGTGTAGATCTTTCTAGATAATAAGCTTTGAAGACACCCATACAACATCTAGCCAGTGTGGTATAGTTAAACGGGTCTAGTTTGGTGTACTCTAGGACAACGAGCGGTACTTCATGCATCCCTCGCGTAATAGGACAACATCGTTTACACCATATACGCATATTCGTTTACACAATAACTCCTGTTCCAATCATTGAACTTTCTCTTGTTTGTATCATTCATGTCATCACTTTTTGTTGGGGTAGGGGCCTACATATTGCTAATTTACCACCCTGTTAAAATGATGGGGAAATAATCCTTTTTCTGTCTTGGTCAAGTTTAGAGCTTCTGGCATCTGCCATGGGGATGAACGAGTAGTTGTCGATATATCGTTGGGCAAACACATCGTCATACATAAAGATTAATTTACATCCCTGCATGATGATGTTCAGAGTGACACCCGCTTTGCAAAAAGATTCCAATATTAGAAAAGAATCGAATTTGGATGCTTAATGAGCTATCAAACAGTATCCTTTTGTGTCTGGGTTGCCTGAAATGATGAATTAGGGCCGAAACACATGAGGGTCCCGCTGCCTCAAATATTTTCCCATTGAAGATAAAGGTGCATACAAAGTAAGCAACGTGTTTTCCGTTCTCATAACGGGTTTCAAAATTATAGAAAATATATCTCACTCTAGGATCGTCCGGGGTAGGTGGCTGTATGAAACAGCTATGGTCCTCGTCTGTTGGTATATCTTCGTTGCAATGTCGTTGCAACATCTGCTGGGCTCGCATACGTGTTGTCTCGTTCCGCTTGTGCCTACAATTCGGTATCGTCTGTTACACAGTTTGCAATATTATATAACATCGCACAAAGCGTTTTCTTTATCCCAACCGGGTTTCTTGTGCATGTTGTAACAGTATGCGGATTTGCAGAATCAGAGGCAATCCGGACAATGTACAGTTTGTTTAGGATGTTCAGAATCAAAACACCAGTACAAACGCGGGTGCAGTGATGATGTATAGCGTCGTTGTAGCCTTTATAACAAAACTCGCATACATAGCTTGTCCTGATGAACTTCTTCAGATCGAAAATCATGTAAAAATGTTCTTCTTCTAAATAAGGAACAAAGTTTTTGGGTGATTTATGGAAGTTTGTAGCGTGACGTCGTTAGATCTGTAGAACCTTACATCTGGATGCCTAATAGTATTTCGAATTTTCCTACGGCATCGAGTCCTATCTTGTCTCTAGTAGAAAAGCCTGCGTTGTTCTGAAGGGCAGCGGCGCATGTCTCTAGTTCGCAAATAAATAAATGAATCTCATAATCATTTCCTAGCGTCAAAACTGCTGAAACATAGGATTTGAGACCGGGGCCTCTCAGGGTTAAATTTACAATACAACCATCATCATTGATTTGTCTAGCAAATTATGTTATTTCATTAATGGTCTCATGCAAGCGAATATGAAATGAATCTAAATCTGAAGCAATTTCTCTGAGATTCATAGGTCTTCTTAATTCGATGCTATTGAACCGTTTATCGACCCGCCATCGCGCCTCAATGTTTCAATGACTGCTCTGCTCGGGATATTTAAACGGGCTGCAGAGGCACTGTCGACATTTTGAACGGTGTCTGTGGTAAACCCATTTACAAATGCCTGTAGATGATTGGCTGGACTAATATACTGAGTTTGACATAAACGCCGTTTTTTTCAGAGATCATTGTACATAAAGTTATAGGGCTGGAGCTTTAGAAACATAAAAAGAAAAAAAATTTGAAAATAACCAAATTAATTTACAATATAGAATGTAGTCGAGTATGCATAGAGACGAGCAGCTCGACTATTAGACATTTTTCTGTGACTGGAACAAACGGTTGAGAGAAATGTTTAGCTCGCGATCACGTTGTTGTAAATAACCCAGAATACCATCTAAAGCGGTGTGGATCTCGCCTGTAGATACGGCATGCCTATCAATGGCCTCACGTGACAGATTATTGGATTCGCTTAACAGTTCATTCCTTTGATCCAGCGCCAATGTGTTGTGTGAATAAATACAGTGGGGTCTGTCTGCTCCCTACCGAAAACGTATCGTTGTTTTGTGGAGACATTGTCTGCTGATCCCTTAATGTCTGGCCAGTCTATAGGATTGTTTAAATCTTGAATAAAAGTACATTAGTTTAGTAAGGAAATTAAATATCAAAGCAAATGATAAATTTTATAATTACGGTGAAAAACTGTAGTTAAGTTGGTCTGTTTTCCGATATTTCCTAGACTTTCAGTTAATCCCATCAACTCGAAAACGACTTTGACCAGAAAAATATAATAAAATTACCCGAGACAGGACAAAGCTGACAGTGTTTTACAGCTTTCTTTAATAATGTTTGCTTGTTATAAAAAGCGCTGCACCGCTACACCCGTCGCAGCGGGGAAAGCTTGCTCTTCACAGAGCTACAAGTAGGGGACGGTGGGAAAAGTGCACGTTTTCTTCGTTTAATACTATATTGCTCTTCATTCTTGTATCTCATCGTTATTTTGTAATAGCTTTCTCCAGCAAAATACAGATATACGAACCCAGTTTTGTTCAAAAGAGTAAGCCAGTGGCTTTAAACCTTACCATCTTTTTTAATAGCTTTTTCGAGTGGGCACACAGGGATATGAAACCATTGTCGTTCAATAGAGTGGGTCAATTGGCATCTTTCACAACCTTTCATTTCACACCTACTGGTGGTAGATGGAAGTGCACGCTGTGAACTAATCTTTTTTTCAATAGCTTTTACGTGTAGGCACAAGGAGATGCCGAAACATTGTCGTTCAATACAGTAGGCCAGTGGGCATCTTTCACAACCATATTTTGCCTCTACACGTGGTAAAAGAAATCGCATATTTAAAACTTATCATCTTTTTTTAATAGCTTTGCCCAGTGGACACTCAGAGATGTGAAACCATTGCCGTTCAATAGAGTACACCAATGGGCATCTTTCACAACTATTTGTTTCACAAGTGGAATTGAACATTCTAATCAAACCTTATTTTTTGATAGTTTGTCCAGTGGGCACAGAAGGTTTCGAATCCAGTGTCGTTCAATAGAGTGGGCCAATGGCCATTTTTCATAACCATTTGTTTCACCCCTACTGGTTGTAAAGGGAATTGCACATCCTAAACTAATCTTTTTTTATTAGCTTTTTCGAGTGGGAACACAAAGATGTGAAACCAGTTTCGTTCAATAGAGTGGGCCAATGACCATCTTTCACAACCTGTAATGTTAAATGGAACTGCACGTCCTAAACTTATCTTCTTTTTTAATAGCTTTTTCGAGTGGGCACTCAGAGATATAAAACCAGTGTCATTCAATAGAGTGGCCCAATAGCCATCTTTCACACCCATTTGTTTTACCCCTTCTGGTGGCA
The DNA here is from genome assembly GCA_033220385.1 of Triplophysa yarkandensis. Classification (NCBI taxonomy): domain Eukaryota; kingdom Metazoa; phylum Chordata; class Actinopteri; order Cypriniformes; family Nemacheilidae; genus Triplophysa; species Triplophysa yarkandensis. The sequence continues at coordinate 4,588,637 of CM065658.1, read as the reverse complement.
AAGGGAATTGCACACCCTAAACTAATCTTTTTTTAATAGCTTTTCGAGTGTGTACACAGAGATATGAAACCTTTGCCGTTCAATAGAGTAGGCCAATGGGCATCTTTCACAACCATTGGTTTCACCCCTAAAGGTGGTAAATGGAATTGCATATTTAAAACTTATCTTTTTTTAATAGCTTTATCCAGTAAGCACTGAGAGATGTGAAACCAGTGTCATTTAATAGAGTGCGCCAATGAGAATCTTTCACAACCTTTTATTTTTTTTATATATATAAATAATGTCAAAGGTAACTTGAACCCTGCAGAACTTATCTTTTAGTACTTTTCAAACAGTCTATATAGTAAAAAGTCCTCTATAAATAAAGATGACCCAGATACGGCCCCAAAAATGTCTAGACAATGGTCATTCTTATACCGCTTAACATTACTCTAAATAAACAAAACACATAAAGTGATGATAGTCCATTCTATCAAGTGTTACAGAACGCACAAAGCCACAGTCCTGGGGCCTCATTTATAAAGCTTGCGTACGCACAAAACGGAGCTGAAAACAGTTCCTGCGCAAAAGTTGGGATTTATAAAGTAAAAATTGCGTGCAGGTGTGCGTACGCATGCTTTTATAAATCTGAATATTTTTTTTGGCTGTTGTGCGTATGTAGAGTTTTAGTAAGGATCCTACGCACACTTTTATAAATGAGGCCCCTGTTCTCAATAAGTCTTCTTTGGTCATCTTAAGACACACAGTGTGGTACCATCAGTCACAGCTGCTGCACAAATCTGTTGGATGGAAATCGTGACATTTAAACTTTGTATATAAAAATTGAACTTTTATATTTTATTGAACAGATTAAGTTAAAATAAACTGTATGGGATTGTAGTTTTTTAAGTGCTATTAAGATCATTAAACTAAAATATATAAATTAACTTAATTACATTAATATATTACAAATAAACCTAAATGCATTTAATAAATCTTTCATATTCTAATAAGATTTGTCTATTTAAATTTAAACATCAAACAATTTGCATTTAATTTATATTATACAACCGATAATGTAATATTATCATAAAGTATTTTCTATGTTTACCATATACCAAGTGCCTGATTGGGTTTTTAAAAACTAAAACTTGTGATTTCTATCTAATAGTTTATACAAATTAAATGTTTTTTAGAAAAGGGCACAAACCCATGTGTTCAGACGCACACATCCAACAGGAGACTCTTGTCCACAAATGGAGCAGTGATTTTCGGGGTTGAAAACTGTAAGCACATTATCAGAAATCAGTGTTCTATAATAACCATTTTAAACAGACAGACAAACACCCAGACCTAGTCAAATGCACAGATTCTACTGGCCTTTTTCAATCAATATTTTATTTAATAACTATAATAAGTTGAGTATATAATAATTTACATGTTAAATATAATGCTAAACAAGGGCTTAAAATCAGTAATGCTTGGATTTGGATGTGAATAATTATAAGGGCACCCTTTATTTTTTACAGGGAATAACTAAAAAAAAGATATACACTAGAAAAGACTATCTGTAATAAGAATGCAATGCTACACAAATGGGGCAGAAAAATTCACATTAGGGTTATAGTCAATCAAAAGCAAGTCAATAGGAAAATATGCAGTTATAAAAGCTTCACATCTTCTGTCCACAAGGTTTAGGAGTGTGTTTATGGGAAATTTTGACAATATTTCCAGAAGAGTTTTTGTAAGGCCACAAACTGATGATGGACGAGAAGGCCTGGCTCTCAGTCTCCACTCTAATTCATCCCAAAGGTGTTCTATCGGGTCGAGGTGCAGGCTAATCAAGTTCATCCACATCAGACTATGTCGTCCATGTCTTTATGGACCTTGCTTTGTGCACTGATGTACAGTCATGTTGGAATCCAGCCATCTCCTTACGCAGCTCTGAAAAGAGGCATTTATTGGATGGTATAGTAATCTCAGGTGTCACAGGGTAAGACTCCAATATCTCTTTACCCATCTGTGGGGTAAAATAATTAGCATTGATCAAACTTCCAAAATATGTTAGCCATAGCAGAATAGAATTTTCTTGTAAGCTGTTGCCAGAGTTTAATGACGTATACATTTATTCTATATAGTAGCAGGTCACACAACAGGATACCAAAAGGATAATAAGAATTGTAGTCAGGGGAATCACTGGGAAAACAGACAGGATCAAGACAACACTTTTCAGATAATGAAAAAATGTGTTGTTCTATGGTGATTACCTGCATTACATACACTCCACAGCTAAAACCATCTTCTTGTAAGATGTGGTTTATGACACCATGTGTCCATAGCTAATCCACCCAGTCAGTCTTATTGTGATAAATCTGCCACATTTTGAAGTAACTACTACAAGTTTGTGACAGTTGCATAGTGCTTAATTTTCAGCCTCTTATCAAAACGCCTTGTTTTGTAGTGTTTTCTATTAAAAAATACCATACCTGAATCTTGCTGCAGCAAGATTAGAATCATTTTCCTCGTCTAATCCTTGGGCATCCACTTTCTTCATTGTTCTATTGAGATACTGTTTATAAATATATTTTTGTTAGATTTTTATGTATGTAAGTAATAAATTATAGTTTGACAATGGTTTTACACATCAGTAATTTCCAGTGGTTTCCCTGTACTTGCATGAATCCAATAATGGCATCATAGGTTTGAAAGTTGAGCTGCAAACATGTTTAAACATAACACGTTAACCGGAATTGTCCTTCTGACCTTTAAATTCCACAATAAACAGTATCTATAAAGTCTTACCTTTTGGAAACTGTGCTTGGACATCTCTGCCCTTTTTCCAAATACAATAACACTGGCAGAGTAGTGGTTGAGCAAAATATTTTTTTATATTCAGCAGTGTTTGGAAGTAGGATTCGACAATCTGAAAACAAAGAAAAAATGCATTTATGCAATCGATATTCATTACTATACCTTTAAAATTATTTGTCATGTAGAAATAGTGAAACTGTAATGCCTGTTCAATTCTTTGCATAAAGAGCATTCTGCGGAATTATTTTACATAAACTTTAAAAACACCTCAAACATATCTTGTGGTACAATTTAGTATTTGCAATGGTAGGTAATTCAAATCTTTACTTATCTATTTATAAATTAATGATTAGTAAAAAATTTGTTGTGTGGTTTCAGAGTTTTCCAATCTTGTAATCTCAATGTATATGTAACAGTTTGGTCAGTTGACTGAATGACTGCTACAACCACTTCACTATCTTTCGAATTCCACAAATCCTAAAACATTTAATTGGAGAGAAATATAATGCACAACAAGAAATTACTGTAACACACACATGCAGAAGCACACTTGTGGTCATATGAGTATCCAGCTACAGCGCTGCAAGTTCCTTCAACCGTTTCTGAACAGCAGTCACAGAAATAAGGGTGGAGTTGAGGATTTATTTTTGTTACAAGTTAAAATGCCTTTAAAAGAGCTAGATTTAATCAAAAATATAAAAAGCAAAGTATCAAAATCAATGTTGATCACATCCATCAGCATAAAATGTTTCTTTATTTCGAAAGATAAGTAAGAACTAGTTGCTAGGGGCATGGCTTGTGATATTTAAGTGAAAAATATTTCAAGTTATAAGTAAAACGAAACAACCCCCATATCTCTATGATGTTCTGATGCAGAGATATTTTGGTTTGCTGCTATGGGAATTGCTTCATAACTTTATGAATATTATGTGGCAGTGATTGATTGCCTGAGTAAATGAGCCCACCCCCTTGTCTCTATGACATTGTGAAGATATTCATTTATACATTTTATAACGTAAGTCTATAGGATCAGTTGCTACGTTGCTGTAAATCGTTGCCATGGGAATGAATTAGTTGCTTCAAGAAGATTGTGGGATAGTGATTGGTTCCCTCAGTCAAATGAGCCCACCCACTTGTCTCTCTGGCACAGTCATTTTAAGATATCGCTTATGGTACGTTTTTTAATAATAGCAGTCTATGGACCCATAAGTCCATGGGGAATTTTGGGTGGCCTTCAAACTCGTGTGTACATCCCAAACCCCATTGTGATTTATTTTTTTTACAGTATGACAGTCTCTTCAAATGTGACTAACATGTTTGTAAAAAATCCTTGGTCTGTGCTGCAACCTGTCAATTTTTCACATTTTAAGTCTAAGAGGAATTTTAGGTGACCTTTATTCCCTGGGGTACATCTTTCACCCCATTGTGAGATATTTTTATATAGAGCATAGCAGTCTCTTCTAATTTGGTTAGAAGTATGACCCCTCACCATTCCCCATAATAAATATACGGGAAATTTCTAGTGGCTCTTGGTATGTTTTTACAGAGGCTGCCAGCCTCTCCAGGTGTGGTAAACCAGATGTTTCTATGAAATCCTTGCTTTGAGCTACAAGATGTCAAATTTGTATGCAGTTGAAAGTCAATGAGATTTTTTGTATAATTTTTGCCCTCTATAAAAAACACCCTCCTGATCTCTTATAAAAGGTGAGCACACCTTGCCTCACTAATGAGTCAATTGAGCCCTCATTCAAGGTTTTATGATAAATTTATTGTGTTGAAATTTATTAATGTGTTGCCAGACAAGGGTTTGGAAGAAGAAGAAGATTTCCCCAAGATAATTATAGTAATGCATTCTGCAAGCACTTCTCATAAAAAAGGGAACAATATTATATGTATATTTCTGTTACTTAAATGTGTATTTTGTTTTAATAAAGCTTTGTTGAAACTATACTTATTTAATTTTTAGATATTTACATATATTATAAATCAGTTGAAGTTCGAGTACATCACTCTTTCTTTTCTTTTCTTTTTTTCCTTTCTTTTATTACAATTATTATATTTGGTATTGTTTTTCTAAATGTTTGCCCTACCTGTACGCAGCCCAGCTGCAAATCTTTTGGCATTAGAAATGTGCATTTTGTCACAGCAATAAAGATCTCTTTAATTGAACAATCATACAATAGAAACATTTACACGTCTTGAAACACAGTAAAACATTTTGAGAACATTCGTGAGGAACAGTTTGATATAGTCATATGCCCTCCTATATGACAAATATAAACTTATTCTCACCTCTAAAGTGTTGGATTCTGATTCATCGTGGTGTGATTTCTTCTTTCTGGGTTTGGGCTGACTGGCAGAAGCTTTTGATGACTATGAGAACAATAAAAAAAATAGAAACATTTATACTTTGGATTTAAGGTTGTTAAGAAATAGTTCAGGTATAATTAAAGATTTAAAGCAGAATGTAAAGAAATTACTATCAATAATATAACTTATAAATGTGTAGTAATCTATGTGGTTGTAAAAGTCATTTAAAATAGGTATAATACTTACTTTTTCTTTAGAAGAAGGCATAACTTCAGGATTTGAAAGTATTTCGTTTTCCTTTCTTTTTGGTCACACACACTTTTTTGGACCGCTTTTCTTCAAAGTCCTCCAAACTGGTTTGTTTCAAACCAGTCTGTAACTGTAAGGAACCCTTTAATGGACTGCTATTTTCAGCAGGTGGCGCCTCTCACCTGACTCCTGCTGAATACTACCACTCATCATGGCTGATGCATCACAGCTGTATCTTGCCCTATTTCAGTGTGTTTCTGCCATGCCTTATTTTTCAGTCGTGAGCCTATGTTACCTGATACAAGCTAAGTCTGTAAAAGCTTAAGTTTGAGTCTTTGGACCCTTGTGTCTACTTTTCTTTGTACTGTTTCTTGGAAACCTGGCTTCTCTTGTTTTGTTGTACCTTTTATTAGTAATTTTTTTTTTTTGTTGAAGACCCACGACTCCTTGTTGTTTGATCATCTCTGCTCCTGGATTCATTACCCACCTAGAACAGCCTGGTTACAGCAACATTCTTTTGGGGAGGTCATGTTGCATTATATGTTCTCTGTACCTCCCTTGTGATGAAGCAGACATTTTGTGTATAAATGTTGCTGGGCGATGATGAAGTTTTGGAGGATTTTGTCTTTGACAATTAAAAACCAGTTTTCAGCATGACAGTTCGTCTCATGTTGTTTCTTAAGATCAGTGTCACAGCACATAGCCTGTATGTCTGTGTATCTTTTTAAATCTCCAAGCCAAAGAGTGAATATCGGAAGATACTCTATCAGCATTTCCAGTATCCCTGGACAAAACTATTTGTTGGTGTCCATTTCAGTGTTCTTCTCAGCAATTTCAAAAGACAGTACAGCCTCAATTACACCACCAAAGTCTTTGGTATATGGTGACCTTGCCAATATTGTGTTGGCTTCTCGTCTCTGTCTTCTGGTAATTTTATTCCAAAAATGTGGTCATGAAGTGTTTGAATACACCATTTTAAACATTCTGTGTTTGTTTGAGTACAAAAGACTTTACACATGTACAGGAAAATGTCCAATCCCCTCTTCAAATTTATGGTGTTTATCACTTGTGCCACACAGTGAGTGGCAAACTCTTTTAAGCCCTTGTCTGTTGTTTTTCGGCCAACTGCGCCATGGATTGCCTTAATTATGTGGGCAAAGCATAGGTGAAGAACAGTCAGTTTCCTGAAGTCTGTGATTGTGTGGTTTCCTTTTTATTAAATTGTAGCTGTAAAGCATGGATGTCTTGTTTATTAAACGACAACAGGACACTCTGAATGAGTGCCCAACTGAAGTCGGTTTCAACCTGGTGTATGTGATAAGTGATGAGTTTTCGTACTTTTGTTACAGTCTGAAGTGACCAGAAATAGACATTTGGGATTATGTGGTCATTTATTATCAATTCAGAAACAGGAAGAGGAGGTTTGTCTTTTCCTGGTAGATTGATGCTGTTATACAAAACTCTATTTGCCTGGCTTGGAATTCGACTTACAACCCCCCCAGTGGCATTCAAATGCAGGGTAACAGGATGGCCCTTTCTGAGATGTTGTAAAGGATGACCAGTCCAGTCTCAGTGTATGAATGAACTCCAAATGGGTCCACCTACAGATGTTGGACATATACTGGCCAATGTTTCTATGACACATCTGTCTCCTTCAACATCAGCTCCAGGATGACATCATCGTGAAGTCTGCTGCTTTTATGACCTTCACTAGAAATGACCTTAAGTACGTTTTTATTTAAACTTCTAGTGATGTGACCTGCCATCAGCTCTGTAACTGGAGTTTTCCTGAGATTTTTATAGTACACACTACTTACTCCTTCAACTTCTTTGGCAATCTTCCCTCTCTTCTGGTAACTTGCTGGGTGGGACTTTTGATCCCCTTTCAAATGGGTTACATTGCCAATTCTTGTCACATTTATTGGAATTTTTTGTCACTGCTCAAGGGTTTGTGTTTCATCCGGAAAAAGTAATTGGCATGACATGTTTTGAAGGAACATGATGCCTTTACTGTCATGTATGGACACTGGAACTTTCTACTTTGTTTTACCTTTTAGTGCAGCAGGGATTGTGGTTAAGAAATTTTTCATAAAACACATGTATCCATGACTCCTGCAATTTTCGGCTACCTGGCAAAGGCCTTATCTTTTCCATTTACGTGTTGATATACAAACGGTAAAACACTTGGGTCCTGGTCTTGTACTTCTGTATGGCTTCTTCTGATGTTCCTTTTTGGTGCGGAGACTTTGGTGCCATGTCGAACATAAGGGTCACAGGTAAGAGATGGTCAGCAGAATCCGCTGCCACATCACGTTTTCCATAGCTATCAGTGATGCTAACAGGTGAGAGTTGGTCAGAAGATTTTGGTCCAATGTTGTGTTCTCCATCACTGTCTGTGAGGAGAACAGGTGAGAGGTGGTCAGAAGAATTTGGTCCAATGTTGTGTTCTCAATCACTGTCTGTGAGGAGAACAGGTGAGAGGTGATCCGAAGATTTTGGTCCAATGTTGTGTTCTCCATCACTGTCTGTGAGGAGCACAGGTGAGAGGTGGTCAGAAGATTTTGGTGCCATGTTGTGTTCTCCATCACTGTCTGTGAGGAGAACAGGTGAGAGGTGGTCAGAAGATTTTGGTCCAATGTTGTGTTCTCCATCACTGTCTGTGAGGAGCACAGGTGAGAGGTGGTCAGAAGATTTTGGTCCAATGTTGTGTTCTCAATCACTGTCTGTGAGGAGAACAGGTGAGAGGTGATCCGAAGATTTTGGTCCAATGTTGTGTTCTCCATCACTGTCTGTGAGGAGCACAGGTGAGAGGTGGTCAGAAGATTTTGGTGCCATGTTGTGTTCTCCATCACTGTCTGTGAGGAGAACAGGTGAGAAGTGGTCAGAAGATTTTGGTCCAATGTTGTGTTCTCCATCACTGTCTGTGAGGAGCACAGGTGAGAGGTGGTCAGAAGATTTTGGTCCAATGTTGTGTTCTCCATCACTGTCTGTGAGGAGCACAAGTGAGAGGTGGACAGAAGATTTTGGTGCCATGTTGTGTTCTCCATCACTTTCTGTGAGGAGAACAGGTGAGAGGTGGTCAGAAGATTTTGGTCCAATACTGTGTTCTCCATCACTGTCTGTGAGGAGCACAGGTGAGAGGTGGTCAGAAGATTTTGGTCCAATGTTGTGTTCTCCATCACTGTCTGTGAGGAGCACAGGTGAGAGGTGGTCAGAAAATTTTGGTGCCATGTTGTGTTCTCCATCACTGTCTGTGAGGAGAACAGGTGAGAGGTGGTCAGAAGATTTTGGTGCCATGTTGTGTTCTCCATCACTGTCAGTGAGGAGCACAGGTGAGAGGTGGTCTGAAGATTTTGGTCCAATGTTGTGTTCTCCATCACTGTCAGTGAGGAGCACAGGTGAGAGGTGGTCAGAAGATTTTGGTCCAATGTTGTGTTCTCCATCACTGTCTGTGAGGAGCACAGGTGAGAGGTGGTCAGAAAATTTTGGTGCCATGTTGTGTTCTCCATCACTGTCTGTGAGGAGAACAGGTGAGAGGTGGACAGAAGATTTTGGTGCCATGTTGTGTTCTCCATCACTGTCTGTGAGGAGAACAGGTGAGAGGTGGACAGAAGATTTTGGTGCCATGTTGTGTTCTCCATCACTGTCTGTGAGGAGAACAGGTGAGAGGTGGTCAGAAGATTTTGGTCCAATGTTGTGTTCTCCATCACTGTCTGTGAGGAGCACAGGTGAGAGGTGGACAGAAGAGTTTGGTGCCATGTTGTGTTTTCCACCACTGACTGTCAGGGCCACAGGTGATAGATGGTCCACACCATGTCATCATTGTCTCCAGCATTTTTGCTTTTTAATGCTATGACGTGTTCTGAGTTTTCTCCTATTTTCATTCCATACAACATAAAGCCATTTACGATATTGTGATGAATTCACTCCAAACACCCCTTTGGACAGTTCTTACCATACCGTTGAACTCCAATGCGTTTTCTCTGTTATAATGACACCATGAAACTTTTAATTAATCAAGTCCCCCACATCTACTTCATAAATCTTGTTTTTGGATTTTTTTTACCTCTCTTTACTCTACCCATGTCAACATAAAGCAAATTCAATTAAGATGCAATAACCTACTGTTGATGAACATCTGCCTCGATGCTCAAATGACGGCCAGTTTTGTTTAGTTTGAAATTTTAGGCTGTGCGTATATCGGCTCATTACTCCCTCATGGGGTAATGGCTTGCATGCACATGTAGAAAGCACGGTGTAAGATCAAGCTGAAGTAAATGATATAGTATTAATTTGTCTTTTTTTATTTTATCTTATACTGACTGTTTCTATTTCAACAATTATATGTATAAAACTGGTAATAGATTAGGTGTTATTTATAAAAAGAGCTGCTGTTGTAAACATTTCATTTATAATTGCAATTTCAATATTTATAAATGTAGTCAAATAAATGTTTGTAGTAAAACAGGGAAAAATCTAATTATATTTTTTAAATGGCAATAATATATAACATTCTCAGATGTCATGTAATTCCAACATGCTAAAATGATATTTGTTATAATGTGAGCATTGTTCTGAACAATAATGGGCATAAGCAGCTATTCCCACTTATATTAAGACATTTTAAACATTTGTTCATGTATTTGCACAGGAAAAGAATCAATACATTTCAATTAATACAGTAAAGTTGTAATAGACAACATAAATTATGCAAGGCATATAATTGCAAGTGCAATGTGTGGTATATGCACAGTAAGGTCAGCAGAAAAATACATATTTTTTGTGCAACATTTTATAATTGATGATAAACAGTGAAAGTCTCTGTTTACACTGATTAAAAACTATAAGCAATATACTGTTTAACCCTAACAAGATACATCTGTAGGAAATAATACTATGGTAGAACAATATACTATTGCATATATGCTATATTATATGCTATTTACTAGAATAAATAGTGGTAGATGACATTACCGTTTGCTTCTTAGTGTTGTTCTGCATTAAATAATATGCAATGAATAAACACCATAAATCATTGTTAACTTGTAAACCTATTGAGACATTAAAGTCTTATGCAATAATTAACTAATAATACAACAACTATACATTTGTAATTATATATTTTCTTTTTCTTTTCCTGTCCTCTGTGCAATTAAGTTTGTTTACAATTTAATGTAATATTTCCCAAGTTTGCCACTATCTTGCATATAAAATGTTAGATTGTTTTGCAAATGTATGTACTTAAATGTTTAAAGGTGCAGAACTCAAGCATATGCTTGTTAGAAAAAAAACCCAAAAATTGCATGTTTAGGGCCATATACATTTATTATTTTTTCTTTATAAATAAAACCAAATTGCCATTAATTTGTATTTTTACCACCTCTCTCCCATATTTTTGAGCAATTATGCTTAGATCCTAAATTTAACTATGGATATGACTTGCAGACCTAATAGATGCAAATTAGGGTATCAGGTAGACACAGCGAAAATGAGAATTACAGCAGGCAGGAGATGAAGTGATGTTAAATAAAGTTAGCAACATCAGGAACCCCTAGGCTGTCTAGCCTTATTTAATTCATTTTTTGCATCGTCCAACTCATTCTAACTTTGTCTGAATAGAAATACAATGATCAGGCATTATAAACCCAGAACAGAGAATGAAAAATTTGAGCTTTACAGAAACAATTAGAGATATTATTAAGAACCTTCAGAATCAAACCTTTGAACACTCATATCTACTTGTGAAAACCATACAAATACAACATTCACATATGAATTAATAACAGTAGGAAAACTACTAGAGAAGAGAAAAACTAATATACTACTCACTAAAGCAAAACAGAAAGAGGTGAAATTAAAGATGCCCACGGGTCTACTCTATGGAACGGCAAAGGTTTCGCATCTCTCTGTGCTCACTCGAAAAAGCTATTAAATAAAGATTAGTTTAGGATGTGCAATTCCCTTTGCCACCAATAGGGGTGAAATGAAAATTTGTGAAAGATGCCCACTAGCCTACTATATTGAACGGCAAAGGTTTCACATCTTTGTGTGCCCACTTGAAAAAGCTATTAAATAAAGATGATAAGTTTTAAATGTGCAATTCCATTTTAAACAAATGTAAATGTAAAACAAATGGTTGTGAAAGATGCCTATTGTGCCACTCTTTTGAATGACACTGGTTTTATATCTCTGTGTGCCCACTCGAAAAAACTATTAAACAAAGAAGATAAGTTTAGGACGTGCACTTCCATTTAACACCAGAAGGGTAAAATGAATGGTTGTGAAAGATGCAAATTGGCCTACTCTATTGAACAGCAATGGTTTCGCATCTCTGTGTGCCCACTCGAAAAAAATTATTAAAAAAAGAAGATAAGTTTTAAATGTGCAATTCCATTTACCATCTGTAGGGGTAAAATGAAAGATTGTGAAAGATGCCAATTGGCCCACTCTATTGAACGACACTGGATTCGTAACCTTGTGTCCCCACTGGACAAAACTATTAAAAACAAAATAAGATTTGACTAGGATGTGCAATTCCCTTTACAACCTGTAGGGGTGAAACAAATGATTGTGAAAAATGCCCATTGGTCTACTCAATTGAACGGTATTGGTTTCGCATCTCTGTGTACTCACTCGAAAAAGCTATTAAAAAAAGATTAGTTCAGGACATGCACTTCCAATTAACACCAGTTGGGGTAAACAAATGGTTGTGAAAGATGCCTATTGGTCTACTCTATAGAGCGGCAATGGTTTCGCATCTCCGTGTACCCACTCGAAAAAGCTTTTAAAAAAAGAAGATAAGTTTAGGACGTGCGCTTCAATTTAACACAAGAAAGGGTAAAATGAAAGGTTGTGAAGGATACCCATTGGCCAAATCTTTTGAAGGACACTGGTTTAGTATATCTGTGTGCCCACTGGATAAAGCTATTAAAAGAGATGGTTCGTTTTAAATTTCCATTTCTATTTTCCACCAGTAGGGGTGAATTGAAAGGTTTTGAAAGATGCCCACTTGCCCAATCTTTTGAACCTGGTTTCGTATCCATGTGTGCCCACTGCACAAAGCTATTAAAAAAAGATTTTAGTTTTAAATTAGCAATTCCTTTTGAAAAGTGAAAATGAAAGGTTGTGAAAGATGCCCAGTGGCTTACTCTTTTGAACAACACTGGTTTCGTATATCTGTATTTTTGCTGGAGAAAGCTATTACAAAATAACGATGAGATACAAGGTTTCGGCAGGGGCGTTGCTGTGTTAAGGCTTTGCTCTTGCTGCCACGGCTCTCTTTTCATTATGAGGGGTGGGGGCAGCTGTCAGCTTTGTTTAGGGTTCCATGGTGTAATGGTCTGGACTCTGAATCCAGTGATCCAAGTTCAAATCTATTGGCAGAGATTAAACTTTTCAGGGCATCTCACAAAAAAGGTCACTCATTGCACATATTATTGACTCACCGTTAAATCCTATAAACGATTCCCAAACAAACTTAAATTGTATGTCATCCAAATTTGGCTCCATTGCATCTGATTTGATCTATGCCCTGTTGTGCAATAGACCCCAAAGAGTAGACAACAGTCACTGTTGGGAAATATTAATTGCCCACTGTTTAATCCAGTGAAAAAAAACAATTTTGAATTGCATGTCATCCCATTTTAGCTGAATTTTATCTCATTTGATCGACAAGCCCCAAATGTGCAATAGACTTAATTAAACAGGAAACTGAAGAAGACTAAACTTACCATGTCAATAACTATATTGTAAATTTAGACAGATGGGTAAGAAGTGAGGTAGGTAGGTAGGTAGGTAGGTAGATAGATAGATAGATAGATGGATGGATAGATGGATGGACGGACGGACAGATGGATAGACGGACAGACAGATCGACAAGCCCCAAATGTGCAATAGACTTAATTAAACAGGAAACTGAAGAAGACTAAACTTACCATGTCAATAACTATATTGTAAATTTAGACAGATGGGTAAGAAGTGAGGTAGGTAGGTAGGTAGATAGATAGATAGATGGATGGATGGATGGATGGATGGATGGATGGATGGATGGATGGATGGATGGATGGATGCATGGATGGATGGATGGATGGATGGACAAAAGAAAGAGTTAGAAAGAGCACATCTGCATTTCTTCCTAATTATAAACATATTACATAATACAAAACCATACATAACCTTAAATGTATTAAACATAAATAGATTCATAAAGCAGACCTTGCTACATGAAAATATATTCTAGAGGAATATGAGATAACTGGTTCTTTCTTCTCCTCCCTCTTTCTATCCTTTTCTTTAAAAAAGAAATTTTAATTTTTGCACTAGGCCTGATCTACTGTGATGTATTTGACTCAGCAATTTTGCACTTATGTATGCATTGTTGCCTCTTGTAGTGATTGTTTCTTTGTAAACATCACTTGTAAGCGTTTTTGGATGAAAGCGTCAACTACAAGCCGAAATGTTAATGTAAGTCTATACTTGCATGAGATGACTCCCAGAAATATTGCAATCAATAAACATTCCGGTGGAGATAAAATCCATGCATCAAAAAGATTTCTGGCATACATGTGTTTGTTATCAGGAAAGCAACAAGGCGGTGCATTTCTGACGCCACGTCGATAAGAATAAAAGCATTGCAAGTACCACTTGGAAGGCTTTAATGCATGCCGAGGGCAACAACCATTAGTGACAACAGGCACTTGTTTCTTTTTGGGGCCAAGCTTATCAACAGATCCTTTCCAGGAAGAAAATATCACCAGACGCCAAATGACCCCCACAACCAGCGTGGAGAATGCAGGCATCGATCCTGCTACCTATCACATGCTAAGTGAGCACTCTACCATTTGAGCTAGTTCCCCTACTTCTATCTGCTCGGGTGGAAGTTAGCGGACGCTTGTAGGAACCTTTCCCATTGGAAGGCAGAAATTTGATTGTGTCAGGGCTCGTTGGTCTAGGTGTATGATTCTCTGCTTTCGTTTGACCGCACAACCCTCAAACAAGTGATGTTGCAATCCAGGGCTGTGAAGTGGATCTCATTTTTACTGCTTTTGTATTTTTAAACATTAATTCAATTCACTTCAATTCACTTTTATTGTCACATCACCACGGCACATGTAACCTGGTGAGCGAAATTCTTGGGAGCTTGCTCCAGAAAAAAATTGTAGTACAGTTAACATATAACATGTTACATATATTACAGAGTTTACGTGATCTGGAGTCAATAAGAAGTTGTGCATAGGATGATGTACAGTTGTAATTGGTAGACTGTTGTATAAAGTGCAGTGTGTATCTACTGTCCAGTGTTAAACTTTGGAGTTAAAGTGCAGTAGGAGTGTGCTGCGGATGTGTCAGTTCTGACTGTTCATGGGTCGGATAGCCTGAGGGAAAAAGCTATCCCTCAGTCGACTAATGCGGGAGCGGATGCTAAGGGAAACATAGAAAGCAGTCTGTGAGATGGGTGGCTGGAGTCCCTGATGATTTTCCGGGATTTCCTTATGCACCGCCTGATGTAGATGTCCTGAAGGGAGGGAAGCTCATTTCCAACAATGTGGCTGGTAGTTTGCAAGATCCTTTTTAAAGCTTTGCGGTTGCCAGCAGTGTTGTTACCAAACCAGACAGTGATGCAGCACTCGTCAGGATGCTCTCTATGGTGCAGGTGTAGAAGGTTCCGTGGATGCTGGGGCTCATTCCAAACTTACCCAGCCTTCTCAGGACTGCGTCAGTGTGTATGGACCAGGTGAGATCCTCAATGATGTTGATGCTGAGGAACTTAAAACTGCTTACCAGCTCCTTGATCTTGTCAGCATTGAGTGAGAGGTGGTTCTCCTGACACCATTTATTCAGTGTACTCACCTCCTCTCTGTAGGTCGTCTCATCGTTGTAGTTGATCAGGCCTATCACAGTTGTGTCATCAGCAAACTTGACGATGACCATGACAGATCCATGAGTGCCTGTTCTGTGTTGGCTTGAGGAGGAATGTAAACAGCTATGAAGATGACCGCTGTGAACTCCCTCAGTAGCCAGAATGGACGACACAGAAGCATATGAAATTCCAATTCAGGGCGCAGAAGGATTTAATAGAGTGTAGGATCCTCTCATCGCACCACAAGTTGTTAATAAAGAAACAAACCCCTCCACCTGTGCTCTTCCCTATGAGCTCTTTAGTTCTGTCGGAGTGGTGCATGGAGAACCCAGTGAAAATATAAACAGCTGTTATGATGGCCGCTTGGAACTCCCTCGGTAGCCAGAATGGACCACACAGAAGCACAGAAGTAGACTCAGCTCGATGGCTGAGTCTGGAACCTCTGCAGACATCCAGGTTTCTGTGAGGCAGAGAATACAGCAGTTCCTTGTTTCTCGTTGGTATGAGATCTGTCACCACAGTTCACAAAGTTTGATGTCCAGAGACTGAACGTTAGCCAGTAGAATGGAAGGGAAAGGAGGTCAAAGAGAACTGCGCCTGAGTCTGACAAGGACCCCGGCTCTCTCCCCTAGTTTCCTCTGTCGTGTCCGTGCAGCCCAGAAAAAAGGGATCTGATGCGGTGTCTGTAAACAAACCACCAGCGTTGAGAAACTCAAAGTCCGGTTTTGGGTCCGCAACGAAGGCACCTATGTTCAGAAGTGTTTGCCTTTCGAAACAGTCAAACAAACAACTTCCAAAACATAGGATACAACTAACAAACAAGTAAAATAAACAAAAAACTGCTGAGTTTGTACCGAGCTCGCAACACGGCTGCCATGCTCGGCGCCATCTTGGAGGTGTAAAAAAAGATCTCATTAATGATAATGGTAAGATACATTTGTTCACAGTGCATTTTATTTATAAAGCTTCTAAGTTTAACTCAGCATCATTCATCAGCCCTATTTGAGGCGGATTAAGTTTAATAATATATGGTAAGAAACAGAAGAGGCAGGTAAATCAATTTATGCTTCAACTCCTGGTCAGTGTTTATGAGCCTTTTCTGTGGCCGATTAAATTTGGCAATATATCCATTAAGAAACAGCAAGTGGCAGGGCAATGTACTGATCCTTCAACTACTGGGTCATGAGTAAAGAACTAAGGTATCTTACATTTCAAATCAATTTTGCATTGATTATGAGCCTTATCTTTGGCGGATGACGTTTGTATATATATATATATATATAAAGAAATAGCAAGCAGCAGGGCAATGTATTGATCCTTCAACTACTGGGTCATGAGTCAAGATCTAAGGTATCTTAATTTTCAAACAACCCTTTATTGTTAATGAGCCTTATCTGAGGCCTATTAGGTAAAAAATTTTCCATTAAGAAACAGCAAGACGAAGAGCAATGTATTCATCGATAAACTGGGTTCATTGGCAAAGCACTAAGGTTCCTTTTATTTGCAGTTAGGGATTCATTCAAAATAGCCAGAAGAAAATGGTTTTGATTCCTAGACCTGTGGAATAGACTTTTCATCCAGGGTGGGAGTAAAAAAAAAACAATGTCTGGTTTTGAAAGCCAGTGCCTTATCCAGTACGCCCCTTGGGCTGCTTTGTTTCAAGCCAGAAGACATAACTTCATATAAAAGGCATTCCCCTATCATGGTGACGTTATGACATTTACATTTAGTCATTTAGCAGACGCTTTTATCCAAAGCGACTTACAATAGTCGAGGAGACAATGAAGCGGTAAATAGCCGATACAACAATAGGTTAACAAGTGCTACAACAATGCTACCAAGTTACACAGAGAGAGAAGTTACAAAAGTATTTATTTATTTATTTTTTGATAGAGTGAGTAGGTTAGAAAAGAAGTGAGTTAGATGTAGCCGGAAAAGATGAGTTTTTAGGTGTTTTTTGAAGATAGAGACCGAGTCTGACAAGCGGGAAGCCAGAGGCAGATCGTTCCACCATCGAGGAACTGAAGCAGAGAACGTTCGAGAGAGAGATTTCTTACCCTTTTGAGCTGGCACCACAAGTCTCAGCTCATTTGCGGAGCGCAGAGATCTTGAGGGTATATACCTTTGCAGTAGTGAGTTAAGGTAAGTGTGTGCTGAACCGCTGGTGGTCTTGTAGGCAATGAGAAGACATTTAAATTCAATGCGAGCTGCTACCGGAAGCCAATGTAGTTTTATGAAGAGAGGTGTTACATGGGTCCTTTTTGGTTCCTTGAACACCACTCTTGCCGCTGTTTTGAATCATCTGCAGAGGTTTAGTTGTGCACATTGGGAGTCCAGCAAGCAGCGCATTGCAGTAATCTATCCTGGACAGGACCAGAGCTTGAACCAGGATTTGTGTGGAGTGTTCTGTGAGAAACTGTCTGATCTTCTTGATGTTGTAAAGCATGAATCTGCAGGATCTGACAGTCGCGGCAACATGATCTGTGAAGTTGAGCTGATCATCGATGATTACTCCCAAGTTTCTCGCAGACCTGGAGGGCACAATGGTTTATGCTCCTAGTTGGATAGAGAGATCGTGACAAGTCTTCGGGTTGGCAGGGATGACAAGAAGTTCCGTTTTCGCAAGGTTAAGTTGTAGGTGGTATGGCTTCATCCAGAGGGAGATGTCGCTCAGACATGCTGAGACTCGGGTCGATATCGTCTGATCTTCCGGATGAAACGCAAGGTGGAGTTGTGTGTCATCCGCATAACAGTGGTAGGAGAAGCCATGCTTACAAATGACTGATCCCAGTGATGTCATGTAGATTGAGAAGAGCAACGGACCAAGAACTGAGCCCTGAGGGACACCGGTGTCAAGATGTTGCGATTCTGAAACTTCACCTCCCCACGAAACCTTGAAGAATCTACTCGAGAGGTTGGATACGAACCATTGGAGAGCCTTGTCGGAGACGTCCATTTCCTTGAGAGTCGAAAGGAGAATACTGTGGTTAACGGTGTCAAAAGCAGCAGATAAGTCTAGTAGGATGAGAACGGATGACATGGAGGCCGCCCTTGCCAGTCGTAGGTCTTCAACAACTGAGAGCAGAGCTGTCTCTGTAGAATGTCCTTTCTTGAAGCCTGACTGGTTGCTGCCCAAGAGGTTGTGTAGAGTAAGATAGGCCGAGAGTTGATCTGAGACGACACGTTCCAGGGTCTTTCAGATGAAGGGCAGTAGAGAGACTGGTCTGTAGTTCTCTAGAAGTGCGGAATTCAGCGAGGGTTTCTTCAACAGTGGGGTGATCTGGGCTTCTTTGAAAGCAGTAGGAAATGTGCCAGAGTTGAGCGATGAGTTGATGATGTGAGTAATTGCACGAATGACCGAAGGAGAGATGTCTTGCAGGAGATGGGTGGGGATGGGGTCCAGCGAGCAGGTAGTCGGGTGATTCGACAAGATGATTCTCGCAGCGTCGTTTTCAGTCAACAGAGAGAAAGAGCGGAGGGAGGTGGTCAAAGGAGCCGGAATATGGTCCAGCGGTGGTGGAGCGTGGAACTGATTGCTGATAGCAGTGGTCTTCTTCACAAAGAAGGAAGCAAAGTCATCAGCTGTTAGGTCCGACGAGGGAGGGGGGTGGGAGGACAGAGTAGCAGAGAAGGTCTTAAAGAGAGCGCGAGAGTCAGTTGAGCTGTTTACTTTTGCCTGGTAGAACTGAGTCTTAGCGACTGAGACATCCTCAGAGAAAGAAGAGAGAAGACTTTGATAGCGAGAGAGAGATCTGCAGGGTCATTAGATTTGCGCCATTTTCTCTCAGCTGCTCTGAGCTTGGTTCTGTGTTCCCGAAGGACATCAGAGAGCCAAGGTGTTGAAGGGTTGGCACGGGCTGGTCGAGATGTAAGCGGGCATAAATTGTCCAAGCAGGATGTTAGTGTAGAGCATAGGAGGTGAGTGGCATTGTCAGTGCTAAGTAGAGCAAACTGATCAGGAGGAGGGAGCATAGAGGAAACAGCAGAGGATAGGGTGAGAGGAGAGAGCGTGCGTACGCCTGAAGGCAACAAGGGAGGAAGGGGAAGGAATGTCGGATGTTGTCACGTCGAGGTGAAGCGTGACGAGAAAATGATCGGATGTGTGCAGTGGTGTTACTTGAGTGTGATACGTGGAGCAGTAGCGTGTGTAGATCAAGTGTGTTACCGGACTTGTGGGTCGGCGACGTGGGCATGCGAGTGAGGTCAAACGATGCAGTGTGGTTGTGCAGGTCAGTAGCTGAGGATTTCTCCAGGTGGATGTTGAAATCTCCTAGGATCACAAGAGGTGTCCCATCCTCCGGAAACGATGACAGGAGAACATCCAACTCCTCTAGAAAATGTCCAAGCTGACCTGGGGGACGATATACTACCACAAAACCGATATTCAGTGGTTGAGTTATAGAAACTATGTGTGACTGAAAAGAGGTTTTGCAACCCGAAGGTGCAAGTGTTTTAAATCTCCATCCAGTAGGAAGAAGTAGACCAGTTCCCCCCTCTCTACCAGAAGAGAGTGGGGTGTGGGAGAACGCATAGTTAGTAGAGAGGGCAGTCGGTGTTGTACTGTCTTCTGGTTTTATCCAGGTTTCAGTGAGTGCTAAAACCGAGAGACCAGAATGTTTAGCCATGGCAGGAATAAAGTCAGCTTTGTTGACAGCAGGTTGGCAGTTCCATAAGCCTATAGGAATAGTGAGTGCAGAAGAGTCAGATGTAGGGATGGCACGCAGGTTATCAGTGTTGCGTGTCCTACGACGTGACCCAGAGGGTTTACGAGTGTTAGTAACAGTGAGAATTTTGTGACACATGGTTAAGTGGCAAAAGAGGAGAGGAAATGAGAATAAATAAGAAGAAAAGAAGAGCTAAGAGCTAGTTCAGTAATTTAAAAGTACTTGAATAAGTACTTTTAAATTAATAAGTTAATAAGTGTTTAAAAATACAAGCAAAAAATACGGAAACGCAGATTCTTGAAAGATACAATAATACTCAGGTGCCCTGTCGGTGTCTCTGCTCGGTGGAGTCGCAAAGGCAGAGTGGATGGTCTTTACTCTCGTCGGTCTTCACACGAGGAGGGTTGACGCGTTAGCGCAGATACAACTCTTAAAAACTCACTTAATTGTGCAATCAGTGAAAAGAGCTGAATGCGCCTTGTAAATTATCACAACAATAGCCTCGATGGCCTGGCAATCATAAACCAATGGCTCTGACTGAAACCACAAATAGCTCTGCGATGACGAGTGCAACGGATTTAAACAATAACAATAACAATAACAATAATAACTTGATGGCTCTATATGGCACAGCAATGAATTTAACTAAAATAAAACAAATTAACACTTGCTCAATGAAACTAGGACTGTATTTCTATCTAATAGCTTACACTTTCGTTAGCAACAGGTTGTACTCACGCAACGGGTAATTCCATAAACAATGTTGAAAACCCAGATTCTCCTACAAGTGTACTCGAGCTGATCTACACGCTTGAGGCATCTACATGTTGGTTACAGGTCCAGCACTCATCTGTCTTTCATTTGCAAATAGGATGTCATTTTTTACTGCTTTTGTATTTTTAAACATTAAAGGATATGGTAAGATACATTTGTACACATTTAATCATATTAATAAAGCTTATAAGTTTAACTCAGCATTATTAATAAGCTTTATCTGAGGTGGATTAAGTTGAACATTTTCCAGTAAGAAACAGCAGAGAAATGGCAATTTATTGATCCTTCAACTACTGGGTCTTGGGCCAAGAACTAACGGATCTCACATTTCAAATCAAGTTGGCATTGATTATGAGCCTTATCTGTGGCAGATTAAGTATGGATATATATATATATATATTAAGAAATAGCAAGCAGCAGGGCAATGTATTGATCCTTCAACTACTGGGTCATGAGTCAAGATCTAAGGTATCTTAAATTTCAAATCAATTTGGATTGTTAATGAGCCTTATCTGAGGCCTATTAAGTTAAACAATATCCATTAAGAAACAACAAGAGGAAGGGCAATGTATTCCTCAATAAACTGGGTCCATTGACAGAGCACTAAGATTCCTTTTATTTGCAGTTAGGGATTCATTCAAAATTGCATGAATAGCACTACGAGACGTCGCTCCTTAGCGGAGCGCAGGGATCTGGAGGGCTCATACTTAAGCAGTATTGCTTGATCACTCCTTTTTTTATCTACACAACATCCTTAGGACCTATTATACAGACATACCGTTTCTTCCACCACTAATATGCTTAAAACACCCAGATTCACTTCTAAATTCACTCATATCAGCTTGAGGTACAGCCTGGATGAAAAAACACCACCTTCAGCTGAATTCATCCAAGCCTCTGTTCAATGCTAAACTGCGAAAAATCTTTCTTATTGTTTAGTGATGGACTTCATATTGTTTGGAAATCATAGAGTATAATGCTTCCAAGATGGTGGTAACAGTTGATTTGCACTGAGAAAAACTATTTCTGAGTTTCAGATCAGCTGTTCAGGGGTAGTTTAATAAACTCTGAGCAAGTAACCCTTGGTTACGCTTTGAACCATGGCTTTTAAAGCCATCATCATTTGAGGGAAGATGGCACAATTCACCATGGCAACGGCAAGTGAAAAAAGCATTGTGTTTATTTCTCAACTGTTGGATAAGGGGGAACGTTACATCGTTTTGGCGTGGGCGAAAAATTGCAGTAGGTGTCAATGTGTACGTTTAATTGTGAGCCACTTTTAATATTTATTTTGTTGAACCCAATGCGATGTTATTTTTTCATGTGAATATAGATGTGTGTGTGCGTGTGTGGGCATGTGTATGTGTACATTTTTTTATTTAGCTGCTTATCCTTCTGCTATAAATAGAACATGGCCGCAACTAAAAATGAAATAAAAACATTCAGTCAGGTGAGTAAAGAAAATAAAAATGTTTTATATATAAAAATTAAACTATCCTTGGCAGCTATTAGGATATGAGAACCGAACACTACCTTGCTGTAGAAGACAAAAAACTAGCCATGTCTGTCCTTGAAAATGGGCATGTTTTCATAGATCCTGTCTGTATGCCATGCACTGGATTTTATAGTCCTAACCACAACTAATGATCATCATAATCATCATCGGTTGCATGATCTACCAAAGATAGTCCTCTCAGTATGTTTTAATGATAGTAATAATATAAATTGGACTACTTAATTTCTACTCAGCCAAAAGTAAGAAGGCAAAGGCACCACCCCCTGTGACAGATGCATAGGGGATGGCCCTGAGACTCAACATTAGATGACCTGTGGCTGAGGGAATTCATCAAAACCTGTCA
Organism: Triplophysa yarkandensis; assembly: GCA_033220385.1. Classification (NCBI taxonomy): domain Eukaryota; kingdom Metazoa; phylum Chordata; class Actinopteri; order Cypriniformes; family Nemacheilidae; genus Triplophysa; species Triplophysa yarkandensis. The sequence continues at coordinate 4,566,132 of CM065658.1, read as the reverse complement.
CTCATCAGGGTACAAGTTCTTATATAATTCGCAAGATCCCTACCTATCTTGGTTTGTACATGCTCTTTTTGATAGTTACATTTATTTCACTATGGGAATATTACACCAAATGCTCCAATGAACCATATTTTCAGCGTTATGTACTGATGAACGAGGCCTTCAAAAGTTATGTTTTGGGATGTTCAAATCACACATTCTGTAGTAAGCCTCAAGTGCTAGTTTGAATGTATACACAAACTGACATGCTTTTCTTTTTAGATCAGAGCATGACAAAACCAGAGAATCCACAAAATGTGACACACAATTTAACTTCAATAAATGCAGACTTTTTGAACTTCAAAATCTAACCTCAGACTTTTTATTTTCTGTTGCCAGTTAAGGAGCTAGGCTCCATCCGATTAAACAATTACAAAAGATTGATAAAAAAAACTGTTAACTATACTGTCAGATCCTGTCAACACATTTGGAAATTGAGCACCTTAGGCACAAACTAGAGGTGAATATACAAAGTAATAGAAGAGTTAAATCAAACCAACACTAAAATTTAAAAAAAGGAAGAGCACGGGCATTACATCTCAGGAAAGCCCTCGCAAGGAGATTGAGCCAAGCGTTGTTCACCGCTGCCCGCGGGAGCTCTGTCTTAACCGGAAATAATCCAAAAGCTGTATCCGTCTTCTGTTAATAGGAGTAAACCAAAAGACTTCTTAGAGATACGAACAATGCAATTCTACAATACAGGTATTTAAGATAAACATAAGATGGCCAAAAGCTCATTTGATACTTGGGCCCTATAAAAGAATATGATGTTGGACCACAATCACACTAATAAAGTAGATCTTTGTGGGCCTCCAAAGTGTGTGGGCCCTTAGAATTGTCCTTACTTTCCCCTCCCTGAGGTTACTATGGTAATTCACTCCGATTATAAGATACCTTGATTTCTGAGACAGGCTTGACTTACCCCTGCGGTCTGGGGTTTGACACACCTTGCATTTTGAAAGAACCCTGAGCTTTAAAAATTTGTCCACAACAATGAAGATCTGGTGATATTTTTACTTTGTGCAGGAAACCCATCTTGTGTTATTGCTGCAGGAAAAAAAACTGGAATGAAAAACTTTTCCCTGATGTTGGAAATGAGAATTTTGATGTTTTCCCTTAAAGCCACATTACATTTTGTGAAGCTCAACAATCTTCCTTTTTCACTTTTAGTGGTTATATATCAGTTGTAATGGTTGTGACATATTTCTTTAATGCATTTGCCTCCTGTTGCCATGAGAACAGTAAATCTATTCTTTCTTTGTGTCAAAAAATAGAATTTGAAGCAGGGTGCAGTATCCAGTGGTATAAAAAGTATATAAAAACTGAACTCAAAAGCATGTGCTTTCTGACAATACTTGGTGATGTGTATTCATATATACAGTTTCATGTGTTGTTTATTTGTCTGCTTGTAATATAACAATTTCTGCCACAACACCATTGAAAGAAGTACCGTTAATTTAACAGTATGTAATTTTCACAAACGCTTAAAACAAGTGAAAGTTTAAAAATTAAAAGTTCATCATGGCAAGTGAATGTGTAAATCTTTCCACGCGTGTGAATCATGTGTATTTTTGGGACTCTACCCCTCCCACACGGGTTAATATTCTGTTAGCCGATCAGATTCAGGTTACTATTAAACATATCATTACCAACGGGATTGCAAATGAACATATATATCATACATAAAAGGCACATTCTGTTACACAGACGGGTTTTAGAACTTCATGTAACCATGATCACTTTGACTCAAGATACAAGATAAATAAGTAAGTAAGAACAAGCAAAGCTGTCAACACTAACATTATCATCCTTGAGTTCTCTTTCTCGTTTTTATGGGAGGATGGCAATTTTTTATAGATTTACTGCCAGATCCTTGAGTCATACACTCCCTATTTAATAAATTTTTTGCCACAAACTAAAATGTGTGAAAAGTATAACATCAATAATTACTTCATACGTTAAATAAATTCAAGTTTACTGTAAGCAATTTAGACTAAATTTAAACAAGAATACTGAAATTCAGAGTAGATATGCAGTGAAATAATCTGAATCGACCAATGGTTTTAAAACAGCCGATGATCATGGCCAATTCATCTAATCAATCAAAGGAAGCAAGGAAAAATGAATAAAGGCCTTCTGAGTGACTTTAAGAAAAAATCATAATATTCACAACTTTTTAAACCTTAATGTGTCTTATCCTATTAACTAAAAATGTATTACATATTTGACACAGTACAATAATTGACACAATATAACAAATATACATTGTACACCATAAACATACAAAACCTTGTGTAAGGATAAATATATTTATAATGTCACGCTTTGTTTCAGTATCTAGAAACATTTTTTGATCAAAACTCACCAGAGAATTACCAACTTTCAGTTGCCAAGCAATATGTGCAGTTGCCGAGTAATAGAGTTTCACACATTGGTTATGATAAGGCTCCAGGGCCCATGGCATCCTCATTAGTGTTGCTTGAAGCAAAATGAACCCCATAAGGGACAATGCTTTTTTGAAAGATGTTTATTTTGTCAGAGATGTGTTTCCTTCAGTTTATTTGTCAGAGATGTGTTTCCTTCAGCCTGGCCAGCATCATGATTTCAGGATAAATATATAATCGCACAACAAAGGCAGATGCATAACACATTCCGAAAGATCCCGCTGACCTCCTGTCTGAACTGTAAGATTTGTGGCATGCCAAGCTGACCATAATATTGAATGTCCAAATGTTTAGAAGTAGACTGCTTTTAAAATAAATTTGCACTATAATAATGTAATAATAACAATTTTCATTAAGACATTTTTCCAATGTTGTGTTCATGTTGTAATAACTATGTTGTATTAACAAAGCCAAAATACTGATTTACCAATAGCTCTTTATATCTTAGTTGCGCTTGCAAATGTAAAACATATCTTTTGTTATCCGGTGGGCTTATAATTTTTATTACATTTTCTGATACGTGACACCATTGTTGTTGCCCAATAATGTAGGCTTAAATAATTTGGCCTAATTTAGAAGAGGTGGGTTGTTTTTTGACCCATAAATATTGGTTAAATATAGGTTGGGGTTACCAATATTGGGGTTCTTAAACCCAGCATGTTAAGAGTTTAGTTTGAGGATGCTCTTATGTATTCGGGATCAGTAAGGTTGGTTGGGTTTTAAGCAGTTTTAATGGTAGCTTAACCCTTCACTAGGCTCACGCGTTTATGAGAACAATGCAGAGATTTGTATACAGATTTTAAAAAGCTTTTTCCTGATGACTCTCTATAAGAAAGGGATCTTATTTCGCCGTTTGGTAATGTTTACTCCTAATGATAAGCCAAAAGCTACATGGTAAATGTACTGCAAACTTTATTCTTTATTAAACTTTCTTCATTACTTTGCAGTTCTTTGCAAGTGGTACATATTTTCATGTGGTGGTTGATGATGAGAACTGCCAGGAAAAAATCGATGTATTCATTGTTTTCCCTGGTCACATTGACATGCAGCGTATTAAAGAGGCAAACAACCTACAAACAACAGTCCTATGTTAAAAATCTTAAAAAGATCAATGATTTTAAAGGATTCCCAGGGGTCCTGAGGTTGTAAATACATTTTAAGTTGAGATTGAGGCTGATTTTGTGACTAGAAAGCATACTCACTCGCTCAATATTCAGGTACAATTTGTTTAATTTATGTATTATTAGCTTTTTTCAATATATTTGATTAGTCAAATCTAATTCAATTTTAATAAAATTAAATCTTTCTAGAATGAAATCTTTATCTTTTAAGCATTCTTTTAGAAAAAAGACAATGAAGTAAAATTTGTAAATGTAATGTGTACTTAAGCAGTCTGTACACAAACATGTTTTTACAAGCAGCTCTCCTGGGCTTTTGCCATCGCAACAGTGTTGCTCTTTAAGATTAATACACTTTCTTAAGTCATCATATTTTTGCATTTGATTTTTGCACTCTTCAGCAAAGAAATAAGCAGATGTACTTTTTCCATGTTGAATGTAATTAGATGTTCCCTGAAAACATCAGCCATTTACATTGTGTACATGCTCATGAGGCGTAAACATGTTATTTATTTAAATAGACCCTCTTAACGCCATTATAATTAGATTTTGGCAATATTGAGATTAAACTTTACCTAAGGTAAATGCAATAATTCATTTCACCAAGCATAATCATAACACAACATGCCGATTTTAATCAAAATATACAGGAATGTAAAGCACTTTATTCGCTCTGAACAAGGTGCACGTGTGCTTCTGCCATGTATTGTAAGCACAAAGTAATGATAAACATGAGTTTCTGAAGTTCTACCACCCATATAACAGTTTAGACATAAAAAACAGGCTCAAGCTAGATTTTCTTAAAAAAGAAACATTGTAAAGTTTGCAATTTGATTGAAAAACATACTCTGTAATTCCTGTTAATTGAAATGTACAAACCAAATCACAAAGTAGTTACATTTTACTTTTCATATACCCACTTATAAGGAATTAGATATGACAGTTCACTAATCTGACTTTGGAAAAATATGCTTTAAAAACAAAACATGCTTTAAAAACATTGAGACTTAACTATGGAATTGCCCAGATGTAAGTTAATTCCAAATGTGCTTCATAAAATGTGTTTTGAATCATAGAAAATCAAAATGATGGAACACAACATTTTCACTGTGACACATTCAGGATGTAGCCTACTTTTCTTTGAATGCAAAAGCATGACATATTTTAACAATTACAAAGAACTATTATTTTTCATTTATGTAATAAATGTTATAATTACATGATGTGCTCAAATATCATAAATGATTTATCATTGCAATAATATGCAGAAATGATCTTACCCTGAATACACAATTGTCTGATTGTAATATTAAAAATCCTCTATCGTTAACAAATTATGGATTTGCTTCTAATAAAGTACACAGAAATACAGCATCTAAACACTGGAATAAAATGTCATTGAAAATGTATATTCACTTATTTTACAAAAGTTGGAAATAAATAACCTTTTTTAATTCCCTGACTTGATGAACACACAGACCCTGATTAACTGTACAGTGAGTGCATAATCATTATGCAAGATTAAATTCTGATCATATTTTTTCAAAGTACGTTTTACTAATCCCAAACCACATTAATCTTAACAAATAGTTTTCATTGTGTAAACAATCTTTTATAATGGTTTAGAAACACTGCAAGTGAAAATTTTATTTTCAAGTGTGCATATGTATTTAGCAAGTTTTCAGTCAAAAATAGAGATGTCATCAACACTGAAAAGTCAATGACTTATTACCATAATAAGTATTCAACACTAGTATTTTTTTTATTTAGCCATGAACAGTAAAATGCTTATCATAATCAAATAAAAACCATAAAAAATCAAAAGGCCATAAACTTTCTTGAACTGGTGCTAGTACATCTCTGTTGCATTTGGTTCTTGTTAGATTTTATTTAGGATTATTCAACTTGACTTGACACAATTCGGAAGGATTGCAATAAGTTGCAGTTCTGGAAAATGGTTGCAGTTGAGACTAAATTGTTCCCTATGTGCCACAATCACATAATAAATTATTATACTTATAATTCACCTATTATTTTTAATTATGTTACCAAAAACTTTTTCTTATCCAACTGTTTTTGTCTGACTATAACATATCATTTTAAAGTTATATCTTATAAATTAATTATTATTATAAATAAGTTGTATACAAGTATATTTATTTACAAAAACTGTATATAATTATTTGTTAAAAAAGTGATGGTTCAACCAAAAATACAAAAAACTTCCAAACCCTGTGACCCTAAATAAGTATTAAACAATTGCCAGTTCAAACAAAAATGAAAACGTTTACTCATTGCCATTTAAAATCTGTATTTTATGCTCTTTCACAGAACACAAATGAAAAGAATGATGCAATTGAAAGTTTTTGGGTGAACTATCATTTTCATAGTAATGATCATGGTTGACGTGGTTTGAAATTAGTACGATTTTGCTAAGAGAAATATAATCAGAATGTCAACTTGCATGAAAATTATACATGCACTGTACATGAAGATCATATCCTTTAATACATACTTTCATCAGATAGCAATGACTTCAATCTTTTTCACATTATCAAAGACAATTAAATAACTTAATTAAAAAGCAGATCATACATAAACCACCATTGTACATGACCGAAAAGAAAAACATTTTCACCAAACATAGCAGCGCCTGACTGGTGCACTGAACAGTTAAGTCAGTTACAAGTTAACATTGTGCAATTAAAGCAGTTGTAAACTCTCATCAGTAAAATCTCTAACAATTTAAAAGTTCCTGCAGTTACAAGAGCAAACCTATCACAGCTTGTCAAGAATGTATTTAAAAATATAAAAAATAACAGATCAAAATGTAAAGTTGTTTCCTATATCACGGAGCGATGCTCCCCGCACACATAGACGGCACTTGGACGGATACGCCTCCTTGTGTGGCCAGGCAGCTGAGGAAAGAACTTGAAGTACTTGGGCATTAGATCAAGGCAGGCATCACGAAACTTCTTAATTCGCCAGTAGTAGATCAAAGGATTCAGAGCTGATTTGAGGTAGCACATCCACAGTAACCATGTACTTATTTCAAAAAAGTTCTGCCTGAAGTAAAACGTATGACTGAAGGTAGATAACAGACTATAGGTGGCAAATGGAGCTCCGCATGCGGTAAAGACAGAGAATAGAATAAGGATCGTGGTGAAGGCACGTGTTTTGAAGCTCATGTCAACGTTCATTTGAAAAGGCCTTTGTAGACTCATAAGACCCAACTTGCTGGCCTGGCTGAGGCAGACGGAGTCGGGATGGGAGTGTATGCGCAACGCGTTGTGGCGGAGCCTGTTCAAGATCCCCATAAATGTGTACAGCATTACCAAAAATGGTACAAAGAAAAACATCATCATAATAAGTATAACATAGGCATGGTAACCCCGCTCAACTGTATATCCAAAAACGCACTGTGGGGCTCTTGGGGGGATGTATAAGGCAGGTTGTCCAATGGCAAGAGGGAAAGACAGACAGAAAGATGTAGACCACGATACTGCGATCAACACTTTGGCTCTACGTGGACTAAGTTTGTCCTGCTTTTGCACGATGATTAGGAAACGGTCCACGCTGATGATAAGCAAAATAGCAACCCCCTCCAACACAAACATCCAGAAGAACATAGCTGAAATGCGGCAAAACACCTCTCCGAAGATCCACTGTGTGGTCACCATGGTGACCAGAGCAAAGGGCATATTGAGGACTGCTAACATCATATCAGCAAAAGCCAGACTGGCTAGCAATATGTTAATAGCAGAGCGCATGGCGGCTCTCTGGTAAACCATCACGCAGATAACCATGTTGCCCAAAAAGGCAAGCAGCAGCACACAGACGATAACCAGACAGAAAAACACTTGAAGTGGCAGGTTAAGCCCCTGAATGGGGTCCTGCCACACAGATGTGGGCGTTACATACTCAGCCAGTGTCCTGAATTCTAAGGAGTCATTGTCTTTTGTAGAGGAATTCTCCATTCTCCTCTTATATCCGTTGATTGGGTCCGTTTCCTCGGCAAAGAGAGCAGAGGGGGCTGGGCTGCCCTGAAGCTACAGGTTGCCTAGTGGAAAAATGAAGCATCCTTCTTGCATTTACATCGCAAGGAGAGCAAGCTCAGCCAATGCGAGAGATCTCTAGCATTCCTGTGGAAGCATAAAAAAGAGAGGTTTTAATTCACTTCATCATCTGGTCAATTTATTTATTTATGCCATATCAGCAACATTGTCTATATTCATGAAAATCAGCAATATCACTAATACATTGTCAACAATTATTTAACAATTTTGTTCTAAAAACAGGCATATATACCAATTACAACAAAATAAATAATAACACCAATTACATAGAATCTTTCAATTTAATATTTGACAGAAACCCGAAAAATAACTGGAGACACCTTTTTAAAAATGGCCATTAAAGTGTTTGCTGAATAAAACCATTCTCTTATATTATTTTTAAAAAAGGCCATTCTATTAAAATATGTTTTACACTTGTGAAATTCTTACACAGATCACAGACCTGTTTCTCTTCCACGTTTAATAAATATGAATGATTGAGTCTTGAATGTCCAATATGGCATCTCATATTTACAGCCTGGTCATATCTATTTTCAAAATAATAACTGATAACTCCTTGATTTAAAACTGGATTTATCTCCTGTCATTTTTTATAATCACATTCGTTCCATTCCATTTGCCATTTCTTGTAGATGTACAGGTTCAAAATGGGTTAAACTATCTAAAGAACAAAGATTAAAATAACTTTATTGTTCATGGATAAAAGATTTTCTGTGGCTGGAACATGGTAAGTTAAACAACTTCATGTTCTTCTGGGTGTGTCCTGAGTTTCATTCAATTTCTGACTCAACTTAATTGTTACTGGCTCCAGAAATTTTAAGAAAAACCCCATGAAAACTCACGAGACATCCCTGTAACACAAGAAATGCATTGGTACTCAAGTCTGCAGCATCTTTCCCTGAACAAACACCAATTACAAAAACATACTTAAAATACAAGTGAGACCCAAATATATAAGTTGTTCCCTCTACAATGTTGTACATAAAAAAAACTCTTTCTATTTGTTTAAGCTGCCTAAATTTATTTAGAGCTACCAAAAACTGAAGAGTGCTCGTCTGAAGGGCTACCAGGGATTTTGAAATTTTGCGAACATTGAAGGAGTGTCTGATTCCTGAACTGCAATCAATTTTTTAATTCCAAACCTAACAATGACCTTCTGCCGGTAAAACATTTTGAAGTAACGGATGTTGTGTGGGTGAACACATTAAAAACCACTTCAGTGTGCTTTGATGTCCTGCTTGCATATGCCTCCCATTTATGTTCTTATTCATTATCCACCTTGGGCCCAATCTGATAAAGCAGAACTGACGCTACTGTTATCACTGTTAATGGAAATGGTCTGACACAACTGCAGGTGGAAAACTAAGACGACGTTGACACTGCCACGCAAATCAGATTTCTTTGCTCAAGCCAAGACTTTGACGAATTCGTAAATGTGGCGATTAAGCTCGGCCATTAACAATAACTCGGCAACCTCTGTTTCCTCAACGTTATCATCCACACTTGTTGTTGCCAAACGTCAAACTGAATGTTGTTTGCTGCAATTTTACCTGTAAAGTTAATTTGCAGTAAACACAGCAACCCCTCCTGCTCAAAACATTTCAGGTGATTTGAATCATCATGTATTTGAACTGATTTTCAACTGGCTCACTTTAAATCTCTACATTCCTATTAAACAGCCAAACATAAAATATGCAGGTCTAATGTTTCACAATGCCACCAGGCCACGGGCAGTCGTGTGTTGGTTTCGTGATCCGAAGGTTGCTGGTTACCAATACCACAACTGAGGGGAGTCCCTTGAGCAAGGCACCGTCCCACCCTCATTGCTCCCCGGGCACCACAGCATGGTTGCCCACTGCTCCGGGTGTGTGTTCACTTACTGTGTGTATGGGATGGGTTAAATGCAGAGCACAAATTCCAAGTATGGGACACTGTCAGTACATGGTGGGACACCATACTTGGCCACACATCACTTCACTACAGTGTGTTCCAAGACCTTCACCTCGGTCTAAACAGTAATATTCATGCCACTTTTGTGTCCTTATACATAGGCATGTGTCACAATTCTATGTTGATTTAAAGCTCAATGTGCTTCTTTGCCGTGATGCACTGACAGCTTGCTTGGCAGACATTAAGCTTCAGATTTTAAACAACACACCAAAGAAAGCACAAGATACATGCAATTCGTCCGTCCACGTAGAACATGAGAAAGAAGCATGATACAACAATCATTCACAAAACACAGCCAATCATAACACCAGTAATCTTAAAGACATACTTGTACTATGAAGGAAGAAAGTACACACACAGATGTGCATCCTCACAGCTTCAGTGATGTCTTTCTGGATAATTTTGGATGAATTCTAAACTTTTATAATTAGTATCTCTTTATCTATGTTTTATGACTAATATTCATGATCTGCAGAACTAACATCAAATGAGTTCCCCGTGTGGGCAGTTCTCATCCGTAGCATAGAAATGGATTCTCAAATAGGAAGCACTGCATTGCAAAGCGCAGTCACGACTGTTAAGGACAATAATTAATATGGAAAACATTTTTATTGAGTATTCTGATCTTTAAGTTTAGTTAGGACGCTTTGTTACGTTATGTTAATATTTCTGAATGAGATCCATGTGTTGGACTGAGGTCTTCTTCATTCAGTTACACAGTAATAGTTCATACATAAGAGCTAAAGCTGCATTCACATTACAAGTGACAAAGCAACATGATCCCACTTATTTCAATGGAGAGCCAGCAGTAGCAAGAGTTGGCGACTAGATGGGGAGTGTCCAGCGACAAGCAAGGAAAAATATCTTTAAGAATTTCTGGCAAATTTTCAAATTTATATATTGGAAGAGCAAATTCCGTGAGTGATGGATAAAAGGGAAAAGATGATGAGCTGAGATCAGTGGATGTCGACACTCTAGACCACTAGAGGGAACACCCACTAGCGACATAATCGCCAACTCTTGGCTTCATCAAGTGACAAAGTCACTAATAATGTGAACACAGCTTAAAGTAGGGATGGGCAATATGTTGGCAGCCTTAACGATATCGGTCAATAAATGCTAGTTTTAGTATTATCGGTATCTGTAGTAAAATTAGGTCGATATCTTTAGGCGATAAATTAGGTATTATTTCTGCTGGCTGAACCAATTCATGCTTGCTACCGGCTACTAGGGATTTAATCGTCACTTGCTTTATTAATATTTATTTTTTGGTCAAGAAATAGATTTTGGGCAAAAAAAGTTGGCCATATAAATGTATCTCCAATCGATCTCCAAACTATAGTTACTATACATTTATATGGCCAACTTTTTTTGCCCAAAATTTATAGTAACTATAGTTTGGAGATCGAGTCCATCTTTTCTGAAGTTTACAAATAAAATCAGTTGTTCACTTTATGTGTTTGCCTTTCGTCTTATGCTTAGAAAAAATATTTATCGGGCTATTTATCGCCACCGGCCTCCAAATATAAAAGAGTTATTAGTTATCGGCCAAAATTTCCATATCGGTGCATCCCTAGCTTAAAGTTCTGGATGATGCAGAGCTCGTTTCCATGAGAATGGATACAAAGATGAAGGATATGTGAAGGATGTAAACTATGAAGCTTTTTTTAAGAAGCATACATTAAACAATAATCAAGAAAATTAAATTAACATAATTAGGGCTGCACAATTAATCAAAATCCTGATCACAATGACAAATGAAGTAATTAGCGTATAAAAAAGCGTATATTTGAACTAATTTTTGAATTATGTTTGGGCACTTAAACATCGGTGAATTAGATTGTAATATCGATATTTCGGCGTGTCTCTTAGTTGTTAGTTCTGTACCTTACCAACATAATAACTCCTATCATGAATTGAAAATTTCAATCATATTTATTGTGAGATGTTTAGTTTACCTTGCAGCTGCTTCACACAAACGTAAACAACATTTCCAGACTTCTGTATTATTCGAATTAATAATCGCAGTTACATTACCAAGGCAAACAATCGACGATTATGATTGTCGTCTTAATCGTGCAGAACCAAAGGATTGACCGGTGTTGGAGAGCAGATCATCAGTGGCATGTGTGGCAGAAGAGACAGTAGAGGTGTCATTCAAAGACACGTGGAAGTTTAAAGCTGTGACTCTTAGAAACACTTCAAGGTTTGGGAAGCGTCCTCATTCTGAACAATGTTAGTGGCCTCAGTGCACAAGGATTCTTGAAACCTAGCAACTAAAGCAGGCATGAGATGGGCCTGCGACCGATCCTAAGAAATGAAAAAGCAATAATAAAACATGGTCAAATATTCAATATTCATAAATAAGTATAGGACAAAAAAGAATGATTGACATTTACATAATCTTTGCATTTAACATCAATCTAAGCCCTTAACATCACAAACAGCACACTGATGTTACCATTCATATTAAACAGGAGAAAATGTTTTTAAATACTAAATAAATGATGTGGTGTTCACCTTTATTATGGTCTGTATCTTCTTCTGTTGAATGATCACATCACCATAGGTATAGATGATGACTCCATCCTCCAGATGTTTGACAACACAACCATTTCCTGCGACGGTGGAGTCCAACACATCACACAGTAACACTTCGCAATTCTACAGAAACAAAACAAGACTGGAAAATAAATCTAAAACGAGTTGCCGTGTTTGGCTTCGACTGCGCGATCATTCAGCACCAAACGCTCATGCTCTCCACATTCACTTAATGCACGCGTGCCAACCAATGGCAGCACAGCGTCGAGTTTGATTGACGTCCCGTCGACCAATGAAACTACAGCGATGCTGGGTCATCACTTTTACTTTCACCAATCGTAACAGGAGAGGGTCGGGTTTTCGCGTCCTGCCTTGCTAGAAGTCAAGTCGCCTGCTTCCTACATAGTGCACTTAATGTCTCCCATTTTGGAAAGTCGTCGATTCCGGGCCTGTCCCGAACGGCGTACTTTATGTGGACTTGTGGCAAAGTCTGCCAGTGCGTTTTAAGCGTTTAGAAGTGTGCTCGCGAGCGCCCCCTTGAGCCTTCGGTAGTGGTTTGAACCGAGCGCACATTGCTGCTGCCTCCGCTTAAGATCAATTCCCATGAATCCTTGCGACTGACCAATCAGGGAACGGGATCGTCTGCTAGCGATTTTTTTATCCAATCAATGATCTCCTATTCTCAGAAGAACACCACATCCATAACATCCGTGATTTTATTCATGTCCCGGGGTTCCACTCATCCCTGTTACCCCTGTAACATATTTCCCTCTTATTAACTTTGAACACTTCAATATAGTTTTTAGCATTATAAAGGCAACGATGAGGCCAAAAATAGAACTTTATAATTATATTTTATAATATATACTTTATGATATATTTGTTGATATTTCAACTCTTTTTGAGATGATAAATCTCAACATACTTTCCTGTAATTTTAATCATTGTTAGATTTAGTTTGTTCATTTTTAAAAATACAAAGGTTTGATAAATCACTAACGCCTACTCAGTATCCTCCTGCGATTAGAATCCTGAAGTCCTGTCGTTAAATTGGCCATAACAGGACTGGACAACAACAGAAACAAGAATCTATATATATTGATCAAATAATTATGTCTTTATGATAAACACTTTTGACAAAATGAGCTGACATTGATTAAAATATCCTTTTAAAAAGAAACTTAAAATGTTGGTTACAGGTCTGGAAAAAAATTCACCATTCTCTAAACTCTGATTCCAGTTTGATATATATTTAAATTAATAAAACTAAAATACAAATGCATATTTATTTTATTCCAGAAGCAAGTGTCAACCATTTGGGAGAATGTCTCATATAGTCAACATTGTAATAGTTCCTTACTCACAGTAGTGCTTATGTAACTTAAATACAAACATGATTTTATAATGAGAAAATCAGATTCAGAGAAATCAACAGAAATAAAAAGGTCCATGTGCATATCACCATAGGGTATATCTGGCTACAGAATAACCAACTTAAAAGAAAAAGAACATAGTGTTGCATGTCACTATGGGCATCATCTTAATTGAACATTTTGTCAGCTTCCCTTAAATACCCCAACCAGAATAACCTTCCACACACAAAGATGACATTTTCATGATAAAGAACCTTGTCCTGGATCTGATGGGCACAAATGGGCATTAAAATGAAGACCTTAGGAGAAAAACACCCCCAGAAGTGAGCTGGGTGTCTTTAAACACTTCAACCTTTATTATGATCTGTACTTTTGCTATGGAAGTGAGACCATTTTACCAATGGCACTGAAACACTTCAAATGATACCAAACATGCATATTTACATTTACATATAGTCATTTAGCAGACGCTTTTATCCAAAGCGACTTACAATAGTCGAGGAGACAATGAAGCTGTAAATAGCCGATACAACAATAGGTCATCAAGTGCTACAACAATGCTACCGAGTTACACAGAGAGCGAAGTTACAAAAGTTTTTTTTTTTGATAGAGTGAGTAGTTAGAAAAGAAGTGAGTTGGTGAGTTAGGTAGCATATGAAGTTTCTTAGTTTGTATTAAATTTGATATTTGTAACATCATTCCAGATGTGGAGGACATGTGTGAAGGTGTGTGAAGGTGTGAGGCTGTCTAAGTTGTCGGTCATTAAGATGGGAAGAACTCAGTTGGAGAGAAATTGTTTCTGAGTCTCCCAGGATGTTGTGAAAGAACACTTTGGCAGCAGTCTTCCAAATGAAATATTATGTAACACATATGCATATTGAGAACACATTTCACATTTGAGATGTTGTATATAAATAAATATAAATAAGAATTTGCATTGCAGATTGCTTAGGTGACTATAAGAGCTATGAAAACTTATATATATTGTCCTAAATAAAATTTAAAAAGTTGGGACAATACCCAGTTCCAAGAAGCATCTTAAGATTTTTCCTTAAAGGATAAGTATTAATTCATCAGCATTATGCTGGCAATGTTTGCCTTATGATCATGCTTTTAACGTGCTAGTCGTGTAAGCATCATGTTAACAACATATATTAGCTTTAGTATAATAAAAACGAATAGTAAAATACATTATATACGCTTAATAAATTAATAATCAAATATATACAAAAAAACAACATAAGAAGATTAAAAGTAAAAGACCGCGCGAATAGTGTATACATTTCATACAACACATAGGGCTTTTTTAGCTTTACTATTTTAATACAAATAATGAATCATGTAATGTTTTATATCTATCTCAAAAACTTTATTTACAATGGAGATTTAACTTAAATCAAAGGAAGATAAACATTTATTTTTATATACCTTTAAAAAAACTACAAGTGCCCAACTATTATTCAAATATACTACAAGTATCAATCCCAGTTTAAAAATGTTTAAAAGTTACATAACTTTTATACCAAAGTATACCTTTGTTTGGGGAAACATTATGTTTACGTTTACATAGCCATAAAAAAGCTTTTGTTTTTAACATTTATTAAATTTTAAAATATGTCTAATTAATTTAAAATAAGACTCAGAAATATATACCACATATTATTTTTGTATTAAAATCTATTTTTGAAAATTATATTAAAAACTTTAAAACAAAGCCCATTTAAGCTTTAACTACAATCCAACTTTGTGATATGTTGCGCAACTCCTGTGACGTATGGCTCAATGGCGCTGAACAACCAGGAAGTGTTGATGTCGTGACGTCTGCTTTGCCAAAGTCCGTCCGTTGAAGTCACGCCACTCGGCGGTGTGTCCGCGACGCATCCGGTCGTTCATTTCAGACCTTATATGCCTTCACGGGCGGGGAGAGGGGGGTCATAAAATATCACATTTCCCATCAATTATTCGACACGACACAAACTGTACCATAACATTTGTTATTCACGCCTTAATTGTACAAAAATCACATTTTTCGAACTCACTTTGGGCATTGCGCATGCGCACAGGCAGGGGACCCGCCAACGAGGCTACAATTGGCTCTTCCCCTAAGAAGGCGGGACTTAATTTCCCAGGGCGACCACATCGATTGGTGCATTTCCTCCGCATTCTTTGAATCGATGGTTGCGCGTCTTGTTAGTATTCATCATCTTTGGTCTGTTGTCGCGCCGCAGGTTCACAAACTTCATTGATCTGTCATCATTCCTGTCGTGCGGACCTCGCGAATCTTTGTTTTGTCTTTTGAAACGTTCTGACAGCTTTCAAACCCATTATATCAAAGCAGGTGAGACATTTGGGTTAAAAGTGTAACGATCTGACCTGAAGTCAGGTGTGCACAAATGTTTTCATGTTTAAATGTTAGGACATGTTTTTTGTGTCCTTGATCTAAATGCTTGTTAAGAAAAACAATGATACATACATGCATTCTATAATCATAACTATTTATTATAATTTTGCATAAGCATTATTTTGTTTATATAGCTACCAAAACATAAATCAGTGACATCATGAAATTGGCTGAGAATGCCCAGAGCTGAGCTGTTGAAGAAGATAAGAACTTCAATTAACATCTTGTTGTTACTTCACAATCATTTTATTTACTAAAGAATCCCATAGTTCAGTCTGCCTTGTTTCATGTTGTAGTATTTTAGTAGATCTAAGTTTTCTTTACTAATGAGGGGTCTCTGACTTGCAGAATAGTGGCAGTGATGGCATGCAGCTCTGGAGTGCTGATGCGCCTGGTGGCATCGGCCTACGCTGTCGCAGAGAAGGCCGGATCTATTGCCAGAAAAGTGCTCTACAGTGGAGAGCTTGGCATTGTTGAGAAGGTATGCACAATTATCCTTAGAAAATTAGACAATCCAAAAAATATAATGATGATCCAAGAGCATGCTTTGAATTGCAAACCCTGTGTGTGTGTGTGTGTGTGTGTGTGTGTGTGTGTGTGTGTGTGTGTGCGTGTGTGCGTGTGTGCGTGTGTGCGCGTGTGCGTGTGTTGTACCTTTGGTATAGACGGGAGCCAATGATCTACAGACTCTGGCTGACAGACTTGTTCAGAGGAGTATATGTGCATCCTTATCAAAAAGGTTTCCAAAGATTACCATCATCGGTGAAGAGGTGTGCATATCCTAAGCAATTTCCAAGTGTTGAGCACGGATTGCCTTTGTAGTCATGAATATAAATGCATATTCTGTGTATGTTTGTGTAGGATTTGGCTGTTGAGCCGGTTGAGGATGACCTGATAGAGACTGGGCAGAACAGTTTAATTCTACAAAAGCCATGTCCTGATCAGTATACAAACCTTAAGGAGGAAGAGGTAAAAAGAAACTAGAAGACATTATTTGATGTTTGCAAATGAATATGTTCATTCATCATTTATATTTGCCAAAGTTCGGTTCTATTAGGTAATGTCTTTGGTCTAAAAGTGTGAGTCCCTTGAGCAAGGCAACGTTCCACCCAGCTACTTCCTGCGCGCTACAGCATGGCTGCCCACTGCACTGGGTGTGTGCTCACAGTGTGTGTGTTCACTTACTGTGTGTAAACTGGGATGGGTTAAAAGGGAAGCACAAATTCCAAACGACACGTCACGTCACAACAAAAGTTAGTTAACGCTGCAACATTGGTCTTTTTATTAAAATTATTTTAAACAACATTTTGTTGTTAAACGTTTCCCTTTATATTCCTCTTACAGAGTGGAGATGCTGTGCTCTTCCGTGTCTGACCCAAAAACTATTCAAAATAAATAACGTATGCTTAAAACTGCTGAGTTTAACACATTGTAATGCCTTGGGCATGCCATTCCATGCAATAGAACTTCAATTAAATTGTAAGAACCTTAAGTTCTAGAAGACTGCTTCTTTCTTTCATTGATATAAAGAACTTACATTTACATTTACATTACATTTCTTCATTTGTCCAACGCTTTTATACAAAGCGACTTAGGGTTTTATGTAACAGGGGCATTGCTCAATGGCACTTCAGTCATTTTCTGCTGGCCCTTGGATTCGTACCCGCAGCCTTCCACTTACAATTCCAACTCTCTAACCTCCAGACCACGACTGACCCACTTACATGATCTTTTAGTGTGTGTTCACATTTGGCTTTTCGATAAGTGTACTTCTTAATACAAATAAGCTGTTTCTGGTTACACCCTCTCCATGGCTTGGTATTAGAGGCCCCAATTCTAAAAGTCATGGTTTGCTACTGACACCCCTGCACCAAACTGCAAGTGAAAGAGACACTACATCACACATAAAACCAATGCAGACAACAATGTAATGACATCCATATCTATTGATTACAGGAGCGCAAACTACACTAGTGACTACTGTACGGCTGTAGTTAACAGGGATCCAATAACCAACGTAATAAGCTTATTATAAATCATAATATTAGACTGACACCTCTTCTTGTTAGGAGTGCAATTAAAAGTAATTGAAGTCAAATTTAAACTTTAATAAAAAACAATGCTCCAATAGCTGTTTGTGCCTCAATTTTATTTTCAAGCTTGATCCTGCTTGACCAATTAACTTTCTTGCATGTTGTTTCTGTTATGGAAATGAAAGGGCCTCTCTACTCGCTTGTCATTGGTCAGCCGTTATATGTTGCATGATGTTAGGCGTTTCTTTGTAAAGAAAAGCTGCACGTTGTCATTTGAAAAGAAAAGTAATGGTAAAAGAGCTCAGGAGCAAGTTTAAAAAAAATGGTTACTCCGAAAGAAAGATGAAAAATTCAACAGTCTTAGGGTCATACCAACAGTCATACCAAACACACTTTAACATTCGGAAGCTTGAGATGTGCCGAGCTGCTTACTTGTTGACTGTTTGAAAAGAGAAGGGTGCTGTTTTTTAATGTCACTAGGCAACAACTTAATTATACTGTCCTGTCAGTCAAAAGTTGCTTTGATTGCTGTTAACTGTCATATTTTAAAAGACATTAAAAATGTTCAAGCAATGGGTTCTTGATCTGAACTTGCTTGATAAACTCTCGAGAGACACAACAAGTTTCTTCTTCATTAATGCAGTCTCCAAACACTTTTAGCCAATGTGAAGTTCCGTAACCACATTAGAAACCCTTCCCCTCTGTTTATTCCATGGGACAGTGAAAAAGGCACATGACATCAAGCACTTTTCTGCCCAAGTTAGCTTTTTTGGACTCGAAGCGCCCCATCACAAACATAAATTGACATCATAGGACAATTAATATACGATTAATTGTATTGCGGGCATAACAGTTACTGAATTACAGAGTTTACCCATATATATTGTAAGATCTTTATAAATATGTACTTTTTCTTGTTAGGTAAACTGTGTTTTCAGAGTATTGAAGTACAATACTATATAAAACTACATTATTTTGATTGTTTTATCCCACAGCTGGTTGTGTGGGTGGACCCTCTAGATGGGACCAAAGAATATACTGAGGGTAAGCAAACAAAGTTGCAATTGCAGTAAAACAGCGCTGAATTATTTTGTATTTTTTATAAGCGGATCTGCTCTTTCTATACTCTTTCTGTCTCTCTGCCTATCCTTCTGGTTTCTCTTGCTTCTGTCCCTGCTGCAGCTGCAAGGGTGCAAGGGTTGTGTAAATTCCAGTTTACACACAAAAGTCAGTGTAGTCTTTAAAAGTCCAGTGTTTTGTGAATCTTTGATTGGGTTACAGTATGCAATATAACATGTTAATGTTAATCTTTGGCATGTTAATAATTTTCACACAGTTTACTTATCTTTATTCGTTGTTTTCACTGTCATAAAAGCGGCTGATAACTGCTTTTTCTGATGAAGTTGTGATTAAAAGCAGCTTAGCGCACGTTGCCCGGAAAGGTCGCTTAGCATAACGTGGAGATGCATGCGCTTAGCGTAAACATGTCTTTATTTTTACAGTTTAATTTGAGCAGGAATAAGACCTGGAGAAAATACATGAAGAGGATCAACACTTTAACAACCTCTTCTCCATACAAAGAGGGAACTGCTCCATCTTTCAAAAATAATCTTTATGCAAATTTGGCATTGTGCTGCACCTGGTTTTCCATCTGAATTATAATTACCGGGAAACGAGTTAAACATAAATTGGCCAAACAAAGGTAATTGGACCCCGGGATGAAATAACAGCATTTCAAAGACATGGCAGCATACACACTCTACAAACGCAACTTGTCCTTTTCTCCGTGGGAATGCAACAAGACCACATCCCTTTTTTAGTGAGTTACTGTGGGTGGAGGTTAGTCAAAACTGTTCTAGTGATCATTAAAGAAGGAAGAAGAGGGATGTAGTCCAATCCCAACGTTATTTTTAGTTGTTGATGAGCATAAACAGCATGCTTAACACCTTCTGCCATTCAAAAGCCGTTGAAAAGAGGTGCGTCAAACCGCTTTTGGTGTGATCTGCCCTTTACGGGTCTTTCATATTTTATGTAGGATTCAAAAGTCTTGTTCATTTTCAATAGGAATTATGCCGTAAGCAGAGGTAGTGTATAAAATGCTCTTGCACCAAAAATCCTACCACTTCATTGACACGGGTTTCAGTCCACTTTACTTTTACTTTACGGAGAAGACACTTTTAATAGTCTTTGACTAGTAAAAATGCATGGTTGCAAAATTACGTTGCCTAGTTAATTTTGCCTGCCATGAACATTAGTCATAACCATAAAATTAAAACTAATAACGGTACATTGTGTTTTTTGAACAATGTGCATAGTTAAGTGTATACATCAAGAAGAAGTACATTAGTGACCTTTTTGATTGTAATTACGCCAATGTTTCCAACGGCGACATGGCAACGCATAGACTGCCGAAAATGATTGCATTACAAGCCACAGCAGCCTCATCATTATTTTAATGATTTTAATGCTTGCTACATCACATATGAAAGGTCTTTCATAGAGCCCTTTGCAGTACAGTAATTTTAATTGCTGTGCAACCACTGATATCTTTTAGCATGCTCACATGTCAGAAGAATTGTATGTGGTGGAAATCAGGCGTCGTTTAAACACAATACAAATATGATAGTTCTCCAAAAAGCTCAGTGGTTAGAGCATGGCATTACCACTGCCGAGGTCATGGGTTCCATCCCAAGGACTTTACATATTTCAAAACTAATGCATAGTATACTGCAATTTAAGTTTCTTTGGATAAAAGTGTCCGCCTGTCTTGATACAAAATTCTTTGAAGAAAGTCAGTAGCACCCATTTACTTTTGTGGTTTGGACACCAATGCAAGTTAAAGGGAACGCCAGTTCCCAGCATTCTTCAAATTAATTTTGTGTTCTGAAGAAGTAAGACAGCCATGCCGGTTTGAAATTACACAAGGGTGAGTCAATTATGACAACAACTTAGGTGAACTATCAACTTAACTTACATAAACCAAATATAGGCCTTGTAGCTTATCAGCATTTATTCATCCTTGTTAATGTCAATACAGCAATATTTAACTTAAAGATGCTAAACTTTGCATGAATGACGAGATGAATGGCTGTCGTAGTATTGTTTATTGTTGGTTCATGTAAGCCGATGCATTAAGCAGTGGTTACAACCTTATTGTAAAGCGTTACACTAATGTATTATAGAAACAGTTTATTGAATATTTGATCCAATATGCTTTTTCACAACTTTCATTCATTTTTTCATTCTCTGTTTTTCGCAATGCTGACTTTATCATACCCAGGCTTTGCTTTTGTTGCAGTTAAGCAGACACTGAACTAGAATTAAGATAATAGATGTAGAAAATGCTGGGCAAAAACCTGGAGTGAAATTGTTGCAAATTTCTTTTCAGGACTTTTAGATCATGTGACAGTGCTGATAGGCATTGCTTACGGAGGGACCGCCATTGCTGGAGTCATCAATCAACCCTTCTACAACTACCAGGTATATAAGTTGCTCAGTTTTACAGGATACACTGTATGCAGAAAAAAGATTTTGATTGGTTCTGCACTCTGGATATTCAGATGGGGCCTGGTGGTGCTTTGGGACGAACTCTATGGGGAGTTTTAGGTTTGGGTGCATTTGGCTTTGAACTCCAGGAAGTCTCGGATGGTAAAAGAATCATCACTACCACACGATCACATAGCAATAAGCTGGTGACATGTGCAGTTCAAGCCATGGATCCTCATGATGTCATCAAAGTGGGTGGAGCTGGGAATAAGGTGGGAAAGTCTTCATAATGTGAAATAGACAGTTGTATGCTGCTTTTTTATTTTCGTTAATACATTTGGTAAACTCAAAAATGTGTAATATGGGACATGCCCGCTGCAAATCAGATGCAGATCTGTGTAGCTCTACATGTAGTCAGACAAACATAATGCCTTGAGTCAATATTGTCATTATTAATCTCTTTGTCCTTCTGGCAGATCATCCAGTTAGTCGAAGGAAAGGCATCTGCATATGTTTTTGCCAGTCCAGGCTGTAAGAAGTGGGACACATGTGCACCTGAAGCAATCCTGCATGCAGTTGGAGGTGATTATTATTATATGAAGTTTTTAAGCAGGGAACACACCAAGCCAATGTGACATACTACCACAGATTTAAGGCTGTGAGCTCGGATCAAGTTAGCTACTTCTTGGTCTAAAGTTGTCCTGACACATGACTGTTGGTCAAAACCAATGGCCAAAAAGCATGTCTGTTCTGCACCTCTGTCAGAGGATATTACTTCCTGTACAAGCAAGTGCCAGTACTCAAAAGGTGAAACTGGAGAAGTGAGTGAGCATTTGCTTTGCAGTTTCCCACAAATCAAAACAGATTTGTGATTGATTTGTAATGTGTGACTTATATATATTAAAATAATTACATATTGGAATGAGAAAGGCAAGCTTTGTATGAGTTTCTACTTGACTATCGTTTGCATTTTATTTTTTCGTCTGGTGCACTTGTTTGCCAATCAGAATGGTCAGATGCCCAGACAAGCTCTTTTACATATTCAACATTCTAAATAAAACAAAACTGCAACAGCGACACTAGAAATCAAATGATGTTTAAAATCTGCCTGATAAATGACTTTTGGCTTGGTGTGTACCGCCTCATAAATGTCTTTAGTATTTAAATCCTGTATGTTAAGTTTACATCACGTGTGTTCTTTTTTTTTCAATCAACAGGCAAACTAACAGACATGCATGGTAATTCATATAGATATGATGCAGATGTGAAGCACATGAACTCTGCTGGAGTGTTGGCTACACTGCGAGATCATCAGTATTATTTAGGCAGAGTACCCCAGAATGTCCTACAAGGTCTTCCACAAGACTGAACTGATGAAGTACTTTGAATCCATATGTTCTGGTCATGAAGACTTTATTTTACAAGTGATTTTGTAAAACTTTTCTAAACTACACATCATGATTCATATAATATTGCTCATATTGACCATTAATATTAATAGGGGACTATTTTAAGAGATTTGTTTGTTTTGTTAACAGGCCAATAAAAAATGAAATATCAACTGTTTTACTTAAATTTGTGTATGTAAATAGTGGGGTCACATAGCAAAACATTAGTTGTAGTTTGAGATGAGAAATGCTTTGCAATGCATAATGCAAAACAAATAGATGCAGTACCATTAGCACTTTTGTTTTGTATCATGATATTCTAGATTTTTTTTTAGCTTTCTAACATGTTAAATTCCATCTAGGTGGCATTGACACTAGATATTACTTAAGTACTGTAAATATACAAAACATAGTCTTCACAAAAATGCCTCCTTGACTTAAAACACTGTGTTGTAAGACAAAAATAAATAACTATTTTGTTGAAGTAACTTTGATAAAAGGTTTTGATCCACTTCAAATGTTGAGCAGTGTTTTATGTTTTAGCTTCATACTCTTTCGAAGGCGGGTTAAGGGTCCAGAAGGGCTTAGACACAATTCGAATATGATTTAGACAGGCTTAAATGTAGTATAGATCAGAGTCAATAAATTATATTTAGACATCAAATAAATGTTTATTTTCATAAAAATAAAGAATAAACTATAAATAGACATAAATAATGAAACCAATAAAAGTTATAACCGAAAGGTACATGTCAGACTGCTAATAGTAAAACATTATAAATTATATCTAGCATGCCGGTAATGACAACATCATACAACCCCTCATCGCAAAGCAACTGAGAAACAAATATACATATTGTACAATGTGGTAATTAACAGCATGAGGTTTACTATCAGGAGCATGAGCAACATTACTGTGCATAAACAATATGGAGACAACAGAATGTCTTTTTAATTCAACAAATGGTATTAATATCAAGGTTTTAATATGTTGGGTATGTAAGTTGCCACCTACCTTCTCAAGTGAAGACTCTTTAATCATCATCATTTTCAGGAATGAGCTCCTTTAAGAAATGCAAGCCAAATATAATTACAGGATTTCACAAGTTTAAACAGTTATTGCGACATAACCTGTAGTGCTTGCAAGAAAGCCTCTGAAAGAAAACAAAGTGGGTGTGCATTATTTAGTGTTCAAAAGAAAAATGGGTAACCCTTACAACAAGATTTTTTGTTAACATATTGGTTAACATAAGAAACTACCTTAACCAATAGGAACACGATTGTTTTTCAGCATTTGTTAATCCTTGTTAACGTTATTTAATGTCAATACAGCATTAAATTAACTAATGGTAACAGATACAACCTCAGATCATAAACATGTTTTTGTAAATGTTGCAATTAAAATGAACAGATGCTATACAAGTCTTGTTAACTGTTAGATCATGTTATCCAATTCAACTAATTGTCAACGTATGGAAAGTTTATGTAAAGTGTTAACAAAAATTTGCAAAGTGGTTCAAGTTTCAAATAAACAAGACAGCACTCAAATATGTTAAACCGTGAAATCATCAACGGTGAATACAGTTCATATAGTTCCACTGTCATTCATTGTATGGATAAAAAATCTTTTGTCTATCTATTACCTGCCATCGTGAAATACCTTAACACCCCAGACACTAAATATTCGGTCTTTCGCTCCCACATCCCTCCACCCGTAAACATGAACACACATTGTCATGTGACCAAATAAATATACATTTTTAACAAAATGACTGATGTGCCACGCCATCTCAACCTGTGGGGAGAAAAATAAGTTTAGCTTATAATTAAAGGTGTCTTGTTTTCAAAGATACTTGGCCATCTACTGTGTTGGGCACCAACCGCTTATGAGCATTCACAATATTTCAGATGGTATAGAAAATTTAACACATAAATCGTATTTGGGTCACGATTATAAGAGAGTCTGATATATCGGATTTAGGCAACAAATCAGTAACAGTGTAAACCTTATAGGAAAGTATTACCCATGTTTTAACATGACGCTAAATTAAGTTCTATGATGCATATTTTAACATTACGCAAACACGATTTGGTGTTTACATGTTTAACGTGATCCTGCTGTGTTTCAACATAATACTAATATAATTGTGGCTCAGTAACCAATAATATACTACCAAAACTGTTGGCAAGTGTAAATCAAACTCTAATGCATCAGATTACAATGTTCTTCTTTGTATTTTGGTTAAAGTGCTCCATTACATGTTTGCATTTAAGTTTGATTAAGAGAATACAGAGACAGAGAGTTCAAATCATAGATATTCAAATGGTTTGAATAATCCAATTGCAAATCGTTATATCCCTTTCCCTGCTGCGCCTCATAAGAATTCTGAGCTTTTTTACGGGGAGGAGTTGCTCACCCTACGCCCAACCCTCCTCCTTTTTCAGCCGGGCTTGGGACCGGCCTTGGCGGAGTTTCTCATTATTATTCTGGATAAAAATGATGTGTAAATCTAACAGCTCTAATTGTCGTAGACCCATGAATGAGGACAAATCATTTAACATATCCTCTTAACTGCTTTTTCATATGAGGATGTGAAAGAGCATTTAATCCAATATCTCTAATGTTTTGCTTTGCAATTCGATAATTCATTTTATTTAACTTATCTTTTTGCAACTGTCAATTTGTTTTAGTGAAATCTTTATAAAACATCTAAAGAGAAACTTCAGTCTATACTTAAAAGAATACCACCTTAAAATAGGAATGCTTTAAAGACATTGGAATATACATTCACGCACTTTACACTGGTAAGCAGTCTTTGGAGTACCAAATTAGTTCAAACGAATCAAACATACTTAAGCAACCATTGTGCAAAACTAATATCTCTGGCTTTGAACATTTTAAAGTAATATTAAATTTGCTCTGGTTTGTAACTTGATGTAGTAAGTAAAAAAAGTTTAAAATTCCCTTTAAAAATGAGAGGATCTCTTTGCACAGAAATGCTAAAGGAAAGTGTACAGGTGTTGTTAAACCAGGCCCACTTACCTCTCATAGCCGAGTCTCCAGTATATGTATGGAGTTCTATGGGAGGAATTAAATTCAGTTATCCTTGCATTCATAGTCCTTTTGCATTCTTCCCGTCCGTCCATTGGCGGCTGCATTACCAATGCATATTATTTGGTAGGACCTTTGCTTGGGCCGAGTTAGATACAGTTAAGGAAAAAAGTATTTGATCCCCTGCTGATTGTGTATGTTTGCCTGTTGACAAAAAATGATCAGTCTAAAATTATAATAGTAGGTTTATTTCAACAGTGCAAGATAGCCTACAATAATGCTGAAAATGCCTAGGTCAGGGATTAGAACCCAGGGATTGCACATGCCCCAAAAATAATGAAAAGTATGATGCAAAATAAATTGCCTTGAATAAAGTAACATGTTATGTAGTCGGATAACTTTTTTTTTTGAAGGAACAAGTGAAGTTATTTCTTCATTTAAATTAAAATTTTTGATTTCCTTTTTTCTATCAATGAAAGTTATTTTATAAGTAATTTTTAAGTCTTATCCTTTATGTTGCTCTTTGATAACTGTTGAATTGAAATTCTGATTTAAAAGGTGTGTCGACACGATAGCTGTCTAGAAAAGCATGAGAATCAATCAGATAAGGAAAAGTAATGCAAATGCAACTTAAAAGTAAGTAGTGTAATTGGTTGTAGTTTTATGAAATAACTCTATATTGTGACTTCATTGGCACATTACTAAGCAGATGGTTTAAATTTTTATTCTGAAATCTCATAGAATTAAATAAAACTAAAATAAGCATGACAATTTGATATACTATTCAAACACACTTACTGCTTTGATCAACTTTTAACTTTTAGGGTAGCTCCAAAAATGTTATTAATATATTATTAAATAAAGTGAATGGAAGTTTTTATTAAAAAGTGAGCTGTTGGTTGAATCTCTGTATGATTTCAACATGTCATCCTCATTAACTTTATTATTGTTGGCAAAAATAATGCAAATATCTAACAACAGATAATCACACTATTAAGCAAGAGCAAGTACAAAATAAACATTAGTTTAAAGAGTACAATGCAAATGAGTTTCTATTTAAAAAATATTTAAACACTAAAATCATTAAATGTATTTGATTAAAGTGATTTGATTTATTTTTAAGTGAAATATAGTGCACTATAGTGTTCCTGATTCTGGGCCCACCATACTGCGTGTTTGGTTTGCCTCCCTTGTTCGACACCAGGTTGAAAAGGTTATAAATGTGACTATTTGTATTAGGTTGTTAAATAAGACACACTTACACACTGTGTAGTGGTCTTCATTTCTGAAATCAAGAATAGGAATCACAGAAAAACAATAGCTGGAGAAAAGATTAACCCACTTATCTAAATTGCCAAATTGACCAAACAGAACAAGGTGTAGAATGTGAAAGCCAAAACTACAAGCAAGGCATGATTTCCCTAAACAAGCAAAGACCCAGTCACATTGTGAAGACATACACTATATTGCCAAAAGAATTCGCTCATCCATCCAAATGATCAAAATCAGGTGTTTCAATCACTCTCATTCTGAATGCTTCAGCATTCCAAGATGTTTCTCATGACAATTCCATGCTCAAAACTTTGTTAGAACAGTTTGGAGCTGACCCCTTCCTTCCGTAAAGATGTGGATGACAGATTCTGGTTTGGATGAAGTTGACAAGCGTGCAAAGAGTGCGGACCTTAACCCCATAGAACACCCTTGGGATGAATTAGAGCGGAGACTGACAGCCAGACCTTCTCATCCACCATCAGTGTGAGAATGCGCTTTTAAAAGAATCTCATAAAATTCCCATTAACACATTTCTAAACCTTGTGGACAGCCTTTCCAAAAGAGTTGAAGCTGTTGTCGCAGCAAAGGGTGGACCGACATCATATTGAACCCTATGTATTAGGAATAGGGTGTCACTTAGATTCATATACGATTCAATGCAGGTGAGAGATTACTTTTGGCAACATAGTGTGTGTGGACCGGACCATATTTTTGCAGTGACGGTTTTTTCTTTAAAAAATAGCGGTCCAAAGATCAGTCAGTGTTTTTGGTAGAAAATGTTTTTCTACATGGCAAATGTTTTACTACGTGTAGTAGAGAAATAGAAAACCAACAACCCAACAATAAAGTGTCAAAGAAGTGTCTCTTATTTAAGGACAAAGGCAGCAAATGTTGTACTGTCCATTTCTAACTTAATTGGACGTTCCAGGCATAGTTCTGAAGGACAATGTACTCGGATTAAAAAGTTGATTCAAGAGCTAGGAAAACATATAAATAAGTCTAGAAAATGATAGGGTGCGTAGCTAAATATTTAATGCTGTAAAATGGTAACCAAAAAATAATAGAATTAACAGAAAACTATGATTCAAATAGACCGAACAATAGCCAAAATGGGAAAAACTAAGCCAATGATTAGCTCTAATTAGATCAGAGAAAGTCTGAAGTTACCTGTGAGTACTGTAACAATTCGAAGACATCTACGTGAAGCCAAGCTAACGGCAAGAATACCCCACAAAGTCTTAAACACTAAAAGTGTTTCCTTATGCCAAAGAGGAAATGCCCTTGAAATGGGTATTTAACAAGGAAATGACTCAAAACACAACAGTATCTTAGTTCCAGACCAGCATGATAAACATTATAGAGTGGCCAGCTGTCACTTAATCCAATAGAAACCAGGGTGAACACAAAATTATTGTTTCTGAGGCCCAACCAAGAGTTGGAGAGGAATTGTGGTGTGTAGTGCACATAGGTGCAACTCTGATTTGACAGGTGGGGGGACCAAAACTGTTGCAATAACACAATTTTAACTACAGGATTTTAATTATTAGTTGTAATTGATATATTAAGAAGTTCTGTGATTGTTTGTTCAAAGAAATATTGATCTTAATAATGACCCATGCTATGAAGAAATTACTATTCCCTAGACGCCAACTACAATCACATGAATAAAGTCAACAGAGTACATTCTATACATTTCAGATCAAAAGCTTTTTTGGTAAAATATCTTTAGGATCATACTTGTTAAATAACTTTTCACACATATGACTCTTGTTATGGTAATATTAGATGTTACAGAGGGACAGAACAGCAAGGGGGGGGGGGGGGTTGTTTATTGGTCAGAAAGAAAGAAATAACATAAAATGCCTCACTGTATTGCAAAAGGGTAAAACAGAGACAGCATTACTAACTTAACACATTAACAGCTTTAGATGAGAAAGAATACCACTTTTATTAACTCGGAATGTAAAACACACATTCTGGCTCAGAATAAAGGCAATTATGGAGTAGAGGTCTGTGCCATTTTCAATGTCAAATTGGTGGATAATAAATCATTAAAATGTGGCTTATATTTTCAAAAAGTAAGAGGGACAAGTCCCTGCCGTTCCCCCCGGGTAGTAAAGTCATCCTGGGCTATGAAATCTGTTCACAGTTGCCAGAAGTTGGTCGACTTAGATGCAACACAGATGTGAACCAGTTCTCAGAAATCATGGTTATACAACCAAATAATAGTTCAGTGCTTCAAAGGAAAGCCAAATCTTCAAGTACTTCTCAGTAAACACAGTAAATGTTTGTCTGGGTAAAGTAACATGCAGCCACTGCTATTTTTTTACCAGCCTTGTTTTCTTCTTTTGCTTTACTTTCTGTATTGTAATAACAAAAGATGATTTTCTCTCCACGTTTAGATAAAGCATTGAACGTGCAGTGTTTCCAATGAATTCTACTGAAATAAAAGTTATTGTATGAATTTTAAGCTTAACCCATTTTACACCACCGCAATGGTATCATTTTGAACACAACTGTAACTTTGATATCCATATTTATTGTAATGACAACATTGGACGTTGATGGAACATGGTAATTATACCCTTGCATGCATCTGAGGGTACACGTGTACCAAAATGTTTCTGGGACCTGATAAGTCCTTCCGCATGACCAAACAGATATGTTGTCAACACAATCAGGTGTTCTAAATAGACAGACGTCTCAGACACACTGTAATGGGACCCAAGGACCTGGATTTTGAGCCACTGGTTTCAATAAACATACATTTGAAACTGTTCCATCTAACTTATCCCAGTTGTAATATTTGCAGATGTGAAACTAGATTCCGAAAAAGTTGGGACACTGTATAAATTGTGAATAAAAACAGAATGCAACAATGTGGAAGTTTTAAATTTCAATATTTTATTCAGAATACAACATAGATGACATAAAAATGTTGAGAACATTTATGATTTAAAGGAAAAATAATTTTAAATTTCATGGCATCGACACATCTTAAAAAGTTGGGACAAGGCCATTTTACCACTGTGTGGCATCCCCTCTTCTTTTTACTCCAGTCTGCAAACGTCTGGGGACTGAGGAGACAAGTTGCTCAAGAATAGGAATGTTGTCCCGTTTTTGTCTATTACATGCTTCTAGTTGCTCAACTGTCTTAGGTCTTCTTTGTCGCATCGTCCTCTTTATGATGCACCAAATGTTTTCTATGGGTGAAAGATAACGACTGCGGGTATGCCATTTCAGTACCCAGATCCTTCCTCTACGCATCCATGATGTTGTAATTGATGCAGTATGTGATCTGGCATTGACTGAGCACTAATAGCAACTTGGGTTTTCCTTGACCTCTTAATTCCGGATGACATGCCCTACGATTTTTCCAAAAAGAACAAAAAATTTTGATTTGTCTGACCACAGAACAGATTTCTACTTTGCCACGGTCCATTTTAAATGAGCCTTGGCCCAAAGAAACTGCTTGCGCTTCTGGATCATGTGTAGACAAGGCTTATTTTTTTACCTATTACATTTTAAGTGACAATGTTGAATGGCACGGATTGTGTTCACCAACAATGTACTCAGGAAGTATTCCTGTGAATTCCATTATAGTAGCATTCCTGTATGTGATGCAGTGCTGTCTAAGAGCCCAAAGATCATTCTATCCAGTGTCGTTTTCAGGCCTTGATCCTTACGCACAGAGACTGTTCCAGATTCTCTGAATCTTTGGATGATATTGTGCACTGTAGACGATTATAACTTCAAACTCTTTGCAATATTTTTTTAGCCGCAGCATAAGGGGTGTTGGTAAGCCTCTTCCCATGACTTCTGAGAGACACTGCCACTCTGGGAGGCTCTTTTTATACCCAATCATGTTGCCAATTGACCTAATAAGTTGCAAATTGGTCCTCCAGGTGTTATATATGTACATTGAACTTTTCCGGCATCTTGTTGCTACCTGTTCCCAACCTTTTTGGAATGTGTAGCTCACTTAAAATCCAAAATGAGCCAATATTAGGCATGACATTTTAAAATGTCTCACTTTTAGCAATTGATATGTTATCTATATTCTATTGTAAATAAAATATAAGTTACATTTTTTTGTTAAATATTACACAGCTTTCAATCACAATTTGTACAGAGTCCCAACCTTTTTGGAATCGGGTTTGTGGTATCATCGTCCAGGTTATATGAAGGCCAGTATATCTCATCGCTGTTACGCATGGGATTTATTCACATCATTGCAAGAAATCACAATGACAGAATAAAGAATCTACACAGACTAGCCCAATCGAACTGTGCCCGGGACGTTTCACACCTCAAGTGCGGTTGACTTGGCAGGCCCTGGCCTGGTTAGAAGAGGTGGGCTGGAAGACTGTTTGGTTAGGAAATGGGGTAGTCTTGGCGCAAACCCTTCCGGAGCTCTAAACAAAAAGCATATGACGTACATTACGCGACTGTTAAAAATTCCTAAAATATTCTCTTCATATCGATCAGCTTAATTATATTAAAGTATGCGGGGTTGATTTAAAAGCCTACAGAGCCGTTTACTCTTATATTGCTCTCATATGAATGAAAGTCAGCCTGCATTACATGCTTGAATAAAGTCAAACACACTTAATGTAAATAAATTAAACATAACAATGGAATATATTATACTAATAGAGATCGCATTTATTAATGTTTACCTAAGCCTTCACAATGTAACGATGGAAGCATGCTCGGTCTGGAACGTTTGGGACAGTACAAGTACCACCGAACCAGGGGAGTAGGGAGCACAGTTTGATTGGGATAGTGCGAGTACGCCCAAAGACTCATGTGTACATCTTTATAGTAAACTGTAGTTGCTTGGATGAACTTAGTTTTACTTAAGTGATCTCAACTTCACTCCTCATTTATTGGATGCTGAGTTTTGCTATTTGATTCTAGGCAGCTAACATTGTTTATTAAAACATTTGATCCAAAAAAGATTTTTTCTGCATTTAAATTTAATATTAGCAGTATAAACAATGTTGTACCCTACCTCTGCTGCCACAAAAGCACTGAGATCACTGGGTTTATTTTCCACAGAAAAGTCATAAAAATGTTGTGAATGTGAGGTTCAAGCAATCATGACAGAATTTGTAGCTATGTGTGAACAAATCCTTTTCTTTCGGTGCTCAGATATAAACATCAATTGTAAGTCATATTTCAAAACTTGAATAGCAGCTCTATTATACAGCCTATTTACTGTATGGTATCAGTGTTACAATTTTCTCCTCAAATAAATTAAGGAAAATCATTCTGAAAGGTTCTTTTAAAGGTTCTGATTGTGCTCACATACAACACGTAAAGTGTTTTTTATTTACAGTAGAACAGGTTTTTAAATCAAAATTTAAATATCTTTTCAAAGAATAGTGTAACCAAATCTTTGTTGCTGCTACTACTACACATGATAAACAAAAGCTTGCATTGAAAAAAAAACTAATCAAACAAGACCGAATTTTTTTCAATAACTCAAATTTGTAATCCGATAATGTGATATCACCTTAAAGCGTTCAAGCACAAAGCCAGGGTCAACAGAATCGACTGTAATTAAAACCAAGCATCAGAAGGTGATTTTCATTACTCTGAATGGTTTCCAGAAATCACATAATTTCCAGGAGTGATAAACTTAAGCATTGAAAGAGAATGGTTTGCAAAGAAAAAAACAGCCAAAATGAATAGTTTCTAGACTGTAATGGCCAGTCTTCAACAGAACAAGGTCTCATACTCAAAGGAGTGAAGAAAAGCATCTGTGGTGCACAACATATGTGGAGCAGAAATCTTTGCTTATGTTGCATAATGTCATCCTGTCCAGGAGTTTAACTAAACATTGAGGTTAATCTTTTCACACAACTGATAAATACACAAAGACACAAAACTTGCATGATGCTCGAGGCAGCAAAACATATGTTAAAGTTATGGTCAATTCAAATTGGATGTAATAGAATAAGTGTTGCCATAATGGAACGCAAAATAAATACGTTTAACATCAAGACCTAAACGCTGGATTGCCAATAGGCATTACATTCCTGTAAGAAAGGTGGCCATGTTCCTTGTTAAATAAAAAAAAGAGTGATGCCTTTGTGAGAAACACTGTATTATCCTTTTGAGTATCAATATTTTCATGCTCGTCATATTTTTACTACAATATGGAATCATGATTGCAGTGTTTATAGCACCATGGAAGCATATTATTACAAAATAGTCAAGATTTTGTTAATCTAACAATTATTTACTTGTTTAATTTATGCTGTTCTGTTATGTTATGTTTGAAGTCAATTCAGGAAGGGATATTATGATGATCGGGTAAAACGGTCAGTGAATGGAGAAGTGATTTGTGAATCGAAACATGGCAGAATCTCTTAAAAATGTCACATTCAAATTTAAATAAACCACACACTCGGATGTGAAATTGCAGATTCAGCAATCATATTCAGTATATACATGTAACAACATTCAAATAAGTTTGTTGTAAATTGTATCAAGAACTCTAGAAGTGTTTATATGTTCTTTTTTAAATTTTCGAATCACATTTTGTAACTGTAAAGTTTATAAATAGTGTTATTTTTTTAGACTGATATTGCTTCATATTGGCGCATAATCAAATCAAATCTGTGTACATCAATTTAGAGACCATGAGCTCCTCCTTTAATCACACTAGGTAAAGTAAAGAATACAACAAAGTTCAAAGTTCAAAACAACAAATGACGCCAATTTATTCCCACTGCCCTTTTGGCAGAGAGTATAAATTATTTTTTTTTCTTCAGAAAAACATATATATACCATCCCAGAGTAGAACTCTCTGTTAAGAACAGATCGTTATAAATAAGTATTTATAATATTTGTGTTAATATCTTTTTATACTTAAACTTGTTGAAATTATACCAGAAACGTAAAGTGCAAAACTACTGAAACGTCAGTTGTCTCTTCTCACTTACCTTTAACATCCTTTTTTAGCATAAATAAATAATTAGGATCTAACATCTGTTATTAAAGTTTAAAACAATTATGAACATCACTGATAGGTAGACCTCTTGAGAATATAAGTTTAGTAATACCTAATTATGTATTCATCAAAATAAAGACTTGAGCCAAAGTTATGGATGCTACAATAAACACACACATATGATAGCAATAAACTTCTCATGAATGTTTTAGTAAAGCAGGTAAAGTATTCATGGTTGTAATATAACATTACACAATTGCAATGAATGTAAATCCCATTCAGAATTTTATGGAACTTTTATTAATTATTAGCATTCCTTGTTGTTCTCCTATGGTATCTAATAAAAGCATTTGGACCCAGAAGCAGTACAGTAGATGCACCTCCTACAATTCCTACCAACCGATGTGGCCAATCAAATAAAAGACCATAGCCAATCACAGCATTTAAACAACATGTGTGACCACATTGTGTCTAGCATAAATAATAGTTGAATTAGATTTTTTTTTTAAATCACCATTGCACAAACTGTTGTATGAAGGTTCTTTGAGGCTGTTTTGTAACTTTATTAGATGCGTGTGGGAACTACAAGAACAGCTTATGGACAAATACATCAGAAGTTTGTACTAAAATATAAAAAAAACATTACCTTAAGAATCCCACATATAATCAAATGTACTACATGCACAAATCTGCACACAATGCTTAACCTACTAAAAATAAGCTAAAACAAAAATGAAGATTTTTACAGATATTACACCAAGGGTTCACATTTACTATGAAAAAAAATGTCTACTGCAAATATCAGTATCTGAGTAAGGGACAAAGACTGTTCTTCAGAAGGCAGCCAAGTATGGAATAGAATTTGACTGGTGACCTGCAACACAAAAAATTCCTGAATTATACAGAGATTTTTAGCAATTTCTAACAAACAGTATTATGTAATGTCGGTGTAAATTAAGGTACATGTACATCCACAAAACTTAGTTTTCACAAAAAAAAACAGGAATTCTGAACTTTAAATGGAAAAAAAAGAGTTACACAAAGTTATTAAAATAATGCTAAATGACGAAGTGTATACATGGACAATAAGTTTCACATATTGTTATTTCATTTACATTTACATTTAGCAGACGCTTTTTTCCAAAGCGACTTACAATTCAATTATTTCTGCACAATGTTACAAAACAGAAGTCATGTCTATCTATTAAGAAAGCAAAATATCTATTTTAGTGTTTGAGATGTAGAAACTAGAAACTCACCTTAAATGCTGTATAAAACAATGCCTTCGAAAATGTCTTAAAAATACTTTGTGCGGTTAAGAGCTCTCTGAGCAAGCTGGCCGCTCTCATCTGTGATTTTCTCCCAGTCGGTTTGACCAACTACAAAACCAATTGCACGCTTTCTATCGGCATCCTTCTTCTCTTCAAGATCGGCCCAGCGCACCTAAGGAATCAGTGTTATGGTGAGTCAAAATGTATACACATGTCGAACCCCTCCCAACCTTTGCACAAAAAAAACCTATAAATTCAATTAACTTATCCCCAATGTACACACCAACAACTTCATTAGAGGAGCTTGAACCTGTAACTCTCAAAGACACCTTAAAAGTAACAACTGAAGCACAGAGATTGCAATGGAGATAAAGGAAACATTTCTACAATAAGGTGCAGTGTAGCACATTACCCTCTTTTTGCCGGGTTCAGACATGCGACTGGCGTAATCATCAGGCAGCTGAAGGAAGTCCTCTATGCCAACATCAGAATCACGTTTTCTTTTCCCTCCACCAGCAAGACCATCCAGCTTGTCTGGTTAAACGAAATAGCATCAAAATTGTCAAATATTCTACTAAGGTTGTAGTCTTAGTTAATATTCTGATACGATTCATACATTTCTGAAAAATATACCCCCAGACTCACGCCTACAAGAGTTAAGCTGAAAATGCATAAGGTCATAAAAATGATTACGGCTCTGTTTAAACATAGGCTGCAAAATGGAAAAGCAGCTAGACAGAGATGCATTTTTGCTAAATACCTTGTTTTTTTGTTGCATTTAACATCTTTTACCAATGTTCGTTATTTGTTTTTTTATGTGGGTTTGTGCAATTGTGTTTCCCATAGTGTAGATTTTGAAAGGCAGAAAACAAATCACAAATTGTAATATCAAATCATAAGACAAGTGTATCTTCCAAGTCCTTGGCACAGTAAAATGGAAATTCAACTTGTGTGTGTGTGTGTGGCTTTGAACCGTCCTTAACCAAATATATTTAGAACTGGAACAAACTATTTATTAATATTAGCCTCCGGTTTTAAACCGATAAAAAAGATAAAATGAGAAGACCCTCTTTGCCTACCGCTTTCCCCATTGAAAGAGTTGAAAATATTTCCCCACGGAATAGGACACCAATACTACTTGCGTGGCTAGTTCATGCATCACAGAAGATTCGGATATGTGTTTGTCATGAACTTCAAAGATTGCTTCCCAGAGGTGGCACACACCAAGTTACGGCAAATTTATTGCAAGTTCAGTGTCAAAACAATCAGTAATGCAGTTGTTTTAGCAATTTTTTCTTTCAAATCACATGACCATAAATAAGCATGAATGACTAATAAAAGACACTTGTCATAGAAATTACAATTACGGCAAAAGAAAGGAACTATTCTCAAATAGGAAAAAATTTTTGGAAAATTTCATAGCCACTCACTTAATGTGAGGTTCTGACAAATCGCAGTTTTGGGCCAGTGTAGGGGTGAGGGTAAAAAGAGGATTGCCCAAATTACCTCTAATCTATAAAATTAAATTGAGAAATAAGACAACCCATCTTTACCCCAAAATAAAATTAACTGGTTATTTTCATCATACTTGTCACCCTTAAACTCTAGTAAAAACTAAAATATACATATTTATTGCAAAACTGTATGAACACCACAATAAGGAAATACTCACCAAGTTTAGCTTCTGAAGTATCCATCTCCCATTTGCTTTTCGGAAGGTATCCCTAAATTACAGAGAGACACTCCGACGGTTAATATTCAGGTGATGAGTGACAGAGCAATAGAGGGAAGAAAGAGACAGAACAAAGGCTGGGGAGCAATGATGATGCTTTGAGATGATAGGAGAATAGCTTTAAAAGAGAAAATTAACACAATTTATTATGGACTTGTTATACGTCTGGGAATAAAACACAGACACATTGTTGTTATTGAGATCTGTTATTGTGAGACAACATAAAACAAAGAAAAAAAAATCTGCCCAAATATTAACATTTAAAAAACAACAGAGTTGGTTCTTTTCCAAACCGTTTTAATTTCTATAAATACATGTTTTCAGACAGTTTTCCCAAATATTCCCCCATTTTTAAAGTTCAGTCCATTGTATTACAGACGTTTATTCTGTAATACTGGCGAGTATATTCAACCGCATGAATGACTCCAACAGATACACACACACGTACACACACAATGGTTGATAAAGTTGTTTAGCAACTACTGACTTGTATATTTCATGTAGACCTAACTGCACTTATTCTCATGAATTTCACATTTCAGGGTTTTAACTTCATAAAAATTTTCATGAAAATTTAATAAAAGCAGCCGTTCACGTGACTTTCGTTTTTTTAGTTTGTACAGCTATACATAAAACAAGTCAGAAGCAGAGGAAACATTGGAGGAGATATCCAAACATTTATAGTCCGTCAAAAAAGTTTGTTACAGAGGAAGAAGAATTAAAAGGCTCTCAGCCAAGGCAATCGTTTACAAGCAGTTCAACTGCGCAGTGAAAGAGCAAACATGGCAACCATGTGCACATAGACATGCAACTTAAGAGATCAGTTCCAAATCTACATCCAATTTAGTTCGTTGAAAACATGATCATTTCGCATGATCTTTTGTGACTTTGAAAAAGTAAAATTAAATAATAATACATTTACGAGATAATATTCACAAATATATGTAAAAAATGTAATAAGATACAAGTAAAAAGATAAAAATTAAAAACATAACACAAACAAATGCCAGACTAAAGGTTTAACATTTTCTTTTTATAAATGCTGGAAGACAAAATTGAAAATACATTTAAATGAATTAAACAGCCCTGTAAACAAAGGGAATTGCGCAGCATGGTTTTAACAGTTATTCGCAAAACATAATTAAGACAAACTTAATTCCATCCAGATACTTCCATATATCTCTATAATATAACTCTTTTGCCAAACACGTGCAATGTCAATGGTGATAATGCGTCTACTCTTAGTTGAGAGTGTTTAGCACTTTCCAGCATCCCCATAAAACTGGGCCTGCATATCCATTAAATTACTAAAAATATAAAATATAAATAACCACGCAAAAAAAAAATTATACATATATATATATAACAAAATAAAAGACTATTACAAACGTCAGAACATTTGAGACTACTCTAAAAACATTAACTGAATTTCCCATCTATAGGTAGATGTCTAAAAATGATGAGATAGGGCAAAAGATTTTTACGGCCTGGAACAAACAGCTTAGAATTTGTAATTATTTTTGTTACTGTTTTCAAATTGAAGATACATTGATTGCAATGCATACAGAAATATAAATTGCTGATTAAAAAAAGACAAACCTGGAGTGTTTTATAAACACGCACGCACGCACGCACGCACGCACGCACGCACGCACGCACACACACACACACACACAAAAAAGTAAGAACAAAACAAAAAAAAACTGATACAAAGGATCATCCAGATATTTCCAGTCATCTTGACTAGTTCAACATTTACAAAGCAAGAAAAGAAGAAATATGCATGATTAATATCATATGGGAGGATTTACTACACCAAATTGCATGTTTGTCTTGTTTGAGCATCAAACTGGCAACAATATTACGTGGCCAGCAGTACATTATTCTTTATTTAAAAATGTAAACAGAGGCAGATGGTTAGAATTTACCCATTGAGGTTTTGCTTTGCTCTGCCACTGCCTTGATGCTTATATAGAATTAGTTTGCCTCTTTTCCAGGCATAGGCTTAATTACCTTATACTTTTTTAACATTTCATTGCATTTACTTTGTATACAAATTATTTCTGCTTATAGAGCCATTGGTATAACCTAGGTTGTTTTTAAGGTTCACTATAAACATATTTATTTTCAAGGCATTTAATGAGTAAAAACTAGAGATGCCGATAGACTATTACTAAGAATTATATCTAGGATACTTTGATGGTTATTTCAACTTGCATTTTTTAAATATTCCTGTACAGTTTTGATTGACAAGACATGTAGCCCTGTTCGTCAGCTGTTAATAAACTTTAGGCCAATTTGTCATAGATATATGTATTCTTATATGCCAACATATCTGTGCATCTCTAGTTATCAGAGTTTAGGTAAAACTGTTGCCTACCTTATTCAAGGACCAGGCTATTTTACAGAAGGATGCACCAGTTGACTGGACATAATGTGAAACCTTTTTTGGTTTTTTTGGTTTAATCCCAGCAAGTTTTTTCTAGAAGTGTGCATGCGACATTCAAGTAATTTACAATAATGTCCCTTGTGCAAAAAGGTTATGAAATCTGTCAGCAGAGAGACAGCACTAGAAACGCTGCCATCTCTGAGAGTGAATGGATCTGTTTGATTTTAAATCGACCCCTGTACTGTAATTTCATAAAGCTGATTGTAATACAGAGTGCTGCATTATCAATGATGGACGAAAC
The DNA here is from genome assembly GCA_033220385.1 of Triplophysa yarkandensis. Taxonomy (NCBI): domain Eukaryota; kingdom Metazoa; phylum Chordata; class Actinopteri; order Cypriniformes; family Nemacheilidae; genus Triplophysa; species Triplophysa yarkandensis. The sequence goes on along the minus strand of CM065658.1, from coordinate 4,526,308 downwards.
ATATATTTGGAGTAGTTTTGATCGGTCACGCACATCTGCATGTAATAGTGTGTTTTAAAAGCATATTACACAGATGGCTGAACCTCACAGAGGAATTTAAAGAGTCGCAAAATTTACGTCATCCTTTCAGTTTTGCTCTATGATATTCATACTTCATCCTTTCCAACCCGTGCCATGGCACGAGCGGTAAACTGCACTCAAGCGTGTTTGCGAGGTCAAAGCAGATGTGAAACGCGCCCTGGCACAATTGCTGAAGTTGCGTGGGCACTATTCCTGTCTGCGCCATGCATCAGCATGGACAGCAAATGTTTAGTTCAGCGTCTCATGTGTTGGATGACAAGCCAAACGCACCAACTCGCGACAAAACTGAAATGATTCTGTCTTTTAGAAAGAACAAGAATTCAATTTTAAAAAGTAAAAAAAAAACATTATTTCTGTTAAGGATTAATATCACTGTTTTACATACATATTATAGCCTACTGACTTAATTTTATTTAAAAAACAGCTGCTATATCATTTTTGTTAAAAAACAACTGATCAAAAAATTTGTTGTGTTATCACAACAGTATACTGTCATAATTTCTTGTTTGTTGCTCAAAGATAAAAAAAAATCGAAAATCTGTATAAGAACTGGACATGAAAAATCATTATTGGTGCATCCCTAGTTTTACATTTAGCAAATGAGCAAACATACAAAAAAAATCGAACAACATTAGCTATAGTACGGAAGTTTCAAAGTCAGCCCGGCCCCCTTATTTCACATAGCAAACATTAACAGGCCATTCAAGAGTGCACTCCAGAGGTGGAGTTCATCGTCCGTCTGCTCTGTGCCTTACCCTATATATGCAGAGCCCCAATTCTCCAACTCCATATTCCCATGAATACCCAAACCTACACCCCTGTGATCACAGTGCATCTGTGATGTCAAGACTACATCTGTCTCGATGCATCCAGGACCGGAATGAAGTACCGTTTATACACTATTTCCATAGCTAAGCTACTACAACATTTGTTTTTCATGTTTTTCTTTGATATTTACATGCAGATTAAAAACATAAGAGTACAAACAGAAAATAATACAAGACATTTAACCAATGATAGAATGTATGACACAATGTTCAGTGAGATGGATGTGATGGACATCTGAAGACACTACTTTACTGAAATATTTATCAGCACATCTGCATCTAACTATCAGCTATGAACCGTAGTGTTTCTCAACTAACCAACTGTTATCAGATTACTCATTACAAATGTTAAAATTCAGGTTGCAGGAAACATCAAGAAAACAAATGCACACGATTTAGTGATTAGCTGTGATTTATTATGTGTAGCTTGTCATTGAAGCATCGATACATTCTGCTGTATCTGGAAACTAATTTTTCTATCACTGTTCTTCAAGCTATTTCGGGTTGATTAAAGTATATTTAAAAAGACAATTATTTCATATGCTGCATTTCCTACTGAAAAACATCGAACTAGCCCGCTTGAGACAAGCTAGATTTATTGGCAATTGCGATTTATGGTGCAGACCCAATAAAAACAGGTATTACCTAAACCACTGTGTATATACATAAGCTCATATAATCCTTATTAATAAAGTCAGACAAAGCATCTACAACTGATGTTGCATTCATTTGTCAATCCCAAATACCCTTAATGTGTGGTCACAATCTTAATTCTCCTTGAAATCTACATGCCATTTATTTAATAAGACAATTTCGTTCAATGATATGCTTGCAAACAAAGGTTGATATTAGGGGAAATGATAGCCAGAGGTAATGCCAAAAGCTCATGTCTTTAACAAAACCATATTTTGTTTGCACGTAAAAGTGATACTTATATTACTGATTTGCCACTATGAACATGTAATAAGGAAGGAAGTAAACTTACGCCCCTTCCCCCCCTTATAATATTTGGAATTAAAAGTCTTTTCAGGTTTATGATAAGATGATCTGACTTTGGAGATGATCATCTTGAAACAGTCCTTACCTTGTCATGTCAAAACAACTGTAAACTTAAAACATAAACTATAAATGTATTATAGTACTTACTACCATTAGATCAGTTTTATTGACAAGACAGCACTTGATGTAGCAAACATGAATAAAAAAGGTCCTACCAGATCTGCCTCATCATCATCGTCCTTTTTAAGTTCAGCTTTTGGTTCTTCTTCAGATGGGTTGAAGTCTTCCATTTCCACCTATAAAATCATTTAACTATATTATTATCAATAAAGTTTCCTTTACATTTCTAATAAAAATCAAAGAGAGTGTTTGAGAAACCTTATGCATATATTGTTTATTTATTTTTTTAAAAGGAAAAGCATAACGCTATTTTATGCATTCCAAGTGCTTCAGACTGTTCTCATGTTCAACATGATCCATTTCTTGAAAACCCAAGTTAGACGCATGACGTAGTATTTCTGTGCTCAATATACTCCCCCAATACAGCCAAAGGTTTCGAAAAGTATATTTAATAACAATGTGTGCACAATTATTAGGCAAGTGATTATTGTGACCATATCATCTTTTTATCCGTAATTTTTAATTCCAAGCTATATAAAGTTGAATGTTTATAGGATTTAATGCATATCAGAAGTGTATTTGTGTTAAAAGAGAGGGTGTAACCTAAGGAGATCAACACTCTATATCAAGGTGTGCGTAATTATTAGGCAGTTTGTTCTCATCAGGAAAAATGGCTAAAAAAGAGAATTTGAAAAAAAAAACTCAAACTTCTTTAAAGGGGATGGCGCACTCTTGAATTATCTAAGAAAGTGGAGCGTAATCACAGAACCATCAAACATTTTTTTGGCAAATAAACAGGGTTGCAAGAAACTTGTCACGAAGAAAAGACGCAAATTAACCGGAAAAGATTAGAGTAAAATCAAACATTTAGCTACCAGGAACCCATTATCCTCCAATGCTGCAATATTCCCCAACTGCAACCTACCTGGACTGTCAAGAAGTATGAGGTGTTCAGTTCTCAGACACATGGTCAAATAAGAAAGGCTGAAACACGAAACAAAGGATGGGCCAAGAAATATCTAAAGATAGATTTTTCAAAGGTTTTGTGGACAGAGTAACTCTTGACGGACCCAATGGAAGGGCCTGTAGTTGGATCAATAACGGACACAGTACTCCACTAAGACTAAGTTGCCAGCAAGGCAGAGGGGAGGTCATGGTATGGTCAGGTTTTATAAAATATGAGCTTGTTGGACCTTACTCAATAATAAACCCTCAAACCTCCTGCCAATTTTTAGAAATCACTTTCTTCAAGCAATGGCACAGGAAAAATTCAGCATCTTCAAGAAGACAACACTCCATCAAATGTATCAAAGAACTCCACTGCATGGCTGGCTAGAAAAGACTTTAAAGATGAAAAACGATTGACATGCCACCTTCTACACCTGACTTAAACTTTATTGAGAACTTTTGGGCCAAGTGACAGTAAACAGTACACCTCTCTGAACAGTGTCTGGAAGGCTGTGGTTGCGGCTACACAAAAAGTTGATTCTGAATAGATCAGACTGATTGATTCTGTGAATGGAAGGCTTGTGAATCTTATTGAACAGAACCGTGGATAAATATGTCACAGAAGCTTTTTTATTTCAAAAGTCTTTTTGCTGTTAAATTTTGAGTTTGTTTATTATTCTGACTTGACTGAAAATAAAGAAGTGAGATGGAAAAGTTTTTCTTCAAAACTTCACTTTTACTACTTAAATTATTATAGTTTTTTATTGACCAAGAGCACTGTAGTTCTGTAATAACAAAATGAAACCTCAAAAATACAACTTGCCTAATAATTGTGCACACAGTGTGTATATATATATATATATATTCAACTTGTAGATGTTATGAAGTCATGAATTACTTATTGGCCATTTGCCAGTAAAACCCTGCCAGAGCGCAGAAAAGTATGAGCATCAGTGTGCATCCTCCAAGAGAAGCCCTCACGAGGAGATTGGTCACGAGATTTATCTATCTTCGGTACATGTGAGGAATCAAAATACTTTTCCAATACATGAACAACGCGATTCTAAACCAAAGCAAAGCTAAATTAACACAATAGTGGCAGAAACTAGGTGTGTTATTTAGCTTTTAATATTTTGTTTCATTTCTGTCACGTGTCCTTGCAGTGCAGAACGTGAGGGTCCCGAGACATGCTTAAAGAGGCAAAAAGTGCCTTGTTCACATGCTACAGTAAGCAACTGCAGTCTTGTGCCTCTGGCCTTGTCACAGCCATGCTGATATAAAGCCACAATGCACTAGTAATGTCTGGTGTCATGTAAAGCCTTTTAAAGCTGCAATGTTCAGTGGCCCAAACATCCATATCTTGGATGATATAGGGGTGAGTAAATTATCAGGATTTACATTCTTTGGGGAACTGCGTGTTTTAAATTACATTCAAGATTATATATGTCAACTTGTTTGTTTTCATCAACACACTTACATCCTCAATAGCAGCATCCTGCAGTAGCGACCTTATGTCAAGGCGTACCATATGGGGTGGGGCAGATTCCCAGCCACTGGAAAGCTATGGACAACCAAAATAATTATTAGATTTTATATAAAGATGTTAGCTTTCATTAATAAAAATATTTAATACATTTGTTTCTAACGACACACTAAATAGGTATTATCCATTAAAAAACACGAAACACAAAATAATATCCAAATGATAGACATTACCTTTGTAATATCTTTTAGTGTCCGTCCATGTATGTTTCTCTTTGCACATGTTTGATTGTCGGCAGTAATTTCAGCCAAATAAACCTGGGGAAAAAATTATTAATTTCATTAGTCAAGGAAATGTTCTTTACGCTGTTTTATAACTAAAATAAAATTCCAAAATAGCTTACCTCAAACCCCTTTGTCTTAGCAGCACTCCAGAACTGATCAAAGTACTTTACTTTATCATTGATGGCATCGAGGATTATGAAAGGAAAGAACCCATCATCCAGTGTTTTCTTGAATGTTTTCAACATGCTGCTTCGATACGTGTCTTCCATTTCTGGTTCATATTCATATTCAAGAACCTGATATAGATGTCCCCAAGGAAATTTAGTTAAGATAATGAGTTAGAAAAATGTGTCAAGCTTTCTCAATTTACTTTCTTAGTATTAGCAATTAAACCCATGACCTTCTAACCCATTCTTTAATCACCGAGCTACAGGAAAGGGTTACAGGAAACATGTTCAAACCTTGTTTTTGACACGCTTCCCAGTATCAGGGTCCTTCTCAACCTTCTCCACTTCAGTCATGAAGTAATCATCCAAACCCAGGACCCTGGGTGGTGCCCCACCACATTCAACTTCTTTGTCCTATACAAGCAAAGGCATATTTACTTATTCAAGGTATAAAATGGCAAATCAGAATATACAAATAATTTTATTTGTAAATAAATATTCTCTCAAGGAAAATAAAAATATTAATACCCTAATAAGTTTTGCAACGTGACTTTTGCCACTTCCCGGTAATCCACGCATAATAACCACAATCTGAAGATAAAAAAAGACTGGTAAGTCTCAAAGAATCCTCATATTAAAAAACCACATAAAAACCAAAGAAATACTGGGATACCCTGTCAGGCCGGGTTGCTCTGCCGGGGGGTTTAAGAATGTCTTCAGCATTCTTCGTCTCTGGTTTCTTCTCCACACGAGGTGGAGCAACAGAGGCAGAAGGGGGCAGTGATGAGGGTGGAGGAGGGCGCTCGTCTGGATAGCTCCTCCGATCATCTAAACAATAAAACCAAGAAGACAATCATGTAGTATAAATTGAACTAATTAAAGCATTTTAACTTAAAACAACTGCCATCACCTTAAAATTTATTGAATCATTGACTTACTTCCGTAACCTGAGGATCCATGCTCATAATGTTCAAGACTTCTTTCAAAAGAAGATCTCTCATATCCGTGCCGGCTATAAACGTCTCGTTCCCTGCTTAAGCGGCTCGGGTAGTCTCTTTCTCTCTCCCTATGTCCTGGACGAGGCCCCAGTGAAGAACTAAAAACAGACATACAAAACATTTCATTTTCACAAACCGTGCTTATAATTTTAATAAGGCATAGGCTGTTTATATTTTTCCCGATACTCTTTGGTTAACCTAACCAAACAATGTAAAAGAAATTTATAGCCTACAATGTCATTCAATTATGCAATACAAGAAAAAAAAAGTTTTTGCCCAAACTGCAGGAGTATTACAAAACTCTGTACTACATACCGTTCATCTTGGGAGTAGCGGTCTCTATCGTATCTGTCTTTTTCATAATCAAGAAGTGGTTTATCCCTGTACGGATCTCGCTCCCACTCCCTGTCATAATTCCTGGGGCCACCATATGGGTCGTTTCTTCTGTCATAGTATGGGTCTCTGTAGCCGAGTGGTTCTAACCCTGAAAGATGTATAATAAGTAAACTGGAACTCAAATAAGCAATAATATAATTTAAAACCATATGTTCTCATTTCAACAAAATGAATCCAACCTTTTTCATAGGGTCGTTCAGGTGGCAGTGGGCCAGGCCTTAACACTATCCTCTCTCCATAAGAAATTCTTTCCACCGTTGTACCTACATCTGCCAATGAAGGAAACCCATTGTAGTAAAACTAAATACTTAAAAAAAAAATTTTCAATTTAAATGCAGACCCTATACTTACCACGACCATGCCCATAGTCCACAGTTTTAGCAATAAAAGATGCTGTAGGAGTAGGTGTCGATATTGTATAGTCTGTTGTTCGAATTGAAGGAAGCAAGCCACCTTCCACTGGGTTATCGGGAGTCAGTCCTTTTTCAACCAATATATTGGTAGCCTTAAAAGAGAAACATGTGTAAGTTGTCCTTTCATATCATGCAGTTATACTACAGCAAAATAGTTTGTTAATACAAAGATAATAATTAAAATCCATCAGTAACATACCTGAAGAGCACTTTTAACCTCAGGTGGAATTTCCAATCCAAGAATACCAGGGGGAAGTGAAGGTAACCCGCATGATTCTGGGTTGACAGCTTCTCCTAAAGTCTTCTTCGTTTCCTGGAGTTCTCTAAAGGCACATTTGTAGTGCGTAAGTCGTCATGCAAATTCTTTGTAAGCTACAAACTGTGATTTGCTCTACCGCTGATAGAAATGTGTAAAACTATTTACCTTATCATTTTCAACTCCTGGGCAGCTTTAAGGATGATCTCATGCTGCCTTTGAGAAAGAGCAAGAACAGTTTTAGCTGCACCAGATGGAGACTGCTCAAGTGCGGTCTCTGGTGCTTGAGTTGGGGGCGCCCCAGTTGTGGGATCTAGGTTTCTCTCAAAACGAGCTTCAGATTCACAAACCAAATGAGAGTAACTTCTTTCTGGGGGGGGCAGGGGTCTCTCCCAATCAGACCGAGACTGGAAAGAAGGCTCCCTCTCACTATATGGTGGCTCATCAGGATAATTAGGTTTTCTCCTATCTACTTTATAGAAATCTTCATCCTCATAAGGCATCAATCTTTCATTATCTTCCAACCAACGCTTTTCTCTAATGGGCTGTGGTGTGCCATGTGGTGGATAATCACGATCAGGATGCTCCCTGCCCCATTCATCATGAGAACTGTAATACTCATCACCTTGCTCATAATCTGAATGTTTACGAGCTGGCCTTCTGTACCTAAAATCCTCAGGGCTACATTGATATTCCTCCTCAAGTGCACTGTCTTCATGGGTTAGTTCTCTGCGCCACCCGCCCCTTGCCATTGGGGGTCTCATGGGAGGTCTTGAACCTCTTGCTATCATTGCATGGGGAGGTAACGGAGGCCGCCTTGGTCCATGCCATAAAGGATCTCTGTCCGCTTCATCCCCATAGTCAAGTTGATCAGGTCCTCTAATATCTTCATGTGGTACCGGTGGCCGACGTGGCGGGGGAGGTCTCCATGGACCTACACCACGCCTCAGTCTTGGCCCAATGCCCCCACGACTCATGTGGGGTGGTCCATGTGGGTCATGTTCCATAAACCCAGGAGGGGGGAGTCGTCTTGAACCCTGAGGCATAAAACGGGGTTGAAAAGGAGGCCTTCTAGGGCCACCTGGAGGAAATGGAGGTCGATTGTGAATGGGAGGCCTTCTTTCTGTCCAGCGTGGATCCTCCTCCTCCCAGTAATCTTGTGGTCGATCCTCCCATGGCTCTTCTGAAGATGTGTTCTCCAGGGGCTCCATGTAACCCACCATTGGTCTGCGATCTCTAAGTTTCGCACTGTACCTTTCTGCAAAGTGGTGTTCTTCTGGATGCCACATCTCATGGGGTGCTCTTGTATCATCCAATTCTCCAGGTCCGTCTACAGAAGGCTCTCTCCATGCCAGATCAGGGTCCTCTCTGTGCATGTCATCAGGTGACTGGTGGTCGTAAGGAGCCTCCTCTAAAATTTCTCTGTGGGAGTTGGGATCCATTTCTGGTCCTCCAAACTGCCCATGACCACGTCCTCGACCTCTGCCTCGAGGAGGCATCGGGCCTTGTCCCCTTCCCCTACCACGTATTCCAAGTGGAGGGCAGGTCTGATTTTTAACCTGGAAGTCTCTTTGAGCCTCCTTATGAGCATCTGGTTTAAACTGCTCATGTTGAGAAGGCTTTGCTTGTTGAGGAGGCCCATTAGCCACTTGACCAGCTTTAGGAGTCTGTAAACCAGATATGTTAGAGTTTTTGTTTGTGGTGATTAAACTTTCTGGAGGTAATGATGCCTTTGTATCATCAGCTGTTAATTTCTCAGGCTTGAAATGCTCTAAAACTACACTTTCAGGAGTTTTATCCTGACTTTGAGGAATAGGTCCGCTTTGAACAAAAAATCCATCCTCTGAGTCCAATATGTCTTCTGTCAGTGACTGAGAAGCACAATCTTTTTCCTGATCTACAGGCATTTTGATTTTGTCTGGACCTGTATGAGATTGAGGTGCTGGTGGTAGATCAGGTTTAGATGATTGTTGTTTAGTTTGGTTGCCAGGACCAAGACTAAACTGCATACCAAACTCTTGGCGTTGAGGTGGTGCAGGGGGTCTTTCAAAGCGTGTGGGTATATTGTGCCTCGGAAGATTAACTGGTGTCACAATGGCTTCTGAACGAGAAGCAATAGCTCTGGGAGGTCGGTTAAATCGCTGACCGGTGTCAAACCTAGGTGGTCCACTGAATCGTTGCTGGGGTACCTGTTCAAAGCGTGGACCTCTGGGTCCCTCAAACCTTAAAAAAAGATAAATATATATATATAAATAAAACTAGTGATGTCAGTTATAAAACTCCAAACCCTCTCCCTGACAAAAAATGCTTTTACCTTTGACTTCCATATGGTCCAGGAGGTTTAATGACTGGTCCAGGTACTCCAGCAGTTCCGACAGCTTTGCATGTTTCAGAATCAGAATCTTTACCAGAAGTTGAGTAAACTTCTGGAGTTTTTGAAGACTGTGGACCTTGTGTGATGACTGGTCCAGAATCTGAAGGACCACGAGGTGGCCGTCCAGATATGGCATCCATTTTAACAGGTTGAGGCATTGATGGGACCCCTGGGTTAGTTAAAAGCATGTTACCATCTGGTCCAGGGAGTCTATTATGCCCATATAGTCCCATCATGCCTCCATAACCAGGACCAGAACCATACTGATGCTGCATAGCTCTAAGAGATGTTACTCTTTCTTGCAGATGAGTGGAAGTTGAATTCATTTGTTCTTGCCATTGCCTCCATTGAGCTTCATAATCCTGTAACTGGTCTTTGTTTGGGTAAGACTGAAACTGTTCTAGCCACAAACTAAAGTGCCTGTCCCATTCTTGGAACAATGGAGCAAACCCCTGTTGCTGTAATTCATAATGTTTCAACTGCATGTCCGGGGGCATTGTCTGTGGAGATAAAATGTAATCAAATTTGTTAAATAGGGACCATTGTACTTTTTCAACTGTTCTTTGATGTCACCAATGACCAAACGAAAACTTTTAAATTTGTAATAAGTGAAGTAGATGACTGTTGGGAAAGAGCGAGCAGAAAGCCTATGCACTCACTCTGTGTCCAAACAAAGCACTAGATATGTTTGACTTTATGCAAATGAGTACAGCATTTATAAGCTTAATAACGACATATTAAGCATAATCACATAATTTTAACATATAGCATTATAAGGCTTAACACGATTTTGAAAGCAAAAAAGTAAATAACAATAAACCTGGAGATGTGCCGGTTGTTGTATAATCTGTTGGTACTGCTGCAGGACCCGCTGTAGGTGAGCATGCTCTTGCATCAGAGCCTGGTACTGAAAGCTGGCTCTTTGATGCTGCACTTGCTGCCAATGTGCGGCTGCCGCTTTTAACTGCTGAAGACGGGCTACTTCCGCTGGGTCACCTGCGTCATTGATACCACTGGGCTGTAGATGGCAAATAAAATAAATGCTTATTAAAATTAAAAAGTGAAAATTAAGTAAGGTCTGCCAGACAGCCATTTAGAAAATGGTAACACAGGGGTCATAAACACTGGTGATGATCCTGAAATGTACTTTTCCTATGTTTTAGACAAGTTTAAGAGAATAACTTTAGACAATTTTAAACTTATTTTTTTACATTGGTAATCAATTTTTTTAACCAATAGATTTACTTTTTAAAATCAAAAGTTGTCTCTGTTTATATAAATGATCCAGAACATATAAATAATTGTTGCATTTAACTTAAATTAAAATATTTAGTTAACCTTAAAAATATTTCTGATCATTTAAACAAATTGATTTTGACAAGTTAGTCCAATGATTCATTTGCACACAAACATGTAATGTTATGTTCAATCCATTATTTTATGGTTTACTTGGTGTGCCTGTTAAGTTCAGCTGTTTAAGCTTGACACTTTTTCGGCAACGACCGAATTGCCTTGATGCTATCAACAATACTATTACATTTCTATACCCAAGGGTTTAATCTTGTAAACATCAGTGAAGCAGAAAATACTCATCATGCTTGCAGTGTCCAAATCAAACAATGGCGAGAGTGCGATGTAACGTTTGCAATAAAATAATTTTAATGTGTGTGTGTGTGTGTTTACAGTGTGTGTACAGTGTGTGTGTGTTTGTACAGTGTGTGTTTACAGTGTGTGTGTGTTTGTGTGTGTGTTTACAGTGTGTGTGTGTGTGTGTGTGTGTGTGTGTGTGTGTGTGTGTGTGTGTGTGTGTGTGTGTGTGTGTGTGTGTGTGTGTGTGTGTGTAAACATGATGAAGGATTTGACAGTGAAAATAACCTAAGTGTAGAAAGTTCCGTATTTAACTCCAAGAGGACCGAGAGGAAGAAGTCATCATCTTGGCCATTACTTGCCTCTGATGTGGCACTGTGACTGGGGTTCAGACGGCTTAACAAACATACAGAAGCTACATAAAAAGGGAAACTAACCTTGTGAAAAGCACCTCTGCGATTGAGTTACCCCAAAACTAATTGCAAAGGCAAGGACAAACGTTGTATCTTAACTTATCTGCCAATGTGAGCTGATGCACAACATGAAACGAAATATGACAAGAATCTAGCGCTGTCCCTCTCCGATTACAAAAATGTACGCATTACTTAAAAAAATGTTTATGTGAGATGTGTTTTGATGTCTTTTTATTCATTGCATTAAATCTTCCTACTCTAAGAAGAATATAAAACAGTATACAGGTGCAGCTCGGAGATTTTAGTTCTTGAATTATCAATATTTTAGTTTTTTGGTACATTTTATAGTTGCTTGTAACAATTGTATCTAATAAAAAACATATTATTCATCATTTTGACGGGCCTTAGAATGCAATACAGTGTAGCAATCTGTACACTTATGTTTCTTGTTCCAGTTTGGATATCAAAACTGCAAATCCACCGTAATCCATTGCTATTGTTCACATAGATCATATTCTTTAAGGAACGCCGACTGTAATTTTAAGGACAGATCTCCTGGATGATATCAAGAGCAAGAACCAGTGAGATGAACTGTGATGTAATCCTCTGCAATGGGAATGTGTCGACCACTAAACAAACAGTTAGTGAATTACAAAAACTAACAATTTCATTGAATCATAAAAAAGATGTGCGTACATATAAGTTTAAAACACATACACAAATCAAGGATCACTCAAAAAATAAAAACTAAGTGTTACACCATTTTACTTCTGCACTGTTAGACAACAAATACCTTTGTGTCTTCAGGTGGCGGGGGCGGAGGGGGTTCCTCCTTGGGTGGTGGAGGTGGAGGGGCACTCTTTGGAGGGTCAGAAGGAGGGGGCGGAGCTTGGCTGTGCCCACTGGAGGAGTTGATTGGTACACTTTGCATCGACTTTTCATTCTTCAGCTTCTGTAAATTCTGACGGTGCTGCTGGTACCAGTAGTCCTGCTGCTCCTGTGGGAATGACAGAATGATTGGCACAGCAGTTTAGTGGCACTTAACAAGCTTGACATCAGTAAGACCTGCCACAGACTCTTGCCTGGGGGGACATGGCGGAAAAGTCGGGCTTTATATCCGTCTCCGACCCAACTGCTTCTCTAACCTTTGGTTCTGGAGCTTGTTTCGGCGGCGCAGATGAAGATGATGGATCTGCTGCCGGGGGCTGAGGAACACCGGCCGGACCTCTCGTGGCGGACGGATCTTGGAACGGGTTCGGGGGGGCGGGGTGGGCAGCGCCGGCGGTCTGCCAGTTCGGTGGGGGGCCGCTGCCGAACCCCGCGCCGCCCCCGCCGGGGTGGTGCAGAACGGACTGGAGCTGCTTCTGGTGGAGCTGCTGGAGCTGCTGCATCTGCTGTAGGTGCTGCTCGTGGAAACTCGAGAAGTTCGACGACGCCGCCATGGACGGAGCTCCGTATCCGCCGAACCCTGCCGCCGGGGGCTGGGCCGCCCTGAAGGGATTGGGCCGCGGACCGATGTGCGGAGGGGGTCGGTGTCCCCCCCCGTAGCCGCCCCAGGACGGATGCATGCTTGCCTCGGGACCCCGCGGACCAGGGAGAGGCCTAACCTCCTATATCACGTGCTGTAGCTCTCGGGCATATATGTTGACGACACCTAACGCGTACCGGAAGTAGTATTTTCGAGCCTTGTGATGACGCAACGGAGCGCTGAAATCGGGCATTACTGAATGTGACGTTTAGCACCGACCGTCGTGTCGCTCGAGCCGGCGTGAGCGTGACGTCATCAGTCGCGTCACTTTTCTTCTTCGGTGGAAGTTGAAGGTTCTGTGGCGCATTACTGCCGCCTGTCGTACTGGACGTGGAACTGGCGGCCTTGGCATTCATGGATGAAGATCAATAAAGCATTGAAGCTCTTTAAACATCAACACAAATCTGCAAACTCAAGCTTATCATAGTGAACATACACACAAAGTTTGATCATTTATAACCTCAGGTTGTGCAGAGATCATGTGTGCTTTCAGTGATTTTCACTTTGGGTGTTTTAGGAACATTGTGCGTTCCTTGAGAGCTGATGGAATTTCAGTAAATAAATATAAATGTACATAAACACATGCAGGAATTCTATGAGAATGTCAAACTTACCATAACCATGTAAAGTTTTACCGATGGTTTTTACTCTACTTATACATTTGGTGTTTCTGATACCCATGTGTGGTCTCTCTTAAAGTTTGTATGTTTATATACTTTATATTTTAAGTGCATGATTTTTTAATGTTCAAATAAAGGCTATGTTCGGGATTCTCACATCTATAATGTTTTATCTCATTTTATTATCTCAGAAAACACTGTCATTTTTTCATGTACGTATATTTTTTAAAATAGAAAACTCATGATAGACAGATTTTTATCTGATGTTCAAACGCTATCAACAAGGGTTTTGATTATACAAAGAAGTTGGTTCAGTTTACTGGTAACAATTATATTGTAAGAGCGTTTTTAAGTCACGTTATTAATGCTGGAAATGCCCTTTCATGCTGTTCAAAAGATTTCCCAAAATGTTTTTCCATATCAAGCATCTGTACTTGTTCACTATATTTTTCTGGCATTGCTGTTCTTTAAATTTCGTTCAAAAGGTGTGAAAAACATCCTGCAGTGATCAAGGGGTCAAATTTGGAAAGGAGAGGATAATGTCGGGGGGTTATCCCCTGACTGAAGTCTCCATCCCCATCTTGTGTGCTCCTTGTCTCTATTTCTGTTCATTAAAGCCAATATATTTTCCTATGCTCCTTCTTCCTAGTGATGACCATCTCCAGTCAAATTGTCATGTAGGCCATTGTTAACTCCTGTGCTCCTGACTCCAGCGGACTGGTGGGATAAAAGCAGCGGTCCTCACCATGGTAATCTATACTATATATTCTGCATCATTATTGTATATATTACACATATATTCTTTTCTTACTGCTTATTGCACTTCTGGTTAGATGCTTACTGCATTATGTTGCCTTGTACCTTACATGTGCAGTGACAATAAAGTTGAATCTAATCTGATCTAATCATGGTAACTTAATCTAACTTAATGGTAACTTACAAAGCTTAACTGCATGTATGTTAATATGTAAAAATGTCTGTTTTTCGTATTAAACATCTGATAATAATCAAATTCTCTTTTAACTGCTGTTACAGAATTAACCCCACAACTCTGAATGTGTTCTCATCATGCAAACACAAAAATGATGTACACACAAACCAAAGTGCAACCCCAATAAAGAAAAGGTTGAAATAGTAAAGGAAAGATAACGGAATAATAAAGGAAAGAAACACAATATATTCATTAAGTGCTTTACTATAGTAAAGCTAGACACAACATGCCACCGGACATGCATGGACTACTGGATATCCACTGTGCCGTGAGCATGAGTTCCTGTTGGGATTTGGCAAAATGAGTTGGAATTCACAGGACAATTTCCCTGTACTTTTAATAGTTTCCTTCAGATGTATTAAGGGAAAAAATACAATAAGTTGCCCTAAGTCTACAAACTTAGACTTGATTTGGAAAACATCTGGAATGCATCTCAATCCGGATATGTTTGCCACTATATTTGATATTACTTTAAAATAACTTAAATGTTGTCATATAATGTCACTATTATTGTTTTTTAGAATGTTCAAACCTTTTATTTTTCGAAATTTGACAGAATGATTAACAAAATATGAAGAATTCAGATGCAGAACACTCTCAAAGTTCAGCTTGTCCCATTTTTTAAATCCCTACAATAATTGTGATAATGTACAGGATAACATCTATTAAAAATGATGTGTGGATCTAAGAAGAAAGTGTGGAATGTTTTAAGTTAAGATAAAATACATTATAAGAAGAACTGAAGACCTGCAGTTATTCCTATAATTCATGTCCACGTGCTCACCAGGTTACATTTAAATGAATGACGATACATTAAACGTTCGGGTTGACACCTACAGGCGTGGCTCCAGATCCAGACTCACTTCCTTCTCAACTTCATCCTCGTTACATGTTGGCACGAGTTACAGAAACTCCAGCAGTGTTTAGATGTTCGAGGAAACACCATGGCAGACAAAGGACCCATCTTGACTTCAGTGATCATTTTTTACTTGTCCATCGGAGCTGCAATATTTCAGATCCTCGAGGAACCCAAATGGAAATCAGCAGTAGAGTTTTATGAAAACAAAAAGGAAGAAATATTAAAGAAACACCCATGTTTAGAGAGGAATGATTTGGATGATATTATCAGGGTAAGTTTTGATGCCATAACATCAGTTGGGAGTATATATTTATTATTTAGTGAAGTGTTTGTTGAAGTTAAAGTTGGTGTTGCACGTATGGATGTCGGGTAAACGGGTATTCTTCCCGTAAAACGCCAAAACACACACACACACACACACACTACCATCTTAAGGTGACTGTTGCATTAAGAACGAATGTTTTTTTCTTCTAAAAGACCCAAGAAACTTTGAGGCTGTTTGGTTTGAAGAACGTAATTCGTTCACCAGACTTCCCACACGGACAATAAAACTATAATCGTTCCTTAAGAATTTAACTTTGTTCATTAATATTGCAATCTTAATAAATGCAAACCAAAGTTAAACTGGAAGATGTCCTTCTTAAATAAAACTACACAACTTTGACCGAAACTGCCAAACTCGAAAGTAATGGGCGGTCACCTTTCAATTACTTTGTGTTGGTTTGTTATCAGACGTTTGAAGTCGTGTTCACTAAAAAGTGTGTAAACAAAAGTGTTGTTTACGTTATGTTTGTTTGTATCTTAAACAACACATTCTTTGTGTTTATCCAAATATGCAAACGTGTTTGTCAACATATCTCAGTGTTTGCGTTAAGAGTGTCATGTTTTTTGTTTTATTGTCAGGTTTTATCGGAGGCGACGGGAGAAGGAGTGACGCTCACGGGGGAGAAGCATTTCAATAACTGGAACTGGGAGAACGCGGTCATTTTTGCCGCCACAGTAATTACAACCATAGGTACATCACTACAGTAGCGTTCCAAAACGCTATAAATCAGTTTTCATTCTAAAAAATGATTTATTTCTATTCATTATATCCTGTTAAAATGCTTTGTTGGCTCCATCTGAACATGTTAAACAATTATTGTAAATTAATCAACAATATTGCTGATTGTCAATTAAAAGTTCATTTTATCAAACCGCTACAAATCCATCATCCAAAAATTGGTTTATGTCTTAAAAATCACATGGAACAAATGACTATATACTGTATGTTAATATAACTCTATTAAATGCAAATGTCCAGTCTCGGTTTCTACACCAAGGCTTGGTCTCACCGAGCCGGGATATCAAACGTGTTTAAGGACCAAGTTTGAAGCCTGAGCACAAATAAATACTTTAAAGCATTGTCATGTTGGATTGCATCCACACATCTGCGTTGGTCTAGAGGACTGATCCCATTTAAGCTGAAAAACTTTGGATTTATAGAAGAAAAGAAGAAGATCTTGTAGAACTTCGAAAGAAAATATTACAATTTGGCATAAAACAGTCATTGATCATTGGATAGGTTCAGGATGGCATGACAAACTTATTTTTTAAATTGGATTTGTAGCGTTTTGGAAAAAAGCTCTTTAATTGTTCTTGGTGTTCGCTTAGAGGATATAGTTGTTTTTAACAATAACTTGCAGTCACTGCAATTGTGACATCATCCCAAAACTTGTTGATAAAAATCTGTTAAACTCATTGCTCTTCCAGTATCTAGCTTTAGATGTTTTACACGGAACTGTTTGCTCAACAATTTCAGGTTATGGTAATGTTGCTCCTAAGTCAGCCGGAGGCCGTATTTTCTATATCGTTTATGGGCTTTGTGGCATACCATTGTGTCTCACGTGGATAAGTGAGTTGGGAACTTTCTTTGGTGGCAGAGCAAAACGCCTAAGTCGGGTGCTTCTTCACAAAGGCCTTGCTGCGGTAAGAATATAAGAGCGTTCACCCTTCTTAAAAGAAAACAGACCCATGTTAGGCTATTTTTTGCAGCGATATTAATCATATTACTACTGTCAATATTCAAAAACTTTTTGCTTTTGACTAAAGAACTAATTCATGTTTTCTAATTTACTATAGAAAAAAGTTCAATTAGTTTGCACAGCTACATTTCTTCTGTGGGGTTTGTTGGTTCACCTGATCATCCCATCCTTTGTGTTTATGTGCTTCGAAAATTGGACTTACTTAGAAGGCCTCTACTTCTCCTTTACCACAATGACCACTGTGGGTTTTGGTGACTATGTAGCAGGTATGTTATTTTTCATTCATTTCTTGTTAAAATTTTAAAGTGATAGTTTCGGCAAATAAATATTATGTCAGCATTTACTCACCCTCTTGACATTTTGAAAGTTGTGACCCATTCACTTCTAACGTGTAGAAACAAAACCAATGCATGTGAACGGGTACCAGGTTTTGAAATTCTTCAAAATATCATCATGAGGAAATGTTTAAAATATCTAATTACTGGTTGAACTTGTCCTTCAATGAAAAACTTAGCAAAATGTCAATATTCAAAACAATTAGAATGGACCCAATATTGGTAAATTAATGTGCTCTTGTCTATGAAGATTCACAACTTATGTTGTGTTTTCTTACAGGTGTAAACCCAGACCAATCCTACCCAGTTCTTTACAGATTCTTTGTGCAGCTGTGGATTTGCTTGGGACTTGCCTGGTTGTCTTTGTTCTTCAGCTGGAATGTGCATATGGTGGTTGAGGCTCATAAAGTTCTAAAGAAAAGAAGGTTGAGACGTCACAAGCTTCCCATTGATGACATTCCTGAAGCCAGTGTAGAAGTCAAAAAAGCTCCAAAGCCACCACCTCGTTCTGGGGTCATTGACATCTTTGAGTTCATGTCGGAAAAGGTTGAAGACTACACCGATATCATCCGAGCAATAGGAGCAGATGAGAAGAAGAAGAAGGAAAAACAGGAGGAAGAACTGGCACGATCTAAGAGCTGCAGTGACCTACTGCATGGCCTGGTGATACCACTTGATCACTCTCCTCGTCTGAAACGGCGGTTCAGCATAAGTGCAAACATGTGCATGGTCACTTCCGACGAACCAACTGATGATCTTGACAAAAATCAGGAGGAAATGAAACCATTAAAGAAAACCAGTTGCGATTCTATGTTTTTTCTAGAAAGGTCGGAAAAGGGTGGAAAATTGAGAATTGAAAATCCTCGAAACTGTCCATTGGACTCCAGAAAGTCGGACTCATCAGTCTTTCGAGGTCCTGTCCCAGGCCGTACTATTACCGGCAATAATAGTGGTTCAAGGTTTTCAGTGTCCAAAGTATCAGAAGACCATAAATCAGAACATAGAAAAAGTGTGGGTTGAGGTACTGGCTTTCCCAGTCTAAACCATCCATATAACTTGAAGTCATTACTTGTCAGTTGTGATGATCACTAAGGCTTGGCCAAACATCTGGAGAGCATAAAGCTGATACTATGAGAAGCACTTCAGGAACTAAGACTGTAACTTACACCAAAGAGGTTTGTCTACACGCTAGCTCATGAGACACTTAAGTGAATCAGATCTGTACTTTTTTATTGAAAATGTCCAGGTAACAATCGGAGTTTTAAAAATCATGACCAAGATAAGGATATAAGAGTTGGCAGAGGAAATGTCAAATATTTCCGCAGGCATTGGAAAGTTTTACTCATATTGTTCTTATTTTCTCAGGTCATTTCTCAGGATTAATGTTACCAAAGTATCAACATTCCAGACTATTTTCTGGATGGCAAGAATGGTGTTGGTCATCTAATCATGAATTTTGCTAGTGAAATGTGTGTTTATTTTTAATTATCATATTAATATGTTTGTATGTATTTTATCCTACTTTTGATAAAGTGTTATTTTTAACATGTTGACTCTTATCAGTTGTTTTCAGACTCCAGTTTATAATCCACATCCTGTCTGTTGGTAAAAGTTTTGAAACAAGATAAGATGTAATAAGCCTCACAGTTTTCTTAAGGAATGCTCTAGTAAGAAAACATTGCCAAGAAACTTAAACAAGATTTTATTGAGTTTGTAGTGTACAATGTTTTTAAATCAACCTGGATAAGTTTACAGCATGTGTCAATGCACCTTATGCGTACACTATTTGAAAGCAAAGAAGACAAAACTGTTGTTTACTTGGTCGTACACTTAAATATGCATCTATAGCTTAGCTACATCTAGAGCAGTGGCAATGTTTGTAATATTTGTAGATTGCTGATGTGCAATCCGTATTGTAATAAAAACAGCTATATGTAATGTTGCTTTGGTCCTGTACTTTAGCTGTTCCCATGCATTGCATATCTGTATTTGCATATTTGAATTCACACGCAAGTAATGCACAAGCAAAGCCATTGTCACTACTACAGTGGTCCAGTGTTTTACTTTCACCCTGACAGCCCTTTAATTGGGTTACAGAAATAAAACCACACAAAAGTAGATCCAACACCAGGGTGTTAAGCAATTTAAGTTTAGAGTAAAGGGATTGACTCAAATTTATTGAAAATATTTTGTTCCCTCTTCACGATGTTTAATATGTTGATCCATAAAAGTCTTATTAATTACAAGAACAGTTTAAAGTGCATTATAAAATTATGTTTCTTCCGATTTCAGTGACAAAAACTCTACTTGCCCCTTTACACATAATCCCGGTTTCATGGACAAGGCTTAGCTAAGTAAGGATTTATTTGGATATTAAGGTTGCTTTTATAAAAATGCCTCAATAAAAACATTACTGTTGAAAATCTTAGGACAAAACCATTGTGTTTATAAATTTCAAGATATGATATGGCCAAATATTAGCCAAAAAAACAACGTTATTTTAGTCCGGGACTATACCCTTTAGCCTTAGTCTATAGCCCAGTCTGTGAAATCGGTCTTTTAAATCACTGCTTAAGTGTTACTTTCTGATTAAATGTAAAAGACACATAATGAGACTGCAAAACAATATAACAACAATAACATTTTATGTGAACAGTTGGTACAAATGCTTGTTCATGAGGCAGTTGGTCAGGAAACGACATCCTTCCACATTAGCCCCTATGCACCACAGTGTTGGTACCATCCCCCCATGAGTCCAGGAGTGTGTGCCATTGGCAAACTTGCTGTCCCTCTGACCCTTTCATCTGGGACCAGTGTTCCTCCTGCTCCTCTGTGGTGCTGTTGAGACCCAGTGCAACCCAACCCACACGCTCTCTTCTCTTAATACTGCTGCATCGACTGTACACACTTACCTCTAGGGTAACCTCAGAGAGCTGGAACAGTGCTACTTGAAAGACAAACGTCTCTTTGTATGTAGGATTGGGCTGACCACGGCATACAGAGGTCTTGAATGTGGACATCTGTTTGCCTTTTGAGTCCAGCATTGTGAGCTTTACATACGTGTCTAATGAAAGATGAGAGGAGACAGTGTGTAAATTGATTGGTTTAACTAATATATGGGTTCCCATGCTTTAAAATAGCCATTTAACTTAGCTGTGTATAACATGTTATGTAATCACAAGAAAACGACATTCTGACCACTCTATGTGAAGTCAACTGAGCCAAGGCCACTGAATGGAAAAATGAATGCACCAGTGTTTACCAATATCTGTGCTCTGGACCATTAAAATGTTGTCACCTACCTACTCTTACCTACTCAAGGCACCTTACCCCTGTTTGCTCTGCAGTGATGATTGACTACTGCATAACACTTTGCGTTGGATAAAAAGCGTCAACCAAAGGAGTAAATGTAGTTATTAATGTAAAATGTACAAACCCTACACAGTTATGAGAGCAATGTAAATCTACTAAGATGTTGGTTTATTAAACCACTAAAGGAGTTTCCCTCAAGTGAAAAATATTTATGTAGGCCTTGCTTTGTGTATTTCCCTGGCATTGAAATACAATAATGAAAAAAATATCAGGAAAATCCATTCCGAGTACATTTTGTAAGTTTTTTTGTTTCTCCTATCATAAGCGACTATTATGTCTAGGTTTTTGAAACTCAAGACTTAAGGTTCTGGCATGTTTACATGAGCAATTGCCGTCAACGTATACTCTATTCAATGGTGGCATGTGTAGCCTTCTTGAAATCCGGCTTGCTACAAAAATTTAGTTGAGCCAACCTCTATGAGTTAAAGATTTGATCCAGATATATAGATCCTGCTAATCTGCTACACTTCAGATGATCCACAGAAAGCTGCTTATCGGCATGGATGAATTCAGCCAAACATTTTATAAAACGATTATCACTCAATAAAAATACTAAAAGTAATCACATAATGTTGGTCCGGTCACTCGTAGTAATGCGCTTAACACAGTTAACCAATAAAAGTGGACTAGACTTTATTACTAATCAGAGCGCACTGGGAGGCGGGTCTTAGAGAGTCGGGAACTAAAACCGTGTGTTTTACAGACAGGAGGAATAAAGCCAACCAAAGAGGAAAATGATAAAACTAATAATGCCTTCTTTGAAGATTTAATCGCATTTATAGGACTCATACAAAACAATAATTAATTTGTTTATCACAAGCGTTTGGTGTCTTTAAAAATAACAAAACAAATTCTAAAAGAACCACAATAGAAAGCACAAAAAGCAATGTAATAATCTATTTAAATTATAGAAAATATCTATTTTCAACCTTCAACATGGCAAACTTACCTCTCATGATATATAGTTGTCCACTAATGAAGTGTTTAATACAACAAAACAGCCCAACTACAGGACACAAAAATGAGTGTATAACAGAACATATTGACAGATTAAAAACAGCACTAAAATGACAACAAAGAGAACTCACAGGAAGAAAAACTATGGTAAATGTATGTTTTTCTTACTTGGCAGGTTATCTGTGGCCGAGTTTTTAAAATGGGTGCCTTTGATGACCTCAGCAGAGAGCCTTCCAGTGGTGGAGTTGTAGAGGAGGCCAAGAAGAATCTCTGGAGTGGAAGACTCACCAGTGGAGTGGTATGACATAGGTCCTACACTGCGAGACACACTCACAACAGACCCGCAGCCCTGTATAATATTTCATTATAAATCAAAGTGTCAGGTCCATCTTCAAATCTTAATTCATCCTCACATTAAAGTCATTATTCCAGAAAATTGGGTTAGGATATGTCACACAGTTTGGGACTTAATTCTTTTACCAGCCACCACCAACAGAAACTTAGGAAATAAAGGAAACAGGATAATACAGAAAAAATATACTTGCAGGAACTGATGTGCCAGGTTCCAGTGTCACAGGAAGAGCGAGCTTGCCTTGCAGGTTAAGCTTGGTGAGGTAGAATACCTTCTCCCCTAGGACCTTCTCTTTCTTCATACGCCGGACACTGTAGAGACGGAACCGGACAGCATAATCCCCCAAAGCTTTCTGTTCCACACACGAGAACCGGAATGTTTCTGTAAAGACGGGACAGGGTCCTTTCTGCACTCCTGTCTTGGCCCTCTGCTTTTTGGTGGGCAAGAGAACCAGATGGACCTGCCAAGAAATGTTCCCTGTGCTTTTAAGGGTTGGAATATCGGTGGCGGCAGTCACAGTTACAGCAAGCCGCTCTTCACCAGAATCATATTCGAATGCCACATCCAGGGTTCCATATTTTCCCAATGCCTCTGGTTCATATGTTTCTGGAAGTGGTGGAATTAAGCTGTCCTGTCAGAGAAAGGCCAAAATAGGGGCAGTGTCGACTGAGCAGGGTGATTATTTTTAGAATTTTGAAAATGAAGGCTGGGCATGTAAATAAAGCTTATCAAGCAGGTTTTGTAGCAAGGTGTTATAATGGTGTTACACAGGTTATTGTATTGTATTGCTGTATCAGTCTTTTTATTGCCAAATTAAATCAATTAAAGAAAAATAGCAAATTAAATAAAAAATTATAAAAAAAGATCATGAATTTTCATCTATATGTCATAATTTCCTTATTCTACTGTAATTAAAGATGCAGAATTTTTCAGCATCTAACGCGTTCTCTATGGACCGACAGTAACAACATATACAAACGTTACTGCGAATGCATACATTTGTGGCCTGTAACTTCCGGTACACATCCACAAAGAGTTGTGTCAGAAGATTACTACTGAAATATCGAAGTAATAAATAAATAACATGAGCCAACAAGTTAAAAGTCTTGCAACTAATATTAATAATATATCGGCTACCAGTCAGCTACCGCTTATATATCGGCTACTGTTAATAGTATTGTTACTTGGCTACACTTAAATTGTTAAAAAGTTGTTTTGTGATTGTTTATGTGGGACCCCGACCAATTCAATAAATCATTTATTTAAAAAAAGTTATATAAATATAATTCAATAAATTGTTATCTATAACAATTATTTAAAAAAAATATGGATACAAACAACTATTACTGTAAATTAAGTAAAATTTTAATAGTTCTACTTGCCAGGAACTATCAGAAAAAAAGAAGGGAAGTCAGTTTCGGGCTATGTGCGTTTATCCCATGAAACCATCTATACATAGTAAAATAATGGCTCTACTGGACACATTTATTCAGAGAGCTGCATGCAATGTCTATTTTTTACAAAATAAAAAGTTGGGATTGGTATCCAATACAGGACATTTGATAGGCTTCCAATGTCGCCAGTTTATTAAATGTGTTGAGTATCAACAAACCCCTTCCCTAGAATCCATGAATTGTCTTTCTCTTAAGGGATAGTATGAATAATATGAATGATTCATTTCAAATGGTATTTAATAAACAAACAGAAAATATTAATACAAATAAAAAAATGACAATGTAAAACAGAAATTTTAGACAGAATGAAAAAATGACAAAAAGAAAATGTCCCATTTTAAAAACATTACCATAAACACACTTTGACATAATTTTAATAAAAAAACAATAAACATGGCAATAAAAAAAAAACATTTAAACATACTTGTCACGGTAACAACAGTGGTGAATGTAATGACAACATTTCTTGGGAAGTTGTGATAACACTGTGGATTTGTTGTGTAGAGGCATCTAAGCAACGGGGCTGCAATTTTCACAAAATAAGACATCTAGGAAAGCGGCGGGGGGAGGTGCTCACCTCCGGGCCCAAAACGGCTGTGCTGTCACTGGGTGCGTCCTCCTCATAGCCCCTATGCAGGTAACTTTCTGTGTCTTCACTGCATTCACTGACCTCACTGCCATCTGCTGAGTCACCGCAGCCCTGCAAACCATGCTTTATGTCTTCTTTGTCCTGGTATGGCGGAGGCTGAAGTTCATTTAGGGAGCTTGAACCTTTATTTCTTTTTGCTGGATATTGAAAAATAAAAGCTGTACTATTACATTCTGATTAAATCTAATATGTCTTCATTCAAAAGTAACACATGAGTTTTTGGTCTGAAGATGAACATGGCTTTCTTTTTTCTTTTTTTACTGACATTTTGACACAATAACACATTACCATGACCATTCAAAACTGTCAATCCCAAAGCATGTTGAAACCATTTTAACTCTTCGTGATGAATTTTTATTATTACATAAATATAGTTAAATGCAGAGCCTGAGTTCTCAATACGGGTCACCATACTTGTCATGTCACAACACTTCACTTAAATATGTCAAGAAGGATAAGAATAATCTAATTGTTGCAGACTAAATAGTTTTATCAAATACAAAAATAATTAATTGCTATCTTAAAATTATGCTTTATGCAGACTCTCTTTTGATTGATTTAAAAACTTGCTTTACATTACAATCTTTATCACAAAGGTGTATTAGTGGTTTCATGAAAATGACCCATTTAAATATTTTTTTGGCTGTGTAAAGGTCCTTTCACATAGGACATGGCATGCAGAATAATCTCACTCACAATCTGCTATGCTGTCGAAATATTTTGTATCTCTGTAAAGATTTTTTTTCACATACACCCGGATCTCTGATATGAAGCTCTGTGATGATATATTAATAGCAAATTTTGGTGCTTTTAGTATCTCGGATCTCGCTTTGAAACTATAAACTTGGAAACACTGTTTAAGTCATATAATTTAAGTCAAGTTATATATTTGTTGTTAAAATGTGGACGATCCTTTTTTCAAATTTATGTTTTGTTACCAAAGTTAGTACTAAAGTGTCTTTTGCTAAATAAACGTTCACTAAAAATGTTACTTGAAAGCGTTGACAGGGAACTTTCACAGTGAGTTTTGTGAGACCACAGAACACTAGATGTTTTTTTATTCTTCTTAACATGAAAATGTTTACCTTGCTTAGGTGAGGCTTCCCTGCTGCAGTTCTCTTTCTCATCATTGTCAGAGTCTCTGATTCCACTTCTCTGCTGTTGTGAGTTTTTGCTTTTTGACTTCTTGTCCTCACTCTCAGATAAACTTGCCTCTGGATCCACATCTACAGGCAGAAGAGATCAACATCTTTATAACAAACGTTGTTAAGTTAAAAAATGCAGACATAAAACACCCTACTGATAATCATTTATAAGTTTCAACCAAATTTCAAATAAGAAAGCAATGAGAAACCAACAAGATAATATTGTGCATTCCTTCAGAAAAGCACTGCAAGCCCATCACACAGTCTCACCTTTACCCTTTTTATTCTTATCATTAGATTTTGAGATCTTTTCTTGAATGTCCCTCTGGTCCTCATCACTGTGGGCTTTTCCTTTTTTCTTCATTTTACCTCTTGATGAGTCCCCATTATATTTATTTCCTGACGAAGAGCATGATATTTTATCTTCCTCACATGATGCTTCATCTTCTTGGATAGATATCTTGGATGGTTTTTCAGGACAATCACGTTCCACCACATTCTCCCCAGTTCCCTCATACTTTGCTGACTCTTTTAATGATTTCAGATCAACAGAAACTTCTTGAGAGTTTTCATCATGATTGTTGCTTTCATTATTGCATTGTTCATGCAGGGAGCCGTTCCCTTTCATTGCCACAGGATTTTCGTTTGATGTTTGATCACAGTTCTCTTTCTGGTTCTCTGTGGACTGAGATGAATTTTGTGGTTGGTTTGGGTCTCTCTTTTTACGGTACCAACCTTTGTTTGGGGCATAGCACCACTCCCACTCTTCTTCCTCTGCTCTCCTGGCTTCCTCTTGCCTTTCTTTCTCTTTCACTATTTCCTCTGCGTCGATTTCCATAGACCACATAGAGTTCTTTTTTAATTTTTTGCTTTTTCGTCCTTCCCCGTCAGCACCTAGGTCTAACCCATATGCTTCTGCCTCCTTCTGCTTTAGCCTACTACTCCTCTTGTCCTTCTGAATGTCATCAGAAGAAACTTCAGCCTCATCTTTGTCTTCTTCCTCGGTCTGCACTTTATTGATGATGGTATTGACCTGCTCTGTAAGTTGATCACTGACTGTGTAGGTGACATCGCTCACAGCTGAGGACAAATCATCCATGGCAGTAGAAACAGTGGTTGAGACCGAGTCTAGGAGAGAACTGACTGAAGGGAGACTCTGTTGGAAATTCTTGAAAAATGCCATTGCTTTGTGCTCGTGATGTGTCTGCTAACTGACCACAAACTCTGTTGAAGAGCCAGCTTTAATGTTAATTTTCAGAGATTTTCATCAATAGCATTTAGTTTTCAATTTTGTATTTGAATACACACATAAGACACACTCGGTAATTCAAAATAGGCTGACTTAGTTTCTCATATTTGTTGTACATTGTGTGTGCATTGATAATAAGTTTTATAGGGGCTGTGTTTAATATATGTATATATTTAAATATTTCAAATGGCCACAAATTCAAATTAAAAAAAGTAAAGTGCACCATGCAAATTGCCACATCCTTGACCTACATTCTTGTTACTGAATGATGCCAACCGGTGCATTATGTTAGCGCCAATATCTGGAAAGTTTTGCCTTAATTTTTTAAGTGAAAGTCTTAGGGGGAATGTAAATTTGCAATCTATGTTGAGAACACATCAGCTTGATTAGCCTTAAAAACACAGGCAGGAGTAAATGATGTATTCTAAGGCAAATAGTGAAACAAAAGGTTTCTAATCTTACAACCCAAACATTTTGTAGCTCATACGTTGACATAATCCATTTTAAACCTATACAGTTTTAGTACAATAATGAACAAATAACACAATATCTGTAAGTACTCACCTTGCAAAGCTTCGTTAAATCCTTCAAAATATGGCAGATCACGGCTTGGGCGCTCCACTGACAGTTTACTGCTGAGGTAAAGAAAAAAGAACGCAGTCACAGCCATGAAGACAGCAATGGAGGACAGGACCCCAAGTAACTCAGGAGATACTGAAGAAAGAGAAACACACAGAAAGAGAAAGAAGAATGCTGGAGAATAAAAATAAGCAAGGTCAAGACGGAACGATCTAGAAGCTAAAGAGATGGTAATTTATGTTTTATAAAAGAAAAACAATCAAAGAGCTAAATAATGAAAGATTGCAAGTAAAGTGCGTGACATTTGGGAGGATGAGAATACCTAAATGAGCTATAGTCCTAATTCAAACTTATCATGACCGTGAGGCATTTTATTAAAATATAAAAGATAAAAATGTAAGCTTCTGTCATTTTCGTCAGTCCTCTTATTAGAACTCATAAAGTATCCTATTTGTAAAACCAACATAAGTTTGAAGGATCTTCTGCTCCTTGTGCGTCTTTTGATTTAAGATGGAAATTCTAAGTTTTGAAAGGCTAGAACATTTAATAGATTTGTTAATTGAATGAGTCAAAAAGAATCAGAGTTTAAAAGTTGAATAAAACATTCGGATCCCACTAGATTTTGATAACACTTTAGACACTTTAAGTTTCTCTTTATGCTTCTTTTGCTTCCGTAACGTACTTTAACCAAAGCCTACATACATACATGCTTGACAGTCACAAAACAAATGTAAAAACACTGAAAAATCCAGCAGGTATTACCACAAGTGGCAGGTAACAGGAGTCCATTGATGTCTCTAAAATCCAATAATCTCTTGGCTAAGATTTTCCTTTATTTCCGTTTTGTCGATGTTCTACTTTACTACTTAAAGATTAAATAAGACATGATGAATAAGGACATGAAGTGTTTGGCTTCCAGCTCTTGCATTGAATCTAAAGCACTCGACTTCAATGTATCTCTCCCAACACTGAATAATTTACCAGTCCATGGTAATCGGATGCCACTCCACACTTTGTTTGCACGGTAGCACTGGCCCACTCATTGTAACATATTCTGTATTAACAGAAATTGAACAGTAAACATATAAAGGCTAACTTAACCATCAAGTAACCGAGCAAGTTTTAACACTTATCCAAAGTGATGCAGTGCCTTTAATGTACTTCCTTACCAATGTGTGTTAGACAGCTGCCCATTTAAGCTACAGGTAAAACTTTGTTCACATTAAGAGGTCATAATATAAAACTCTGCACACCCCTGAGGTTTGTGATGAACCTACAGGGTGTTTGTAACAGAAATGTATTCAAAAAGCCACGAGATCGTTCGGATCATATGGGTTCGACTGGAAAAATATTGGAAAAGGTTGAGACTACAAACACAGCCTTTTCTTTACTATATGCCCCTAATCAGCAATTTTATTGTGTACACTGTCTACAGATACCTGTATTTACAGATACCTGTATTTATATATTGTCTGCAGATGGAAATATGTTTTATGAACTGTTGTAATGACTGTTGTATCCGTATACACACCACGCTATGCTATTTTAACTGATAGATTAAAGATTTCGGAGAAGTTGTTTGATGTGTTTACAGTATGTGAACAACAAGATGCTCTCACCTCTTCTTGCACAGATGAGTTCATGAACACCACAGCTCCTCCCACCACCTTAGGGTCAAAAAACAACACAAAGAACATACAATCATACAACTATAAAGGACATTCTGCCGCAGCTATTAAAGAACACAATGTTTCGATTTCTTTTTTTTTTTTGAACTTTTTATTTATCACAGAACAGAACAAAAAGAACATTATCTGAGACAAGTGATAAAATAACCAATACAATACAGAGAAAAATAATAATAAATACAAATATATATATATATATATATATATATATATATATATATATATATATATATATATATATGTGTACATTGCTGCGCCTAGTACGCATGTTCACATCTCAAGGAACATGATACAATAATATACAGCCCTCTTTATAAAAAAAATGTTTCGATTTCTAAACCAATATGATATTT